>PVKB01000559.1:0-680763 GCA_004027205.1 Ctenodactylus gundi | reverse complement strand
AGGGTGGGACGTTTTCATGGCTACAAGCACATTTACAGAAGCAGATAGGGAAGTCATTATCACAAAATTATACCTCATACAGAAGTTTAAAAAAGTAAAAATCCATAGGGAAAGAATGTAATAAAATGCTTATCCAAGCTAGTAACTATTTAGGGAGTGGGTTTAGATCACAAGTTTTCCTGTAAACTCATTGAAACTGATCTTGTTGCTACCTTAGTGAAATTATTATTACTTAAGGGGACCAGCAATTTTCTTGTTTTACATGATGACATAATTTACTAAATTTGGGATTTGGGGGAATTTAGGAACTTGGTCAAAATTCAATCCGGAGTGGGTTTGTACACCGTAACAGTATTTACCTGCATGGAAAGACCCCAAGGAAGGATGGTCCCGGGGATGGTGAGGTAGTAGGCAGTGAGGGCTACAGGGTCCCCCAGAAATGTAGAAGCTCCTGGAAAGCAGGATTGTGGAAATAACTATGACAACCTATAGCTGACCATTCTCAGAACTGCTTAATGGATGACATTCAGTAGTTAAAAGACTGACAGAGTGAAAGATCTTAAGGGAAGAGCACTTCTAAAGCTGCTTACAGGGGCTTCAGCAGCTGCTTAAGAGTGGAGAACCTAGCAACCAGCCTTAGCAACCAAGCCCCTTAGCATAGGCCAGCCCCTTACCCAGCTCATTTACAAAAACCCCTAGAAAGTGAGCCACAGGGACAAGCCACATTTCCAACTGCCCCTTCTAACTAGCGGTGGCTTTACTTACCTTTTTCCCAAAACTATACTTTTCCTAATAAGTGCTCTCTAAAAAATAGCTGGTATTAAGAACTCAATTGTACTGTGTTGAAACATCAGTATATGATGTTATTTTGTGTACTTCTAAAATTAAATGATTATATAAAAATTTCTGCAATTTTTTTGTAATTCAATTTTGTTTCTGGGATGTACTTTATTGATGTAAATATCTATGGTTCACTAATTTTAGCCGTTTTCTAGTGTAACAACATAAGATTTTAATTATTCATTCCTTCTTTGAATGATAGTTTTTGATCAGTGAATATCCTTGCACGTGTATATGTTTTTCCCATGTCTCCTTATTCATAAATTTCTCTAGAAATATAACTGTAAAATAATAAGTTATTCATATATTTGGCCTTATAGGATGTTTGCGAAGTGATCTCCAAGACTATAAACCATCGACATAGGACTTCGGAGTTCCTTCTTGATGTATCTAAAATAAGTGTGAGAGATACATTGCTTAGGTTATGTTTTGTTAGATAAATTTCAGATAAGTAAAAGAAATCATGGATTTCTGAATTGTACATTTTTGTTTCTCAAAGTTTTTTACATATATATTTTATCAGAAATATAAACATTAAATTTCATCAACTATTTTCTGTATGTATTTAAATGATCATTACTTTTGTTTCTTTAATGTGTTTACATAACAATTTTCATTACTACATTTTCTAGTTTATCATACTTACATATTGAGTAAAATCTAGCTCTAATTATCTATATATCTTTATCATCCATCCACTAATATAGCATATCTACTTAAGTGTATTCAGATATGTTTCAAACTTGTTTTAATACATTGGCTTTGCTCCTTTTCAACTATATAATATTTAATGATTAATATAAAGATTATCTATTGGTTTTCTGGACTTATTCAAAATATTGTATGGGCCTTATGTTGTGTGTATATGTCTATGTGTGTGTGAATAGACTTTTTGATTTATAGAACAATCCGGGTTAACTATAGGTGTTTTTCTATTTTGCAAGTAATACTTATCTAATTAAAACTCTTCATTTGTTTTCAAATATAGATATAACGTTATTATCAATATTTTATATGATTTATAAACTTCTGTTGCACCTAAAATATTGTTCTTTCCAGTTTTACTGAAACGCTTATTTTCACACCTTTTATTCTTGATAATTTTCAAGAAATTATGTATTTTAATAATTTTCCTTAATGTTGCAACTTTGTTGATTCTGTCCATGATAACTTTGCTTTTATATTTCATTTTCAACTTTTATTTGTTGTTGTTTACTTTTTTGTGTTAAGGCTTGTATTTTTATTTAAGAAATAGCAAGCTAAATGGTTTGTTCATCACTATATATTTTGTAATATATCACACATATTGATGTTGTTTAGACCCTAAAAGCCTCATGTATTTGAATGCTGTGCATTATCTATGGATTTCCAGTGCCTTTTCAAGTGTGGCCTGTTACTAGGCAGGCATGTGGCAAATGTCTAAGAGTATGGCCTAGAAGCATATATTTCGCCCCAGCTTTTCCCCGAATCCTGATTCTCTTGAAATGCCTTGAGCAGCTGTATTTCCTCAAACCCTTCCTGTCGTTCCCAGCCACCCAAGAATGGACTGAGACCCCCTTAAACTGTGAGCTAAAATAAACCGTTCTTCTCTGAAATTGTGGGTACTTGGTATTGTGTCCCAGCAATGAGAAAGTGACAAGTGACTAGGATACATATACTCATATAGATAGACAGATAGATAGATAGATAGATAGATAGATAGATAGATAGATAGATATAGATATATTCAAGCACATATTTTCTAAAGAATATTTGAGATATATATAATAATTTCTCAGACTACCAATGAATCATGAAACATAATGAAATAAATATCTGTGAGTCCGTTATTCAAGTGAAATATAGAACTTATTTATTAATATTTAATAAAACTTTTTTCTTGTTTCAAAATCCATCTGGGATTTTCTGTTTCATTCAGATAAAGCAGAGTCAACAGATTAAAAGGTAATTATCATTGAAAAGATAGTTTATAACGCCTCATCCCTAAAAAGCAGGGAGCATGCCATGCCTTTATTGTTGATTTAAGCGTCCCTCACAGAGAACATTTAAAAGTAGATAACATTTTTTTCTGAACTATCTGAATTTTTATTAAGAATATTACTTATTAACATGTCTAATATAATAATAGACTGATAAAACATGCTTAAAATGCATATATATGTAATACGTTTATAATATCCTTATTATCTTTTTCTTTTTGAAACAAGAGTTTCACTCTTTAGTGCAGGCTGGCTTCGATCTCACAGCAATTCTTCTGCCTCAGCCTCCCAAGTATTGGGATTACGGGCATGAGCCACCACACCTGGTTTATATGGTACTGGGAAACTGAACTCAGGGCCTTGTGCTTCCTTGGTAAGTGCTCTAACTGCTGTGCTATTCCTCCAGCCACAAGGTAGTCATTATTAAGTTTATTTTATTGTCTGTTACATGGATCATTTCACTAAATATACATTATATTTTGGTTATAAGGATTTGTTCAAATTCCATTTTCTCTGCTTTTATGTAAATATGACTAAGTTGTTACAAGGTTATAAGCAAGATGATGCTAGCATTAGTGGCAGATTTCAGCTCCACAGAGCAACCAATATTTGTTATAAAATTTGCTTGGCGAATAATATCTTCATTTAAGTCTCAAAGGTACACAAATTTATCTTTAAAATAAACAAAACAAGGTTGATTTTAGAAGGTTTCTTATACATTTCACAAATAATTATTGTGTAGTAGCCTTTTCTTTAAGATCGTATATTCCATATACATATACATATGCAGATATTTTTGATAACCAGAAAAAGTGTACATTAGTTGTTGTAGAAACTTATGTTAGTATCAGGATAAAAACGTATTTCTTCCTGACAATGTGCTCAGAAGTATGTTACATTGAATGACATTTTTTGAAAGCCAATACCTAATGGCCTAGTGACCCTTTTTGAATGATTCCACTAGGCAGTACTCAACAGAATTTATTCATTAAAATAAAAAGGAAATAAATCCCTTCCTAGTAGCAGCTGATAGAGTAGTACCTCACAGTTTTAGCACATTTAAAAAATCGATAAAGTTATTATAAATGACTATGTTTCCCAGTGCTCTAATAGTGAATTAAATGATATAGAACTTTCTTTTATCATATCACTTATGCATACATCATTTTCAGGTGCTTTTCTTTAATTTTTATGCAAAAAATTATATTCTATTTGAATTTCCATATGAAGGAACCACTAAGAAATTGGCCTTTGGATAATTATTTTTCTTACATAAAAGTTAAATCAGCTTCCTCTGTGTTCTTCAGAAATGTGAGAGTGTAACTGTTTAAGAACAGGTATTTGTGAATGAACAAAGTATTGCTGAGTCTGTGTGCATGGTGCCAGAACCACTGTAGAAACCTTATTACTTTGGTCAAATGAATCACCTTCTAGCTATTTACAAAAAGGCAAAAATGCCAATGATAACCTATCTAAAAATTATAGAATGAGAGTTGAATACTATTTAATTCAATTCAATAGTAATTTATGGAGCACTTTGTATATGAACAGTATCTTTTGACAGCATTGGAAGGACACCGGCAGTCTTATGGACTCAGATTAAATTGTAGTTACTAATATTCAGAGATTAAGATATTATTATAAATTGAGAATGATAAAAGGTCTTACATGTGTATCAACTTAAGATTATTTTTGATATTAGCTACAAAAACTCAGTATGTGACAGGTTAAATATGAGTTGGAGCAAATCAGAAAGGCTCCTTGAAGAGGTATTAGTGTTATGTTAAAGGGAAGTGTCAAGAATGAATAAAATCCACGTGCATTGTGTGCGCAACATAAAGGACAGTGTTCACGGAGGAGAAACGTGTGAATTGGACAATCAGGATTTCCACTAGAAGGGAAAGCTGGGGACAGCTTATGGATGAGTTGAAAATACTTAAATGACTTTCAGTAAGGAATCTGCACATGGTCAGAAAATCAATGGCCGACCATTGAGGGTTCTTTCAGTATTTGTGATGTACTCATCTTCAAAATGTCTTTGTTAAAAACCGGTATTTCTTTAATCTCAAAAAAAGCATCTTTCCTCTGAACCCCAAGATTTTACCTCTTACCCTACTACGTAGAACAGAGATTTAGGGTTGGAGTGTGGAGCTTGAAAAACGAAAGAATTTAGAACCTAAAAAAACTAGTCTAAGGGGAAAAGACAGAAATAAGATACATGCCACTCTTCAGGATCCTGGGGATCTGAGTCTCGTGGGACAATCACACGGAAGTAATAACTTAAAAAGGAAAGAAATGAATAGGCGATTAACTGTCAAAGGAAGATAATGCTGATCTTAGTACTACTGCAAAAGATAGCGGTTCTTTATCTGAAACATCCTTTATGTTGATAGTCTTCTACCTTCCCAAAATTCTAAAGCTTTTCAGTGTCCTGAGGAATATCTCATTGTCCATCTTAAAAAAAAAAAAATCTGTTTGGTTGTTTGCCTTAACTGTTAATATCTGTTCATGCAGTTTAAAATTCAAACAAAAATTATTGACTATTTTTGATAAACACCCCCAAGGTCCTGATGGGTGCCACTGGGATAGATAGAATAAAGAACTGCCTTGTGAGTATGATAGTCTTAAATACAATCACGTCAAAGAACTAGAAATTGGCCTCTGGTGGAAATGCTACTCTGTTCCATTCAAAAGCTTCTATACTGCTGATGTTGGACACGATTTTGTAGTTACTGGTTGTCAAGGCTACCACAGGGCCTAACAGAGGATGGTTAGGGCAAACTAAAGCAGCACAATTCCAACACCAGCTCTTCCTGCTGAGATTCAGTTTCTTGTCTTGAACAAACACTCGTGGGGCCTTTTTACTTGTTGCTTTCCGGAACTTTCAAACTGTTGATGCTAAATACATTTTTTAAGCCAGTCATTTTATTGTTTTTATCAGAGGTGGATTTTCTGGAGTCATTACATTGTCATTATCTAGTAATATCACTTCTATTTATTGATTCCTAATTTAGAATGTCCAAAGTTGTATAAATGACTGTTGTGCTTTCAATCTTTCTGAGCTTACTGAGAGTTAATTTATGGCTTATTGTATGATCTATTTTGTTGAACATATCATAGATTTTTTAAAGGGCATTTTGCTGTTCCAAGGCATTATCAATGCCAATTAGATCAAGTTTCTTAATATTGACATACACTATTATTCTGCATCATTGCTAATTTTTATCTAGTCATTTTCAGTTTATGAAAAAAGAATATTAAAATACTTGTTTTGAATTCATATCATTTTTTCTTTTAATTCTGTAAATTTTGTTTCACATATTTTGAAGACTTTTTATTAGGTATATATACATTTAAAATTTTTACATATTGTTGATAACTTGACTCAATTGTCATAAAATATCTCATTTTATTTATGACAATACTGTTTTTCTAGGAGTGTACTTTGTATTATATATATTTAGCATAGTAACTTCCTTGGGCTTGTGTATGTAACCCATAAAATTATCTACTCTTACATTCATCTTGTCTGTGCCAGTATTTCAAGGCTATATCTGTAAGTTATGTATAGTTGTATTATGTTTTTTAATCTAATAATTTCCATTTTTATTATACATCGTTTTATTAATTTTTACTTAGTTATGTGTTTCAATCTACCAAGGTTGCATTTATTTTTTATGTAACTTACCTGGTTTTTTTTTCTCTGTTCCTCCTTTCTTTTCTTCCTTGGTACTTTTCACATGCTCAAATAATGTTTCATTTATGTCCACTATTGAATGAATTTCATTACGCTTATCTTAAAGTCAGCTAGGGAGATTGTAGTATGTATCTTTAAGTTGCTACTAGATAGCCTCAAACAATTCTACACAATTTCATTTAAAAATCAAGCAACTTTCAATAAGATAATTCTATTTAGATTCTCCTTCTCTTTATGCCCTCAAAGTCATGCATTTTATTAATTTATTTACTTAGAACTTTTTTGTAAGGCACCAACATACAGTTTTATTTTTTTGTGGAATGGTCTGTTAAAGAAATGTAATGCACTCATAAAACACAGAAAAAATTTTTCCTCAAACTACTTTACAAATGTATTATGTCTTTTTTTTCTATTTGGTCATTTTTGTAAAGAAGTCAGGCAACATTCTTGTAACTCTTTCATTTTATGCAGTTTTTCCTTCCTTTCTCTGAGAGCTATTAAGAATTTCCCGCAATGTACTATATATATGTACTGAAACCTCAATTATATTCCCAAAATATGTACAATTATTATGTGCTAACAGTAAAATGTATCTTAAAGGAGATTCTCTCATAATGGTGGGTTTTAAGCAGTTTCATGATGGAGTGCTTAAGTGGGACTTTTTTATATTTCTTCTTCACAATTGACATTCTTATTTTGTGACATGGTATCATCTATTATTTTAAGAGCTTTTTATCTGTTTTCTCTTTGAATATTTTCTCCAACTCACTCTCCTGTTTCTCCCTGGGACTCTAATTACACATGTGTTATATCATATAGTGTTATTCCCAATTATCTCATTTCCTTGCTTCCTTTTTTCGATTTCATTGCAAAATGGTGTTACTTTCCTCTGCTGTATCCAGCCTATCATACGTAAAGCTCACCAAATTTAATGAAGACTAAGTTTGAAAGAAGCTTTCCAAAATTATATTTTAATGTAGAATTCCCATTTGTGTTTATCTTTCTGTTTTATTTTGTTTCTCTAATACCCATTTCTCTAATGAAATGTCTCCTCTGTTAATTCATGCAATATACTCTTCTGGTAGATTCTTTAATGTAATACCAATTTTTTAATCATTTTCTGTTAATTTCAACATTTAGGAACTCATTTACTTTGTCGTCCTTAATTATTTTTTTGTTCAAGTATCAGCTTTCCTTGTTTTTTGGGGTGTGTTTTTTATTAGCTGCCAGATGTGATCGTTGGAGAGATTATGTAAATTTGAGACAATCAGGAACCACACCTGGATTAGAGTTTGGGGAACCACACCTAGATTAGGCAATTGGGAACCAACCTGGGTTAGAATATAAGTGATTTGTGGGTCAGTGAATCAGGGAAGAGCACCCACCCGGATGTGGGAGGGCCAACTCGGAACTCGAACTCTATTTAAAAAAAAGAAAAAGGAAGAAGAATGAGCATTGCAGCTTCTTCCTCTGGGAAAGCTCTCACCTTCACAATTGTCTACTGACACTTGCTGCACACCATAGATCTTCATCACAGATTTGCTTCAGTCTTGACTTGCACCTGTCTGCCCATTGCTGATCTTCAGTCTCTGATGTTCAGTCTCCTCCTGTCTTCACCATTGTTCTTCAAACAACCTACTTCCGCAGCAGACTCTCACCGCTGTCCTGCAGTCCTGGGCAGGTGTTCTACTTCATGGCTGAGCAGCCATCAGACACTCCAGCTCTCGCACGTGCAGGACGCAGTCTTGGACTATCTCTATCCTCAGATTTATAAGCCTTCCAAATAGATACTTCTTGTTATAATTTCCATAAATTCTGCCTTTTGAAAGAACCCAAACTAATACCCCAAACTCTTTGTTAAAAATACATCACTGCGTGTGACACAAGAAAGAGGTAGATTCTTCTGTCGTTCATTTTTTTCATCAGACTGTGGAGATGGGTTTCAGCTTCACTGAGGCTCAGTTTACCACTGAATTCAATTGTTGTCAAAGTGGGATTAGATCCACGTCCTCCAAATTACTGGAATTCTGAGCGTTCATGTGCTGGAGTTCTTTTACTGCTTTAAAGATTTGTGAGTAATCTTTGTCAACAGCATTTATGGGAAGAGCTCTTCTTTCCAATTCACCCCTTACATTCAATACCGTATGCCATGTCTATTTGGGCCACCTGGCAGCGTCACTTCAGTGCACTTAGGGAAGACCAGAGAGCATCAAGTGGTTTCCGGTACGCTGCCTTTCGTACACTCCCTCGGCAGAATCGACAAAGACCCATGGCAAAGAGTTTCTGAGTGAATAGGGCATGATTGTGAATTTCTCCTGTATTATTTCTCATTTTGAGAGATCCTCATCTATCATGTCCACTTGCACTTAGCCTTTAATCTTTTTTATTTTTTTTAATTCTGCAGGTTTTCCTTTGTATAGCCTGTCTGGTTCTGTCCACTTGCTCCTGTCTGCTTACGGTAAATCTAGCTATGAGTTTCTTTTCTCCATGGAAGTATTTGTCACCTTACAGAAATTATTCAATTTAGTTTCATTTGTGCCCCTTGCTTTCTGATGAATTTGAAAAGTCATTATTTCATGGATTATGTTAATAGTTCTCATTGTAGGATGAGTTTAATAACCTTTGATAGCATTTACACTATAAGTATAAATCTAATATACTGTACTGAAGAATTTAGGCTTATTCCTCAAACTTGTGAAATTCATAGGAGTAATAAAAATGATGCATAGAATCGACTTCAGATGATTCTAATATAGATCTACTCTTGAGCCCTGATCTGTCCCTTATAATTTATTTCCTAGATTCTGAACAAAGAACAACACAGAGTGAATTATTCATAACCATTTTATTGCTTCAAAATTATACTTAAAGGCAATAAAAACTTTGGGTTAATTTTCAAACTTTCTGATTTGCTGTCAGAGCTTTACTATTATAATTAATTTTAAATGACATTTGGCTCATAATTAAACTCAAGACTTAAGTCAGAAATACCAGCTGTGTTCTCTTAGGATAGGCTTTTTGATGTCAATTGAAGCACTTTTCTCTCTAGGGAAAGTATCTGGACGTCAGGACTGAGTTAGACACCCTTGAAAAGAGAAGAACAATACAGAAGATTGACTTTTTTTTTTTTTGCCTCAAAGGCTCCATAGAGCAACTGGAAGTGTCTGTAAAACAAACCTGTTAAACTTAATTTAGCATTTCTAAACGAGTGCACACCAGGCTTTTAACTTTAGTTTTATTTGATTGTTTGATAATGTTAGGAAATCAACACAGAGGCCTTATTGTCCACTGAACATACAGTGTCCATTTCTGCCTCTTCATTTGCCTTAATTTTACCTGTTATCAATATTTTGTTGACTTTGGCCCATGTAAATTTTTAATATCACTACCATAATATTTAGATATGTATCATTTATTCTTCCATGTGGGTAAATATTCACACTCAAAAATAGCTTTTCCATAAAAATGGAGACCTGATTTTATGATATTTTTTCATCTGATCTACCCATTTTTCTACTCATGTCCACATATGTACATGCATGTACATATACAAACACATAATGGAATGTCAGAGGTACAAGTTCCAGGGATATTAATTCAAGAGAGTCCACAAATTTATGATGTACTATTTATAGCTCTGATAATATATGATTTATTTAATTCATATTAACTAGATATCCCTAATATTAATAAATTTATATTGGTAATATGATCTACCTCCTTAACAAACTTCTCTAAATTACATCTGTTTTTAATGCTGTTATATTCTCTCTAAAATTATTTATGACAGCTTTGTCTTTAGTTAACTTGAACGTCAGAAAGGGCCACTAAGTTGAAGATTTTAGATTTTAAACAAAGATAAATTAAATTATGAAGTGTGGTTATTGATTTATTTTGGTCATTTTCAGGATGAGTATTTGTTTTCTTAAATCTTTTATTGTTTTTATTTCTTATTTTGACATTATGATCCTGTGTAGCTTGTGTTTTACTTGGTTGCTATGGCAGTAGAATGTTTGCTCAACATCCTGTGTTTATTTTTGCATGTGGGTTGATAGTAAAGGGCAGAGATCAGAACTTCTGAATGTGTCAGTACAAGATGTTAGGTTTTTACAAACACTTTAAAATATAGCCATTTGCAGACACTGATTGTATTTCTTCCATATGGGCTGAATTAATAAATGAAAAGTACTCATAGTGACTGCTTTAATCAAGTTTCTCTGGTTTCTGGAAGCAGAAAAAAATCAACAGGTATTTGCTCAATAGCAAATTAAGAGACCTGTTTTTTCCTTGAAGAACCACGAGTCATTTGCAGAAAAAAAAATGTTTGGAGGGCAAAGGAAAAGTAAATTATATCAAATTAGCCAATTTGATAGTTGATTGAGTAAATTTTGACACTTGATATTTTTGGATTATTGTCATTGGCCAGTTGTGGGATGTAATGTGTCTGTGTTTGTGTATGGGTGGGTGTGGGTGCGGGTGTGGGATGGGTGTGGGGGTGGGGGGTGTGTATTCAGTGACTTAGTCACTTTCTTCTTTCCATGACATAGTACCTGACACCACCAACTTAAGAGAAGAAATGTTTATTTTAGCTCACAGTTTCAGAGGTCTCAATTCAATCATGGGTAAGCTGCAATGGTAGAAAGGCATGGCAGAGATTCTGCCTGGAGAGAAGAGGCTCATTGTATGTCAAGACAGGAAGCAGAGGAAATGAAAGGAATTCTAGCATGGGAGGCAAACTCTTCCTGGTCATGTCCCAAGGATCCTTCCTTTCCAGATCATTCCCCAGTGATTAGCCCCTTGTGACAAGGCCCTGCCTCTTAACAGCACAGGTAATCAATGAATTAACACCCATGAGATTTTTAGAAAACATCCCAGATCCACATCATAGCTCTTAGTCTCAAGATTCATCTGGCTTCTCATGTCTATCAGTGTGCTTCTTCTGAAATGCTTGAGCTAAGTAGAGGCAAGGTAAATTGATTAATTTTTGAAGGTCTTTGGGATTTCTGAAGATTAAGGATTATGTGAGAATTCCCTTTCTAAAGAGATAATTTGATAAGGCTAATATAATAATGAAAGAGTAAATTTAAAAAGAAACTGTCCCTAACTAAATTTTTGCTTTTTTTATATGATAACAGAAGTAATGTAGGAATAATAAAATACTGAGAGGGGACTTTTGAATCCATCTGTTGATGTAAAGCACAGCAAATAAATTGGTTTTTAAAATTACTTTGATATTTTAAAGACATAAAAATTACAGTGTAATTCAGTTATTTTTAGAATCTAACACATGGACGGATCATGTTTTGAGGGTTTTACTAGTAACAATTTTTTAAAAATTTCTTTCAGTCTATAACTGACTGGTAAAGCTGACTTAATTTTTAAAAGTACCAATATTGGAATATATGACTTTAAATGTGCATATTTTATTCTGTAAGAATTGAAAAGCCCAAAATTAAATAACTTTTCTGACTTGATTGATTTCTGGAGCTAAACTTAATCTTGCAAGTTTTTGGAGTGACCATAAGCAGAAATTCAGTTACAGAAATTATCAGTCAACTTAAACATGCTGCCCGGGGACAGGCAGCCATCTGAGACAAAAGTCGCCTGTGGCTGCTGAATATTACCACGATGGCTCAGCCAAGTTGGCGTCTACAAGAAGTATGTTTACCAGAGGGATGAAAGGAAATATTGCAATTTAGGGAAAAACCAACCAACATGGACACTACAACAGTTAAGAAAGCATAGAACATTTCGGAATTCTTGTAGCTGACTTAGTTGACATTGAACCTGAAAAATCTACACTAATTCTCAAAAAAATGCACTGATGTCATTTTAAGAAAAAAATGGGAGGTCTCGAGAAATAGCAGAGTGGTTAGCGTCCTTGTCTAGCAAGCGCAGGGCCCTGGGTTTGATTGCCCAGCACCGCATCAGCTGGATGTGGGGATACACACCTGTAATCCCAGCACTTGGGAGGCTGATGCAAAGGATTGCTATGGGTTCAAGGCCAGCCTGGGCCACATAGTGAATACATGACCAGCCCAGAATGTACAGTAAGATCTTGTCTCAAAAAAAAGAATGGCTATAAAAATCTAGGAAAGTCATAATTTATTCAGGAAGATATGTCTAATAAATTAGTGTGCTAAATATCTAGTTGAGCATGAATAATCTAAACAAGTATGTGAAATTATTTGTTAGGGCAACTTTTCTTAGAATCTTGAGAAAAGTTCATATTTGAACTAAAATAGAATGACAGTATTGTTTCAGTTTCTTTTGGTGGATAACAGCTGGAGACACCTGTGTAGAGTTATTTTTATGACATGTAAAGTAATGAAAATAAGAGAAGAATAGTTTTATTTTAAAAGTTCAGATGAAGTTTATAACAAAGTAAAAACCAGCACTTTTTATGTCTAAAAATATCAGCTCTCTAAACAAACCAGAGCAATTAAGAAAGCTTGCTAATCAAATACATACCACACAACTTTAAACCTCTAAAAGATTTGGTTCACAGGCAAAAATCCTCAGTTGGCAGTACCACAGAGATTCACAGGAAAAGATTTCGCTCCTTGGCCCAGAAATTGACAACATTTTTCCATCCAATATTGTTTTTTTTTAACTTCTGTAGGATTTGTGGGGTTTTTTTTGTCTCCATTATGCTTCTCTCTTATTGTGGCGCAGAAGCAGACATAAACAAGTCACTAAAAATGAGTGTGATTGTGTTATAATAAAACTTATTTACAAAAGAAAGCTGCAAGCTATAACTGTGGTTTACCCAGGCTGCAGTTAGCTGACTTCTGACATAAAACCGAAGGCCTGGCATTAATGTTGTAATCAAGTAATAACACTGTCTTCCTTTTTGGTTGCTGTGACAGAATACTCAACATCCACGACCTCAGGGAGAAAAGATTTATTTTTATCTAGCAGTTCCAGAAGGTCTCAGTTCTTTCATGGGTGGCTGGAGATGGTGGAAACATATGGTGGGCCCAGAGCAGAAGAAAGAGCTTCCACTGCAAGGTTAGGCAGCATCAGGTCAGTGAAGAAGGGTGGAGCTATGCTTCCAGGTCAAACTCCAAGTATCTTCTCCTTCTAGCCAAGCCCCACCTCTCAACAGTACATGGTATCCTTGGATACATGAGACTTTTGGGGGACCACAACAGTCACACTCAGCATATGACCTGGTTTCACCTTCTTCCATGAGCAAGCAAATCCTTCCCTACTTCTCTTCTCCTCCTGCATCATCCATGATTCTACAAAGCTGTATGTAGAATGTCACGCTCCAGTGGGAGTTAGGAAGTTCTAAAAGTGAGTCAGAGAGTCACTTAGGTTTTTTTTTTTTTTTTCTGGAAAAGTAACCCAAATCTTTCATTCGTGACTCAGAATGGCATTCCATTCAACATTGTTGGAGATTCAGGGAATCTCATGTGATTTTACAAGAGCTATGGATGCAAAGAGACTTTTAAATGCTTTAATTTACCTTCATCTCACCTAATTTTGGGGTTTGCTCCTGTGGGAAGGGCATGAGTGCTGACTTCAGCACGAAAACTGCCCTTGGAACTCACTTAGTTTTCTCTCTCCTGTTGTTCGCACCCCACATTTCTCATCTCTAAGGTAGCAAACTAAAACTTTATTCGTTTGACAGGAGTACTGTGACAATTAAACATTATAAAATATGTAAAGCACATAAGATCCCAGTGTTTAGTAATATATATTTATACTATTATTAGCTAAGATATAGGTTTATAGCTATGTAATATGCTCTATGTGTTAAAGATTTTTATGTTATATTATGCATATTTATATTTTATAGTATCCAAAGGTATATGTGTACACACACACATTCACACACACACACACACACACACACACACACACACACACACACACACACAGACTCTGAGTTAACTTCCAAAAAATAAACTCTTTTATATAAAAGAATTAACTAAATGTGTATGTAATTCAGCTCTTATCTCTGATCTCTGTAACAACTGGCATTGACTTTGAAAATAAACTACTATTATTGAAAGCAGACTGGAGATTCCTTAGAAAACTGGCAATGGAAATGCCATTTGATCCAGCTACTGCTCTACTGAGCATGTTCCCAAAAGAATTAAAGTCAGCATACCATAAAACACACGCATATCCATGTTTATAGCAGCATAATTCATAATAGATAAATCTGGAAATAACTTACTTGCCCATCAATAGAGAAATGGATAAAGAAGGTGTGGTCCCTATACACAATGGAATACTCTGCAGCCATAAAGAAAGATCAATTTAAAGCATTTCAAAGAAAATGAGGTCAACTTGAATCAATAAAGCTGAGTGAAATGAACCAAAAATAAACAACTATCAACAAGTGTTCCTCTTATGAAATTCACAATAATAATTCCATAAAAAAACCCCAACATGAGAGACATAGAAAGAGGGAAGATGGATTGCTAGGAAAGGGATAGATCTCTGAAATTGGTGAGGGGAAGGTATAGGGCAAGAGTTGCAGGGAAGGAAAGAGACAGAAATTAGTGTAGATGGCCATTGATTGCCCATGCCATATGGTTCTAATGTGTCATTCAATCTGTAATTCATGTTGATTAAATAAATAAATAAAAAGAAAGGAAGGAAGGAAGGAAGGAAGGAAGGAAAGAAGGAAGGGAGAAAGAAAAAAATAAAATAAAACTAGTTGAATGTTTGCTGAGTTACTGGGTAATGATGTTATTTTATATTACTGAAATAGTGGATCAAGATAAACCAGGTTGTTAGAACGTTTAAATTAACCATAGGGTCTGGGGGAATACCTCAGTGGTTAAAGAATCCGTCTAGCACCTACCAGGCCCTGGTTTGATTGCCCAGTACGGCACAAGCCAGGTGTGGTAGCGCATGCCTGAAATCTCAGCACTTAGGAGGTTTGGGGCCAGCTTGAGCTACATAGTGAACTCAGGACCCACCTGGATTACTGAGTAATAAATACTCTGCCTCAAAAAAGTTAATTATAAGCATCAATGATACATTCCTGGTGCCTGGCATTGGGTCCAGTTAATGGTTGGCCGCCTGGCAGACGAGTACCTAAAATCGCAGTTCCCTTCAAGAACTTCAAATGCTTAGACTCAAGTGAGCTTCCTTAGCCAAAAACATCTTGTAAATGACTGTGAAGTTTGCAACTAGAGAGTAAAAGTAATCTGTGCAACTCCATGGAAGAGGATAATACAACTTGTTTTTAACTATCCCTAAACTTTGACTGGATTTTGGGGTTTTTTTAAAATTTTTTTTTATTTTATATTTTTTATTTTTTTTTTTGCTGGTGTGTTTTTTATTGTAACCTTCTCTGTGATAAATTGTAACCATAAGTGGATCTTTGCATTGAGTCTTACGAATCTCTGCAGTCCATTATCAAATTTGCGTTACTGGAATTTTTGAGATGTAAGATGTATCTATCCAGTTACGTACCTATCTATGTATTCATCTATTGCCTATCCATGCGCATTATATCTTCTATATTTTCTACCCAGAATCCCCACAATGTGGTGATGTAGTAAACAGATTGCTTTCAGAATCCTGATTGATTGAAAATCCATGCAGCACTAAAGTATCTATTAATCACCATTGCCCAATGTGTATAACAATTATAGTGAAGCTCTAGGCATTATGAATTTGAGATTTCAGTAATGTGTAAGCAATAGATAGAAACTTCAGTTAAAGGGACCAAATTAAAAAGCAAAAGATACTTTCCTACACTCTGAAGGACAATTTTTATAGAATTGAGAGGTAAGATAGGAATGACCTCAAGCCAGAAATGATGAAAGCAGAACCTGGCTCAAAAAGGATAGCAAATTTTTAAACTTGTAAAGTATGCAAGTAAAAAAGGGAACGAGAGCAAAACAGAAAGGGCGAGCTTAGATCAAGAGCACATGCATGGAACAGATAACGTAAGATTGGTGGTGGTAACACCATCCAGAATGTAGTAAATGAGTGCATGAGGTTTTCATGAGATTTAAAGCCTGAAATAACCATAAGCGCAAGGACAAGAAAAACAGCTTTTCCTCTTATGTTCACAGATGCAAGATGAATAGGGCTAGAAGCGCTCTCAGCTCACCAAGTCAGAGAGAAGGCATTCTTCTTGTGTTAACTATTCTGTCATATTTTTTGAGAAAAATGCTCTCTCTGTACCTATAAAGTGTTTAAGTATTACTATTGGTGAAGAGAAACTGGGTTAAGAGGACTTACAGCTGGAATTGGTGGCAACATTAGCCATGCCAGAGAATATGTAAGCAGATAATGTTACTGTACAGAAAACAATGAAATGATATCTTCCTTGGTTTTGGTGGTGACCTTGACTCCTGCTTCAATCTCCCATCTGCAAGCCTATGTATACGCAAGGCAACTTTGTTTCTTCGTCCCAGTGACTTTTCCTCCTACTCTCTTGGCTTTCTCAGTCGGAGTTACTCACTTACTCGTTTATTCCTGGACACATCCGGTTAGCATGCCTATTTTCCAGGCACTGTTCCAGCTGCAGAGAACACAAGGGCAAACAACATAAACTAGATTATTTTTGTCATAAAATTTATTCTCTGAGGGATGAAAAAGAGACCATGTGTAAGAAAAGAGATCAATATACAAAATGATTTCACATTATGGTATTTTGAAGGCAGTAAAAAGAGATATATAAGAAAGCAATCTGGGGTTCTGGGTCAAGATAGAGACAGTGAGACCTCCAGGAAGGCAGCTCCACATTATTTCAGTTAGAAGACCAAGATTCAGTGGAGAAGACTCATTAATGTCTCAGTTTGGGGTGGCAGTGGAGCCCCATGATTCAAAAGGTGGGCTCTCAGAGCCTATGGCGTCCGAAGAAAATCCACAGTGAAGTATGAAGCAAAAACCAGAGAGACTGAGCATTGGAGCAGTACCCCAGAAACGCACAAACCCTCCAGTACGTGAACACCTAAAGAGTGACTGAGCACATAGTGGTAGAGTGCCCCAGCAGCCATGTGTCCCAGTGTCAAAACGTTCACTTCAGCAGTGTTTGGGCACTCCAATGGCTGTTTTCTCAAGTGGCTGAGACCCCAGCAACAGAACACTTGAGCAGTGATTCCCTATGCATGTGAATGCGAGCACTAGCAAACAGAGATAGCTGGGTTTGGCATGCACTTGCAAACACCACACAAGGGAATGACCAGCCTAACTGTGGGACTTGCAGGAAATAGTCCGACCCAAATAACAGGAAAAACTTTGGGTTCTTCTTCTCTCCTCCTCCTCCTCCTCCTCCTACTCCTCCTCCTCCTCCTCCTCCTCCTTCATTTTTGGCTCTGACATTTTAAATTGCCATTGTTTGCTTTTTCATTTGTTGCTCAAGTAGTTCTTTCTCCCCCTTTACAAAGCCTTTTTGTAAACTCTGGAGTAATTCTGTCTCTGTTGTGTTCATTACTTTCCTGTTTCATCTTTTTTTCTGTCACTATTGCTTAAGCATCTACTTTCTTCTGGTCTTGGGTTAAAGTTCTGCCCTGGTTTTCTCTGCCTTATATATGCTTCCTTTTTGTGTCACAACTCCGTAGCTAACCCCTTGTCTCAGCCCCCTTCCTCCCTACCCCTCCCCACTTATTAATAGTGTTGTTAAACATTGATAAGTTATAGCTTCATGGCTTGGTCTGCTGGGGATTAATTGTTTTTTGCTAGTTAGTTGGACACAGGGCATTAATGTAGATTTATTTTTTATTATCAATAATGATGTAGTGCTACCTTTAACATAGTTTTGCAATAAATTACTAGATGGTTTATATAGTATTAATGTAGATCATATTTCTACTGTCAAAAGTGGAAACGTTGAAGGATCCGATTGCTTATTATGAGATGTCAATGACTGGGATGCCTCCAATTCTGCCATTTCTACTTACATAGCCCAACTATTATAGAGTGCATAGTAGTTGGAGGGTATTAAGAGTAGATAATTCTGAGTGGTTTGCTTGAGCCTAGGTGAACAATCTAGATGCCTATTTTATAACTGATTGTATAGTATTGACTACAGTGGAGCCTTTTGATAAGGCAATAATAAGTTTATTTACATACATACATGAAGAGTGTAAAATACATTTATAAAGTTAAGACTAGAAGAGTTGTGAAATTAAGCTGGATATTAGGTTTGATTAAAAATTTGTTAGTCTTACATTACAATACCACTACAGATTTCATTTATGCTGTTAATGGTGGTATAGATATTGACCTCATTATAGAATTTATACTGATAGTTAGCTTGTCTTTGGACTAGCTATAGTACTATAATCCATTTCCCCATCACTGAAAAATCCATGAGAACAGGCAGCCAGTCGAAGGTTAGACACGAAGAAGACACCCAGAATTAGTAGCTGAGTAAGCTGAAAAGTGACAGAAAAATCAAAATCTAAATAAGCTCAAGAAAACACTAAGGAAAAAGAGAATTTAGTGGGAAAAGTCTCTATAGTAGGGATACAATTTATCAACACTATCTAGATACAATCCTCACCAATAGAATAATGCAAAAACAGGGCAATAAGTCAATAGAGAAAACAACTAATTCTTCAAAAGCTGATATCATGGTTCCTGAGGTAGTGGAGAAAGGAAATCAAAAACCAAGTGGAACTTGGCCAATCAGCTTAAATGAGACATGATTAAATAGACATGAGAGGTACTTGGTGACTTCAGAGATGATGGAACCAAGCAAACAATGACAGTAGCTGATAAAAAGCTTAATGTTTATATAGAAGACACAAGCAAAATAATAAACAAGGGAATGTAAAAATTTAATAACATTTCAGAAAGAAGTAGGAAAATTTGCCAGATTCTAAGCTGAATTCTCAGATATCAAGTAGTCAAATGGAAGCACTGGAAATTTGTACAAGCATTATGAGGACTGAGAGTCAGATGTTGAAGATAAGGTCCACAAACTGAGCCATACGTCCAGTGATAACCATAAAATAAGACCAAAAGGTGAATGGATGAAACAGATAGTGGATGATTCAAAAAGAAATAACCTTAGAGTTATGTGAGTGAGAAAAAAAAAAAAGAGCACAGAACAAAATGTCTAAAGAATGTTTTCACTGAAATTATAGAAGAAAAATTTTCAAAACTGGGTAAAGAAATAAACATTGAAGTATAGCAGGCATAGAGACACCAAGTATTCTCAAAAAGAAAAGAGACTCTACAACACATTATAATCAAAGTTCCATACATTCAACACAAAGAGAAAATACTAACAGCTTCAATAGAAAAACCGAAATTAATATACAATGACAAAAACATCAGAATAACTATGGATTCCTCAGAACAAACCTTAAAAATTAGGATGATATATAGCAAAGTCTTTCAGATTCTGAAATAAAGTAAGTACCAACTCAAAATTTTTCTGGGGTGTGAGACAGGTTCTCACTCTTTACTGTAGGCTGGTCTTGAGCTCTCTGTGGATCCCAGGTTGGTCTCAAACTCACAGTAATTCTCCTGCTTTAGACTCTTTCGTTCTGGGATTACATGCATGTACCACTAAGCCCAGCTTATTTGGTATACGGAAATGGACCACAAGGTCTTATGCTTGCTGGGCAAGTGCTTTAATTGTTCCTTCAAAATTAAGGGAGAATTAAGAAGTTTCCCACAACAAAGAAAACAAAGATAGTGACTACTACACCAACAATGCAGGGAATATTCAAAGGAATCTTGGACAGAAACAGGGAGACTAAAGGCATCAAAGAATCTAGAAAAAAAAGAAAACGAAAAGAAAAAAATCTAAGAACAATGAAGGACAAATAACACTGAAACAGCAAGATACAGAAAATATACCACCATAACAATGTTCAGTGTTAATAGTCCTCACTCTCCTAGCAAAATACACAGACTAGAAGAACGGGTCGAATCGAAAACAAAAGACAAATTCCTTGTCTGCAAGAGATGCACTTTATTCATAAAAATGCACATACTAAAAGTAAAGAGATGGAAATCAATATTTCAAGTAACTAAAGCCATAAAACAAGCGGTAGCAGTTACACCAGTCTCAAGCCAAAACATATCAGAAGAGAAAAAGATGGGAGATTATCTTGATAAACAAATGTTTGAAAACTCTTGTGTCTTGTAAATTCTTAATCAGTATTTTATAAAAACAGACTTAACTTGCTTCCTTCTGCTTCTGTAATCTTGCCTGTTCCCACTTCCCTTTCCCTTTCTCTGAGAGACAAAATATTTCAAAGTCTGAGAATCATTCTAGGCCTGTGGAGAGAGGATTCCTGAACCTCTATAGTCAGTAAAAGCCCCCTCTCTACTTTATTTTATGAAGACTTCTGACACGCCTGAATGATCACCCTGACTTTATTGCATTCTGCTTCTGTAAACCTGCATCTTGCTCATGGCCTTATCAATGAAAGCAGACAGTATGATTTTGTCAGTAACAAAACAAAGCACACATGCATACCGTGATTCCACCTTGTAACTTCAGATTGAAGTTTTAGGTATCATTCCTGGTAACTTTAAAGTAGCCAATCACAGCTACCTGTTATCATACACGGGCGAGAAAAATCAAAACTGTATATGAGAGGAAGCCTTCCATTACTCTGGGCTCAGACTTCAGAGAATCAACTCCTCTGGGCCCACTAGTGTAATAAACTAAGCTCCCCAATCCTCCGAGTTTGTGCTTGAAATCTTGCAGATTCAGTTTCTCCAGCACACGTAAAGGGAACAATCAGGTAGGAAGAAGTTACAATTATCAATATATACTCACCCTGTGACAGGGCCCGCAATTTTGTAAAACAAAAATTCTGGACATTAAAGGATAAACAGGCACCAATACAATTACAGTAGGGGCCTTCTATATACCACTATTGCAAGTACACAGACAAACTAAGTAATTAACAAAGAAATAGTAGAGTTCAGCCACACTATGGAACAGTTTATTGACATCTACAGAATACTCCACCCAGAATCAATAAAATACACCTATTTTTCAATAGGAGATGAGACTTTTTTTCAAAATAGACCATAGGTTAGGCCATATGTCATACTTAAATAAACACAAAGGAGTTGAAATAATTCCTTATATACTTTCAGATCAATGCAGAGTAAAACTAGAAATAGATATCAAAAGAAACTACAGGCACTATACAAATACTTTGAGATTGAAAAATATATTATTGAGCAAAAATTGAGTTTGAGAAACCACAGAAGAAATGACAACTTCAGAGTAAAATGACAATGGAAACACATCATATTAGAATGAAAACACTCCTATGATGGAACTTTATAGCTATGAATGTATATATTAAAAAATCAGAGCAATCTCAGATAAATACTTTAATGATTACTGCAAGGTTCTTGAGAAGTAAGAGTGATCCAAATCTAAAAGTAGTAGAAGGAAAGAAATTAGAAGAATCAGAGCAGAAATATCATTTCATTAGAAACAATAAGAACAACAAAAAACTAAGTTAAAGGGAACAACCTGTTTCAGAAAATACAGAAGATTAATGAATCAAAAACCTGATGCTTCAAAAGCTTAATAAGATGGCCAAACTTTTGGCCAAACTTTTAGCCAACCAAACCAAAAGAAGAGAAAAACCCATATCAGTGAAATTAGAAGCGAAAATTTGAAATCAAGTTAATATAATTACTGTATTTCACAAATACCTACTAACAAAAACAATAACTGTTAAGAAATCTAAATGAAAATATATAAAAAGGATAGGAATGTGTAGTCAGTGGACTAGTTTTAGATATACTGTTACAGAAAAAGGTCTGTCTTAGTGTATAACTGAAACTCAAGGAGGCAAATATATGAAGAGTCGAAAGAATCACAAATGCATAGCTCAGAGGTAAAAATGAAGCTGATGTCCCAGAAACTGAGAGTACAGTATCTTCAAGTCCTGTTATAGTTAAGATCCAAAATGTCCCTCAAAAGCCAATGTTTGGAAGGTGATTTAATAATGGGGATTAATCTATTAATTTCCTGGGTTATAACTGAAGGGACCTGCTCTGAAGGGGTGGATCACTGATTCTTGACCTGGAAAGGGTGGGTTATTTTCACGGGACTTGGTAGGATGCATTAGTTCTACCTTTCCTTGCTCTTGGTTTTCTGTCTCTTCATGACATGAACACTCTCTGGCTAAGCTGTCCGTAAACCCTGTCACCATTGCTAGCCACCCAAGAGTAGACAGAGATGGTCTCTAACTGTAAGATAAAAACAGACCTTTCCTCCCTTAAGTTGTGGGTGTTGGGTAATGTGTTCAGCAACAAAAAATAACTTGGACAGAAATTGGTACTAGAGAAGTAGAGCTGCTGCTGTGATTTTAATTGAACATTTGGTTTAGAAGCCTTTGGAACTGCAGTTCGGAAATACTGGAAAATTCTGCCTAGAAAAGGCTCATAATGCTATGAGCTGAACTTGATGGGAGATTCTGTTCAGAGATCAGAATAATAGCACGCTGATAGAAGTAGGGATTGGAAAGGACACACTCAACAATTTCAGATGGGAAGGAGGACAGTTATTGGCAGTTAGTCTAGAAAGCATGGGAGCTATGTGTAGCAAACAGCATATTGACATTTTCCCGGTTCTGAGACTTTGCCTAAAACTGAAATTAAAGGAAATGGACTAACTTGGTGGAGGAAATTTTGAGGCAGCTCAGTGCTGAGCCTGGCAGAGGAGCACTCCTTGAAAGTTCTTACAAAAGCTAAATCAAACTGAGAATCAAAAACTGGCACAGGAAAAAGATGTAAAAAGTTTGCATTTTGCCAGAATAAAAGAGAGTGCAA
The DNA here is from genome assembly GCA_004027205.1 of Ctenodactylus gundi. NCBI lineage: Eukaryota > Metazoa > Chordata > Mammalia > Rodentia > Ctenodactylidae > Ctenodactylus > Ctenodactylus gundi. The sequence goes on along the minus strand of PVKB01000559.1, from coordinate 657,504 downwards.
AGTTGAGGCAGAAGAGCACGTGAGTGTTGGAGGGATTAACATAAAAAAGAAGTTAAGTTCTGTGTATCAGGACTATAAGAAGGATGCCTTCAGGGCACCTCAGAAATCAGCCAGGCTCCATACACTTTTTGCAAGATCAAGGTGAACAAAAGCTTTGCTCTGAGAAGCATACCCTGAGTTCTCTGTAAAGCCAAAGAAGGAATTGTTTGCCAGCGTTCAGTTATCCAGATTTCAGCCCTCCAGGCACTTGGAGGCTGTGACAACTATGGTCCAGGGGTACCAGACTACTGCTCAGGCCAGTGGCAGACCTTGATTTCATTCATGTGATGCTGATTTCACAGATATACAGAATGCAAGAGTTATGAAGTCATGGGGACTTCCACTCAGATTTCAGGAGGATTTGAAAGCCAGGCAGTGTGCCCTGGGCGGGAAGTACCTGAAATTGTGAAGGTGATGTAAGTGTACTAGATACTTCAGGAATTAGAAGATGTCATGAATGCAGATAATCTGTAAAGGAAAGCCAGAGGCTGTGAGCAGAGCCAGCCCAAAAGGGGGACCATGAAGGTGCCAGCGGGAGGCAACAGTGTAGGAGTAGAGGAGCTATCCAAGCGCTTTGGAGTTCACATGTCACCACAATTTACCCCAGATTTGGCATACAGACCTAAAGGATTTAATGGTGCTAAGGGACTTAATATTTGCCTGTTTTTCAGTCTGGCTTTCATCTGATTGCTTTCTATCTTCCTGTTACTTTCTTTTGAAATGAGAACATTTACTCTGTGGTGCATGTTGTAATGCTTGACTTTTATATTTATTTATTTATTTATTTATTTATTTATTTATTTATTTATTGAGACAGGGTCTCACTCTGTGGTCCAGGCTGGTCCTGAACTCACTTCAGAGCCCAGGCTGGCCTTGGACTCATTGACTTTTATTTTTAACAGGAGCTCACAGCTAGGAGTTTGCCTTGACTTTCAGATAAGTCTTTGAACTTAAGTGTTTTAGTAGTTCTAGTACTATAAAGATTTTGGCAAACCCTTAGAGATAGGCTAACTGTATCTAGCATAAAGAGGTAAATATGCGTCTTTTGAGGGCCGAGGGAAGAATGTTATGGTTTGGGTCTGGAATGTTCGAGAAACTCATGTTTAGAAGGTGGTTCAGTCATAGAGATTAACACATTGATTTTTCATGCAAAGAAGTGAATCCTGGTCATAAGGGGTGGATCTCTGGTACACGACCTAAAAAGATATATGCTAGCTCCATCCCTCCTCATTCTTAGCTTCCGACCCCTTCGTACATGAATTGCTATCTCTGGATTGGGAATTGTCAAGACTTTCCATTTTAGTCAGCCATTCTGAATACACTGAGATTTTCTGAGTCTGAATTAAAATAAACCTTTTCTCCCTTAAGTGGTACATGTCAAGTATTGTGTCCCAACAGCCAGAAAGTAAGAGAGAAAATTTAAGTCAACTCTACTAAACAGAGAAATTCTAAGACAAGTCCAGTGAGCATTTAAAAGTGTTAGGGAATAGAGGCCCTGTCAAGTAGGATCTTGCAGGTCATGTAAATCTGAGCTTTATTGTGTTGTTTTAGAATGAATTGGAGTTATTTTGAAAAGATAATTTTAGTCAAAATGAATCAGTAGGAAGGGCAAAGGTGAAAACAGATAGGCTAATTAGAAAACATTCCCGTCTAAATCTGAGACATGATTACCTAGCATGAGAGTGTATAGCTATGGAGTGGTTGAATCTGGGTTTTATTTTAGAACGCAGCTTGCAGCAATTGCTAATGGATTATGTGCCTATAAATGTTTGACTTGAGTATCTAGAAACATAGCATTTTCTAGGATGGGAAAGAAAGTAGCTTGAAAGTAGTACAACTTGGACATCATCGGGTTCAGTCTCTTTTTGTACTTTTAGCATCTCTTCTCTGATATCTCTGTAATGACAGACTTTGGTTGTCAACTTGATGAGATAAAGGAATGCCTGAAGAATTGATTATAAGAGTGCTTCCAGAGAAAATTGTTCTGTGGACTGATGAACTGAATGGAAAAAGCTTGACCTATATGTGGGCAGGAACTATACAAATGTCTGGGGGTCTTGATGGGACAGAAGAAAAGAAGAGGGAAATGTTCTGTTTCTTTCTCATTCTCTGGCTTTTCCTTCTGGAGTATGAACATTTTCTCCTGCTGGTGCCATTGTACATCAGATTCCATGTCGTTCCTACTTTGGACCTATGGTATTGCAAGGACTATGGGGCCCTTGACATTTCTACTTAAGAACTTAAGAAGCTCCAGCTTCTTGAACTAGCATACTGCCATACACTTCCAACACTCATTATGGAATTTTTCAGCCTCTGTGATTATATATATAAAATATTTCTCCATATATATGTGGAGAGACCTAATATAATCTCTTTCTACTATTAGTCTTTAAGCATGTTTAAATCCTTTCAATCCTTACTAACCCAATCTTCCTTAAATCCTACCTCTGTCAGTGTTGCTGATCTACTTTCATTTTTTTTCAGCACAAGTTGCTTGAAAAAGTAATCAACACTCTGCTTCCTCTGATGGCATTTTTTCATTTATCATTTGCAATCTAAACTGTGATGCAAAAGTATAACATATGCCTTTTCTGTGTTTGTTCTTTGCTGACATAATGGAATCTATGGAACTCTGACATGTAAGCGTAGCTTGCTCCTGCCAAGCTCAAGATGTATATTCCGCTTACTCAGCTGTTTCCTGTGCTACTGCAGTAGACAATTGTCCCAGTTCTAGCCACAGGTGCCTGTACCTTTGAATGTCTCAAAGGAGAGTGAAGACGAATGAACTGTGGAAACATCACAGACATATCATACAAAAGGCAGGCGCATCTTCAAAGTGTAAAAACATATCCATCAGGAGTTTTTTCTGACTATTGGAATCACCTCAGTAGCTTAGTTCTGTTAACTATTTTAAATTGATGAACCCTGATTTGCTCAAGAACACTTCCTCCTTTCTAAAGTATAGCTGCTTATTGTTTTGTCTAGGTGCCAAGGTGATTCCCATGGATGGCTTTGCAACCAATCAATGCTACTTTACTCACATCCAAGCTATTTGTTCAAATGTCAGAAAAAGGTTAAACAGAGCCATTTATTGTGGTGCAAAAATTTTATCAGATAGTTCTGAAAAATGTCATGTTTTGGAAAAGTTGGAAGCTCTAGAGTTAATTAAGTTTACCACAAGTTGTACACAAGTAGTGGAAGCAATAAATTGGTGTATTAAAATATGTTTTAAATGCTATTCAGATTTGTTTTCTGATTCAAGTGGTTTCACACCAATTTTTTCTTTTGTGTCAGTGTTTAGTGTTTCCTTGTTCAGTGTCAATATCCCACTTCATGAAGGTTTTCTGAGGCATAATTGTTACTAATTAAAATTTTTAAAGTGAGTGAAGACCTTTCCTACGCAATGTTAATTATTTCTATAATATAATTATCCACTTCGATTTAGGAATTTTGATGAATATTTGAAAGAGATGTGACATGGGTTCATTACTTGCCTGGTTCTCAAGGTTTTGCTCTGGGTAGGTGGAAGCTGAACATGTACTTGAAAAAGCAGAGGCCTGGGAGATAGCGCATGTGGGCTCTATCACACAGTGTGTGTTTTTCTTTAGGTTTTCTCCACTAAATCTTCCCAGTATTCATTTTCTCATTTGATAAATGGAAAAAATAATGCCTGTATTAAATTCCTCTTAATTGTAATTTTTAAGGCAGTCCCAATTTCAAATATTCTCACTCTGTGACAAGACATTTGTCTCAATTCCTGGCCCATAAAGCCCAGTTATAGCAAGTGTAAGTTGTTCAACTAAGGTTGTCAAGGACTAGAAGCCACAATTCAGCCTGGCTTTTATGTTTCTCATTTTATGTGCAATTATTGTTCTCTTTTTTAATGGCTTTTAGGCTGAAGATAACAAGTTCCAGAGCATGAGAGTTGAAAGAACTGCCATTCATATCCTAGAATAACCTTCATTTTGTCACTATTTTTTCAGTTTTTCTAAAATATGTAACAGTATTCTATTCTAAGAGATCAAAGAGATGGTGGAGAAATTAAACTTACAAATTAACTTTAAAATTGGAAAGACTAATTTCTTGTTTCAGTTGACTGAAAAGAAATCCTGATTTGACTGATCATAGCCACTTATCTGGTGTTTTTTTAAACATATATGACAGGAAGAGTCAGTAGAGGAAAACGGGATATGGGATTAATGGCAGAGAATTTCCAAGGATAATAAAAGTGGCCTCCCGGTCAGTGTTATGTGTTGCACAGGTACTGCAGAGAAAAACAGACCAGTTATGATTCTCAGACATACACAGAATTTGGAAGCAGGGATCAAACAAAGAAACTGAGGTTAAAATAAAGAATTTAGAAGAACAATGTAAAGACCTGTTTGGAGAAACCATAATGCCACTATGATCTCGTAGTTGAAGAAATTCCCTTTAAAGTCTCACACAACAAGTTTTGATCTCTAGGAATGAGATTCTACAACATAGCCTGACATATAGCTGCCAAATAATAAATAACTGTGTTAGAATGAACTAAAGTTTTAAAATCCAAAGTAGGAAATAAATGAACTTTAATGGGGGATGGAAGAAATATACATTAAGAGTCATAGATTACTAATCTTAGAAAATTAGGACTATCCATGAATGTAGGGAGTCTACCATAATTTTTGTATTAAAATGAGTATCAATTTATCATTTGAACAAATGTGTCTTGAATAGGACAAGCTCAGAGTGATGAAAACAACACCAAATATTATTTTAGCAGCTACTGGGATAATTAGTATAAATTGGAATATAGTGTAAGCTCATAAATGATTTGATTTATATTTTCTTTTATTTGTATTAGTTCTATGATTACTTATATGTTTAACAAATAATTGAATTATTGATTTTTATATATTTGATGTAATATAAAAGTAGAGATGAGAATGACATAGCTATTGCTTTTTAAACTTTTCACACAAGCACATGTAAACTTTTGATTTATTTGCAAGGACTTTTGTCTTTGAAAACAAACAAAAAATGAGGAAGCAAACCAAAACCCCACTATGACTAAGTGAAAAATAAATAGGAAGTTGTCTTTGACACTTTCATCAGTTACTTCAGAAATTTTGTGTTTCAAAAATCCTATTTTTAAAATCTCTATAGAAGAATGATACAGTGTTTCGTCTGATTTTTATAAAAATCAAGCTTACTCTGATTATGCTTTACTGCATGAATCTTCTGGGTACAAATATTTTGACCTTTGAAATAATGGTTGTTTACCTTGTTGTAAACAGAATGTCTGCTTGGACTTTTTTCATTGATTTTATCTTTCCACACACCTTCAGTTTGTGATGAGATATGAATTATAATGCCCATGTTACACCAAAATGGGCCATGGTGGCCATCTGACATTTATACACAAGAGTGTTTCATTGAAATAACAAATAAAGTAATAGAAACAGAAGGTTAAAGGAAATTCAGAATGTTATTAATTCACACTATCACAACAACTATTGAAAAGATAGATGAGTCTGTAACCATGTTAGGTTAGTCAGTAAAGAATTTGGAATTCTTTTTCATTTTCTGTGCCTAACATTTTCCCCAATTTCATCAATTATACAGCTAAGTAAAACATGAAAACTCAAATATCCTTTTTTTCATATTATGACAGCATGTATTGAAGCAAGCGAGATAAAACAGAAGTACTAACAGGAAGTGGTTTGCCATTTTTGAAGATGACTTTAGAGTTGGAAACCCTAAAGAGAACAAACTGTCTGAGGTCAGCCTGGGGTTACTTAACAACCATCGTCTAGCATCAGGAGATCACAATAAGCTCACAGCTACTTAGAGCAATTTCTTCAGCTAACTTATTATAACAGAGTCACTATTTTCACATTATATATGGAACATATTCAAGACCACCACAGTCAAATTACAAAATGACATACTATCAGGAATTGGGCCAAACCACCGGGTTATTGGGAAAAGAAGTTAGAAATGAAAGAAAAGCAAGTGGGATATGAGGATATTAGAGATGCATCTCAAAACTATGTGAACTCTAAGATAGGAGAAGAGAAATATAGAGAAACAAATTGTCATGAGAAAATAATGGTAGTGAATGGGCTGATGGTGGTGGTGTTGCTGGAGGAAAAGGTGTGTTATTTCTTCTGCCTTAATTTTGGATTTTAGGTTAAGTTCAGCATACTAGCTTTCCTCCTTTCAGAGTTCAGGCGGAATCTACAAGAGCAAGATCTCCCATTTCTCCCCCATAGAGAATAGGTAAGCCCATTCATGCGATGCATGTATAATTTGATACCAGCTAATCATCATGAAACGTAAGATTTAGTAAGGATGTGGCCTTAGTGTTTAGATCTAAACAAGGCTGTATTTATATGAATATTGAACAGAAGAATTATTCCTTTAAGTGAATTAGTTTCTGTTTTTTTTTTTCTTTCCGGATTATTGATACTCTGGAATTCAAACCTCTGAATGATAACCTGAGGTTTATAACCCAGAAATTCAAATCAAGTACAATTTAGTATGTGAGAAAGAAAGCAATTACAACTGAAAATATTTCTACCATCAATCAGAAAGGTGACAATTAGGTGCAGAGAAATATAGAGTTGGTATTGAGAGAGAGAAAGAGAGAGAGAGAGAGAGAGAGAGAGAGACTTTTGGTTGAGTTTAAACAGTACAATACATCAGAAATATGAATTTCTGAAATTCCAGATTGGATTTTTAAAACAAATGAAGCACAATATAAACATAAATTAATGAGACATTTAATGTTGAATTTATTTCAACATTGCAATCTTCACTTAAATTTTTAATAAAAATTAAAAATTCAATGTTTTATTTCATTTATTAAAAAATTTGTTCCATTTTACTGTGGTAACAGTCATTAAAGTAAAATGTTTCCTCTTAAATTTTAAGTGTGAAATTGAGTATTTATAATTATACATTCAATGTTTTAATGAGATCTCTATAAATTATCTTGCAAAGTGAAAGTTTATTTTTCCCGTTTTATTGATTTTGTACATATATATATATATATATATATATATATATATATATATATAATCAATGAGATACTTAATGGTTGCATTATGCTTGAGAATTGTGTGTGTGTGTGTACTAATTCCTTCTGCTCTCCCTTTAGGACCCCTCTCTCCTCGTTCTCCTCCCTTCTCATTCCCAATGGCAACTCTATAAATTGCTTGTATTCTGGTTTTCTCATACTAGAGATACTATGTGATGTTTAGCATTCCGAGTCGTCTCACTCACTTCATTAAGCATGATGGTCTTACACTGCATCTATTTACCTAGGAATGTCTCAACTCTATCTGTATTTATAGAAGAGTAGTATTCTGCTGTGTGCAAATAGCATATTTTTGTATTCGTTGGTCTATTGGTTATTTACTGAATATATCAGCATTTTCCATAATTTAACTATTATTAGTTGCGCTACTCCAAATATGCGTGTACATGTATCTCTGCTACATGTTGCTTTTAAGATTTTTGAAAGATATCCCGAAGAAGTATTGTTGGATTGAATGGAATATTTATTTTTGGCATTTTAAGGGATCTCCATGCTGTCCTGAACAATGCTTGTACCAGTTTACAGTTGCAACAGGACTGTGAAAATTCCCCTGTTTTCCTGCATCCCTCTTTCACTGGCTGCTGATTGAGTTCTTGTTATATGCCATTATCACTGGGGTACAATGGCATCTTCGTGGCGTTTTGACTTCATTTCTCTAATAGCTAAGTATGTTGAACATCTTTTCATGCTCTTGCTGACCATATGAGAACTACCTATTCATTTAAGTTATCCATTTTTAAATTGGGTCTTTGATTTGAAGGGTCAATTTCTCTTTAGTTCTTTTATAGAGTTATTAGCCTCCATTCCAAGGAGAATGTGGCAATTTTTTTCCAATTCTGTCAGTTCTCTCTTCATTCTGTTGATAGTCTCCTTTGATGTGGAGAATATATTTTAATATGATATAATTCCATCTGTGGAATCTGGGGACTATTTTGTTTTTACAAATGTCCTACTAAGAAAACCCTTACCCACACCTACGTCTTCTAGATTGTTGCCTATTTTGTTCTTCAGTAGGCTCACTGTTTTGTTATCTAGGTCTTTGATTTACTTTTATTTAACGTTGGCGCATAGTGATAGGTGTATGTCTACATTCATTCTTCTGCAGGTGGATAAGCAATTCTCTTAGCACAATTTATCCAAGAAGTGATTCTTCTTTCAATGAATGTTCTTGGTCCCTTTGTCAAAAATCAGGCAGTTGAGAGTACTTGCCATTGTCTCCATATCCTCAGTTCTGTTTTAACAATCTGTTTTTGCACCAGTACCATATATCTTTGTAACTGTCGCTTTGTAATATAGCTTGATGTCTGGGTTCACAATGCCATCTACTTCTGTCTTGTTACTCAGGCTTGCTTTGGCTATTCAGGAACTCTTGGTTCCATATGAATTTAAGGATTGTTTTTACAAGTTCTGTGAAAAAGAGATGTTGATATTTTGATAGGAATTGTGTTGAATGTGTATACCAGTTTTGGCTGTGCGGCCATTTTGACTAAATTAATTCTGTCTACCCAGGAAGAGGACATGTATTTCCTTTTTCTAATATCCTTTTACATTTCTTTCTTCTGCATAATATAGTTTTCTTTGTTGAGGTCCTTCACTTTCTTAGCTAGTGTACTCCTAGGTATTTTGTATTTTGAGGAGCTATTGAGAATGGGATTATTTTTCTCAGCTCTTTCTCAGTGAGCTCATTATTACTGTAGAGCAACACTACTGATTTTATTGCTTTAATTTTGTACTCTCTAATTTGACTGAATTGTTAATTAGTTCTAAGGGTTTCATGGTGAAGTTTTGGGGGTCTTCTATGTGGAAAACTATGTCATTTGAAATAAAGATAGTTTAACTTCTTCCTTCCTGGTAGGTCCTTTCTTTATTTCACTCTCTTGACTGATTGCTCTGGCTAGGTTTTTCAGAACTAAGTTGAATGGGAGTAGTGAAAATGTACAGCCTTTTCAAGTTCCTGATTTAAGAGAAAATGCTTTCAACCTTTCCTCATTTTCTATGCTATTTGCAGTAGGATTGGCATATATGGCTTCTATCATTTTGAGGTAAAGTCCTTCTATCCCTATTTTCCTCAGAGTTTTTATCATCAACAGATGTTGCATTATGTCAAAGGCCTTTTTCTGCAACAATTGAGATGATAATATGTTTTTGTTCTTGTTTTTATTAATTCAGTATGGTAAAATAATTGATTTACATATGCTAAATAAACCATGCATCCCAGAAATGAAGCTGACTAGATTATGGTGTATGATCTTTTTAAATTTTTGCCGCATTCTACTTGCCAGTAACTTATCGAAAATTTTTGAGTCCATATTCATGAAGGAGTGTGGTCTATTGTTTTCTTTCCCAGTTAAGTCTTTGTCTGATTTTTGTATCAGACAATGCTTGCTTCCAAATATGAGTTTGGCAGTGTTTCTTCTCTTCCAATTTCATAAAAGAGTTTCAGAAGCATTGGTACTGGCTCTTCTTTGAGGTACTGATAAAATTCTGCTGAGAAACCATTCAGTCCTAGACTTTTGCTTCTGGTTAGAGTTTTTATTACTGCCTCAATCTGCATGTTTGTTTCTGGGGTATCCAGGGTTTTTAATGTCTTCTTGGTTAGTTTATTGGTATTTTGTAAATCTAAAAATATATCCATATCTTTAAAGTTCTTCAATTTGTTGAAATGTAAGTTTCAAAATAGTTTCTTAAAGTTTTGTGAATTTCTGTGTTGTTCACTGTCATTTCAGCCTTATCATTTCTAATTGCATTGATATGAGATTTTTTCCTTTTTGGTAAGTTTATGTAAACGTTTATCAATTTTGTTTATTCTTTTGAAGAATCAGGTCTTTGATTCATTTTTATGCATTTTTTAGTTTCAATTTTGCTTATTCCTGCCCCAAATGTTATAATTTCTTTTTTATATACTATTTTTTGATGTTGGTGGTTCTTAATTTTCAAGAAACTTGAAATACATCATTAAATTGTTGATTTTGGATTGATTTGCTTTTTTGACGTGTACATTTATAGTTATGAATTTCCTTCTTAGGAATGCTTTCACTGTGCTCCACAGGTTTTGGTGTCATGTGCTTCCTTCACCATTTAACTTGGGGAATTTTTTTTTTAATTTCTTTCCTGACTTCTTCTATGACCCATCATTTGTTCAGTAGTGTGGTTTTTAGTCTCCATGTTTCTGAATAGTTTCTGTAGGTTTTTGCTGGTGATTTCTTTGGATTCTTTATGTCCATTTTAAGCTCCCTGTGCATCTCTAGTATGTCTTTCTCAAACTTTTTGGCCATTAGATCGACTTCTCTTTTGGTTTCATTTTCTGTAATTCCTGCTACTTCCAGGTCCCTGATATTGCCTTCTGGGGTGTCTGGCCATTTTTCAGTTGATTTATTACCTTCCCCACCCCCCATGGTTTACTGCAGTGGGTTGTAGCTCAGTTTATGTCAATGGATTCTGTCTTTATTTTCCAGATTCTTTATTAGACTATCTCTGCCTTGACAATTACCTTGAGTGCATTTAGGTTTTAAAATTTGTGATTGTTTTCAATTCACTAAGCTATTAATTTTGAACATATTATTAATGTCTAAGGTTCTTTGATTCCCTAATCTTCTCCACCCTTCGATGAAGGAGGAGCAGATTAAAGAGCTGTATATGGTTTACAGACAAAATATTTGATAGTTTATACTGGTTATAAAGATCATTATCTATGTCAACATTCACACTTTGAGTAAGATTTACATTTACATTATTATCTTAATGTAACAAAATAGTGGCAGAACATAGTAGCTTATTTAATATTATAGCTATCCTACCCGTAAGATTAATAGATGTAGTTAACACTGTCATTGTACTTATCTTTTTAAAACTAATATTGACTTATTTAAATGTTCTACTAATATCAGCATTATATCGCAGTCATTAAAATAATAGAGATCTATATTACTCACTAAATCACAGTAAGTTATCCACTGTTGTTAGGATCCATCTGTTATACCCTCTTTTGCAATTTGATGAATATTTATATCTATGTTTATACTTGCTCTCTATTAGGTATGCATTTATGCTAACCAAATATTGATATATATACCCAATACTTTTTCTTTCTTTCTTTCTTTCTTTCTTTCTTTCTTTCTTTCTTTCCTTCTTTCTTTCTTTTTTTCTTTCTTTCTCTCTTCTTTTATCCCATTTTATTGATATATAGAAGTGCAAAACATAAAGTTTACATTGATCTTGAGTATTTTACACACAAACATATTGTGGCTAAATTACAAATCCTTCCCTTCTTTTTGACCCTAACATTCTAAATGTGATCTATACTACAAATGGAAAGGTTTCTATAGAACTTATTTGGTAGCCTATTAAAAGAGTTTGTACATGGTGCTATGATATAATTGATGATAATATATAGAGAAGTCTACCTATTGATCTAGTTCTAGCAAAGTAGTATGTAGTTACTGCATCCCTCCTAGTGTATCTGCACAGCTGTGCATTATTGATGCCTAATGCTTCTATTAAGCAGAGAAATTGGAGTAAGGAGAGAGCAGAGCAAGACTAGGATTTAGCTTTGGTTGTGTAATAGAAATCACAGAAGTACTTATGCAATAGTGAAAAGCCTACCCCAGTCAGAGGATAGCAGATAAGGTAAAGCACTGCACACAAGAATTAGTGAGTAAGGGAGAGTTGTGAGTGAAGTAGACAGAGTGTGGCTTTATAACCCTTAGAAAGATTCATGAAAAAGGACATAAAGTGTTAATCAAAAGTGGGACAAATTCAAAAAGTTACAAATAACAGAAACAGAAGGAGGTAGATAGGAAGAAGAGGAAAAGAGGCCAAAAAAGGGTGAAAAATAAAATTTAAAAAACCAAACTGATTGAAGAAAAAAATGACAAACTAAAAAAAAAAAAAAAAAAAAAAAAAAAAAAAAAAAAAAAAAAAAAAAAAAAAAAAAAAAAAAAAAAAAAAAAAAAAAAAAAAAAAAAAAAAAAAAAAAAAAAAAAAAAAAAAAAAAAAAAAAAAAAAAAAAAAAAAAAAAAAAAAAAAAAAAAAAAAAAAAAACTAAAAAAGAACAATTACCCTCCGGTGTTATTTGGATGTTTCCATTTCCAAAGCCCCAGATCTTGCAGTTTATTTGTCTGACTGACAGGCCTCTTGTGCTGCTGCCAGTTGGACATAGACTTCCCTCGAGCCAGGGAACCTGAAATTTTCCCAGTTGTCCATGCAAGTTTCCTGCTCCTAAGTGGTCCTGGTGGCCCCCATGGGGTACGTGTGATCCATCTCGCTTCCCTGAAGTCTCCGGGAGACGCTGGCTATCTTAGTTACTTTTTTCATTCCAGAGCAGAATACCCGACATTCACAACTTTAGTGAGGAAAATGTATTTTAGCTTGCCGTTTCAGGAAGTTACAGTCCATTCACAGATGGGCAGCTGGAAAAGGATGGGATCGCGTGGCGAGGCTGCTGCTAGAGCAGGGGCCGATTCTCTGAAGATGGAGGTCCTCACAACATGGTGGAACAGAGACATTTGGGAGGAAGGACGGAACCAGCACCCTTCCAGCCAGGCCCCACCTCCCAATAGTGCACAGTATCCATAGGAATATGAGGATTTTACTCGACGTTCCTGATTCAAGCAACATTAGCTGAGACTGTGATTCCTGCTCTGTAGCTCCACCTCTGCAGTTCCCCAGGGAAGTCTGCAGTATGCAGCAGGCCCCAGTCACTAAGACCTGCAGATGAAGTCTTTTCCCAGTTTCACTCTGAGGGAAGGATGACTCAGGGTTCTGGCCTGCCACTGCCAAGAAATGCTATTAGGGCACAGACACCCACACCCCTCAAATTCACTAGCTCCCCTTAGGCCCCCAACCGCATTGTGATCAACGCAGATACTTCCCACCTCTGCTGTCCTCAGGTAGATGCTGCTGTCCTGTCCTCTGCAGCTGGATCCCTGCCACTCTCTGCTTTCATGTTTTGGTCATACTCTCGGCCTTTCCTCTGGTTGCACGCTCATCACCAACCAGGTCCAGCATGTCCTCTGCTTTTCTAGGTTAGGGTACAGGGGAAGTTCCCATGTAAAATTTCTGTCTTCTTTACTTATTTTTTATTAGACTATTTCTTCCCTTAGAGTTTTCTTGAGTTCATTCACGTTTTACAATTTGTGTCTCTTTTTAGCTTATTCACCTATTAATTTTGAAGGTTTTCTCAATGATCAAGCTATTGCTCATTACCTAATCTCTACTTTTCAGTGAAGGAGAAACAAATTATAGAACTGTATATGGTCAGCCTGAAGCAGGAGGGTTGTCATGAGTTCTAGGCCAGCGTGAGCTACATAGTCAGCTCAGAACTAACCTGAACTACAGAGTAAGACCCTTCTTATAAGAATAGTTTTAAATTGAGAGGGTCTTTTTTCAGGCTGCTCAAATAATCATGTCACTCACTTTGGAATCATACTCTCTAAATAGAAACCTAAGTCATTTCACATGCTCTAACAGAAATTAACCCTTGGGGTAATCTCAAATGCATTTTTTCAGGTTTCTTTGAACAGACTTCTGTAATTTCTCAGGGGAGCAAAAATGAATAGCACATAACCTATGTATAGAAATTTATTTAATTATACCCCCATATGCTCAATATCTTGACTTATACATTTTCTGGTGATGCAAGTGATTGTTTCTCCTTCGCCTGTAAGTATGATCACATTTCAAATTCATCCTCTTAGTATTTATAAATGTATTGGTTATTTGCTAAGTACCAAACATTGTATTAGCTATTGTGGCAAAGTACAAAATAAAAAATATGCATAAGCTGGGCACTCAGATTCTTTGTTCACAGAGCTGGAATCTTGCTACATCAAACAGTAAAGAGTAGCCCAGTAGTTTGTACTGGAGCATACTTATATCAATTACTACTCTAATGAGAAGAATATTAATAGAACACAGGTGTTTTAAGTTGCTTATGTTTTACCTGTGTTTATGGGAATGATTTATAAAAAGGCATTCCCTAATATTTTTCAGTTTTATAACATCTTTTAATATAAACATAAAAACTGATATGACTAATTGTATTTTAATACATTTCAACTAATAAAACACATAATGACTAATAATATATACAGAATTTAGTAAGTCTTTTGAATAAACTTGTAATTTACTTACTGCAATGCATATAATTTGAATAGAGAAGAGATTTGAATATTTATTTATCTTAGTGACACTGACAGCTTGGCTCACAGAATCTGTAGGTCATAAACAGAAAATCACTGAATAAAGGATGCTCCTGACAGTGTTTACCAGTTCATTAGAAAATGTAGCCCTATAGATGCTTCCATTCCAAAAATAAAGTTTTCATCACTGAGCTACTCTAGCAAGAATAGTTTTTTGGAGGAAGGCTAGGACACCTCAGATAGAAGGCAAAAATGAGGAAAGTAGTTGCAACGTATTTCAGTTTCCTTACTAAGTAAATAACTGAGCACTTATTGTATGCCAAGGATCACATTATTCAATACTGACCCTTTTAAAAACGGGCAACTGAGATTAATAGAGAGTTCTCAGATGAAGAAGTGCAAATGGCAAGCAAATACATGAAAAATGTTCAACATCCTCAGCCTTTAGAGAAAAGCCAATCAAAACATCACAAGATACCATCTTCCTCCAGCAAGAATGGCTTATACCAAGAATTTGAATGGCAAGGTTATGGGGAAAAGGAACACATTTACATTGCTGATAAACTGGTATAACCACTATGTAAAACAGTATGGAGATTCCTCAAAAAGAGGAAGGAAATATTCCATTTGAACCAGCAATGTCTTTTCTGGGTATCTTTCCAAAAGAGTTAAAAGCAAGGTATAACAGATATAATATACATCCATGTTTATAGAAGCAAAATTAATAATAGCTAAAATGTGGAAGATGCTGAAATATCCATGAACAGTCTAAAGAATACAAATATTCACTATATGTACACAATGGAGTGCTACTCTTCCATAAAGACAGGCAGATTTCAGTCATTTCTCTGTAAAAGGACACAATTTAAGACCATCATGCTTAGTGAAGTGAGTCAGACCTAGAAGGTTAAATATCACATGGTTTCTATAACATGAGAAATCCAGAATATAAATAAATGATAGAGTCAAATGAGTGAGATATTGGGAGTAGGTCAGATGAGGGTGGGGCAGGAGGGCCAAAAAAGAGGGAAGGGAAGGAACTGAGAAGATGATGCAATAACTATGTGCACAAAATTCTCAGGCTAATGTAACCATTGTGAACTGCATGTACATAAGAATAAAAATGGAGAAAAACAATAAAAGTAGGAGATATAGGAATGAGAAATATAGGTATAGCTTTCAAAGTTGCAGAGTTTGAACTATAGCATGCAACATAGAAAAGATTGTGCACTGAGGAGGATTTTAGAATTAAGGAAATGTGTATATCTTATCTGTTAAACAGTAAATACTTGGATTTTTCAGTTTCTGTGTTTGTGTTACTTCTTCCTTACCATCACACATAGAAACATATTTCCATAGACACTAATCTTTTCCATCCTCTTTCCTGTTATAACTAAGACCATCCCTGAAACTACCTCACCACGTGTCTGCCCTTCTCTGGCGTGCTCTCTGTTGTTATCAGTGACTTATTGTCCAGCAATAGGAGGTAAGAAAACAAAGTCTGTACTCTCTAGGTTGTAATCACAGAATAAAGATCTATCCTTGAGATTTCAGGAGTGACAATTGACATGGTTTAGAGAATAGGCACCCTAAAGACTGTTAGTAAAAGTAGATATAAGCCCATATGTGAATGTTATTAACACATGATTTAACTGTCTTGGGGCTTTTGGCCATACTTACATGATGTACACTTAGCAAAAAGTAAAAGTTAATTATTGAAACAAAAAGGTATGGCTCCTGGAAAAATTTATATGCTCTTCTATACTTCAGGGTTCTTACAATTAGAAGAGTTGCAGACAAGGTATAGGGTACTGAGAACAAAGACACTGGGTTAGTAGGCTTCGTACTAGGTAAAACGGCATTTGGGGGCTGGAGGAATGGCAGAGCCCTTAAAGTGCCTGCCTTATAAGAACAAGGCCCTGAGTTCAATTCCGCAGCTCCACATCAAGCTGTGTGTGATGGTGCACACCTGCAACCCCAGCACTTGGGAGGCTGAGGCAGGAGGATTCTCCAGAGTCCAAAGCCAGCTTGGGCAACAGAGTGAGTTCAGGGCCAGCCTGAACAGAGCAAGACTCTGTCTCAAAAATAAATAAATAAATAAATAAATAAATGCCCTTAGTAAATATTTAAATGTGGTCAAATTGTTCATCTCTTGTTTGTTTGGTGGCATATAAATATCTATTTTAGGACTAGAGAAAGCCGGATGTTTGAGGTTGAAACGCCTGCAACTATTGAGATTAAATTTGAAGACTTCTGAGACTCAGTTCTAAATTGTACTACCAAGGCTCAAAATAACAGACCATGACTGAATTCTGGTCACCATCCAAAGACCTATCAAGTACTTTCAACTTCCCCTCTTCTTGAAAGATCACCTTTTGCATGAACTGGCACAATTAAATTTTTCTAATGTTTTATTTTCTGGAAATAAAATCCAGGATTGTTAATGTAAAGGAGGTGGGATGAAACAAGAGATGAAATTTTTTGAGTGGAAACTACTGTTGAGAAGAAGAAAATACCCTACAGGGCCACCACGGGGGTCTTCGTACTGCATTGCTGATAACAGAATGCTCATTTGAGATGCCCAAAGGCGGCTAGTCATGACAGGCCATCTGAAAACAAAAGTAATTAGGAAATAGGATGGAATTATAGAAAGTGCCCTATCAAAGACAAGGTTTTGGTACATAATCCTCAACCACTAAATACACGATATGCTACTTTTTCATGAAGCATAAAATCGCTGCCAAGAGTGCAATTTCCTAAACATGTGTAATGTTATATCTACAAAGCCTCTTGTCTGTTCTATCATTAGGATTTCAGAAAGCAAATTGTGTGGTGATTGTTGTTTTTTTAACCTGTAGGTAGGCACACAACTTGTTAAGCACTCCCTGGAAAGGATCTCGCATGGACGTTTTTAGGCAGACCTCAAGCTTTATATTCTCTTCAGCAATGTTTTACTTTTAGTATTATTTAGTTTTATGCCTAACTTTGGATTGTAAACACACAGAGAATAATCATTACTCTTTGCCATAGAATACACAATGAATTACCCTTGAAGACATGAATCTCATGGTTTTGACTGGTAAAGATTATGCTTTAGATGTGGTGGTATTTGCATGCACCTTCTCAGAAAACTATGGTACAATTTTGAAGAATACCTGCATTGAAATCCTCTTCTTTGTGAAAGACACTGAATTATATATTACCAGGTGCAGCAATCCTACAATGTCCATATTGTGGTGATTGTAATAAGATAGGATTTGTGAATGTATTTCTATTTAATTATGCTTCATCAAGGCCTACAAAATGTCCAGAGTTCTGGCACTGATCCTGAAAAGCCCACTAAACAGTAATTAGTGCCAAGAAATTATAGCTCCCTGTATTAGCAACACACACTGTGGAGCCCGTATGTTGGAAAATCGGTCTGGTCTTTGTTTACCATAATCACAGAATTTACAATACATGCACTTGAAATTGAGGAAGGATTCTGCAGCAGCTAAGTATTTTTAGCAAAAAAAAAAAAAAAAAAAAATCGCTTGAAGTTTCCAAGGCTGAAATTGACAGCCTAGCAGAAAGCTTTTCCTTCCATCATTATAAAAACATTTTTAAACTCAGCATTTTTAAGTTTATGATATAATATAATTAACTACATGCCTATTATAATTAAAAGGTTCTTTAAAACTCTGATTTTGCACGACAGAAGGTTTATTTCCATTAAACTACTTCCCATTTTCTCCTCCTCCCAGCCCCTGACAACCATCCTCTTGTTTCTTTGAGCCTGATTACTTTAGATAACTCACACAAGTGGAATCTCTCCACTGCCTTGCCTCACCTATCATGCGTGTCTTCAGCTTATTCACGCTGTGGTACACCACAGGATATCCTTCTTAAAAACAAAAACAGAACTAAAGTAATATTCCATCTTGTATGTGTACCACGTTTAATTCTTTCATTTAGTTGTTAGTAGGCATTTAGGTTGATTCAACTTCTACGCTATTGTGAGTAATGCTGCAATAAACATATGTGTGCAGATGTCCCTGAGATCCTGTTTTTAATTTTTTAGGATGTATATTTTGAAATGAGATGGATAGGTCAGTTAGAAGTTCTGTTTTAAAGTTTTTAAGAATCTCTATGCCGTTTCCCATAATTCCTGCGATATCTCACTATTCCAATAGTGTACAATAGTTTCAGTTTCTCCACATCCTTGCCAACACTTATTATTTGTTGACTTTTTTGATAACAGTAAGTTTAATGAATACGAAGTGATAGTTTAACATGTTTTCTCCCAATTATTAGTGATTTTGAAAATTTTTACGAATGTTTGTTGGCATTTATGTGTATTCTTTGGGAAATAGTTTTTCTAATGTTTTGACCGTTCTTTAAAATGAAGATATTTTTGTTATTAAATTACACATTTTTGTGTATTCTGGAAATATGTAACTTCTGTAGGTCTTTTAGGTCAGTAGTATTTTAAGTTCTCTGTTTCCTAAGTGATTTTTCATTTTGCTGTAATCATTTTTTGAAAGTGTGATATTCTAATTTCTACCAATTATTTTATTGCCATCTGTTCCTTTGACTCTGCCAATGTGCCAATGTTTGCTTTAAACATTGGAGAGCTTTCTTTTCAGGTGCATATGTATTTAGAGTTGTTACATCTTTCTTACCAGGAATATAGACATTTTTCACTACATTGTGTTCTTTTTTGACATTTGGCAGTTATTGATTTAAAAAATAGTTTGTGTGATATAAATATAGCCACTTTTGATCTCTTGATTACTATTTGCATACAATATTTTTTGGAGGCAGGGTCTGGCCCTGTAGTCTAGGCCAGTCCCAAATTCATTATGTCACCCAAGCTGGCCTCAGACACATGGCAATCCTCTTATCTCAGCCTCCTGAGAGCTGGGATTACAGGCTTGTGCCACCACACCTGGCTTACGTGGCAGTGGGATTCAAACCCAGGGCCTTGAGCTTGCTAGACAAGCACTTTAACCTCGGGCCAGGCCATTCCTCCAGCCCTGCAGTATCTTTTCTATGCTTTTATTTCAGCCTACTTGTGCCTCCACATCTAAATTGATTTGTTAAATTGACAAAATGATTACCCATTTATTCCATTTGCCTACTCATTGTTACTACTCTTATTTATTGTGATGATGATGATGATGGAACTAATTCCATTTGCGTTTAAAGTAGTCATTTATTGGGTAGGAGTTGTTATTGCCATTTTATGAGTTTCTCTCTCTTGTTGCTATTTCATCATTTTCTTTAGTGTAGGCAACAAGAGATTTATCTGGGCCCAGGTCACAATTAACTAACAGGCCACCCAGCTTGGGCCACTGGAAAAGAGAAAGAAGTTGGTTGCATCTTCCCTTTCAGACTTTTTCAAGTGTCAGAAATAATTTTGCCAGAGACAAGAAACTGGGTTGACACTTTCTTTTATTTAAAGCCTGAAAGATTTTGTTCCAGGCTCACCTGGTCTTTAAGGTTTGCATTGAGAAATCTTCAGTAATTCAAATGAGGTTACCTTAGTTTGATAATGTCTGTTTTTTTCTCAAACTGCTTTTAATATTCTCTTTTAATATTCTCTTTTTTGTGTTGAATGTCTTAGTTCTTTTATTTTGAAAATATTGTTAGTCTTTTATTTTTATTTTTCTCATATATATATATATATATATATATATATATATATATATATATATGTAAAACACAATGGTAATATGTAACTTGGGTATTTTGTGCACCTATGTATTGTGTCAACATTACAATCATTCCCTTCCCACCTTTTGTCTTTCTCACTGTCTCCCTCATTCACGCAGATTCCCTCTATTACACCCATTGGTTCTACAGCATGCCTTTATTTTCATATTAATTGCAGAAACCATATGATATATAATATTCTGAATTTTACTCACTTCACTAAGCATGATGGTCTCATGTTGCATCTATTTACCTACAAAAGCATCAAACCAAACTGTCTTAGTGGAAGAGTAGTACTTCACTGTGTACATATATCACAATTTTTGTCCATTGGTCCTTTGATGAGTATTTTGGGTGTTCCAAAGTTTAGCTATTATTAGTTGTGCTGATATAAACATGGGTATACATGTATCTCTGTTATACATTGCTTTTAACTGTTTTGGAAAGATATCCAGAAGAGCTATTCCTGGACATTTCTTTTCATCCTTTTGAGGAAGCTCCCTAATGACTTCCATAGAAGTTGTCACAGTTCATTCTGCCACCAGCCCTGTGAAATTGTCTCTCTTTCCCTGCAACTTTGCCAGCATCAATTGCTGCTTGACTTCATGATGTGTGCCATTTTCACTGAGGTAAAATGATACATTAGTGATTCCTTGATTATCATTCCTCTAATGGTTAAGGACATTGAACATCTTTTTATGTATTTGTTGCCATATAAACTTCTTAATTTGCGAATTGACCATTTAAATTGTGCTTTTCTTTTTTTGAGTCTTGCTCTGCAACCAGTATCTTGCTCGGCAGTCCAGACTGGTCCTGAATTCACTATGGAGCCCATGTTGGCCTCAAGCTCACAGCAATCCTCTTCCCTCCGCCTCCCAAGTGTCAGGATTAAAGATGTGCTCCATCACACCCAGTTTTAAGTGAATCAAACTCAAGATGTTGTGTTTCGAGTATCCCCATTTTTATTAGTATATATGTGTGATAGACAGCAGTTGCATTGAGCTTGAGAATTTTGTACATATATACATATTACATCAACTTTAGGTTCCCTTGCCCTCCTTCTTTTTCTGTTCTCCTGTCCCCTCTTTCATTCGCCCTGACTCCGAATATCTCCGCCATCCATTTGACTCTATTACTTATTTGTTTCCTGGGTTTCTCATATTAAAGAAACCACGTAATATTTAGCCTGCTGAGTCTGGCTCATTTCACTAAACATGATGGTCTCAAGTTGTGTCCATTTACCTATGAATGACTCAAATCCATCTGTCTTTATGGAAGAGTTACTTGTAGTTCTACATGCCTGTAGAAATTCAAGGTTCATTTCTTTTTTAGATTTGGGAGATTTTCTTCCATAATTTCATTAAACATATTCTTTAAACTTTTTGTTCTCTCCTTCATATTCTCCGGCACTCTCATAATTCTGAAGTTGTTTCTCTTTGAGTCTGCTGCCACCAGAATCTTTCTTGTCTGTTTTTTTTTTTTTCACCACCTAATCTTCAATATCACATAACCTAACCTTGGAGAGTTTAAGTTCTTTTTCTGTTTTTTTCCCCCCCTGTGAATTTCTTATACTCTGGAGTTCAGCTTTCTTATTTCCTGTATCTCTACTGATTTTTCATTCATTTCTTGCATTTTCTTCTTCATTTATTTAAATTCTTTATAGCCATAAAGTTTTTAACATCTCTAACATGTCATCCTTGAACTTTTGGCCATTTGACTTCCTTTCCTGTAGGCTCTGCTGCTTCGGAACCTCTGGTATCAACTTCTGTGGTGTTAGGCTTTTTCGCGGGTGATTCAATGTCTTGTTTCTCCATAGTTCTATTATTGTTGATTGTAGATCAGGTAGTGTCAGAGGATTCTGTCGCTACCTTCTGTGTTAATTGTATGGAGTTTTCTTCATCCAAGGCCTAGTATCTTAACTGCCCTGAGTTTTCTGCAGACAGCACTGCAGCCAAGATAACTCAGGAATCCAGACAAGACACTGATCCAGTGATGCTCTTGCTTGTATATGTATGTGTTCTGGTCCCTTTGTTGTCCAGTGCAGAGAAACGGTGATTGTGAGTGACATTGTGCACACGTGAGTCCCCCAAGATAGGGCCTTGGGAACCAGCTTGTGTTAGTGCAGGCCCTGGTGCTGCATCATACCAGTGAGGGCCTCTGGGTGGCTGTGGGGCTGCTGAGTGCTGACAAAGGTGTGTGCTGGCCATAGGGCCCCTCAGTACCAAAAGGTACCTGCTGTTGCATCCAAGCTAGAAGGGAACCAGGCCTGTGGGCTGTGGGGCAGGCGAGGGTTGCCTAGTTGCAAGGTAGGCATGGCCAACTGGGTCCTTGCCTGCCATTCATGGGGTGGGAGAGGCACTGAGCATTTTTGCCAGCTATTCTCAGGATGGTCTGGGACACCAGGGTCCTTACTCGCTATTTGGCTGGGGTACCAGGGATCACTGCCTGCCACGTGAGGAGCATGCAAGGTGTGCGGAGTGGGGGAGTCCTGCATGCCATTCGTGAGGCAGGTGGAGCTGTCAGGAGCCTGTCTTAATTATGATGTATCATCGTGAATTTGTTTTCTGCTCAAGGATACTTAATGTTCTACAAGCTTCTTATAGGTGAATATGAATTTCTTTTCTTAGATTCAAGACATTTCTGGCATGATTCAGTGAGTAAATTCTTTACAACTTTTGTGCTGACTTCTGCTTTTTGTCCCACACCCATAATTTTGAGGTCGGTTCTCTTTGAATCAATCATCCATCAGTTTTAGTATCCAGCCCACTGATCATTACTTGCTTTTCTGAAAGAATATTTTGCTTGTGCTGTTTGCAGAAACTAACTGGTGTTTTGCTTTCTTTCTATGAGTTCCGTTATTTCAGGGGCCACGACATTGGTTTCTAAGGTCTCAGGTGTTTCTGGATGTGTCTTATTACCTTGTCTTCCACTTGTCTTCCCATGATTCTATTGAGGAGGGACTTCCCTTTATTGGCTCTGCCGAGAGGTTTCTTTGAACATGGATGAGAGTGCGAGGGTGGGTGGGGCGTAGCCAAAAGTCCTCTGAGTTCTGTGCTGGGAGTAAGCAGCGAAGGAAGATCAAAGAGTCTGAAGTTTTCTGAGGTGCCTTGTTCACAGTCAGTCCCCTCAACAGAGCTCCCTCATCTGTCCTGGCTTTCATCTCCAGGGGGCAGCGCTCTCTGCCCTCTGAGGTGCTCTCACTAGTACCCAAGTTGTTCAGGAGACCAGCAACCTTTCTCTACTCTCTGCAGATGTCACATCTTCCAGTTTCTTCCTAGGCACTGATTAAGAATGTCCCCAAATCCCTGCTGTACGGCCTGCCTGTGGCTTCTTTTGCCCTAAACACGTCAGACTCGGGCTCTTTATAAAATGGCTCCTGCCTGTCTCACTGCCTAGTATGGCTGCTGAGTGGTCCTTCTCCCAATCTCGTCTAAGCTCTCCAGGAGGCCTCTTCATGAGGAAGCTCCCAGTGCATTTGCAGTATGTGCTACCTGCATACTTATTTCTGGAGGCTGAGGTTACGAGCTGTTGTCCCTTTCTGTGACCCCTTTTTAATTCCCAGAGCTCTTCTCACATTTTAGCTAAGTTGAACAGGCAATTTTTCACTACACCCCAATTCTTAAAATGAGCTTGCAAGGATCCGTTGAGCAGGTCTGGTAGTTGAGCACTACCTTGCCTGGAAGTCCTCAAATTTTGCCCAATTCACAAACCAGAAGAATAATTATATCAAAAGGTCAATATGAACATTAAATTAAATAAAGCTAGTGCCTCAGTATGAGAGCTAACATGTAGTAGATACTCAAATTTTCTTTCTCCAAGGTCCTGAGGTTTTCTTTTTAACTCTAAGACCCTGTTCTTTGTCATGATGTCCCTACTTAATGTTTCCACATGCTAGATTAATTTTCTATAAGTTTTGATGTCTCTTGAAAGTTCCTTCAGTTTCTCCATGTCACATGAGAAGAAATACAGAATTTACATAGTAGGGTGCAAAGTTTTAAACTTGCTTATCATTGAACACATACCTTCTGACTCTGAGGCTACAAATGAAACTGTCTATATCACGTCGTAATTTCTTTCAAGGAACTCATGTGGTGATTTGGAGACCTTTCTGTAAGACTAATTTGGCAGAAATTTTCTAAATACAGACTGCTTGGCCTCACCTTTGGGCCATTTTTTTCATGTAAGATGGGGTGCATTTGCCAAGAACTTGAGTTGGTTCTTATGCTTATGATCCAAAAATCACATGTACAAAAAGTAGTTAAAATGGACATATCAGATTTTACTTATTAGTGAACACTTTAAAACTAAATGTGTAGTCCCTAATAAAAATAAAAATATTGGAAGCTAAATTGTCCCAGCATCTGAAAGATCATAGAATTTTTTTTGAAATTTTATTATTATGTGAAATTTTAACAATGAGTGTTCCAACTATCATGTATCTTCCATGAAAAAAAATCTATTAATACAAAACTAAAAAGCCAAAAGGGACACCTGAAAATGGATAGTTTTCATAGATTTTTCCAGTACCACACAAGGGCTCTATATGAATGAATTTCATCAATTTGAGTAATGATATGGTTTGTCTCATATTTCCTCAGCAAACAAAAAGCAGTAGCGACTTCTATTGCCTGCTGAGCCTATTAATTGCTTAAAAGGTGTCTCTTTAAAGACAACAACATACAAAAATTTAAAGCTAATAAAAGATTTTGTTACAAAGTGAAATGTTAGTCAAATTGGTAAAAGAAGAGTGATTATTCTAAACTATCCTTCTAATTTCTTTGGCTTGAGACTCGGTGCAGTTCACATTTTCCCCTTGAATCAGACCTGGCAGGTGAAAAGGCCAATTGCAGTTTTATTGCATTTTTCTCATAACAGGATCCTGGGCATATTGTCTGATTGGCTCCCTGGTGGTCTGCCTTCGTGACACAGATTCTCTATTTGGAAGCTGCCTTCCATGTTTTCATGATTTTGCTTCTGCTATTGTTTGGACAGTTCATACTACAGTAGGCACTAAGTAATAGCAGCTGTTCTTTGGAATAGTTTTATCTTCTGACAGTTCTCATCATGAAGGGGATATTACTTCTATGTCTATATGTATTTGTCTTTCTTATCTTCTACATACAGCCTAGTTAAAAGAGACACAGTACATTTTGCCACCATTTTGACTTTCACTTTGGATTTAAGATATATAGAAAAAAAAGAGAAAAACTAATATCTCATTACTGTATATGGTTTCAATATAGTCTTTAAGATTATGGATTTTACACAGTGTGTTAGACATAGATCCAAATGTCGATCCTATACTGTGTGGCCTATGGCAATTTTAGAACTCTTAAAATCCCAAATTTTCTCTTTTAAAAGGGGCAAAAATATAACTTATCTCATTTCACTGTAGCATAAAATAAATAGTATTGTATATATACAAAATCATTGAACGTATTAAATTCTCAACAAAGCTAAACTATTATCTAATGCGTTACAAATAAAGTATTATTGTTGTCCTCATAACGAAAAATTTCAGGTCAGACATAAATGTCAATGTCAGCATGATGACATACCATGTAGCCTGGGGCCATGCTTTCTTATCAAAATGTCAAGCAAGCAACTATATACTAACTTGCATAACTTTATTTCTATGGTTTTGTTCTGGAATGTTCCCCCAAAAGCCTCATGTACTTTGATGTTGTGGAATGCCTATGGATTCCTTGTGCTGTTGAGGTGGGGCTTAGCTGGAAGGGGCAGATACCTGGAGCTTCATCTGGAAGTGGATGATACCTGGGACTTGACCTAGAAGGGCAGGGTCACGAGTTTGACTCAGAAGGGTATGTGCCAATTCCATCCAACTCATTCACTCTGCTTCCTGTCCAGAGGCCATGAACAGCTTCTGTCTGGTTAGGCCTCCACCATGTACTTCCTCCATTACAGGCTGCCCATATATGGCCTGAGACCTGAGACTTTGGGCACAAATAAGCCTGTTCTCCCTTAAGTTGTGAATGTCAGGTAACTTGACCCAGTTGAAAAAAAAAGTTACTAAGACATTTATGGGAGTACCAAACAACAATCAATGAAGAAACCAAATGAACAGCAAATCAAGCAAAAGGCACACACAAAATGGTAGGAAATATGGGGCCCTTGCATCTTGGATTTGTTCTTCTCTTACCCTATCTGTAGCATGTTGTGGCCAGGAAAAGTGACCCAATCCTCAGTCCTCAGTTCTCTCTCTCTCTCTCTCTCTCTCTCTCTCTCTCTCTCTCTCTCTGTCTCTCTCTCTCTCTCTCTCTGGAAAAAAGTAAAAGTTATTTTCAGTGGGTTTATGTATCAACTGACGCAAAGCTAGGGTAAGAAGGATGGTGGCATATTCTGGATCTCTGGTTGGAAGCTGATGTGGAAGGAAGGAATGAAAAATACAGAATATGAAAACTGTAAGATTATTGTTGCCCACAAAATAAGATCAGATATCTAAAGCCCTACGAAAACATGAAAGTGACACTTTTAAGGAAATCAGGCCATTTTAAAGCTGCTTTACATTTAAGGAAATGGGGGAAAAGAGCACCAGCCTGACCCAGAGGAGGTGAATCCCCAAGAAAGGTCTAGGAAAGCGATCCACAGGCCTTCATGCTGGGATCATTAGTAAAGGTTTTCATCCACGTAGAGTCAGTCTATGAAGACTGGGGATGGAAAGGAGTCTGTTTCCTTAAATACTCATTTTTCAATCAAAACTCAAAATGTACATAAGCAGACAAATATAGCATGCCAATTTTACTTCACATAATTGTTATATTAAATAGTATATGTTTATGATATATGACATTTATGTTCAACTAGGGGAATTACTGCATTTACATATTGTGTCGTCATCAGTTTTACTTCCTCTTCGTGTCACCATCCTCCAATCTTACCCCATCTTCAGATCCCCATCCAGTCTCTACAAAGTCCAACTCCCTGTTCCTAACATCACTTTTACTTTGCTCTTTAAATTCAATCAATCAATCCATCTATCTACCTATCTATCTATCTATTCATCCATCATCTCTCTACCATCTCTCTATTATCTTTCTGATATTGTATGTAAGAGAAATAAGTTGATATTTAACCTGCTGTGTCTTATTTAATTTCAGTTAGAATCATCCTCTCCAGATATATCCATTTTTCTACAAATGACCCAAATTTATCCTTCTTTATGGCAGAGCAGTACCCCGTTGTGTAACTATCCCTTAATTTCTTTATTAATTTATATGTTGTGGGGCATACAGGCTACTTCCAAGATTTAGCTTTCGTGAGGTGAGCTGCCCTAAGCACGGGTTTTCCTGTCTCCCTATAGTATATTGTTTTTTACTCATTTGGAGAGGTACCTAGAAGAAGCATAGCCGAGTCACATGGAATTTCTATGTTTAGGGGGGTTTTTTTTGGGGGGGGGAGATTCCCATACTAATTTTCATAATGATTTTACTAGTTTGCATTGACATTTACAATGTAGAAGGTTGTTTTTCCCCTTTAAGCCTGCCTGAATTGGCTATCTTTAAGTTCTTGGTGATACCTATATTTATTGGAGAAAGTTTAATTGTCTGTGTTCTTTTGATTTGCATTTCACTAATGGCAATGATACTAATTTTTTTCATTTACTTTATGGTAATTTTTAGTACTTTGGAGAAATGTCTACTTATTTCAATCACTCATGTTTTTGATTGGGTATTTTATTTTACAGGGTCTTTTTTTCTTAATTTGTTACGTATTCTAGATATTGCTCCTCTGCCCAAGAAGTATCTGTCAAAATTCTTTCCCATTCTGTAGGTCACCTCTTCACTCTGTTAGTTGTTTCCTTTATTGTACAAAAGATTTCTAAATGGATATAATCTCATTTGGTGATTCTTTGTGTTATTTCTTTCACAATTGAGGTCTGATTCCTAAAGTCCTTGATTATTCCTGTGTCTTGAAGACTTTTATTTTTCTTTATGTTCTAGTAGATTCAGTAATTCTGATATAAAGACAGTTTTGGAAAAACCCATCATCAATATCATACTAAATGGGGAAAAATTAAAAGAGTTTGTTCTAAAATCAAAAGCACAAGAATGTCCAGTTTCACTGCTGGTTTCAATACAGTACTGGAAACTTTAGCCAGAGCAATTAGGAAAGAGAGAGAAATAAAGAGGATACACATAGGAAAGAAAGAAGTCCACCTATTTTTATTTTCAGGTGACATGATCCTTTACATAAAGGGCACACACACACACACACACACACACACACACACAGAGAGAGAGAGAGAGAGAGAGAGAGAGAGAGAGAGAGAGAGAGAACTGCATCAGGAGACATTTGGAAGTAACAAGCAAGGGTTTGGGGCATGGCCAAATGATTACCAAAGTTGCCTAGAAAGCACAAGCCCCCATGTTCAGTTGATCAGCATCACATCATAAGTGGGCATGTTGGCACACACCTGTAATTCTATAACTCTGGAGGATGAGGCAGATAGATTGTTGTGAGTTCTAGGCCACCTTGAACTACATAATGAGTTCAGGACCAACCTGGACTACAGAGTGAGATCCTGTCTGAACAAAAAAAAGAAAGAAAGAAAGAAAGAAAGAAAGAAAGAAAGAAAGAAAGAAAGAAACAAATTCATTCATCAAAATGATAAGATTCAATATCAATACACAAAGGTCAATAATATTCATATACAACAACAAGGAATTCACTGAGCAAAAATTCAGACAAACATTTTCATTCACAGTTGCTTAAAACCACTAAAAACTGAAATTAATCTCATCAATTACAGCTATGACAGTACCCCTCTTATCAGTAAGAAGGAGGTGTATAATATAGATCTAGGCATTGAGAATTGATACTCCCAGGAAAAAAGTCTTTCAATTGCTAACTGGACTCCCAGTAACTAGTGAGGAAGGGGGAATACCTGCATAGCCAAGAAGTCAGGGTCAGTTTTGGCCCTTTTGCTCATGCCCACACTCTGTCATTCCTCCCGCTCTGCAGCTCACAGGGCATCCTGTGATAACTTCTTTAAAATATATATAACAGACTCCATACCTTTCCACCAACTTGAGAGCTAAGAATGCCATCAGGCAGTGCCCACAGGGCATATTAAGCTTCCCTCCCCTTCTCTGTATGCCACTCACCTGATACTCTCACCAATGTCCTTAAAGATTGCCTTCGTTTACAATTCTTCTTTCTTCTGTGTCTATAAAGTTCTGTGAAACTGTTAAATAAGCTGAAGATGATTTGGGAGCTACCAGAATATATGTCTTCCCATGCCATGGTCTCTCATGTTTGTCTTCAGAATAAACTCTCTGTAATGATCTTCGAGGTTAGAGCTTGGTTTTGTATTGACCGAAAAAACGTGAGCCAAGTGTTGATCACTATACCACAATTACTGATAGAACAGAAAGTGGCATAAATAGTTGGAACTAAGTAGCTAGAAGTTATGAATAGTTATTAATAGTTATTAATAGGTTAATAGCAATAAGGAAATAAGGATGTAAAAAGAAAATAAAACAAGTAGTAAAATTTGATAAAGAAATGACGTGACAAAGTGGAAAGAAAAGTGAGATACAAATTTAAAGGCTAAGGGAAAGAAAGTAGAATTTAATAGAAGCAACAGAAGAGAAACACAAACAAAGGAAACAGAAAATAGGAAAGAGAATAAAACAAGAGACAAATAGGGAGCAAACAAGTAAAAAGCAATTTGAACACGAAACCCGAAGTCTAAACAAAGAGCCATGGAAACCAGATCAAAACTTTCCTGGATATTGAGGAGTTTGGGTGTGTTATTTTTCTAGCTCCTGTGATGTTCACTGGGAATGAGGGAGAGACAGTGAGTCACACCTGGGGCCTGTTGTGTGTGCAGCCTCCCCTCTCCCCCCTCCCCCCGCCGAGCCCTTCCCCACCTTTCTCCTTCGGAGGGCGGAGACTGCCCATGGTGTCTTGTCTGCCGGGAGTCTGTACTCACTTCAGCAGCTTTTGGTGTTGGTGGCCTTCTGTGCTCCCCAGCCACTGTGCACCCTGACTAATTTTGGGGCTCTTGGCGCCTGTGGTGCCCCACTTGCTCCAAAGGTTGCTCTGCCCATATGCTGCAGGGTGTGGCAAACAACCAAGTTGGGGCCTATCTCTGAGCGCACGGGTGAAAGGGAAAAGCACGGGGAACTCGGAGCTCTTTGCTGTAAGCAGGCAACAAGGAGAATGGGGCAGTCGGCTGGACTTACGCTCAGCACTTTGAGACTCGGCCTGGGCAGAAAACCACACGTGGCCAACCTAGCTTCTCACCAGAGTGCACAGGACCCCAGCGTCCTGCACAGCTGAGCACAGCACCCCCTAGTCCTCTCAAGAACCTGTGACTAGCCCCTCCCACCTCTGAGACTGCCTCTTGTGACACCTGTGTCACTCTGGCATTGAGAACCAAGAAAACCCGAGCTGGGGCTGGGCAGGATGCCAGGGACATCTCTGGCTCAAACAAACCTCTTCTCAAACCGGGTCTTGATCATGTTGCTCCCTAAATATGGCAAGTGCTACACTGGATTTCTTCTCAGACACTATCACGGTGTGCTGAAGTCGTCACTTTCTGGGTTCAAGCCCACTTTGGGCAACATCCAGTACTTGGGGCCAGCGCTTCCGTGTCCCATATCTACAACGGGGACTGCGGGCCCTGTCTGAGCTCACTGTGTGGTTCCTGAGACAGGTCCCTGTCCCTGGAAGCTGGGTTCAGTGTTTTCTCTGCGTTGTCCTCAGCGTCTGCACTTTCTTTGTGATTTCTAGCTCTCCTATTGGCCGTGGCTTGATTCTGGGAGCTCTTCTTGACTTTTTCTTTATTGAATTCTTGTTTCTGATGTGTTTCTAATTCAAGTTCCAGAGTGGCTGCAATTTGCTGACAGTGTTTCTTCCAACATTCTGTACCTTCTGTCTACATAAGCTTTCAATGGAAAAAATCTCTACACCCTGACCTTGGAAACCACAGCAGTTGGGCTGCTATGCAAAAATGTTAAAACCATTGTCTTAAATTTGGTGAAAGATCTAGGGAAGACATGTAACTAAAAGAAAAAAAATTAGATAGTATATAAGAAAGTGAGAAAATTAGCAAATAATGGAAGTTATGGAAATAAATCAAACAGAAATTTGGAGCCAAAAATATAACTGAACTGAAAAATGCACTTGAGGACTTGAACATTAGATTAAAACAAACAGAAGAAAAATCATGAAAGTGATGAAATTATTGTGTCTGGAGAGTAAATAAAAATAATTTAAAATTTTAAAAACTGAGACTTGTGGGATTCCAACAAGTGGATCCCTGTGCTTATTATTGATACTGACAGGAGGTAGGGGCACAGAGGTAGTTAGCAG
The DNA here is from genome assembly GCA_004027205.1 of Ctenodactylus gundi. NCBI lineage: Eukaryota > Metazoa > Chordata > Mammalia > Rodentia > Ctenodactylidae > Ctenodactylus > Ctenodactylus gundi. Next base: position 626,211 of record PVKB01000559.1, on the reverse strand, counting down.
TAAAGCTTTCCCCCGGAATGAGGAATTTCATGACAGTGGTATCTGATTGAGACAAGTGACAACCTGCAGATGAGGTCCCGCTTGATCTATTAATGTTTAAAATGTTAGGTAATTACAAAGTCAATCTGGTAAAAGATCTAAGGGGTGGTGGGCCTTAGCAATAGCCTTAGTGACCAGGCTGCTCCTTTATTTACTAACACCATCCCCTAAAGAGGCACACTGGTGGCCTGTCACAGGCCCCCATCTGATTAGGGAAAGCTTTTCCTCTTCTGTTTTTATTTCAGCCCATTCTCGTCTTTACAATACACTCCTCTCATTGTAATTTTTCTCCTCCCACAATATCATTCTTTGACTTTGTGAGACACGAACCAGGTGTTAGTGCTATGGTAACACCTCCAGGTCTCCTCTCGATCTCCCCACCGAGTTAAGTGGGATCCACATTTGACTGCACCATTGTGCTCTAACCACATGGCTCTCTGCGTTGGAACAATATCAGGACACCCAACAGCCAGTTACCAGTGCTTCTTCTTTTTACAAACTCGTACTATTGACTTTTTCTCTTAGATGCTCATACTCTTGTTTTACTTCTCAGGCAACAGCTAAATGGTTGGGATGGGTGTGGAGTGGAGAAATGTTGCTTTGGCAAGGCCAGATTTTGCCTTTCTTTCCAGTGTGCTGATTGCTTCTTTCTCAAATATAAATGGAGACCCATGGACTGATTACAGCCTCCACGGACCACTTCTCTCTTGGTGGGATATAATGCAGCTGTACCCTCAGGCAAGCAAATTCCTTCTTCTCTAAGGCATATTTTTTGCTGTTATTGCTCTTATGTTTGTGGGCAGCAGAGTTTACTTTGGAGAAAGTAGTGCCTGTGGGCATGGGGCAGAGATCACCACTCCTGAGTCAGCAGCTCAGCCACCCTGAGACCTGCCTTATCCTACATCTCCTGTGGACCCAAGGTCTGCCATCCACATGCTTGCCTGGAGACAGGATTCAGGAGCTGAGTCTTGGCCAGGAAAAGATTGAAGTGTGGATTGCCAGCAAGATGTGTGCAGCACCGCCTGCCACACAACCTCCAACTTTTCACACGGTTGGCTCAAATTACTAGGGAGTCCAGACGAGAGGATTTATTTTTTACATGTGAGGATAGAAAGGAGATCTAGCAGTTCCCTAAATAGGCCTTTTGGCTCAGGGGAGGAGATAGAGTCATTGTCCTTGGGCCTAGGATGTAGATTCCTCTATACAGAGGTCTAAAACATGGCATTCAGAGACCTGATTGTACATTTGATGGTAAAAGAGGCATAGATTATCGCTGACATATCTAACGATCATTGCTCTTAATTTTTCATGTTTCCCTGTGTGGATTTTCAACTGTATCACTAAATGTGATTCACCTCCAAATATAAGGACATTTCTCCCAGATATTTTTCTTGTCTTTAGATAACTTTGGAAGGGCTCAATTTGAGGTTCATCTGCATGGCTCTAAGAGGCTTGTTAACATACAGCATGACCATGTGATAATGGAGTATTAAAGTCCCCTGGTATAATTGTATTGGGTCCTACATGTCCTTCCAGATCTAATAATTTTTAGTTTACATAATTGTGTGCTCCAGAGTTGGGAGTGTGTATATTGATAATTGTGGGTTCTTCCTGTTCTATTGTTCCCTTATCTAGTATATAGTGACCGTCTTTGTCTCGCCTAAGCTGTTTTATTTTGAAATCTGATGAGTCTGAGGCTAATATAGCTACCCCTGCTTGTTTTCCAGGTCATGTTGCATGAAATATTGTATTCCATCCTTTTAATTTCAGTCTATGAGCTTTCTTGTGGGTGAAGTGTGTCTCTTGTAAACAGCAAATTGTGGGTTTCTGTTTTTTGTTTTTTTTGTTTTTTTTTTTTTTTAATCTAGTCAACCAGTCTATATCTTTCAGTAGGTGAGTTGAGGCCATTCACGTTCTGAGTAATTATCTGAGTAATTATCACTTTCTGAGGTATATTTAGTATATTTAGTCCTGACATTGTTATAGTTTTTCAGCATGTTTTACTAAACTTAACATTCTTCTCAGCTCATTCTCCGATATCTGTTGCCTCTTTTTCTCTGGGGGCTTTGCTGTCATTGGCCTCCCTTTCACTTTCTAAGTTTCCTTTAAGTGTTCTCTGCAGTGCTGCCTAAGTGGCTGCAAATTTCTTTAAGCTTTCTGTATCACGAGAAGTTTTAATTTCTCCCTCTAATGTAAAAGATAATGTTGCTGGATACAGCAGTCTGGGTTCACATTTATGTTCTCTTAGTGCTTGCGTGATACTGTTCCATAATCTCCTGGCTTTCAGGGTCTGGGTTGAGAAATCTGCAGTGATCCTGATGGGCTTATCTCTACTTTGTTTTTCTCTTACATATTTTAATATTCTCTCTTTGTGTTGGGTCCTTAGTATTTTAATTATGATGTGTCACAGTGAGGATCTCTTCTGATCAGTGTTGTTTGGTGTTCTGTATGCCTGCAGTAGTCCCATGGTCATCTCTTTCCTTAGACTTGGGAAATTTTCTTCCATGATTTCATTGAACATGTCCTTTAAGCCTTTTGTTTTGTCCTCAGTCTTCTCCTGGACTCCCATAATTCTGAGGTTCTTTCTCCTTGAGTCATCCATCAGGTGGTGTGACCATTCTCTTTCTTCATTTTTTGTTTTGCGTTCTTTATGACCTGTAGGTCCCTGCTCAATCATTTTACCTTCTAGGTCTGATATTCTATTCTCAAAATGTTCCAACTGGTTGCTTATTGTTTCCTGTGTGTTTTTCACATCCTAAAGTTCAAATTTCAGTTTTTATATCTCTGCTGTATTCTTTCCTAATTTCTTGTATTGCCTTCATTATCTGCTGGCTTGTATCTTCTTTATTTTCTCCTAATTCCTTGTCAGTGTTTGCTCATAGTATAGCTATGTCCCGACTTTGGGCTTATTGTAACCCAAGGACATGGAGCTAGTTCACATGGGCATTCAATTACCCTCCAGATCCTACAACCAGGAAGCAACTTTGTGTTTTTCCAAGGCCAAACTGGCTATGCCCCTATATAAGTTTCTAATAAAGTTAAAGTTCCCTTTCCTGGTAGCAGGAAATCAGCAGATATCCGATGCATTAAAATACTCTCACCTCTTAGAACTTCTACCACCTGAAAAATAGGAAAAATGTGACATTGTAGCTGGGCATCCAGGTGGTGCTTTAAGGTACCTCACCTTGTACTTACAAGTGGAGAGAGGAAACGCTAAACTTTACCGGAGAAATGGCTGTTTTCTGTTCTTTTAGAAGAAATATTTCTTAAGATTACTTTGATAATTTTGCTATCTGTCTGCACTTACCATTAAGTGGCGTTTCTGTTCGAATTTAAGGGATGCTTTCTTAGTTACTCTTTTGCTGCCTTGATGGAATACCCAACATACACAAATTAGAGAAGGAAAAGTCTATTTTAGCTCACAATTTCAGAAGGTCACAGTCCATTACTTGGCAACTGACAACAATTGGAAGCATGTGGCAGAGGTGGAAGTGGAGGCTGTTCCTCATGGAGTTGCCCACAAGAAGCCAAGACCCAAAGGAAAAAAAAAAAGAAAAGAAAATAGCATATACCCTTCCAGGTCCTGTCCCAGTGATATTTCCCTTCTGCTTCCAGTCTCAGTGCCCTCCCCCGACTTCCAGGTCTCTCTGAAACTCGGTGAACGCCTCCATGAACCCACAACTCTTGTACTCGGTAAGGCTGTGAATCCAGAACCACATGGAAGTTTCCAAGATCAACCACTGACTGGAACATTACTCTGCCCCCTTGTGTCATGGCTGCAGCAGCATCTAGATGCCTCCATTGCTAAACTCTGGGAAGCTGAACACTAGCAAACAATTCCCTCTTTAGCTCCCTATGGGGAGCCTGGGAGTACTCTTCTCAGAACAAGATCGTTTGTCTTTGTATCCATTAATTGGTAAAGGGTGGGATTATGCTGATTCCCAAAACACCCTCAAAGCCTCTTTTTTATACTTCCAATTCCAAGTATTTGGCTACTTTTTAAGGTCAATCTCTTTACCCACCATGTCCTTTTTTACTCCAGATCGCAAACATTTTATATCTGTTGTCTCTGCCATTTTTTCCTCCTGCCTTTTGTCATGCAGTTGGTTAAAAGATGCAAACAGCAACCATGTGACAGTTTGAACCTCAAACTGCCTTAAAGATTAAGTATTCCACAGCCCTCAGTCTCTGTTTCAGGCTAAGTCTCTGAACAAGTGCAACATACTGACAAAGTTTCTATCATTGTGTAGCACGCATGGTTTTTAGAGCACTTCCCAGTACCATTTTCCTTTCCATTTGAAACTTCTTGGCCCTGGCCCTTCTGGTCCACAGTTCCATTAGCCTCGCATCTTCTAAGCTTTGACCAGAATGTCCCATCAAGCTTGGCTCAGAGCACTCTAAGTTTATGTCATCCTGCTTCCTATAACCTTTCCATACTCCTCCCACAAAACAGTTTCCAAGGCTTCCAAACCACATGGTCAGGTAAAAGTCACAGCAACAACCCCACTTTTCCAGTACCGATTTTTGTCTTAGTTTTCTCATTGTGATGGAATACCCAGAATGCACAAAATAGAGGACTAAAAGTTTATTTTAGCTCACTGTTTCAGAAGGTCACAGTCCATTCATGGGTGGCCGACAACAGTGGAAGCACATATAAGAGGTGGAGGTGGAGGTGGAGGCAGCTCCTCATGGCATTGTGAACAGGAAGCCAAGTCCCCAAAAGCAGAAAGAAAGTGGAGTATATATCCTTCCTACCCATTCAGGCCCTGTTTCAGTGATCTACCCCTTCCGTGTCCAGCCTCAGTGTTCTACCCTTTTCAGGTTTAAGCCCCTAACTACCACATTCCTATAATCTATAACCTACCTCATGTCTGTCTTTCACCACAAACCTATAATCCACCACTTCAGACCAGGCCCCCATTTCCTGACAACACATGGTTTCATAGATAATTCATAACATCCAAATATATGAGACTTTTGGGGGATATCCAGAGTCAAACAAAAATTGATGCCATCTTTTATCTTTATTCTTACTCCTGAACTCCAGTTTACTGAGCAGTATGGGGGAATATATACTCATAATTGTCTCAATATTGTTAAACTGATTTTTGCTATCCATTTGTATTTATAGGAACTTACATGAGCAGCTCCTTGAATAGACAGTAGAGCCTGTATAAAAACGGAAAAATGTCACCATCTCTTTGACAGCTTCAACAGAACCTAGCATTTGCCTATAATAAGACAGTCAATGGGTTCATTTGACTGATTTGATTCATGTATCAAACTTCAAAAAATAATAAATCATCGTGTTGCATAAATTCGACTTTCAAGATTCCAAGTACTAATTCTGAGGATTTAGAGTGCTCAGTTTATTATGCTGGAAGACCCAGAAGAGTTAACTGTCCAAAGGCTGAGCCCAGAATAATGGAGAACTCCCCTTATATACAGTTTTGGCCTTTTGTCTCCCTACCCTATATGATAAAAGGTACTTGTGACTGGCCACTTTCAAGTTGCCAGGCAGTGACACTTCAATTTACAGCCTAAAGTTACAAGGTGGTATTAGAGTGTGCATGTGTTCTTTGTTTTGTTACTGACAAAACTATATTGTCTATCTTCATTGATAAGGTCATGAGCAAGAAGCAAGTTTACAGAAGCAGGTTGCAATAAGGTCAGGGTGACCATCTGAGCACATCCAAAGTTTTCTTAAGGTATAGAATGGGGTATTTTGCTGATTAAAGAAGCAGGTGTGACTATAGAGGCTCAGAAATCCTTCCTCTATTGGGCTCTAATCTGAGACCCTGAAATTATTCTATCTCTCAGGTAAGGGAAGGGAATCATGTGGGAGCAGGCAAGATTACAGAAACAGAAGGTACAACTTATGTCATTTTTTTTTTTTACAATAGAGTGATTAAGATTTACAAGACACATGGGTTTCCAAACATTTATTTAGTAAGATAATATTACAGAGGCTGATTTAAATGAGGTGGCTTCTTAGCTTTTACCTTTTGATTTATCAGTATTAAAATTGCCCTTTCATTTTCCCCTCTACATACCCACCCGAATCTTTATAGGCATGCTTATGATCTTATGGCCCTAATGTTTGATACATAGTTTGTATTGATGTCATTCTCACTTAGAGTTTTATAGAGTTCAGCCAAGAAGAAATAAACATGGCCAGTATACTTAAAAGGCGATAGCCAAAACAAGAGTGCTATGACTGCCCTGCAAGTGGTAAGAGCTAGGATGCCCATCCCCAGAACTTGGACCAGTCTGACTAGATTTTCTCTCCTCCTAGCTATCCTTTTGTTGAGTTGCTGGACCATATCTCTCAATGTTTAGAACTTGTTGATGTAGAAACAGCATTTTTCTTTAAGAATACACAGAGACCATCCTTTTTGGTGGGCTCTAGCCTTTTGGAACTACGGATACCAGGCCTATAGAAAGTAGCACCATGGACCATAATGTGGGTGGGTGGTATACGTCCCCCAACAAACTCCTCGGGCTTCCACCATGTGTTAACCTGTCCGCTTCCAGGTTTGCAACTGGAGCAAGGCTTATGATTTCATGTAGGAGGCACATACAGAGGGAGATTTGAACTCTCTGGTTTGGGTGCATCTACGCAGCTCAGATCCTCTGTTTTTCTGAGGGTCCTTTTTTTCACTGCCATATAGTGAATCCATGGGGTAATATCTGCAAATTTAACAATAGTTGTGGTCACTTGGTTTACATGGCCAAATACATTTATGACTCCCAAACTCCCTGAAATCTAGCAAATCAAATCCACCTGCTTGCTTACTCTCATGTCACAGTGACTAAGGTTCCTTCGAGATAATGAATCTGAGATATTTAATTTTTTGGCTTCCATATTTGTGCCTTCTTCCAGGATACCTTATAGCTTATATCAGAAAGTAAGATCAGCTGTGTCTTGGTGCATTCCCAGAAATCTGCCTGGAGTAGGTCATCCATATACTAAAGTACAGTGCAGGTTATCTTTTCCCTGGAGAAGGCTGTAAGGCTGCCCCCCGCCCAGTGCCCCCCACACAGCATGGGAGAGCTTTTGAATCTCTGCAGCAATCCCGTCCAGGTCAGATACATATATTTATCCCAATGAGTGGTTTTCCTATTCAAAGGAGAATAGAGGTTTGCTAAATGGAGGCAACCAGAGGCAGCAAAGGGCATCTTTCAAGTATAGGTATATGAATCATTTTGCCTTTCTTGGTGGTTATGAAATGTTGACAATAATAGGTAAGTGGGCCTGGCTGGGAAGTGCCATCCTCATCAATCTAGATAGGCCTTGTGTTTTGTGAAATGGCATCCTGAGAGATTCTGAGGGCTGTGATTGTTGGACCAAACAGAGTTGTCAGCAACAAGGAGCTGGCATATGCTATGGTAAAAATTTTGAAGGTGATGGTGTGTCTAATGGTGGGCTATCAGGCAGCATGTGAGATGCCTGTATTGACAGACAGGGCAGTTGGAAGTTATGACCATGGGATTAACTTAGTTTTATCTTTGGAGTCCCCTTGGAAGACAGGCATTGAGGCTTTTCAGCTGAAAGCTTCAGGCCACAACAGTCCTACATTGTCCTGCCTCAGTGAAGAATGAAATTGGAGTGTTTGTGTGGGGGTGGGGGGAAACAAGGTAACAAATATCTAGATCTAGTAGTCATTATAAGGGAACTGGCCTGGATGTCCTGGAGTCCCAGTCTTTGTCTGATCCATGGTCTTAAAAGTCTGGAGATCTAAAGTTTCTGATTCTGTCCATCTCATCCCAAACATGGGCCATTCGACCTCGCATAATTTTGGGAGTCTGCACAAGGGATATTTGTATTCCATTGTTTCCAGAGAACTCTCTTTTAAAATACTTTTTACCATACAACCCAAAGTTGTGGGTTTTGATAATTTATTTTCCATATTGATGATCAGTTTATAAGAAGTGTTTCCTTGATGGAGGTTGGTTACAACTTAGGGCCTTATAACTTACATAGTTCTGATGCTTTCACACTTAGAACACCCATTATTTACAGGCGGCTTTGTCTCCAAGTGGTGCGTGAGTAGATGGGGTGTGAGTAGATAATGCTTTTATAGAGACTGGTCTTTTCTTTTCTGGATCTGGAGATTAATCACAGATGCAGGTGTCAGGTGGCCCATGTGAGACAGGGCTCTTTCATTGATAGTGGGAAGGTCTTCTCTTCTAAGCCCCCTGCCAGGTGAAGGAAGAGAAAGGCATAGTCTTCCCAGTATTCAAGTCAAAACCCCCTGGCACAAAGAGATGGAGGAACAAACAAATGAAAAGTTCTTCTGTTGCCTCATTAGAAGAAATACTGATGGGATGAAGAAAAAATAAAGGCCATTCTACCTAGCCTGCTGGGGTTTTGCCTTTAAAGTATAGGGCGAGATTTAGGTCACAGAAATGCACGCTGCCTGAAGGAATCCAATAAGCTCTGGGAGGTAGTACAAGCGCTCAATTTTAGGGGTTCAGGTGTGGGAACAGGTTGCTTCCTGGAAAAATGTTTCTCATAGTGCTCAAGGGCACAAGGAGCTCTGTGACTTGTGTACCTGACGTTTAAGTCAAACTATCACCTGTTCTCTCCATGTGTTTTCCACCCTGCAAAGACAACGCAAGCCACACGAGGCCCCATGCCCCTTAAGGGGCATTCAGGTGCTGGTCTGGCCCAGCCCAGAATGAGCTTATGTGATGCTTAGGTGTGGCAAGTACAACTTCATGGCTGTGATCAGACTAATCTAATACCACCATACAACATCTATCATTCACCACAGAATTACAGACCAGCCCATTCAGACATGGTAGCCCTATGGGGAGCTTAGGGATGCCCAGCTGTGGAGCTACAGATTTGAGCCTGAAATGAGGACAAGCCAAGCCAACACTCACTCTCATGTGTGTCCCTGCGGTTAAAATAGTTGCCTCTCCACTCTCTAACCACCTTGGCTTGTGGTCTTCTTACTGAAGATCTGAAGGAGATATTCAGACCCCTTCTTCTGCCTGAAGGCAAGATCTGGCTACCTGGCTGAGGACTGGACCTTGGGGTCATACCTTGTCCTGAGATTTTCCTGGTAAGCTGTTCCTTCCCTCCAATGAGTCTGGTCGAGAGATTGGCTGCCTGATAAATGAGAGCACTGGTCTGAATGAGGACCCACAATACTGTCCGAGCTCCTTGTCCCAATCCAATCAGTCCACCAGTCTTTTAGCTCTTTTAGGGTCTGATTTGGTTGGGATCTTGCTGGGCTCTCCAAAAAATGTTACAGAAAATGGACCTTAAAGATTTCAAGAACAAATTCTGAGGGTTTGAGATCTCAGTTTATCATGTCATCAGTCCCAGAGGGGTTAATTCTGCAAAGTCTGAGCCTACAGCAATGGAGGGCTCCTTCTTATATATGGTTTTGGCTTTATGACTCCCTCATATGGCAACTGGTAGTTGTAATTGGCTACATTAAAGCTGACAGGAAGTTACACTTAAAGTTAGAGACTAAAGTTATACAATGGAGTAAGAGTGTACATGTTACTGACAAAATCAGGCTGTCTGCCTTTATTGTTAAGGCCATGAGCGAGAAGCAAGTTTACAAAAGCAGGATGAAATAAGGTCAGGGTGACCATTTGGGGAGGTCCAGTTTTCTTATGATAAAGTAGAAAGGTGGCTTTTGCTAATGTGCAGATGTGACTATAGAGGTTCAGAAATGCTCCCTCTAGAAGGCCCTATATCAGACTCTGGAATCTCTCTGTCTCTTAAGAAACAGGCAAGATTAGAGAAACAGAAGGCAGAAATTAAGTTTGTTTGTTTGTTTGTTTTTGTAAAAGATTAAGAATTTACAAGACACATAGGTTTCCAAACATCTGCTTAACAAGATATTACAGAAGCTGATTTTAATGAGGAAACTGCTTAACTTTTATATTTTTATCTGTTGATATCAAAATTTTCCTTCATAGCAGTCTATACATCTCAGGAAGCATAGATGAGGGCAAAATATGCTATGAGTCTGTGCCTTGTCTAATGTTAATGTTAGTGAACTAAAGTTACACAAGTATAAATAGATCTATTTGCAATTAATGACAAGTGATCCCTAGGTTAAAAGATCTAAAATTACTCTACAATTCTTTAATGAATACCAGTGCCATTAAAACTTGCAGATTTGTTAAACATACGATTAGGTGATGGTAATTATTCTGTGCTTCACAGATCCTAAACTTTGCCTCAAAAGTAGAAGACAAAATTTGTCATATATATATACAATGCATCTATAAATAGGTACACATTACAGATCTGCCTAAAAGTCTACATGTTTCATCCTAATATAGTCACATCATCATGATTATTAAGTTAGGATGCTGTGTTTTTCCTTCTAGTCATATTTCACATTTTCCTTGTAAAACTTTGTAAATTAATCTGTTAGCAATCTGCAAGGACAAAATATCTGACAGGCACCTTAAAGATATTAAAAAGAGAGGTAGCAATTCTCTGGTGGCATTTTATATTGCAGAGTAACTTTCAGTCTTTAAGGTTCAAAAAATTGAGGAAAGATGTTATTTTTGCTTGTTATAACCATAAAGACTAAAACCAAAATTGGTCAAATTTAAAAATGGAAATTGAATACTAATGCAATATTAAAAGAATATTTTTTATGCTTAAAGGTTTCAACATTTTTTCCTTCCTAAAAAAAGTTGCTTAAAGAGAAATTTTGTGATAGAATGTGTAGATGTGATGTGTAGGCCTTAAATGTGACCCTTAAAAAATTGACTTCCTGAGAAAAATAGCTTTGAACTTTGGCAAAGCTTAAATGCTTTGGTTTCTTTCAAAAATACAAAAGTATTCTTTCAAATTAAATAAACATAAAACTTCTGAATTATTATGGTTTGGGTCTTGAGCGTCCCTCAAAATCTTCATGTATCAGGGTAGCTCCACCCAACCTCTCAGATTTGTCTCTATTCTGCCATGCCATAAGGATTTCTATCTCTGGAGCTCTGGCTCTGGCCCCACCATGTGATTCTACAGTTTGCATCTGCCCACTCATAAATGAACTGTGACCTTCTGAAACTGTAAGCTAAAATAAATCTTGCTTTCCTAAAGTTAAGGGTGTCGGATATTCTGCACCAGAATCAAGAGTTACTAAAACAAGAAAGCTTTGGATTCTTACAAAAAATGTAAATATATTCATTTAAGTTAAATAAACATAAAACTTCAGGATTATTTATAATTTGGTTAAAATGCTAAGGATCCTTGCTAAAAATTAATCTCTATATTCTCTTCCTATTAAAAATGTGTCAGAGTTCAATATATAACAAGGGTGAAATTATCGAACTTTTTTCAGTAACATTTAGAGTAATACTGACTTTAAAATGGTAGTTTTATTTTTGAAAAATACTTTCTTTTGCATTTTAAACTATATTTTATTTGGCTTTAAATGTCCAACAAAATAACAGATATTAATTATTTAACTGACAAAGGCCATAAAATTGCCCTTGTCTACGTAGGAATAAGAATAGGTGTGTACATATTGTGTGTTTTGTGTGTTAAATGACTTAATTTAAAAAATATAAAGGTACTCATTAATTGATCAATTTAAAAAGAGAGAGGCTTAAGCCATCAAATACATTCTGTGTTTATGTCATGCATGTTGGATTTGAATGTTGGTCAATAAAAGTATATATATTCTGGATCAAAGATTATTAGGCTCAAGGTGTATAAGAACTCACAAATAAAAACCTTGGAGTTTGGTAAATTTTATTTGGTTGACAAAGCAAAAAGAAAGGATATCTTTAAAATTATTGGTAATTAGCTAATCAGGATAACAATGATCTGAAAAAGTTAGATTAGTATCTATAGCTATGGCATGAAAACATCTGAGTCATTAGTTGTTTAATTTTAGCCTTCCTTGATTCTAGAGGTTGAACTGAGGCTATTAAATGTGTTCAAATATACTAATGTGCACAGAGGTTTCAATCTGTTCTTAAATTTTTTTTCAATAATACGACGGCATAACCAAGTATATTAGCTGCTTCTATCTTCTCTTGTCCAGCTTTTGATTACAAAAAGAAACTCTTTTTAAATATCGTTATTTTTTAGATCTGTTCACAAATATTAAATCTTCAATAAAATAATGTGGATGGTGGCATTGTGTGGGTTTGGAGAGATTAGTTTTTTGTTATTCAAGTTCCAGGATTTGCCAGTTGGGTGCATCATTCCCAAGTCAAAACCTGGAAGGAAAAAGCACCCTAGAGACCTCACTATCCTGAAAGAACAAGTCGTTGGAAAGCTTAAATTACCTGTTCAAGCACACTTCAGGTAAAGGGATTCAAACTCATGTCCAGAAAACAGCCATCAATGAGAACATTAGATAATTAATAATAAATATATAATATTAATCATATAATATATATAACGTCATCCCATGTTTTCACCAAGTTTACTCTTTAGATTTCTGATTTTTGTATGCAACAGCCACCTAGGGAGAAAATTGTGGTATTATCGAAGCAAAATGTCATGTATAAATGGTATATCAGACTCTAGCCCACCTTCTGGGGCCCTATTTTGGAATTGACATTTCTCATCTAGTTGGTAGAAAATGCTTTTGGACATAGGGATCCTAATTTTGGTAATATTATTGTTTGGACCTTGTCTTATAAACTGTCTATCACAATATATTTCCTTTAGGTTACAATACATTAAGCTTCAGATGCCACTCTATACTGAACTCCAGCAAAGTCAGAACCCAGCTTCCAATGGGGGTCCCTCGATTACTCTCCCCGTTGGAATGGGCCCCTGATTGCTGCTACAGTATCATCCCCTGTCAGCTGTAAGTAGCCAAAACAGTCACCACCCTCATTCCTTAATGGCATTAAAGTCTAATACTTCAAGGGAGATTGGCAGGTGGTAGGGGATACATAGACAGTAAGGGATAAAGTGGAGGCCTAGAATGAGGAATTTTATGAGGGTTGCAACCAGCTGTAGCATGTGACTAGCTCCAGAGGACCTCTTCTTGGAACTATTAATGGCTTAAAGCTTAGGTCATTAAAAAGACAACAGGGTAAAAGATCTCAAGGGTAAAGGGCCTTAGTAATAGCTTCAGTGACCAGGCTGCTGAGAAAAGTTATTTCCTTATTCAGCTAATACAAACCCTTAGATAGAGAGACTTATTGGCAACCTTTTTAAAGAACTCCTTAAGATGAGTAGAAGCTTTTACTCCTGTTTTTATTCTCCTCAGTCCTCATCTTTAGAAAAGGAAGAAAATTACGCACTTTATATCCCATTTTCTTCGTCCATGATTTCTTTCTTTGACTTTGTGAGACAAGAACCTGGGCTTAGAGGTATGATAGCCATACCAGAGGGACAGTACTTGAAGTTGAAGTTTATGCCTGAAAATAAAGAGATGCCCACTCCACTTCCTAGAAGAGGAAGAGCTAGAGCAGAGGTATGGAGATACAAGTCTTACCTAGGAGCCTGACTATTCTGCCCAGTCCAACATCAGATGGAGGGATTCCACATGTCAGTCAAGCAAAAGCAAAACAAAACAAAAAAAACCGATTTCAGATCAAAGACTCCTCTTCTCTTTATGGCAAGGAGATGCAAATACTGACTATGGAGAGGTGGGATCTAAAATAGATATGGACATTAGGAAGAGACATGCAAATTAGACCCATCCTTATCTTACAGTTGTAAACTTTATAAAAGCAATCACTTCTGTACCTGGGGGAGGAAAAAATCTTCTGTTCATCTAAAATAGATGAAGATGATGATTTGAACTTTGTAATTCTTTCATCGTCTCTTAAGCTAGTCTTTGAATACACTTTTCCCTAGTTACCTAGTAACTTTTGTTTTGTATTCATTTTTTTAGTAGCAGGCAGCAAGCAGTGAGACTGGATAGGCAATAATGTTCTGAGAATCTCAGAGGAGAGAAAGAAAGGAGCAGTGAGTTTATTGAAAAACTTATGGCTAAAATCATTCTAAATATGAAGAAAGATAAGTATATACAAGTCTGAGACACTCAGGGAACTCTATGAAGAATTAGTCCAAAGAGGCCTAAACAGAAATACTTCATGATAAAACTCTCAGAAATCAAAGACATAAAATCTTGACAACAGTACGAGAACAGTCACAGGAACTGGAGAGCCTCAATAAGACACAAGTTTATTTTTCATTGTGAACCCTCGGGGTCAGCAGGTAGTTTGATGAAGTATTTAAAATTCTGAGGTAATAAAAAAGTGTCAGCTGAGGATTCCGTAGCCCATAAAACTGTCAAAAATGAGGAAGAAGTTCAGATATTTCAAGATAAGCCAAAGCTAAAGGAGTTTATTGCTACCTGGCCTGCACTCAAAAATACCTCAAGCTGTAGTGACAAAAATGCCAAAAGATAACTAAATGTGATATGAAAGAATAAAGATCCCAGGTAATGATAAATAAATAAACAAAATACAGTGTAATTGTAATTCTGGTTTACAATTCTATATGCTGTTCCTGTACAGAATTTAAAGGATTAAAACAGAAAAAATGAATACAAATCTATGTTAATTGGAACAATTTATGTAACAACTTTGTGAAACCAATAATATAAAGTATGAGAGAGAGAGAGAGCAGAGTCATGAAGGAGTAGAAATTCCATATTCACTTGAAGTGGCTGTCAGTTTGAGATGATTTTTATAGTTTTATGATATTATCTATAAGGTTCCTGGTAAGTTCAAAGAAAATAAAAATATACACAACAGAAAAGGAAAGAAATCAAAATATACCACAAAAATTAGCTAAATATGAGGAAATTACTGAAAGCATAGAAAGCACAACTTTTACTCTGGGAATGGTATTTTACATACTTTCTATAAATATTTCTCTTGAATGGAAATTGATTAAATTTCCTTATAAAATGTCATAAACTGAGTGAATTGAAAAACATGATACAACTTTATACCATATCCAAGAGCCTCACTATAGATTTAAGTATATATGAATCAGCCTGGGCTGGCTCAAAAAAAATGTTTAAGGACATGCATAGGTTGAAACTGAAATAATGGAAAAATATTTCAGGTAAATAGTAATCAAGATACATTAGATATCTCTGTATCAATGAAAAAAGAAAACAGTATAGAGAACTTTAAAAAAAAGCACTTTATATGAGATTAGTATAAAATTAGTCAGCTTACTCGTTGCTGGGGATAAATATGTGCTGCCCACACGTTCCGGAAAGAGAGGCTTAATCTAGGTAAAGTCATACTGGGCTTAGCCCATTGAAGGTAGGCTCCAAGACAAGAACATCACAGTAAAACTATTTTTTCTTTCCAGTCAATTAAAACTGTTATATTATGTAATGTCCCTCTTTGTCGCTTGTATTTTTGATCATAAAATATAAAGTTGGCAAGGCTTTAACTACACAGGCCAAAAGAAATAAGAGAGGATTAGAATTATTAAATTAAGCATTAAAGAGGAGTAATTAATATACAATACCAATTCCAGAAGATAAAAGTAATGATTATGTACCACAGATGCATATAATAAAAATGCCACTTACTAGGCCTGGAGAAATAGCCTCAGCAACAAAGCACTTGCCTACTAAGGTCAAGACCTTGAGTTGGATTCCCCAGCATCACATAAGCTTGGCGTGGAGGTGCAGGGCTATAATCCCTGTACTAGGAAAGCTAAAGCAGGAGGATTGCCTGATTTGGATTTGAGCCTGGGCTAGGTAGTGAGTTCAGGACCATCCTGGACTACAGAGCAAGACCTTGTCTTAAATAAAACAAAATGAAATAAAATATAAAATACCAACGATTAGCAAAACAATCACTAAATAAATACCAACAGCCATAAGGCACTAAATTCAAGAAAGAAACTAGTAAACTTGATGAATTTATTTATTTATTTATTTTCTTAAAGAAGGCCTTCTGCTTGGTCTCCAGTACCACAACACACTAACGCGTGCGTGCGTGAGTGCACTAAAAGAACAAGCAGAAATGTGCTTCAGTAAATCCAAACTACACTGGTATTTTCCAGAGTCCAAGAGACAAGCAGTGTTTATCATCATTTTCATTCATTAATTTATGAAATGTTGATGCCAAAAATTGGATTAATACACACCAATTTTAGTTCCAACTTATACAGAGGCACACTTTAGTGAATTTATTTTTTTTTATTTTTTATTTTTTTTGAGACAGGATCTCTCTCTGTAGTCCAGGCTGGTCCTGAACTCACTATGGAGCCCAGGCTGGCCTTGGAGTCAGGGCAATCCTCCTGCCTCAGCCTCCCGAGTGCTGGGATTACAGGCATGCGCCACCACGCCCAGCTTATGTGGTGCTGGGGAATCGAACTCGGGTACTTAGCACTTGACTTAGTACTTTCTAGGCAAGCACTTTAACCACTGAGTCGTTCCCCCAGCCCCTGAATTTAAATTCTTAAGTAACATTTTAAAAAATATTTTTTTAAAAAATAAGCATAATGAGTTGTATGTGAAAAGTCAGGGAGAATAGCTATTGATTTAACAGAAAATAAAAAACATTATGAGGAAACTTCTCTATAACTGCATGGCAATAAATCAAATACTATAGATGTAAAGGTCAAAACCAAGGAAGAGGCAGACTATGTATGACACAGAAGGGTGAATTCAAGATGGCAATGGTGAGAGGTCGTTTAGTCAATGGCTCTCCTTGACCAGACTGGAAGACAGAGATTTCGATAGAGAACATTTTCTGTACCATAAACTAGAAAGGCTGAGGATGTATTGGACCTGATTAGTGACCAAAGGACTGACGGAAGAGAATGCAAGGTTCTCCGGTGTGTGAACACAGCCTCCCAGACAAGGACAGAGAGAGAGACAGGTATCCAGAGAGAAGGCCTGGAGCCATGAGACGCAGGAGGCCTGTGCCTGCCAGCAGACTGCAAGGATGGTGAGTGCCTGCGAGGATGGCAAGACAGATGCCCAAGGACAAATAGTGGATTTTGGGGCCTCTGTGTCCCAACAGTACCCCTGGACCTTAGCGGCTGAAGCACTGACTCACCCCAGCTGCGGATGACAGCAGGGCAGCCTTATCCGTAGAGACTTGAAATTAGGGAACTGCAGATGAGAACCTGCCCGGGAAGCTGCAGTGATGGAGTTACAGAGCAGGAATCACAGCCAGTGTCACCTGGAGGGCTCAGGGAGGAGAGTTGGGTTGCCTGTGTCCCTTGGGAATCAACGGGACTAGCTGGGAGCAGAGCACCTGCACAGGTAACTGGGAATATCCCAGGTCTTCTGGCTTGACGGAACTCTAAGCCAATCCAGCAGCAGCACTCAGACAGCAGGAGCCCTCTGCTGGAGATACAGACTGCTAGGTCAGATCGGTGCTTTGGAAGTAGAGACCTCCAAATAACTCTTGCAGGCTAATTGTTTGGAGTTATTCAACCCCTTCTTTCTGGATTTTGCCTCACTTTAATTAATTTTCTATGAGTGTAATGAATGTCCTTTCTGCAAATAAATTTCATTTATTTTTATATACCACATATTTCTGTAAATGATTAGAGGAGTTGGGCCCTTTTCCTCCTCTTACCTTCCACTTCCTTCTGTTTCTGTTCTCTATTAGTTTCTGAGTTTTTTCCTGTTTAAGTCTTCACAACCTTCTGGATGAATCTTTCCATAGATTCTAAAGTCATACTGTGTCCACTTCATTCATAACACTTCCTAACCCTTCTTACTCTTGCTTATAGTGCTTTCATGTATCCATTATCCTCTGACTGGGGTAGGACTGCTGTCAGTCTTTTCTCTACTATATAAATACTTACCTGTTTTCTATTACACACCCAAAGCTACATCCTAGTCTTAGTCTGTACTCTCCTTATGCAAATTTCCCTTATCAGTAGCATTGTTAGGTAATAACAACACAAGTCATATAGATGGAATAGTAGGGAGGAAAGAACTCTAAACCATTAAGCTAGAAGTAGATCAGTAAGGTAGATACCTATCTATATTATGAGTAATGATACTGTGGTGCTGTGAACAAACTCTTCTAACAGGTTACCAAACTTTGCACAGAAACCTCTATTAGTAGTATAGATCACATTTAAAATGTTAAGAGGGGGTTGTGTGTATATATCAATATCTGGCCAATGTAGGTGTATAACTAGTAAATATCAAGTATAAACATAGTTACAGATATCTGTCACACTGCTAAACAGGGTATAGTGGGTGGAGCTTAGTTAGGATGGACAACTTCTGGTGATTTGGTTCAGCCTGGAAAAGCAATATAGTGCTTTATCATTTTAATGACTGTGACAAAATACTGATATTAACAGAACCTAGTAAGTTAATATTAGGCTTAGTCAAGTATAGCGAAGGTGTAACCTGCACCTATTAGTGTTATGGGTAATGTACACTGCTGGTGGGACCGTAGACTGATACAATCATTATGGAGGGTAATATGGAAGTTCTTCAAAAGGCTGAAAATAAATATTCCATTGAATGCAGTGATATCTCTTCTGGGTAATTTTGAAAAAGAGTTAAAAACAACATATAACAGAGATTCATGTATACTCTTGTTCACAGCAGTACAGTTAGCAATAGCTAAAATGTGGAAGATGCTGATTTCAGACCATCACTAGACCAAAGGCGTCCTACACTTTCATAAAGAGGGATAGATTTGAGTTTTTTTTTGTTTGTTTTGTTTTTTTTTAGGTAAGTGAATGGAACTTGAAACCAACATACCAGATGTATTGAGGCAAACTCAAAAGATTAAATGTCGTATGGTTTCTCTAACATGAGACACTCAGAATACAGACATTCTATACAGCCAAATGGGTGTGACAATGGGAGTTAAGGGGGGTGAGGATATGTGGGAAAGACAAAAAAGGGAGGAGAAGTGATTGTAATGTTTACACAACATATATGCTCACAAATTACTCAACCGCAGTGTAGTCGTTATGTATCACATGTATGTATTAATAAAAATGAGGCAAATAATGTTATGTGTAGAATCATAGTAATATAGTTGTAGCATTAAAGTAGCTACTAGGGCCTGCCAATATTTTGTTAATATTGGATAGTAATGCCTATGTAAACCTTTACTCAAAATGTGAATGTTGGCATACATAATGATCTCCACATCCAATATGAGCCAACAAATAGATTGTCAATAGACCATATATAGTTCTAGAACCTGTTCCTCCTTCACTGGACAGTACAAAGTGGTAATATGAAAATCTCAAAATACAAATAAGTAAAAGAGCAAAATGAAGAGCGCTGCTGGGCAATAACAGAAAGGCAGAGTTTGTGCAAAGGGAAAGCAACATGGAGGGGAGATGTTGTGTGAAGGGGTAGAGAATTAAAACTGATCAAAATGGGATACATATATGCTCCAGTTGCTCAAATTAAAGATGATTATTATGCATCACAAAGACCTACTAATAAAAAGAATACTTTTGGGGAGAATCTTGAATAAGTTCGAGCTCTTTCAGACAATTATGAAGAAAATCAGAACTATGGTTTAGAAGCAACTAAAGTAAAAACTCTTCCACAGGGATATCATTTGGCAGCTTGGGGAAGGGACGGAGGGCTTGCCTGGATTTGAGCTTGGTCCCCAGTACCACATGACGTGAAAACCCTCTTCTAGGGATGTTTAGGTGTTGACCAAGGTGTGATTCCATGAATTCATTGAATTTGTGACAATCCATCAAATTGGATACCATAGATTTGGACATTTTTCTGTGCATAAGTTATACATCAATAAAATTTACCATGTGAAATGATAAAAAATGACTAAATGAGCAAAGAATTTCAGCAAAAATTTATCCAAAAGAAGATCACAAATGGCCACGAAGCACATGAAATGATGCTCACCATCACTAATCATTAGGGGAACTTGAATCAAAATCACAATAAGATAGTTTATATACATTAAGGTGGCTATAATAATAATATGTATAAGAAAAGCTGTTGGCAAGCATATGGAGAGGTTCAATTCCTAGAATAATACTGTTGGGAATATAAAGTGGTGCAGCACTCTAAAGAAAAATTATGGCATATGTTATAGGATTTGAAATTCATGTATATAAAAATAATAAAAATAAATAAATTTTAAGCATGTAGTCATGCTATGATCCAACAATTCTACTCATAGGCATTTTCCAAAGAGAACTAAAAACACATATTCCCACAACATCTTGCAAATAAAAATTTATAACAACATTATTCATAATATAAACAATGAAAAAACATATTTCTGTAAAGGTATGAATTGATAATAAATATGATTCATGTGTACAATAGGATATTGTTCAGACAAAAATAAAGTGTTGATACACACTGTAATGTGGATGAATTGTGCTAAGTGAAATAATCGCACACAGCAGGCACGTATTTCATAATTTCAATTACACTAATTGTGTAAAGGAGCCAAATGTAGGTAGAAATTAGTGGTTAACTAGGGATACGGAGCTAATGTCTTTCAATGGATGAGGTGTGTGTTTTTGGAGTGATGTAAATGTTCTCAATTGTACTGATGCTTGTGGTATGTGTATTTTATATCACTAAACTATTTTTATAAATAAATTGGCTTTTTCTTCCAGCAATGACATATAAGCTTGGCTGGTCTCACCATAATAATAATGAAACTCTGAGCTTAGGGCAAAGTCAGTCATCATGTGTCTTCCCTGTATCACAGGTGAGGTGAAACTGATAACTAGGTATCAAGGGAAGTAACTAAAAATATATTTCTTTAGAGAAAGGGAATTCAAAACATAACATGATGGCAGTTAGTCAAATGTCTTCTCTGTATAAACCAAGGACACGAGCAAGAATCACTGGCTAAAAGCTCCAAAAAAGTTATTTTGGTTGTTTTTGTGTGTGTTTTATTTTTCTTTACTTGTAACAAATTCATTTTTATGTGAAAGAGAACCTCCAGAACTGTTTGTACTAATAAAAAGTTAATGATTATGTCTTAAATAATTAAGTGGAAAGAAGAAAAAGAAAACCTGGACAATTTACCGTTACACTTATTTACCGGAAGTTGAGCACATCATCATCTACAAGGCTCTCTTCTTAACTCACTTATGACAGAACGTGATGAGAGGACGTAAGAAGTGACAGGGATGGGTTTTGAATTAGGAGATGTTTCTGAAATAAGTTGATTTGAATTAAATCTTTAAACGCAAGAAATGTGTGGTTATTGGGTAGCAAGTACTCTGACCCTCCCTCAAGGGAGGAAGGACCACACACAGGTGCCCACGGTAGAAGAGGTAAGGGAGTCCTCAGAGCCGGGAGCTTCCTGAGACAGTGGGCGTGTGTGCAGCCGCAGAGTCATTATCTGTAGCTGTAGCTTGTGGCCTGTGGCTCCTGGTTTGTGATGAGTGCCATTGGACCTGCATGGAGATGCTGTGCCTCGAATATTTAAAGACATTGATGCCACAGATTTAGAGTGAGCCACAGAAGCAAGTGAGCAAATGAGAAAGAAGAACTGTAGCCACCCAGAGAAATCCCAAGAGAGAGCGATGAGTCCAAGCCGTAGAGCAGCAGCGAACCGCAAGGACAAGTATCTGGAGGCAGTGTGCAATTTCTGCGCGTCCTCATCTATGTCCGTGTGCTTCTCCTCTTGAGTCCCTCGCTGGCTGGTAAGTAACCCCTCACCCAGCTTCCTGTGACTAGTATTCCACCTGTGCCTCTGTAAGTAATTACTCATCCATATGCCTATAAGTAACCCCAGTAAACCCATCGGCTCACCAAATTGAATTTTTATGTAATCATTACATTGATCTGTCTGCTGTGCCCTATCTGGGAGGAATAGATGTTGTTGTTCACATTTCTGCAGGAATAGTTCTGGCAGCAGTGGATAGATTGTGGGCAGTAGAGACACCAGGAAACGATAAGCGGCTACTTTGGGCAACCGCACTAGGGTTAGACAGCTGGGAGTGACAGGGTGATCAGATTGGATGAAAATGGGAGCGTGTACAGGAGTCATTATGTGAAACAGCAAGGGATTTAAGTTTCTGTTTTTCAAATGAATGTTGGAAAGCCTGTTAACAGTTTCTGACGAGATGTCTGTTACCAGCAGATTTAGAAAGGTAATCTGAGGTAAGTCATTTTATTTTTCCTTCATAATTATTATTTTCATGAGTGTTTTACTTGTAACGCATATGTATTAAACTTAACTTGGGGAATGGGTACATGCCATATCACATCTTAGATGTTTTTACTTCCCCTCCCCCTTTTCCCCCAACCTCCCTCTGTCCTCCCATCCTCAACCCATCTGCACAGTTTATCCCTCTTTTTTATCTGTTCTGTTTTATTTTTCTCTTTAAGCCATTTATAATTTGGGTTCCTCATATAAGAGAAATCACGAAATACCTAATCTTTTGTGCCTGATATACTTGACTAAGGATTATGGTCATAATTTGCATCATTTTCCTACAAATGACTCAAATTCATTCTTAAAGCAGAGTAGTATTCCATCATGTATATATGCCACATATTTTGTGTCCACAGATAAGATGTAGGATAAAACAGAAAATTCTGATGCAATATTCCAGGACTCAAGTGACACGAGATTTAAGTATAATGTAAATGAAAGAAGAAAGGACAAGTTTAGGAAAATTTAGTTGGAAGAAGTACTTAGAGGAAAGGACACTTGTGGTGAAGGTATGGATACAGTGAGGAGATGGTAATCAGAGGAGAGAACAGTAACTAGAGAATTGGGGAAGACGATGAAGAGAGTGAGCTTCAAGAATGTTAGCATGAGGACCAACACAGTCTCAAATGTGAGGACTTGGAGGTCAAATTAGCCTGGATAAAAAATGTAAACAGGAACTAGAAGCAATAAAAGTGAAATTTTAAAGACAACTATCAAAGCAGCCTTAAAATTAGCTTGCGGATCCTACTTCTCATATCTGCAGGGTTTTATAGTAATTCTGATTCTTGTTAAATTGGCACAAGAGAAATAGTTGTGATATAAATTACCTATCATTAAAGAACATTTTAATTAGATACGATGAGACATTTAATGTGTTTTAATTAAATAATAAGTGACTTGCAGAGTAATGCAAAAGTATATCCTACTTAGAAGTGTTGTACATCATTGCTTTATAATTTTGTAAAAAACCCATGCAGAGAAACCAATGTGAACAAAAAGCTCTGAGGAAATTGTGATGCTCTACAGGATGTAGTGTCAATGTTTGCAACAACATTAATATTAGCTTGGTGATTCCGTATCTTACTCCGGGCTAGAGCAACAGAAGCAACACATGCAGCAGATGCACTGTATCTCTAGTCAAGCCAGTTTGAAATGGCACTTAGCACTCTTTTACCCCAGTCCTATGTTATTTCTATATAACTTTCTTGATAGCTCTTTTCCTAAACATTTTTAATGCTATGCCAGTTCCTGTTGACACTTAAAACATGTAGAAAAGAGGGAACTGTCAAACACTTCAAAGATTAGAAGTACTTTCATACTGCTCCTTGAGCTGCACAGCTTAGGGATATGGAGCTCTTGGGAAAGATAAAAAAATCAGATTATCGTTTTAACACATGCTATCTGCTAAGTAATTTGTAGTATAACTTCTTCTGAGAAGGGCCTCACTCTGTAGTCTGGTCTGGTCGTGAACTCAGTATGTAATCCATGCTGGCCTTGAACTCACAGCAATCCTCCTACCTCAACCCACCAAGTACCGGAATTACAGGCATGCACCACCATACACAGTATAGCATAAGTACTTCTTACGCAGAATGTTTGTGAATATTTTTCCTATTTCATAGGATGAGAGTAAAAAGACTATTTATAATCCTATATCTGATCCTCCTGTAGACCATAAAACACAATTGCGTATCTCTCTTGAACAGAAAGGTGAAGGTTAAGATGAAGATATTACCCACATCTAAGGCAGAGATAATTGACTCATATGGAAATTTTTGACTCACGACTTTGTCATCATTAGCCCCAGCACAGCTCACATAGTAATTGACATTCATTCCACAATGGTAATGGGACATGAAATGTTTTTTTTTTTTTCTATATTCTGTCCTTGGTTTATCAAGGTCAATCCCAACTTGTAGTTACACATGGTAGAGTGAACATATATTATTCTCTATTTTCTTCTTGTTGCAGTTACTTTTTCATTTCTGGGACAGAGTGACCAACATCCATACATTTAGGCTAGAAAATTTATTTTAGGTGATTTCAGAAGGTCATGGTCTATTCACAGGGGGCAACTGGGAAATGGTGGAATCACATGATAGGCCTGGGACTAGAGCTCTGTCTTTGGGGAGGGCCAAAGCCAAAGACCCTCGTGCCATGGTCAAACAGTGCAAGGTCTGGGTGGAAGGGTGGGGCCAGTATAAATCCCTTTAGGCCAAGCTGCAAGCATCTTCCCCTTGCAACCAGGCCCCAACTCCCCACAGTACACAGTATCCACAGATACATGAGGCTTTTGGGGGACATTCCAGACCCATACCGCAAAATTCTTCCCCCGGCCTCCAAAATATTCACAGACACGTCTTTGTGCAAAATGTATTTAGTCCTTCTCAACAGTTTCCAATGTTTTAACGGTTTCAGCACTTCTAAAAAAGTTCAAGTCCAAAGTCTTGCCTGACAATCAAGGATGACCCTCAGCTATGAACACCTGTGAAAATCAAAGAGTTGGGCACTTCCATCATACAACGGCACAGGGTAAATATTCCCATTCCTACAGGGAGGAATAGAAGCATAAAAGGCAATTGGATCAAAACAAATTTTAAACAAAGAAGGGCAAAGGTTATATCCTGTAGCTCCATGTTCTGAGATAAACTGTGGTGGCTGTGAGATGTGAACCCCAGAGGGCCTGAGTAGCCCTACCCCTACAGCATTGCCTCTGGCTGCAACCTCCATCTTCTCTCCTTTGGGCTGGATCTGTTCACATCCTGCCGCTTCCCTCAGTGAACAATCAATACACCTGGCATCTCCAAATTTTTAGAGTCTCCATTGTACCTTAGACTTTTCCTCTACAACTTCACATACTGTCCTTCCAGGAGCACAATGCCTGGCCTCCAAGTCTTCCTCTGAAGGCTGGGTGAAAGCCACCATGAACCCACAACTCTCTTCAGTCTGCAACTCTGACAGTCCAGGACTATGTGGATGTTGCTAAGGTCTGCCACTGGCTTGAACAGTAACCTTACCCTTTTGGATAATTGCTTCAGAAGCCTTCGAGTTTTCAGATGGTGAACTTTGGCAATCTTCCCCTTGATCCTAGGGTACTCTTCTTAAAGACTTTTGCCTCTCCACCCTTGAATCCATAAAGCGTAGGATCCTGTTGATTTTTGTGATGTCCTCTAGACATCTTTCCTATAGTCCTCATAGTAACTGTTTGGCTTCTTTTTATTCAGTGTATAGTAAAGCCCACTGTTTAATAGATCTTGCTCAAGCATATAGAGCTATTGATCTACTCTGTCAGGCCTCCCACTTAAATATGAATGAATAATCAGGAATTGACAGTTGAAGAAAAGTTCTAGCACAAAGATGAGAAATCAAAACTGAGAAAAGGAACTAGCAGTTCCATAGAAAGCAGACAGAAATGCAAAACTAAGCATGAATATCCTTACAAAAATTTTTGGTTGTTGCGTTACTGGGAATTAAGCCCAGGGCCTTCACATTGACTCTTTTTAAAATTTAATTTAATTTTTTTTTGAGACAAGGTGTCATTAATTGGCTCATTTGCCCAAGCTGGGCTTAAACTTGTGATCCTCCTTCCTTAATGTTCCAGAATACTGGGATTATAAGACTCCACCACTGAGCCTAGTTCTTAAAACGTTTATAAAAGGCTTTTGAGTGATGGTGTAGTACTGAGATTATGAAGTAAGAAAGTATGCTTTTGAGTTAAACTTCCTAATTTGGAATGTTACCTCTGTCACTTAACTAATTGCGTCACCAGGGATATTGTTATTTCAACTCTTTCTTTCCTGGGTTTTTCACTTGTAAAATGAATATAAAAAAGTATCTCATAGGATTATTATACAGTTGTAATGAATAAATATATGTAAAACGTTTTCAAGAATTTTTGATGCATAATAAATGTTCAGTGGATATTAGTTGCTATTAGGAGTAAATAACATAAATTAGCTATCATCTTTTTCCTCTCTTTGGAGGCTGTGGCTTCATTAAACAGACAGTAATTAATATATTGTGCACTTGAAATAAGAAATGCAGTCTATAAACATAGAATAAGAGTTTATAATAGAGAGCAATTATGAATAATTTGTACCATTCAAAGAGTGTTACAAAAAGTCAGAAAAAGTTTAATATCAATAGTTTTCTCTGTAATAATTTCCTATCTAAATGTCTGGA
The DNA here is from genome assembly GCA_004027205.1 of Ctenodactylus gundi. NCBI lineage: Eukaryota > Metazoa > Chordata > Mammalia > Rodentia > Ctenodactylidae > Ctenodactylus > Ctenodactylus gundi. The sequence goes on along the minus strand of PVKB01000559.1, from coordinate 599,907 downwards.
TTCAGAAAAACTGTGAGCTGTGTGATTAGGATACAAACATTTTCAAATTTTTGACAGTTGCAAAGTTTAATCTGCCATGTATCCCTTTTCAAGAAACTGATATGTTTCACTAAAATTAGTTGGGAAACCAAGTCAGAAAACCACATGGTATGCAGTCAATAGAGGATTTAACAGAAGAGAGAAGTGAAGGGAATTTACATAATAGGGAAAGGGGGATGTTTGGATGAGCACTGCAGCACACTTAGACAGCTGACGTTCAGAAGAGAGCAGGAGGGCAGAGAGCGCTTGAGAGAATGACAGTAAGAAGGCAAAAAAGGCAGAAAGAAATCTGCTGGCACTACTAAGAGTGCTTTCATGTCTCTTATAGATAATTTAATACACCATCAGTAAGGTATGAAATTGATAAAGCCAACGAAAAAATCAATTCATGCATATTTCAAGGTAAAGGTTAAAAAATGTGGAAAATGGAGTGATAAGAAAATCTTGCATTACTCAGTGGTGAAAAGCAGTCACATAATGCTAGCAATGAAAGTGCCAAACTGCTTATATAAATTTATGGTGAGGAATGGAGCAAAGGATGCTTGGCTATGGGTGCACAGAGGTATGATAGAAAATGTATAAAACTAAGAAAAGTAGAAAGCATTGTAAGTCTATTTGAAACCACAGGGATAAATACCAAAAGAAATAGCTAAAATGTGTGCAGAGTGTTTGGAGACAGAAATCTTGGAGGTGGGTCTAAGAAACTCAGGGGTTGGGGGGGACAGTGTTTATTATTATAAGCCTTAAGGCAAAAGGAGACTTAAACAACGTGAACATATTCATTTAATGTAAGACACACTTTTTAAAAAGCAAAGCAAAAAATGTCAAAATGTGTATGCTTTCTTAAATAAAGAGAAAATAAACATAGGCTTATATTTTGCCTTTTTACAAGATCCATTCTTCTATACTGAATGCAACTTTTTTGTGTAAAGGTGAATTTGAAATCATTAGGAGGTCCTTGTTTAGGAGGGCTGCAGAAGGGTGTCGTCTGACCTCTAGAAGCTGACCCACGAATGGAAAGCCACAAGACACCAAGCATACATGCTGCTTCTTTAGAAAACAAGCACTTTTTTTGAAGTCGGTGCAGTAAATAATGGACCATTAGCCAGAAATTTCATTTTTTAGAGCATTTGAATGTTCAACTGGTCATGTTAACAAATTTCTCTTGATCAAGTTGATGGTGCTATTATGTTTTTGTTACTGACATTAAGAACCTATCAGAAACTTATTTTCTGCCATAAAAAGCCTAGTTCTTCCAAGAAAAAATAGTCCCGCTCCCACTCCTGGCATTGTTTGGAAAAAGTAGAATGGTTTATAACTAAATTGAAATGTATTCCTTGAAAAGTTTATTCACTTATTTGAAGTATGCTGGTGCACCCAAAAATTTATTGTTAAGTAAATATGCTTTGGGGGGCTGGAAAAATAGCTCAACAGTTTAAATGTTTTTACTTAGCAAGCTCAAGGTCCTGAGTTCAATTCCCCAGCACCATATAAGCTGTATGTGGTGGCTCATCCCTGTAATCTCAGCATTTGGGAGGTTGAGGCAAGAGGATTGCCATTTTCCAGACCAGCCTAGGCTATAGAGTAAGTTCAGGACTAGCCTGGACTACAGAGAGAGACCCTGTCTCAGAAAGTAAATAATACTTTTTAATATTTTGAAGAATTACTTTTATATATAAAATAAAATTTTCTTTTGAACCATTTGAATTACATCTGCCTGACATTTGTAGCTACTGTGTTTAACTGTACTTAATAAGACTCAGAAAATTCTTTTTTAAATATTGTTAATAAACATTGGATAAATCAGAATTTGAATGTTGTAAAATATTAGTAACCTGTGGTCTTCTTACAAATGCAAGGACTGTATTGACTTTTCAAGACACACTTTTGCTTTTTAATTTTCTATGGGAAGATGTTACAGTCAAATTTAAATTTTTGGTGCATTGCCTTTGATTAAAAATTACTGCACATCATTTGCACTGCAAATTATGTTCACTGCATGTCAAAAACGCAAACAATTATTTGAGATTTTAAAATGTGGAAAAATTACATTTAGATTGGATTGTTAGGGAAGGTGTCTTTGATGAGGTTGTTGGAACTCAGCAAACAGTTAAAGGTCCTTGGAGAGTAGCAGATTTTGGAAGAAGTTTTAGTCTGATATCCGCTTATCTACTTAAAGACTAGGCAATGCAAAGAATATGATAATTGTTTATTTTTTGTTCTCTCCCCTGGATTATATAAAGTAAATTCACATCTATAGAAAGGAACATCAATGAATGTAACTATGCCCGCACTGATGGAAGTGAGTATTAATTTCAAAAAATTTTCTGTGTCATTGGAATAGGAAGTTTCTCTGTCCTACATCTTTGATCTTGCTGACTGAAATCCTGCTGAGTCTTGTGCTGGAAGCATGCAATGATAGTGGCCCTGTGAACCAAAGATCTTCTGTAATCACCTGTTCACAGACTTTCTGCACCAGCAATTCCCAGGTTGCCATGCTTCCTAGCTATTGTAGTACAGGTGCACCTGTGGGAGGAGAGGCCTTCGATTTTTTTTTCTGATCTGCTTTTACAGAATTCAAGACCCCCAGGTTTTTAGCTTCCTCTTCCCTCTCTGGCCTTGCTTCCTGTGTGCTGTTCCTCAAAGAATGTCGTAAGTGAGTCTGAAAACCAAACCATATCCCTTCCGTATTTGGGTGGAAGGTCTTCTTCCAGGTCGTGTTGTTGACAATTTACTGATATTTCACCATTGTTTGATAATCCTAGCTATTCACAGGCTCTGCCGGTCCACCACGATTGCAGGGACTGCTGTGCAGTTCAAAACACTGGGCCTGTGCCTCTGGTCTGTCCAGCTCCTAGGCCTGCAATGTTATTCTAGTGTGCCTCTAGGCCTCATTCTCTACTCCCTGGCGTGCTCTGCCATTCCTTAGGTCCTTAGCTTCTCTGTCACTGCTCTGCTGGACCAACCGGCCTATGCCTCTACTCTGCCACGTTCAAGCAGTTGATTTTAAAACAGTGATTCTGCTTTTGATGTTGTATGTCTGGCAAATAATGAGTGCGCTTGACTCTTAAAATTTAGCTTCTTATAAGGGTGCATAACATATAGACAGCATTTGGTTACATTTTTCACACATTTAGATTGGGCATTGCAGTAACTGCCCATTTCTCTATTCTGCCTGTCTGTCCATCTCCGTTTATTTATTTTCCCAGTTTTAATTGATATGTATCTATGTAATACATAATGTTTACATTGATCTTGAGTATTTTGTGTGTATACCGTTAATGTATTCAAATATCTGTCATTCATTTTCATCTTATATCTTTCTGGGCATCTACATTTTTATCAACTAAGCATATTTACCTACTACAAAAAATGAATTCAAGGTGACTGTGTAAAAAGACACATATGCAGCAAGACAGCTAAACTAAATCACCAGGGCTCAATCGAGCAGTGACAAGTCGAGAAGGTAACAAGAAAACACCATTCTTAGAGTGGATACATTTTCTGAACTAATTATTGTGAATACAGATTCTGAAAAAGGTTTTATTTCTTCCTAAATGCAAACATATTTGTAAAAATTTATAAATGTAAAAAACAAAGTTTTTGTGTATGTATGCACAAGTATGCATATATGTAAACTTATGAATCACCAGTTTGTCTTAAAAAGAACAAGCTTGCTTAAAGATATGACTTCATATATTGCCTGGACATCTAGTATATTCTCTACCAAAATAAACAAAGAAGAAAGTTGCTTTCTAAAATGTATCTACATACTTACTCATCTCAATTCCTTAAGTCATTAAGATGATGAATCTTGTACCAACAAGTCATTTAACTACCTGGAGAAGAACTCCATGACAATTAGTTTATTTATTTAATTATGCATCCATCCATTTAGTCAACATTAAATGATCATTTGTTATGTTCCAAAGTACTTAGTGAGACAGAGGGAACAGAGTTAAATTTGTAATTTTTAGGACTTCAAGCTCCAGTGCAGATGTAATAAACTATGTTTACCACTTATTAAGCTTATAATCTGTGCCAAGTATTTCTATATATCATGTCATTTCACCTACGTAATAATCTCATTAGTGGGTCAGTGTGTTTGTTTGTTTGTTTGTTTTTGAGACAGTCTCACTCTGTAGCCCAGGATGGTCCTGAATTCACTATAGAGTGGGTCAGTATGATTATTTCTTAAATATCAGGAAACCAGAAGCACAAGAGTGACTTACACTAGGTCAGGTGATCAATAATGGAATTGGAATTCACATCCAAGCAGTGGATGCCCAAAGTTTTATTTTTATTACTGTACTTGTTATGCTTAAACCTAATTGTCAACTTGATTGGCTTGAATGCCGCCTAGAGGATGAATAGAACTTCCTTCTTGGTGTGTCTAGAAGGATCACACTGGTATGACTTTGGGGACTATATCCATTTCCTGGCCTTTTATTTTCTGATACTACTCTGCTTTGTTTTCTGGCTGTCATGAACTCAGCAGTTTTGCTATGCCTTGTCCTTCTGCCTTAATGATTATGGTATGCAGTCAGCCAATGATGGACCAGATCACCTGAAACCATGTGCCAAGACACTCACCTTCTTCTCTAAGATGTGGGTGCAGGTGTTAGCCTCAGCAAATGGCAAGCTGACTAATCTGGTATTCTTATTCCTGGATCGCTCACCTAAACTCATGATACTTAGCCGCTTAGGAAAATATATGAGAGGAACCAAGAAGACTGGGAAAAAAAAAGTTAACAAGAGTTCACTGAGAAATATTAAACTATTTTGTTTCTCTCTTTGTTTCTTCTGATGTCCCTAAATGTTATCTGAAACTGAAAATTGAATAACTAAACAAAAACAAACAAAAACCTTTACCAGTATGAGAGATGGAATATTATTTTCAAAATTGGGAGAAAAAAATCCTCGGAAGTAGGTTTGTAAATTGTTATCATTTCTTAGAGACAAAATGTTACAAATATGTATGTCATGTTCTTTCAAGAGAGCAAATATGGAACTAACAAAGAATGGAAATTTTTCTTATAATTAGATAGAGTTATTTTTTATTGTATTTAGAAAGATAGCCAGAAACTCATATCTTACCCAAAAGCACTTTACCAAATTGGTTGAAATTATATCTTTGTTAATTGTTGTTTATGATGAGGCATTTCTATCACCAAAACTTAAATTCTTATCATTTTGGCATACGTGGAATGACTAGATGATTTCTTCTTTGTGCACCGGACTCAGAAAACAGCAGCCATAGGGATGGCAGACGGAGGATAATGGAAAAACTTTGGAACTCTTACATTTTGCCTACATTGCTGCCTAGGGTTGATTTATACTGCAAAATATAGAAGAGTCTTCATAAAAGTCCAAAGGACTTTTCAGTGCTGCAGCCACCTTTGAGTAGTCTATTCTCGTGTACCTAACCCCTTACCCATACTGCTGTAAGTAACCCCTACAAACTCACTGGCCGTCAAGTTGCCCTTTTTGTCATAGTTACTTGGTGTGTCATCTGTGCCCCATCTAGTGTGAATAAATGTTTGTTCATATCTATCCAAGAAAAGTGTCATGCAACAAATAGCTAATAATCCAGATACTTCATGAATGTTATGTCATAATACCATAAGCCCTTCTTAAGGCATTATGTTAATTTTTAGCACAAATTCTGTTTTAGGTAGCACTTTTAAGTGATATTGAGGGTTCAAATTCAATCAACTTGATTGTTTAGAAATGCAGTCCCTTTCTAATAGGCACTTAAATACTTCCACCTGTCTTATTATCTTGTCACTACCAACCAACTTTGCTCTGGTGAAGTCCCTACTCCTCTTGGCACTTCAAATGGAGAATCGATATCATGTCATTATTGCAGCTATCTACTAAAATTCTAGATAAAGGGCATGCGTGGGGGCGGGGTGGTCATTTTGGCGATGGCTGGCATGTTATGAATAAGCCTGTATTTTTTCTCACCAACGAAAAATATTATAAATGCTGACTTTAGAGTTTTTGCAAAGATTAAATGACCTAGCTCACGCACAGGACTTAGGACTACGTGTGGTGTACAACTAGCACGTTTCAGGCATTAGCTATCACTGTGGCTAACATTGTCATCTGTTTTACTCCGGGGCTTGCTTCTTTTTTATACAATGCCGGAAATAACATTTTCTCAAAATTTTTGAAATTTCACAGACTAAGAAGTGGCCTAAAGCTTTCCTGGGAATAATATTCACGGCCTTAGCTTACTTCAGGCCAAGTGTTTATTTACAGTGAGCTGGTGTTTATATTATGATGATGTGATTTGATACGAGAAGCTTTCAAACACAAGAATGTTAACATGAAATGATAAGTATTAAAGATTTCTTGCTTTTTAATTTAGTTGTATAAATCAACCACTGAATTGTCCAAATAGCACATTTAAAATTACTTTCCTTTGAAGAACAGAGACTGCTCTAATTATTTCTCTTCTTTGACTGATGACACCCTAATCTAATAAAAGTTGGCTAAAGTGTATCTGTAATGTCCCCAATTAAAGTTATATGATCCTTACCTGAACTTGTTACTTCCAAACACTCTTCATCATATTGAAAGCAAAGTAATTCCAGAGCTGAAACGTTAATGAAAAACTTAATTAACTTAGCAAGGTGGTTTTCTTTTGTCAATTTCATCACGGGGAGGCGCTTGCAGAGCATCAGACAATGAAAGAAACACTTATCCAGAGAAGCATGAAAAACATCATAAAGCAAATACCCACAATCACCTTCAAACTCACCTGAGCCAGTCCCCATGTCATAGTCCTCCGAATATCATGGGGAGCATGACCTCTATTGTTCCCAATGTACCTTCTGCAATGAAAATGTTAACACTGCATTGTATAATGCAAAAAGATTATCTGAATACAAACATAGAGCTGTGTGTGGTGTGTATTTAGATGTAAGGGAAGGACTAACTTAGAAAAAATTACTGGGCACTTTACAAAAAATATCAAAGACAATTTAGTAGATGATGCAATATAACCAGACAATCACAACATTTATCTTTTTCAAAGGTCTCATTGGGAATGATTGCCTTGGATCTTGATTGGCTGTTTATACTGTGGTGAATATGTCAGAAGAGAAAGAACATTTGGGTTCACAGCTCTTCAAAATCCCCTCACAAAATGCTTTGTTGTTGGACGTGAAATGTCTATAGTCTGTGTGGAAAGTAAAACATTCAAGTAACACATTTTAATTGAATAGAGAGTGCATTGTCGTGCTGATGTGATTATTTTATGTGGGAAAATATCAAACATATACATATTCACAAAACACATTTTAATATGTACCACATTGCTCCTGATTACTTTTTATTGAACTACTTAAGAAATATTTACTAAAAGCCCAAAATATTAATATAAGGTACCATAATATTGCTAGAGATATCATTATGGTTTGGATCTGAAATGCCCCCCAAAGCCTCATGAATTTGGAAAAATGTACTGTTAAGAGGTAGGACTTAGTCAGAAGGGGTGAAAACACTAAGGCTTGAACCAGAAGTTTTTGGTCACTGGGACATGACCCAGATAGGGGCAGATGACTGAGATATGACTTGAAAGCCTGTATGTTAACTCTTCTCTTCTTCCCTCACCTGGCTTCTTGTCTGTCATGCCATGCACAGCCCCTGCTCTGCTACATTTCCACCACATGCTTCCATCGTTGTAGCTGCAACAATGACTATGACATTCTAAAACTGAAATAAAATAAACTTTTTCTCCTTTAAGCTGAAGATGCCAGGTGTTCTGTTACAGCAACGAATAAGTAACTGAGACAAAAATTGGAACCAGAGAAGTGTGGTTGTTGATGTGATTTTACCTGAAAGTGTGGTTTAGAAATCTTTCGAACTGGTTTGTGGAAGTTTAGAAAGGTTTGAAGATGCCAGCTAGAGAAGCCTTCGAATGCTATGAGCCAAGCTTGGTGAGAGATTCAGGTCAGAGGTCAGAAGACGAGAATACTGAGAAGAGTGTGGATTCCAAAGCACAGGCTCAAAATGTTTCTAAAGGGAAGGAAGACTTTATAGACAATTGGTCGGGAAATCATGAATGCTGTGTGTTGGCATGAAGTATTTCAGCATTTTGCTCCTTTGTTAAGATTTTGCCTGAAACTGAGATTAAGGGCAGTTAACTACTTAATGCGGTGGAGAAAATTTCAAGGAAGCCAAAAGCTCAAGCTTTTGCATGTGTAATGCTTGCAAATTTTAGCCAGCTCTACACTGAGAAGCAGAAGAAAATAGCAGAGAAGAAAGAAGCAAAAAGTGTACACTGTGGAGCAAAAGAGAGCATGGTTTTTAAAGACATTAGCATTAAAAAGAAGCCAAGAATTGGAATCAGGACATAAATAAGAAGCCTTGAGCATATACTAGGAATCAGCAGGACACCAACATTTACCAGTTAAAGGGTGGAAAGGCAAAAGACTGCTTTGAAAAGAGTCCCCTAGGGCATCCTCCAGGGAAATCTAGGAAGGTGAACCCACAAGCAGTACAACTGTCTAAGAATCAGAGTCTGTAGTGGCTGCTGTGGTCTCAGGTAGCCAGACTATTGCTCAATCCAGTGGCAGAACTTGGCATCATTTATGCGGTAGAGGCACACAGAAGCAAGAGCTGGGGCATCATGGAGGCTTCCTCCCAGATTTCAGAAGACAACCTTAGAGTACAGGCATATTGCTCCTGAGAGGGAAGTACTTGAGTTTGTAAATGTGAAGCTGAAGGTGCTGTGGAGACCTCAGAAATTTGGAGATGCCAGAAACATGGATTGTCTCCTGTGGTAGGCTACAGGCTTTGAGTGAAGCCAGCCTAAAGGAGAAGCAATGAAGGTCCAAAGGCAACACTGTAGACGCTGGGCCACTGAAACTGTTTGGAGCTCACATCTAGCCGCAGTTTACCGTAAGTGCTTCACGTAGAAGTACAGGATTTAGCGGAGTTACAGAATTTTACCCTTACCCTACTGGGTTTAGAATTTGTTTTGGTCTTATTGTTTTCTACTCATCCCTTTTGGAATGGAAATATTTACTCTGGGCATTGTATGTTGAAAGTATTTAACTTTTCTTTGATTTTCACAGTAACTCACAACTAAGAGTTTGCCTTCTATCTGAGAAGAGATTTTGGACTTGGACTTTTTGGAACCCTGGTACTGTGATGACTTTGGCAACTGTTCGAGAAGAACATGAAGAGATTGATAGGAGTCTTTTGGGGACCAGAGACAAAATGTTGTGATTTGGAACTGAAATATATCTCCCAAACTTCGTGCATTTTGATGTTGTGAAATTGCTATGGAACCATGTGCTCTTAAGAGGCGGGGTCTGTTCTGAAGGGGCAGAACACTGGAGCTTAACTTGGAAGAAGCAGAACACCAGGGCTTGACCCAGGAATGCTGGAACGCTGGGGTTTGATCTGGATGGAGATCACTGGAACAGAATCTGCAGAGGTGTATTCTAGCTCTGCTGTTTCCTCTCATGGCTTTCTGTTTGCCGTATTGTGAACAGCTTTCCTTCAGCTAGAACTCTGCCGTATACCTCTGTCACTTCCCACTGCTCATGAATGAACTGAATCTTCCTGCAAGAGTGAACTAAAATAAACTTTGCCTCCCTGAATCTATGGATGTCAGGTGTTTTCACAGCAACTAGTTTGTAACTAAGAGAGATATAGTGTTGAATAAAATGACTAAAACTCCTGTTCTAATAGATATTACATTCTGACACAAGAAACTGACAAGAAACAATCTCACAAATGAGTATGAGAACAATTGAAGGATGTATTTTATTCTCCTCCCAAATTATTCTTTTTATTAGTAGACATTCGTGAAACACAATAGTCAAATTTTGTTTGAGAAATTGGTACATCCAGATCAAACCCCAGCGTTCCAGCATTCCTGGGTCAAGCCCTGGTGTTCTGCTTCTTCCAAGTTAAGCTCCAGTGTTCTGCCCCTTCAGAACAGACCCCGCCTCTTAAGAGCACATCTTTATTACTTTTACTTCATTTCCTCCATTTTCATCCTGTTACCTCATCCTAAATTTCCTCTTCTTCTCCAAAATTCTGTCTTCCTGTTTCCTATTGTCACTCTTATTTTGCTCTTTTATTTATTTAAACTTTGGCTTTCTCATATTAGATGAACAATGTAATATTTAACCTTTTGTGTCTGATTCATTTTGCTTAGAATAATGGTCTCAAGGTACATGCATTTTTCCACCAATGAATCGAATTTATCTTTATGGAATAGTAGTGCCTCATTATGTACATATACCACATTTCTTTATCTATTGATCTATCGATGGACATATCAACAGTTTCTAGGATTCAGTTATTATGAGTTGTACATGTGATTGTACATGTATCTCTGGTACATGATAACTTTTGGAGAGATATTCAGAAGAGGTATATCTGAGTCAAATGGAATATCTACTTTCAGTTTTTTTAAAGTATCTTCATACTGATTTCCATAGTGGTCACGTGAGTTTCAATTTTCACCAGCAAAATAGAAAGGTGTCTTTTCCTTACAACCTTGCCAGGATATGCTGTATTTTGAGTTCTTGACCATAGCCATTGCTACTGGAGTTAAATGAATCATCACCACTGTTATGATTTGTACATATCTAGTGGCTAAAGATGCTAACAATTTTTAAAATTCATTTATTGGTATTTAAGTGCTATTGGTACTTCTGAGAACTATATTTACCTCTATTTCCCATTTTTGAATTGGGTGTTGTATTTGGAGGAGCTTAATTTCTTCGGTTCTTTTTTCCCCCATTTTATTGATATGTATTAGTGCAAAATTTAAGCTTTACAATGAAGTTGAGCATTTTGTGCACCTAAGTATCTTGTCAAGGTGACAAAGACTTTCCCACTCTCCTTTTGTCCCTCCCCTTCCCCTCCCCTCCCTCCCTCCCCAGCCCTACCCCCGTATTTCACTTCATTTTTGTTTTAAGTTCCATAAGAGTTGTGATATTTCCTCCATAGTTATTAGTATGTATGTGTGATACACAATGTTTACATTAAACATGAGAATTGTGCATGCATGTATATTACAACAATTTCACATTCCCTTCCCTGCACCTTCTCACCTTCCCACCTACATTCTCATTCTTCTTGACTTCAAACATCTTGCTTATTTAACCCTATTGCTTATTTATTCTCTGTGTTTCTGATATTAGAGAAATTATGTGATATTTAATCTTTTGAGTCTGATTTGATTTACTAAGGATGATGGTCTCAATTTGTATCCATTTACTGGCAATCTTTCTGTCTTTATGGCAGACTAATATTCCATTGTGTATATATACCACATTTTTGTATTCATTGGTTTATTGATAGGTACTTTGGCATCTTCAGTGATTTATTATTAGTTGTGCTGCTATAATGTGGGTATACATGTGTCTTTGTTATATGGTGTGTTCAACTTTCGGAAAGACATCTACAAGAGGCATTACTCAGTCACAGAATTGGAAGCAGGTTGTGAGCACAAGGCGTGGTAGGGAGTGGAACATCTTTATGGACTAAGTCCCAGAAAGAAGAAGGGGAGCTGGCTGCACTTTTTCCCACTGCAATCAGGGTCCAAGGTCTTGAATGTGGAGATTTCCCATACAAAGAACACAGGCGAGTAAATCATTTTTTTTTTTTGAATTTAGGCTGATCTTTTGATATTTCAAATATCAGCCCTCTGTTCAAGTAGTTAGCAGCAATTTTTTTCTCTTCTATTGGTTCTGTCTTCACTCTATTGGTTGTTTCCTTTGCTATGCAGAAGCTTTCCAATTTGATATAATTCTAGTTGTTAATTCATTGTTTTATATTTTGTACAAAAGGGAGGAAGCCCTTACCAATGTCTATGTTTTCAATGGTGTTGTGGTTAGGATCTGGAGTGTCCCCCAAAAGTCTCATGTATTTCAGTGTTGGTAGATTGGGGTCTGGTCTGGAGGGGTGGATTGCAGTTAACTTAGGATTCATGGTGTGTAGTGGCCACACCTGGAGGGACGGTTACTGGGCGGAGACCTGAAAGGATACATAAGCTGCACCTGCCTTCCTGGAGGATTGGGCCTAGTCTCAACTAGCCTCAGTTTGTCTTCCTGTTTGTCCGGGGAAGCTGCCTCCACCTCTTTCTCTGCCATGTACTTCGATTGTTGCCGGCCACCCCTGAAAGGACTGTGATCTTCGAGACTGTGAGTTAAAATAAACCTTTCCTTTCTTATGTTTGTGGGTGTCGGGTACTGAGTCACAGCAACAAAAAAGTAACTAAGACAAATGGTTTCACATATTTTTTTTTCTTTCAGCAGATTTAGTGCAACCATTTTAATGTCTAGGTCTTTGATTCATCTTTATTTTAGTTTAGTAGCCAGTAAAACATATCATTCTAGATTCATTCTTCTACAGAAAATAACAAGTTTTCTTGTTAACACACACCATTTGTTAACGAGGGTATCTTTTTGCTAGTATTTTTTGGCCCTTTGGCTGAAGATCAGATGGCTGAAGGCTCCTGGTGTTGTCTCTGAATTCTAGATTATGTTCCATTCATTTATTTGTGTATTTTGGTCCCTAAACATGGTTATTATTGCTGTTACTTTATTATAGTATAACTTAAAGTCTAGACTTATGATGCCTCCTGCTTTCTGCTACTTTCTTAGGATTACTTTGGCTATTTTGGTTTCATCTGGCTCCATATGAATTTTAGGATTTTTTCCAATTCTGTAAAAAAAAATACTGTTGGTATTTTGATTAGAATTGCAATGAATCTTCATATCACTTTTTGTAGTGTTATCATTTTGACTTTTTTTTGCCTATCTAGGAACAGGGGATGCCCTTCTATTCTCTAATGTCCTCTTCAATTTTTTTTTTTCAGCATAGTATGATTTTAATGTAGAGGACCTTCACTTTCTTGGTTAAGTTCATTCCTAGTTAATTTGTACGGAGGCAAATATGAATAAAATTGTTTCTCTCATCTCTTCTTTAGTGATTTTATTTTTGGTCTGAAGGAATGCTGTTGATTTTTGTGTATTTACTTTATGTCCTGGAACTTGGCCACATTTGTTTCTTAGTTCTAACAGGGTTTTTTGGTGGATTTTAGGGGTCTTTTGTGGCACTGGGGATCGAGCCCAAGGCCTTCACATTGAGGTACATCCCCATACAATTTTTAGTTTTGATTATGAGACAAAGAGTCACTAATTCACTAAGTTGACCAGGATAGGCTCGAACTTGTAATCTTCCTGTATCAGCCTCCCAGAGTGCTGGGATTATTGGACTACCTCGCTGGAGCTGGCATTGGGGGTATTCTATGAAAAGGATCATGTTGTCTGTAAATATGGATAGTTTGACTTTTTCTGTCTAAATATATTCTGTTTATTTAATTCTCTTGCCTCTTGATTGCTCTGGCTAAGATTTAATGGATTGTATAGAATAAGAATGTTGAGAGTGAACATCTGCGGTGGTTTGGATCTGGAGTGCCCCTCAAAAGCCTCATGCTGCTATGGTTACTGTGCAGGGTTGGGAGGTGGGGTCTGGCTAGAAGGGGCAGAAACTTAGAGCATATGCTAGTTCTACTCTTCCTCCCAGTCGCCCTCTCTCTTCCACCATGCTGTAAGGATCTCTGCCCCAGGAACTCTGGTTCCAGCTCTAGCTGCTGCTCCACCATGTGATTCCACCATTTTATAGCCACCCACCCATGATTGGACTGAGGCCTCCTGAAACTCTATGATATAATAATCTTTACACTCTAAGTTGTAGAAGTCAGGCATTGAATCACAGTGATATGGAAGTAACTAAGATAACATCATTGTCTTGTTCCTGAACTTAAGGGAAACAATTATGATTTTTCTATCTCTAGTGTTATGCTGGCAGTAGGTTTTTCATAAGTGGCTTTTATCAGCTGTAGGAAAAATCTTTCTATGCCTATTTTATTGGGTTTTTAATAATGACTTAATGATGGATTTTGTCAAAGAATTTTTCTGCATCTATTGAGATGATCATGTGATTTTTTGTTCATATGATGGATTATATTCATTGATTAACATATGTCGAACCATTCTTACATCCTTGGGATAAAGTCAACCTGATCATATTTATGTTCTTTTTAGTTGTTTGTTTCCTTCTGTTTGCAAGTATCTTATTGAGGAGTTTCGCATTGATATTTTCAAGGATATTTGTCTGTAGTTTTGTGTTTTTGTTAAGTATTTTTCACATTCTGGTATCAGAGTAATACTAACATACAGGAAAGTGTTTGGCATATTTTGAGAGTAGAATGAAATGAATTTGTTTTTCGAATGTGTGTGGGGTGGACAGCAGGAGAAAGGGGGAGATATTTCCATTTTAAGAAACTGATTATATGGTGGTCTTATTCATGGTGATGGAGCAGATTCAAATAAAAATTGTGTATAGAAGAAATGTTGCAGAATGCAACTAAGAAGTGTTAAGATGAAGATGCATGTGGGACTTGAAATTTCACCTTGATCCATGTGACTTGATGGTTTATGTCTAGGCCATAGCTGCAGTTATCTAGTAAGGGTGTCATCCCTAGCAAGTGTGCTTTCACAACCATCTCCAACAATGTCCATTCCATTAATAATAGCAGAACTACTTTAATATAAGATGCTTGCTATAAAATGTGAAGGGCTAAGTATTCCTAGCACTTACTATATGCTATCAGGCACTCTAGATTTATTTGATTTACTATATACAAATAGGCACTTTAGACCTTTAGATTCCAATTGAGCGTCTAACCAATGGTATGTGTCTGGCAGTGCACTATGATTCCAATTTAACAAATGACAAAAATCATAGAAAAATCATACATATTTAATACAATGATAATAGAAATTAAAATCCAATATATTTCCAGCAAAATACCATTTGTGTTTGTCAAATTGAAAAATATTAGTGCATATTTTATTTTAGTTTTTTGAGACAGGATCTCGCTCTGCAGCCCAGGCTGGCCCGAATTCACTATGGAGCCCAGGCTGGCCTTGGACTCATGGCAATTATCCTGCCTCAGCCTCCTGAGTGCTGGAACTACAGGTGTGCAACACCACGCCCAGCTTATGTGGTGCTGAGGAATCAAACTCGGGTACTTAACACTTGACTTAGTGCTTGCTCAAGCGCTTTAACCACTGAGCCATTCCTCCAGCCCCATTAGTACATATTTTAAAGATATATATATATATATATATAACGGATATATACCTATGTAAGTAAATTTGAATTACAGTTATCACTGAAAATGAATATAAACAATGGGAGAGAATGAATTGGGGAAGATACGAACAAGATACTATAAATTATTTTTAAAGATACAAAAGAAATGGAAAATAGTTACATTTTATTTAAGTTGAATGCTAATTAAATATTCTCCACCTGTCTGTATGTTTCATTATAAACATTTGTAATATTTTAAATGTTTACAAATATTCGAACAGTTCTTTATAAATCTTTAAATGTTTCATTATAAAGAAACAAGAATAAGACTGTGGAGGAAGGGTGCATGATACCTAAAATCTGTAAATTTGAATTTTATTGTGGAATAAGATCATAAGTCAGAATTTTATAGAACTTTCTTTTAGTAACAAAAACACTGTCTTTGAAAATAGAAGAAATTTTTAAAAATCAATACATGTTATGAAGACATGATAAGTTTGAGACACTTCATTTTTTACAGTGTCCAACCCTTTTGTTCTGGTGGGTGTTTTGCCATTGTCTTTTTACTGGTAAGATAAATTGGTCAATTTCCCTGGTTATAGCCGAATGTGACAGAATGGAGCTAACTCCTTGTATCAGTTAGAAGATAACTGAGTTAACTTTGGGTGAGGTCTGGCTACAGTAAAATTCTGGCCATTGTAGGCCCTACTAGAAACAGGACAGGAAGCTGCAGCCATGGGAAGAAGGCTTTTCATGTGGGGTCCCCTCCTCATGCCTCTTCTTCTTGGTAATGCTCAAGTGGCAAGAATATGGGGTTCTCAGAAGGGCACCAAGAGCAGGACACTGAGGAAGCCACTTCCTCATTCCTGAACCAACAGTTCCTGCAGGTTGAACCCACATTTGTGGGCAGGTAAATCAAGTTGTACTGGCTAAGGATCTTAGGTAATAACACACAAAGACTGTTTTGTTTCCTTGATGTTGTATGTATGTTTTTAGCTTGTGAATGTGCTGTGTTAACAGATGCCTGGTTGAAGATTCGGAGATCTGTATGCCAGAAAGGCAGCACCATCTCTTTCTTAGAACTTTCTCTTTCCTCTTGGCTGTGCATCTGCTTACCTTCCCAGGATGTCCTTTGTTCTTTCAGTTACTCTTCAGGCTCTTCCTCTGAATTCCCTTTCTTTAATCACTCCTTAAATATGTAAGTTCTCTAGGGATTTTCAACCTTGGTTTCTCTCTGTGTGATTTTTCTGTGAAGGGTCTCACCCAATCCCTTTGGTTCTAAATGCTCCATCTCTAAGATGTATCTGCAGACCCACACATGTGACAGGATGTTGCACAAATTTCCCTAAAGTGAGCTCATTACCTCTGTAAAACTAACTCCATATTTCTATTTATATTAATTTGCTGACTAAAGATAGAACTATCCACTAAAGCACATACGGCTGTTTAACCTAGGCATTATAGTTGCTTGATTCCTTTTCCACTATCCCGAACATAATATCATTTTCCAGGACCTGCTTTTATTTCTTCAGACCATTTTGTGATCTTTATTTTCCATCTACACCTTGTCCCTTTGTGAGATTGACTTGTAGCTTTTGCAAGCTTTCTGGTTGATCTCTACATGTATACTCTTCTCTACCGACCCACTCTTCATATTTTTGCAGTGAAGAAAACACATACAAAATATTTTGCATTACTATTCTGCCAAAATGGAGAGGCAAATTTATGTTCAATGAATACATGCAAACATAAATCTGAAGGCGATTCCCAGACCAGCTCTATGGTTCTTGTTTTGTTAAATAAGAACATTGAATTCCAAAGTGATCTTCAGCTCTGATCACTAAAATGTAGATGTGCATAACTGAAGAAATGTAAGCCCCACAAAAATCAATGACCCTATTGAAAAATGGGCAAAACAAATTAAGAGGCAGTTCACTGATGAAGTTCAAATGGCCAAGAAATACATGAAAAGATGTTCAACATCCTTAGCCATAAGAGAAATGCAAATCAAAACATCACTAAGATACCATCTAACTCCAGAGAGACTGGCCTATGTCAAGAACTCAAACAGCAATCAGTGCTGGAGGGGCTGTGGGGAGAAAGGAACCCTCCTGCAACTGCTGGTGGGAATGTAAATTGGTACAACCACTATGGAAAGCAATATGGAAGTCTTTCAAAAGATTGGACATAAATATCCCCTTCAATTCAGCCATACACTTTCTGGGAATATTCCCAAAAGAATTAAAACCAACACATAACAGAGATGTACGTATACCCATGTTCATAGCAGCACAACTAACAATAGGTAAAATATGGAAGACACCAAAATACCCATCAACAGACCAATGGGTACACAAATTGTGGTATTTATACACAATGGAATACTATGCATCTATAAAGTCAGGTAGCTTGGAGGCTTTTGTAGGCAAATGGAGGCAACTTGAGACTATCATGCTTAGTGCAGTGAGTCAGAAGCAGAATGTGAAATATCGAATGGTCTCTCTGATGTGAGAAACACAGATCACAATTATCTCATGAAACCTAATGTGGAAAATAATGGGAATGGGGGAGGGGTGTAGGGGGAGGGCTGAAAGGAGAGAGGGGAAGGTATTGTAACCTTGCTAAGATATGTATGTGCACAAAACGCTCAACATCAATGTAAGTTTCAAATTTTGCACTTATACATATCAATGTAATGGGAAAAAAGGGGTACAAAAAAGTCAAATCTGAAATGCACCACAATAAAGATTGAGTTATTAATCTTATTTGAATGCCATCTAAACCAAGTAAACCTTCCATTTGGCTTCAGTCAACATTAGTTATCCTGAATGTCAAGCCATAATGATGTAAGTGATGTCACCATGCCTTGAAGGCCAGGTAAGAAACAAAGAAAAATAAAAAGAATGATCTGGAAAGGGGAAATAAAATTGAGAACTCTGAGAAAAGTTGCAACGACTCTTGCTCTACAAAATTCTCTGGATTCAAAAGCTATGGGAAGTCCTCCATGTTTGGGGTTCACAGAAGGGCACCGGGGAACAGGACACTGAGGAACTTCATTGTGCACCTCTAGATACTTGATAGAATTTTGTCTTTGTTCTTATTATTTTTATGTGTTGTTTCTGCACCCCTTGAGCTTTGTATTAGGTGATTCAGACATTTGAATGGTAGTTTTCAAACATCAGAGTTATTGCCAAACGTTAGACCATCTATACTTTTCTAACCCTAACATAAAAGAAAGATACCTGCTGGATTTTATGTAGAAAGCCATAGCAGTAAAAATGAAGTACCCTTTCTAATATAAAATTCTCTCTGAAGATGGCACTTTTTAATGAAACCTAAGCAGATGGAAAGAAAAAGTCAGTTTCTGTTACATAGTTTCAATAGGCTGACTTTACCGAATCTCTTTTAGAATCTGCATTTCGATTGAATGGGAACTCTTTCCTGGGTTCATTAATTTACACTGAAGAGATTTTCCATAATTGCCAGGTGCTTCACTTGGCAGAAATTGAATTTTGTTAGGTAACATTCTTGTAGCAGTTTCTCAACATGCTGTATTTTCCCAAAAAGTTAAACAATTTTCTCTATTTGTATGTATATTTAATCAAAGTCTTTTAGAACAAGTCAAATGAATAATAAACAACTCATTTGGAAATGAAGACTTTTGCAAATTTTCTGAAAATAAAATATTTAATATTTATCTATTTCAGTAATTGTGGAAAATATCAGATACCCCTTTTCTTATTTATACCGAGGTGGTCTACTCCAAACATGTATCCCCTCAAAATGTGTTAGTCGTTTTTATTATCCACACTTTTTACTTGGTGCTGTTAATCCACCAGTCTTCTAGGTCTCTAGTTGCCTGAATTTTCCCATCCTTAGTGTTTTCTTATTCTCATTTATTTAAGTCAATTTCTCCTAAGCACCTTCTCACAACCTGGTTTGTTTATCAAAAAGTAGATGCCACCTTTTCCTTGCCAATGGGACACCTAGTTATGAGCCAGGTTCAAAATGAGATTAGTATTAGTCAAGCAACAAGAATATTTTCATCATAGCAAGAGGACCTTCTGGAGACTATGACTTGATCTACTTTCCTTATGGCTTTCTGAATGAAATTTGCCTGTCCTGAGTTTCACTCAAACTTAGCAGTAGATTTGTGTCTTAGTTTTGGTGCACTAATGTAAAGATCTGAGCCTAACAACTACTACAGACATTCACCAAGGCCACAGATTCTTACCTGTTCATCTCTCTTCATATCCACCAAAAGTAACGTCATTAAGGCCACCATATTTTCGCCTATGCTACCAGCAAGTCTTCTAACTAGTCTATTTATTTTTAGTATTTTCTTCATCCAATCTGTTCTTTGTACTTTTGCCAGTTATCTTTCTAAAATAACCAATTGATCGTACTGGAGTTGTATCCTTAAAGCTCTCTGCAATTCTCTGTGGCCCATAGGATAAATTACTGAGCTTTGCATAAACTTAAATGGCTTGCAAGTTTATGTACCATTGATCACTTTACCTACAGTTGAGTCTCTTACTCATTTCTACAATAGCATTTAAAAACCATGGCATTAATGTCGTTAATAAATTATATTGCTTATCTTCTGATTCAAATTTTTCAGAATATGTGTTGCACGAGGGTAGGTCCTCTTTGCCTATTTCTTGTTGTATTCCCAAGTCCGTAAGAAAGTGTTCCTGAGCTCCTGTAGATGACCATGTGGGATAGCACATGTGAATGTCCGCCTCTCGTTCAGAGTTTCCTTCATCCACTTCTCCAGAATGCTTACTTTGCTACATAGTGGGGAAAAATGTTACACTTCTCTGAGGATCCACGACGTTCTAATTCTGTTTTTCTAAGTGCTATTCTTTTGCTTGGCTTGACCTTTTTTTCCCCTTCCTCTATTCTGCACATCATGACTATTAATCTTTATTTAAAACAACTCACCTTAGCCCTGAATATTCTCTCTGTGCCTACAAAACAGACTACACATATTTTTATATCATGTTTTTATTTTTTTTATATTCAGTTCTTGATTTCTTTGACTTCTTTATTAGATCGAGCAAGTTGGAAACCAAACCAAAATGCTTCTTTACAGCAAAGGAAAGCACGATAGAGTAGACAGATAACATACAGAAAGGGAGAAAATATTTGCCAACCATTCACATGCATGTAGGAAACACAATAACTTCCCTAAGAGATGCCTGGACACCATGCTTCTTGTGCAACAATATGCAGAGATAAGACGTGATGACAGTTTAGATGCCAGTCAGAAGAGGGGTGGAGAAAGATGAAGAGAATGTGGTATATATACACAAAGTCATATTATTCACTTATAATGACGAATGAAATCCCGTTATTTGCAGCTAAGTAGATGGAACTGGAGGATATATTAAGTGAAATAAGGCAGTCCTCTCTCATGTGGAAACCAGAAGTAGTCGATCTGAAAGTAAAATAGTTTCAAAAAGATCCAGAAGGTTGCAGCAGAGGAGGAGGTGCGGTGGAGGAAGATGAATGGTGGGATTTGATCAGCATGTGCTCCGTGCATGCACAGAAACATCTTACTGAAACCCGTTAACATGTGTGATTAACATTTACTGATAAAATGACTTTAAAAACTTAAAGTAAAATAAAATTCTGTGCAGGTAGAACAAAGCATAGCTGTGAGATAATTGCAGTCTGAGGCACTGCCTGCCCCCACTATTGTCATTTAACAGCTCTGAGGCTCCCTAATAGACAGCAACCTAACTGGTATGCGAGATGGAAAGTTCGGACGCCTCGCACACTATGTTTGTCCTGCAAGCCTCTGGGGGAGTCCTGTGGTCTACGATGAGTTAATCTTTCTGGGAAATCCTGTAAGCGTGATTATTTCTGGACATGTAGTTTGTTGCAATATTAAAAAACCATGGACTTTGGGGTCAGACATGGATTAGCTCCCTTCCCTAGAGATTATGAATTATTTTATGCATACTATTTACATTCTCCAACGATCAGCTTATTCAAAAACTAGAAATGATGAGGCCATTATCATAGTTGTAGTAAAGATTTATTGTGATGATGGACCTAAAATACCTGGCAGATTTTTGATTTTGCTTTCTTTTCTGATTGTACTACCCTGCATGGGCTCAAAACTGTTCTTCCTCCCAGAGAAACTTATAATAAATTGTTTTTCATTGTGTATTCTGTATCCCCCAAACATAAAAAATTCACTGAAAATAATGAACATGTAATTCTTTTGTCTCTAAGAGTGGTTTTTAAGTTTTGTCATATCAAAATATTATATTTAATGTAAAAGGAACCTTTTGAAGAATTCTAGTCCATCAAAGAATGGATGGAGCCAATCTGTTTACAGCAGAGGTGAGAGGGTACGTGCTGCACAATCTTGCTTTATAAAGCAGCCAGGGCTGGGGGAATGGCACAGTGGTCAGGGTGCTCACCTTGCAAGCTCCAGGCCCTGAGTTCGATTCCCAAGCACCACATAAATCTGGACATGGTGGCACATGCCTGTAATCTCAGTACTTAGGAAGCTGAGGCAGGAGAATTGTCCTAAGTCCAAAGCCAGCCTGAGCTACATAGTGAGTTCAGGATCAGCCGGAGCTACAAAGCAAGAAACTACCTGAAAAAAAAATTATATATCTCCAGTGGCTCCCAAGATAAGTGAGTAGAATGCTATCTCTCTAGAAATCAGGATTGAAGAATCTCCGAGCCTGAAAATAGTCTTTTACACCTCAGCAGTTAACAGCTGTCTGTGATTTAATCTGTTGACACAATGAAGTTGCATTAGAAATAGAGAACTGCGTCTCCAGTAGTGTCTCTAAACTGATGAAGTCTCAAGATTTTTTTACTTCATAAAACAATGCGTTTTGAATTGCTGTGCACTGATGAATGACTCCTGATATAAGATAGCAATAATACAAATGTATTGTTTTAGTTAATTGCTAAGTTTGAAAGGTATATGCCTGTGCCAAAATTGTATCCCACCCAGAAGTCAATTTATTTTTGAAGCAAGATTTTGGTCATATCTGAAGTATTAAAAATTTATGTTTTTCCATTCGAAAGCTGTTATAACCATCAAGTGAAGTAAATGCTGTAACACAATGACTGCTTCAGTGAGCTGATGTCTCTGAAAAGTTTAAAGAATATTTTAATGTACCATGTCAAGACCAGAGAAGCCTCATTTACATGGTGACAATTCTACATCTTCTGTGCATAAATTACTTTCTGGAGAAGGGAAAACAGTTAACACAAATTCTTTAGCTAATATGGGACAGAAAAGAGGAAGGCTTTCTGCAAAAGGAGTCATGTAATCAGCAGTGACTTGAGGTCAGGGGAACTCTGCCCGTACCCCACCCCCGTCTACAACTCTCAATCATTTGTTGCAATCTAGAGTCCCTTTGGCAAGGAGGAAAACTTCTACATTTTCCAGAAAAGGCATTTTTCATGTTCTGTAGAAAGAATTACAGAAATACAACTACAACTACATCCTGAGTGACAGTACAAACTAGATAGCAACTACATGGTTTCTGGGGATAGACATTGAATATGAAACCGTGTTCTGAAGCTTTAAAAGTTGTGTGTCCTTAGCAAAAACACTTAGCCAGTTGGCCTGTTTGCTTTGTAAAATGAGATTATAGTGACTCCAAACGCCTTGGTAAAGACACATGTTGAGAAAGTGTTACCAAATTAGTTTGTATTTGTGAATACCATACAAACTCCATGTTAAGAGCTTGGTGAGCATTTCTACACATAAGTCTCACTATGGTTCTGCTATGTGGTACAGCAAATGTTTCCTTTAGCAGATGAGAAGACTGAAGCACATAAATGACAATGAACTGTCTCTAGTCGGTGAGGAAGTCAGGATCCAAAGTGAGGTCGGTTCAGGGCCATAGCCCATGTTTGTAACCACCGCATTGCCCCTCTCCTCATGTTTCCTCTGGAAATAGCTGTACAGTTGACATTTACTGAAGAAGGACCCACACGTTCTCACAGCCCTGCTTTATGTTTTTATATATTCTGATTTTATTTCTACACATTACATAGCTCTAGAAAAACTCAATGAAGGAATCATAGATTAACAACAACAACAAAAAATTATCATTCTGCTAACATCCCTTCCTTAACTGTGATAGCAAGGCACATAAACATTAAAGGGATAATGAAAAGCCTAAGGAGATACTCAGCGTTTTCTAATTTTTATTCTACAAAGCAGCCAGGCACCATTCATTCTAAACCAGCTACCCAGACACCATTTCAATTTACATTCTTTCTCATGATTTCCATATCTTCAAACTAAGATGTCATTATGGAGAAAGTAGACACTTGTCCATAAGAATGGCTGAATTAAGAAATATTGATAAGAATTAGATAGTATGTACAAGATTGTCTGTTCAACATGGATGATGGATTCAATTGGTAACAGAATTTTATTGAATGTACATTAATGCATGTTTTCAGTATGTTATTGAATCTGTAGTTCATGCATAATTTTAAAAAGTAAAAAGTACCAAGGCTGGGCTGGAGGAATAGCACAGCAGCTAGAGAATCTGCCTAACAAGCACAAAACCTTGAGTTCAAATCCCCAGCATCACGAAAGCTGGGAGTGGTGGCATACACCTGTGATCCCAGCACTCGGGGTGCTGAGGCAGGAGGATTGTCGTGAGTTCAAGGCTAGCTTGGCCTGTATCATGTGTTCAAGACAAGTCTGAAAATACAGATTGAGACTGTCTGAAAAAAAAGCTGTGAATAAGGGGGAAAGTGAAAGGGTTAGAAGGACAAGAAGAAACAGAAATTGGTCTGACCAGTCTGTCTTAATTATTTTCTTCATTCGCACACAAGCACACACTTTAGCAAAGTCTTGTGGCGTATACTCCTTTTATTACAGTTGAGGATATTTTTAAAGTACATTAGCATGTATAACTTTTTATTTTAAAAAGTGGAAACATCAATAAAATGGGGGAAAAGTGGAAAAAACTGGGTCTTATGGAATATCTCTTTGAGAGGCAATATCTCTCAGAAAAGCTTCAACTCAATCTGTCTGAAATCAAAGCCTTATCCTTTGTTGTTAGTTATATAACCTAGACAATTTAGTTAACCCCTGTGTTACAAAAAGAGAAGAAAAGGAGACAGACCTGACTTTGACTGTGCAGGAAGCTTTCTACTGGAGGAAAAGCCTGAAATTGTCTCATTGTTCAAGAGAAGAGTAGAGAGCATCTCTCTCAGTAAGTGAGGAGTTTTTATAGGGTAGCGTGACAGGGTTGTAGGAGAAAGCGGAGGCAGGTGCTGGAACTGGGTGAGAGGAATGTGGAGATAAGTTGAGACGGGTTTAAGATTGAGTAGCCTGCCAGTTTTTGAAGAAGAGGATGCTCCTCCTGTGTACTGCGTTCTGGTGGGCACGCTTCAGGGGTGGGCAGCTGTGCTTCAAATAGCTGCCCAGCCTGGCTCTTTCCATCATTCCACGTTATTTTGCATAATAAGACCAAGCTCATTGTTTTTCTTTTCTCTGGCTACTTCCTGCTGTGTGTGGGTTATGTGAGAAGGGGAGCATGGTGTGATTGAAGAGAAAGGCCATCTGCAAGTGTTCAGATGTGACACCACAGGAGATGGAGGTGATGTGTTTCTGTAAGAATTTTGAAAAAAGTAATAATGAGGTAAGGGGAGTAAGATCAAGGATGAAAAGAATGGTGGGCCTTGGTAAAGGTTTAGCCATGGCCAAGGACCAAGAGAACCAAGCACATTACAAGACTAATATGAAGTAGAACCAGTCTGTGTTTTCAATGGACTCAAGTTTTGTGCACATGGATTAGCCAGATTCTAGGATGACTAAAGCAAGGCTGTAGTTTTCAGATGTTTCCTGAGATGTGGTCTGTTCCTTCCAGAGGGTCAACTTGCACAGTGTTGCTGAATCAGGAATACAGTCCCAATTCTGAGAAATCAGCTTGCTGAATCAAGGGGCCACCTTGGCAATCTTAACTACAGTGGGGGTGGACGGAAAAACCATAAATGGATCTCTCTAAAAGGGTTTTATGGGCTGAACATTCCACTTTTCTGTCCATACTCTGTCTTCTAGCTGGGAAGGATGTACATCTGGGGTTAAGTTTCTGAGTAGTCACTCCTTAACCCAATAAGAGATGGAAGATAAGGGTGAACCAAGAGTTTGTGCCTGTTGCCTGTGAGGTAAGTAAGGCTGCCCATTTCTTTTAGATCCTGACTATGCCCTTTACAACAGGGGGAGGATGATCATTAAGAATTTCAAAAGGAGAGAACCCTTGATGCTCTGTTAAGACTATATTTAACCCTCAACAAGGCTATCGGTGGCAGCTATCCCAGTGTCACTAAATCTCCTAGCACAGTTTACTTAGTTGTGTCTTTAAAGTTTGATTTATCTGTTTAATTTGTTCTGAGCTTTGGGACCAATAGACTGTGTATAAATTCCAGGGGATCCCCAGTGTTTTTGGCACTTCCACTACTAACCCAGGCCTGTTTGTTGGCCCTGATGGTATTTGGGTCCTGAAGTATGAGACAATTTCCTTTACCGGGAGTTGGGCTACACCGTGAGCCCTTTTGGAGCAGGTTGGAAAAGCCTCCACCCAACCATAGAAAGTAGCCTGGTGTTGTGGTTAGAATCTGGGGTGTCCCCCAAAAGTCTCATGTATTTTAATACAACCATGTCATGTTGGTGGATTGGGGTCTAGTCTGGAGGGGTGGATTACAGTTAAGACTAAAGGCGTGTGAGTTAGGATTAACGCTGTGTAGTGGCCACACCTGGATCCAGGAGGGACTGGTTACTGGGCGGAGACCTGAAAGGATACATAAGCTGCACCTGCCTTCCTGGAGGACTGGGACTAGTCTCAACTAGCCTCAGCTTGTCTTCCTGTTTGTCCGGGGAAGCTGCCTCCACCTCTCTCTCTGCCATGTATTTTGATTGTTGCCGGCCACCCCTGAATGGACTGTGACCTTCGAGACTGTGAACTAAAATCAACCTTTCCTTTCCTAAATTTGTGGGTGTCGGGTATTGAGTCACAGCAACGAAAAAGTAACGAAGACACCTGGTGTACGAGGAAGTTCAGCGAATTTCACAATTTGATTTTCAAGTGGGATTCCTCAAATGTTTTGTACCTAGGGGTGTATTTTGGGCCTCTAGCATGGGTTGTTCTGAGCACACACTTTACACTATGAGCTGCTAGCCCAGGCTATGCTGAAAAGCCTAGGTATGTAAAAATGTTAGTTCAGTGAGGCTTCTAAGGCTTTTTGGCTGGTATGACTTCCTTGGTGAAACTGATCAAGGTTGAGACTAGGGACTCAGAGACTACCACCCACCTATCCTGATATTTTCATCATTCACTGAGGATGTAGCTTTTACGATCAGTCTAAAACCAAGTATGTGCACATTGTGAGTAGTTTGATCCCATTCCATCAGGGAGCTGGGGAACTGGATGGTGGTTAGGGCAACTGGCTCCATTTGCCCTCTGGTGACTGCAAGTTTGCCTTCCTTGTCGGTTCTTTGTTTTTTTTTTTTGTTGTTGTTGTTGTTGTTTTTTTGTTTTCCTGGGATGTTAATAGCATCTCCCTTGCGGTGTGCCTGAATGTGTATAACAGCCATGCTTTAGGGACCCATATATCATCTAAGAGCGCCAGGATTTTTTTTTCCATATTTTATGTCTTTTCCCCTGAGTTGATTAGACCTTTTTATTAAGATAAAGCTTCATGCATGTGGAGGGTGATAGGCATATTTAGAGTCTATATATATATATATATAGGCACACATCCTTGCTGCCAGTTGGAGGGATTGGGTCAGCATGATGAGTTGTGCCTTTTGTGCTGAAGTTCCTACTGGCAATGGCTTAGACTCAGTCGTGGAGCGCCAGGTTACTACAGATTGTGAGGTATTCCCTCCTCTGATGAAACAGTTGTAATCTATGAAGTATTCTGCATTGGAGTCTATGAGGGGCTGGACTGGTAAGTCTGGTTGACTGGAAAACACCTCATCCATGATCTCTATTGCAGTCATGTTTTGGTATGCTAGAACTGACCAATCAAAGAGTTGTTGGATTTAAAGTTTTTATCACCTCGTGATAAATGCATTGGTTTTCACACAGCATGGACTGATATTTGACCTTTGGGATATTAGTTAGCCACTATCGTGCCTTATATTTTTATCAAGGTCAGCATCTAGTAAGGCAAGTAAACTATTAGTGTTTGTCCCATAGTAGGTTTGTCAACCTCTGCTACTGAAAGGGTGTGGTCACAAGTGCTTAGAGGAAGGATGGCCAGCCTTCAGAGACAGAGTTAAGTTGTTTAGAGAGATAGGCTATTTGACGATGCCAAGACTCCAATATCTGTGTCAGTACCCCAACTGCACTGCCAGAACCTTCGCCCATGTATGAGAAGAAAAATCTTAGTTCTATCTACGAGTCCTAGAGGTGGGGCATTTGTGAGGACTTACTTGATTTGTGTAAAGCCCATGTTTTGCACTTGTTTCCACAGCATAGGTTTCCTCTTCCCCTCCCTTAGTTGATTCATAAAGACATTTAGCCAGAATGGAAAAATTGAGTATCCCTATTCTTCAGAAACCAGTGGCCCCGAGGAATCCTTGAACCTGGTATTGAGTAAAGAAGATTGGAATCGAGCAGGTGGCTTATTTCTCTGAGCTGAACTGAAATTTTCCTTGGGACAGATAAAAACCCAGGTGTTGGCAAACTCGAGCCTTTTCCTCCAGTCTTTGTAGCCAGCCACAAAAGAGTGAGGAATAGCTGGTTTTCTCTCATGCGATTCCTCTGTGTCCATCCAGCACACAGAAGGTCATCTACCCACTGCAGCAGTGTGCAGCCAATGGTTATTTATTGGGAAGATTTTTTAAGTTGGAGAATAATCCAGTCCTGAAAATGGTTGGTGAGTTTTTGGACCGCTGAGGAAGTCTACTACAAGTCACCTTGTCTCCAGTTTAAGAGTCTTCCCATAGAAAGGTAAAAGCAAAAGCTGGTTCTGGGGAGCCAGGAAGATACAGAATAAGGCATCTTTGAGATTCAGGCAAGTAAAGAAGGCAGCTTCAGTGGGGATGATCCCCAGGGGAGTATAGAGGTTAGAGATCACTGGAGTAGGGTTACAGTAGCCTGGAAGGAGGGGTGTGTTCTAAGACAAATGGCAGGGTTGGAAGATTCCACACTTTAAAAGCTTCACTAAAGGTTTTGGGATGCTAAATTGTGCCTTATGAGAAATGATTTTTTTTTTTTTTTATGGATGGGTTCAGCTCCTGATTTTAGCTTCTCTATCACTTGGAGCACGTTTCTGGCTAGTCCAAGGGAATTGTCTACAGCTCATATTCTCAGAATTTTGAAGGGGTTTTCAGGTCTTTGACATAACTCCTCTACCAGATTATAGACTTTCTCCCTTGGGAGAAACTTAAGAGTCATGATCTTTGCTTCTGATTTGCCTCGGCTCAGTGCTGCTTGGCCGTGGGGGTTGAAAGTTAATCTGAACTTCCAGTTTCCCCAATAGGTCCTGGACCATTAAGGCCACAGGACAGTCAGGGAAGTTAATTGTTAATGACTACATGGCCCTCTAAACTGCATAATTGAGGAATTAAAAAATGTCAGTGGGCCTTAATATCTGTGGCTCCCACAGTAGTTGCTTGCTTCTGTGAAAGAGAGACAGTAAGCTGAATTACCACCAAATGTTTTGCCCCAGTATC
The DNA here is from genome assembly GCA_004027205.1 of Ctenodactylus gundi. Lineage (NCBI taxonomy): Eukaryota > Metazoa > Chordata > Mammalia > Rodentia > Ctenodactylidae > Ctenodactylus > Ctenodactylus gundi. Next base: position 571,046 of record PVKB01000559.1, on the reverse strand, counting down.
CAGCATGAAATCAATGGGCCGCCCACCCACAGTCAGTCAGAACATGAGCTTCTGGAGGCCTAGCCAGTCCCAATTTGTCCTACTCTTTCATATATATATATATATATATATATATATATATATATATATATATATATATATATATATATATATAATACCCGCTAGGCCTACAAAGTATTCCCCAGGGATTTTGTATGGTTGTTGCATTGGTTGGTAACATCCTCGGACCATTTGAACTCTTCCTTAGGGTTCGAAAGCCAAGTGATATGCTTTTGACTTTTGGAGACGTTTTATTTTTCTGAATTCCTTCCTGGAGGCAATTGACATGTTAATTTCGTCCCAGTCTCTCTTCCAGGTACCTCACTTTTGGCCTCTCAGACTCAATTGACTAAAACCTTAATTACAATCTCTACAAGCTGGCAAGCATTCATCCCTGTAAAGCCTTCAAACTTTTGTAGCTTGCATCAGGTATCTCCCTGGGCCTAGCCAACAAAGACTGCACTGATCATTTGCTGATTCCAGGCTGCTTCTATGTTGTAGGAGATGTAAAGGCGAAATGCTTTGCACAACCTCTCATGGTATTTACCTGGGCTTCTTTTGAGGTCCCTGGAGGACATGGGACGTTTTGATTATGCTTATAGCCTTTTTGTCTCCCACCTCCTTTATGTCACTCCTAAAAGTTTGATCTCAGAAACAAGAATGCATCTCTCTTTAAAGTGATACAGGAAGGTAAGGGGATAGTAGTAGTTTATTCACTATATGTCATAAAAGTATGCAATGGTTTGCAATTTATCATGTTTATGTGATATTCTGATATTATTGTTTATCACTAATAATTGTGTTTGCTGTTTAGTGTAGACAAAGCACCTCCCCCATAATATCCCACCAAAATAACTCAATTAGGGGAAAAAAGGGGACCAACACAGACACACACAAACACAGATGCAAAAGCGTTGATGAGAAATCCTTTATCTTACCGAATCTACAGAGCTTAGTTTTCATGCTATGGAATTATGTGCCTGGCACAGTGCTTGGTGTCAAGTATACACTGATTAGAGAATATGACCATTGCCTTGGTATCAGTCGTAGGTACAATGCAGTAACCAAACTTGGTTTGTTTATGGGGGAGGCAACGTCTCTGTTACAACATAAGTACTGTCAGCTCTGTGATTAAAAGTACCTCAGGTAGTGAGTTTAGTTTGCAGTGAACTAGAACCAATAAGAAGTATAGATATAGGCACAGATTTACATATGAATAGGATGCATAGAGAGTACTCGTGCATTGACCATGATTATAATTCAGATGCTTGATTACAGAAACTGAGAAAACTCACAATCTACCACCTGTAATATGAAGAATGAGTAATGTTGATAATATGGTTTGCAGGCCTGCGAGTAAGAGAACCGTTGGCATCAATTCCAGGCTCACTGAGGGGAGAAGATCAGGGTCCCAACTCCAGTAGTCAGACAAGGTTAATTCAATTTTCTTTCACATTGTTCTGTTTTATTCAAGCCTTCAGTAAACTGGAGTGTGCTCACCCATATCCAGCTTACCCATTCAAATGCTGATTTAAAAAAAACCCACGTGGTTATACCCAACAATAATATTTAGCTATCTATTGGCACATCAAGTGGCCCAGTCAATTTGACACTTTAAATTAACCATAACTACTAAATACTGAATTATGTGGGACCACTCAAAAAAGAATTTATATGGGTTTGAATTGTTCATGTTTTGTTTTGAGGTCACATAGATTCTGACTCCCAATAAAATAGCAAGAATCGTGCTAAAATGAAAACTCCTCGCTGCTTTCGAATCCCTGCAAAGCTCATTCTAGAACTTTTTGTTCTCTAATTGCTCATTGTTTTAAATACTGTTAATTTTCTGTCTTTTGATATGAAAAGTTAGTATATAATTTTTCACTAAAGTGCAAGACATAGTGTTTTAAAATACTGTCTGAAAAGATGAAGCTCTCTATCTTTATTATTTCTCTAACTGTGCTTTGTATCTTTCACGTCCATCATCAGGGACATCAGATAATTGCCATACTAGTGGGGTGCCTGAAAGAAGGATTTTAGATTAAAATGGACAGTATGATTAAAGTTGATATCACTGCTATAATACATAACAATTGTTGTAAAACAAGAAAGCTGTCATGTTCTAGCTAACATAAAGAGTAAGATTTCTGTCATCTAAATGGCATGTAGGTGCTCAGAAGTGGTCACTTAATACCTCACTACATTGCAAAACACGTTTCAGCTCATTGAATGTTATGACAGGTTTTACCACAGAAGAAGCACTTTACACTGTTTATCCAGTCAACAATAGCATTCCAATTTGAGAGGACCCATGCAGCATGAAAGCTGTTACAAAATTTTGCAGATCAACTAGAAAAATAACAAGCTGGACTCAGTAGCAAACTACTGAATCTCATCACTTCGTGGGACTGAAGCAGGACTGCAAGACCAATCCCAGCCTGAGCAATTTAGCAACTTAGAAACACCTGTCTCAAAATTAAAAATAAAAATGGACTGGGGATGCAGCTCAGAGAAAAGGCCTTGACCTCAATCTCTAGTGTTCTGTACAGCTCCCGCCGCCCCCCACCCCAGAAAATAAAAAACTAACTACAAAAGGCCAAGAAGAAAAATTTTTCATGAATAGACAACGATGGTAGATGACAGTGAAAACAATGTTGTTTTTCAAAAAAAAATAACAGTTCTCTTATTTTCAAGTTTTTAAATATTTGAGGAATTGTTTATATAACCAGAGACAAAATTAAACATTTCCTTAAATTTCTTGCTGCCGTTCAGAAAATTGTGAAGGTCAAAACACATGGTTATGTCTCTAGACTTCGTGTTCTTTGCACTTTTCCTTAGCGATCACACACACACAGACACACACACAGACACACACACAGACACACACACACACACACACACACACACAAGGGTATATGAAGCTGCCCTCGAGGACTCAAAGTCTCAAAATATTTTGTAATTACATAAAGACTTTTGAGAAAATGGTTGCTCATTTTGGTGTTGAATTCCACATAATGTGCCCCCTTGGGCAAGGATAACTGGAAGTGGTATTGAAATTTACTACCATTATATGAGGGTTCCTGGCAACAGCACTCTGTCTTTTAGAAATAATTTGTACTGGAGAGTGACCAACTGACATAAACAGAGCCTCTTCTATGGAGAATCTGCATATAAACCATAGAGTAAAACCCAGTAGAAATTTTTTTAAAAAAATATGAGATATAGATGAGTTAAAATTTTTCAATTACTAGAGTTTTTGCATGACCATGGTAGCTATGCAATTCTGAGTGGTGTATCAAACCTCCACACCCCCAACAATTACATTGGTGACATTATGTCCTGTTCTCTGCATGGCTTTGTGTAGACTCATGCTAAACATTCGTAACCCAAACATCAATGCTTTTGTTTCATACAGTCTGGAATTTTTAACGAACACATCCTTTCTTTTCATTCTAGCATGTGAAATGATTCTAGTTTCAAAGCTGAACTATTAACGCATATTCATTGTTTGGGTTTGTGATTAGCATTCTCTTGCCACATTTTCTTCATTAGACTTTATTGTAGAGAGCAGAGAAGCTGCACCTGTCATCCTCATGCCTTGTTCAGTGCACTGTGATCCTTCCTCTGGTTCATAGGTTCTTTTTTGGAGGCTGTGTTGGAGAACTAAGAATTATGTGGGCAAGGACAGGTGCTGTAACTGAGAAGTCTTGCTACCTCTCTTTCAAATTTTACTTGATGACTCAATCTCTTGCAATATGCCTGTAACATAAGTTGAGAAAACTTTGATTTCCGTCCTTGGATCCTCAGAAGAAAAGTTCACTGGTCTTAGATGAAATTAGAGAATAACAAAAAAATCATCACCAAAAGTTTCACACTGACTTTTTCACATCACCACTATCTTAAGACAAATTGCTGAAATTAATTAAGAATTTGATTGTCAGTAACTCTTAATTAAAATAACACACACAATACTAACAAAGCAAAATGATGAACAGAGGGGAGAATGAAAAAAATGTTTACTGTTTATTTTAGCACAACTGCATTTGTCCTTCAATTTTCTTTTGTTTGAAGTGAGTATATATTTTTAATTCTCTGAAATTCTTGCATCCTGTAGCCACTTTTCCTGGGACAAATAGAAGTTTATTTGTTTGGTTGTTTTTTTTTGAAACAGGATCTCTGTAGTCCAGCCTGATCTCGAACTCACTGCATAGCCCAGACGGGCCTAGAATCACAACAATCTTCCTGCCTCAACCTCCCCAGTGTGCATGCATCATCATATCCATCTAATTTTTATGTGATGCTGCTGAATTGAACCCAGGGCCTTGTGCATGCTATGCAAGCACTTTGACCACTGAGGCACAACCCAACTCTACCAATAGTTTTTTTTTTCTTGATCCTTAAGAATATGATACTATTCTGTACCACAATTCTGATCTTTCAGTATCGATAATGACAAGGACAGGAAAGCAGAAGGACAGGAAAGTATATATATTACTAACTCTTTATTTAAAAATTACTTTTGTAAATGTAAAGTGCTATTCCTAGTAGAAAATTGTCTTTTGGCCTATGTTATCTGCCTAAATATGGAGTCAAAAAATCTGATCTATAAGTTTAACTGCTGCTGCGGTGCTGCATGTATGTTCCAAAGTGACAATATAATTCCCCTGGCTTTCCACTCCACAAAATGCAAAGTAACATCCAGTTTGATGAGATGGGGAAAGTCTTAACTGTGAAAAACAGAATAGAGGAGTCTAATACCCCCATGCCTAGCTGTGCATTGAATTTTGCACCATTTTCCCTGAACACAAAAAAATGAATTAATTCATATAAATAACTTTTCATTTAATTTGTTTTGCCATAGAGTAATACCAAAATCCATTAGCATACAAACTAAAACCAAACATAAGCTCTGACACATTCCATATCCAAGTTATATACACTTAATGCTGCTAATCGTGTTGACGGAGAAATGTGGTGTTTAATTAAGAAACGGTTTGCTATGAACACTATTGTTTTGCAGAGGAGACGTAAGTTCATCCTCTGTTATGCTTACTATGCTTGATAATTGTCCTGCAGTGCTACAGCTTTTAAGAACTTATCCCATGAGAAATGCAAGTCTTAGAGCAGCGACCACAACATCTGATCTGGAGTTGCCTTATTCATGTGACTATCAAAACTTCTTCCTGCCATTGCAGACAACATGGCACTGAGCTACTGGCTGAGAATGTACTGGAAGGACTTAGAAAAGTTGATATCCCCAAGGTGTATTATATTGAGGAGTTTGTGACTCAGCTATGACATTAAGAAAATCTCATTGTTTTTGTTCCTTCATCTGTAAAATGAGGAGAGAATTGGCTGACCTGAAAAAAGCATTTTAGGGAAATTAATTCATTAGGTAAGGTGACTGAAAAAAGAATTACACAGAAGTTAAATTTAGCACTGCAAATGTTCCATTAACAATCGGCTACACCAAATCTTAATGCAAAGAGTTACATGCAGAAGAAAATGATACAACGTTTGATTAAGTTTTTCTTAGTCACTAGAATATAGTGTGGTGCTTGATGATATTCTAAGCTGCATTGCAGCCTGATATCATGTTGAGACAGAAGCATATTGCTTTTTATGTATGTCCCAAGAAGACTGGCTTCGTAAGCTTCCAACTGAGATGTTTCAATGAGATAATGCACAGACAGTGCCAAGCATAGATCTTGACACAGACTAATGGCTTAGTAGCTTTAAATTCCTTCTCTTGACTGCAGAAACAGTGAATTCTTTTCCCTGGAAGCACTATTCTAAAGTGATTATATTCGTTCAAACTGCCACGGTTCCCTTTATCCCACTGACTCCACAAAGACTCTTGGTGAATTAGTGAGCTGATTTTACTAGTCATTTTGTACACATACCTTTTTGCCTAAAGTCGCATAAACTGGTTAGTAATGTCCACTCCAGTCCTCAGCTCTGTGTTAGGTAGTATGCTAGAATGGGGAGATACTACTAAGTGAAAGTGATACAGCTTTTGCCTTTAGGAAATGTGCCAACTGATCATGCAAAGGTAAAACATCACCACATACACCAAGAAATGTGTAGTCAAATCTCTGGTAGATTCTATGAAGAAAGGGTGCATGTGCTATGAGAATGTATATCAGAATATCTAAGTAGTGTGATCCAACTGGTTGGGGGACTTATCTGAAGAAACTATATTTGAAACAGAAAGAATTCTGGGGAGACAAGTTAAAAATAGTGAAGTGGCTTGACCCAGTGGCACTGTCCTATGATTCTGACACTCTGGGAGGCTGAAGCAGGAAGATGATAAATTTAATCCCAGGCTGGGCAACATCTGTCCCAACATCAAAACCAAAAATGGGCTGAGGAGGTAGCTCAGTATGAAAGTCCTGGGCTCAAACCCTAGTACAGAAAAAATATAGCGAAGGTGGAACAGGATACTGCTTAAGCCACCATAGTATATGCACACTTCTCATTGTAGGAAGGCAAGCTCATGAAGGATGCACACACACACACACACAAAGGTAGTGTCACCGATGGGAGAATCCCCGGGAAACTTGGTGAAAAGATGACATGCAGATGTAGGCATGGAGGAGCCCTAGCAGTGCTTTGAGGTTATTCGGAGAAATTTTATTTTTGTATTAAACAATGAGAAATCATTGAATGATGTTGAACATGGCAGATGTTGGGAAATAGACACATGAAAAGACGTGATTTCTGTTTCTAAGAGCTCAGTTTGGCCAGACAAGGACTCAGAGGCGAATTTTGAAATCTTTGCATTGTAGTTCAGTTGAGAGTTGTTATTGGTTCCTAGGAGGGTCCTAACAGCGAAGATGCTGAGAAGCAGATGGAGTTGAGACACATGAAAGAGGTAAAATGAATAGAATTCAAACACGGGTAGAATTTGAAAGAGATTAAAGCAATTACTTCAAAATGTTGAGCATTAGTGCTTAGAAATTTTGACTCAAATCAAGTTTGAAACTTCCAATTTTTGTCTCTGATCCAATGCCTTTCCCTCCACTCTTGCTGTATGTAAGCTGCTGCAATCGGCTTCCAGCTTTCAGCTGTGTGTCCCAAGGTGTTTGACTAGTGTGTAGTTTTGAACCTGTCTCGAATAAAATGCCCCAAAGTAAAATGCTAAGCCGCCTGGCATAAGTTCTGGGGATGCCAGATGGAATACTGCACCCTATTTCGGCACAAGGGTCCAGAATCTTAGACCAAAGTGATCTGAAAAGAAATTGAAGTTCTATTCTCAGAGTTCTAGAAATAAGAAATTCCAACATCTATAAAAGTAGTTAGACTACTTCAAACAGTGCCCATATACCATCTTTTAAAATTTGTACTTTTATTGGAATTTTTCATGATTGAAATAAAGCTAACATGAGAGAAATTAGAATTCAGTTGAAATAAAATAATTTTAATTTTACGTTATAGGCTAAGGTAACGTAAGATTGTCTTTATGCCAGAATTTAGAGATAAGTGAGAGATTTAGGTGATTTGCAAGTGGTACAGACTTTCAGCACTTTTGTGGATATTGGGGATTCATTATTTCAAGCTGTTGGATAAAAAGTTTATCAAAATTATTCAGTTTCCAAAACCTGAGAAATATTTTGTTTTTATTTGTCAGAAGAGACAATATTCCTTGTATCTTCTGTGTTATTATGATTAAAGTAAATATCTGTGCGAAATGACACTGAGACAAAATATCATGAAAACACCAAGTATTATGCTGCTTGTTTTTGAGGGATTAATTAACAATTTATTAGTTGTCTATTCAGTCTTTTACAAGATTTTGACAATCAAAATTTTCTTTTCGTGTCTAGGTACATTCGCTTGAGAGTTATTCTAAACTATTGGAGAATTATTTTGCCTTTTTGTAAATATTCCTTAATTATTCCAACATTTCCAGTGCCCTACTGATTGCAATGTTGATGGACATTTTTTTTTTCAATTTGAGCATCAAGAATTCATGCTCAAAAAAGAAAAAGTCTGCAGGATTCCCTTCCCTCTATGTTTTCCAAACAGATATTTATTTATTTAATAATTTTGGGTCAGTATCTCACTGTGTAGTCCAGTCTGGTCCTGAACTCCCCGCAAGCCTCCTGCCTCAGCATACCAAGTTCTGGTATTATCGATGTGCACCACCACACTCTGCTTTGTGGTATTCTGGAATTGAACCCAGCTCTTTAACCTCTAAGCTATGCTCACAGGCCCACAAATGAATGTTTAAAACACATCTTTTACATTTCCTTACTAGTGACTTGGAATGAGGTTTCAGTAGTAGATGAACTATGCAAATGACACACTCTCTGAGTGACATTATTTCTACAATATTTCTCTGTCTCTGTCTGTGTCTTTCTATATCTCTCATTTTTGCCCTTCCTGCCAATATATACCAAAGTCTCATCGAAAAACATAGAAAATACCATCAAAACATTATTGTTAGATTTTGGCCATATTAGTATTTAATTATTCACATAAAGAAAAGTTTCAGTCATATGATTTTAAAGAATAACCAATGACCTTATACATTTTTTAGATTAGGAAAATATACTTTGATAGCCAATCTGAATAACTTTATCATAAAAGCTATTTTCTTTATACCAGATTTTTTGCATAGATTTATGTATATGTAGTTTAACTTTATTTACAAATCTAGCAAAGTTTATCAAATAAAACTATTTTACTAGTTCTTAAAATGCTGCTCTGCTTACTGAAAATAACTGACACAAAATTATCCTATTTTAATTTATTCTCAAATTGTTGCAGTAATATTCTCTTCACTGCTCACTCCCATGATTTCTCTAATCCAGGTTTCTTTTGCTCTTATCCACCGGTTTTCAGGTAAGAAAATTGGGCTCGTAATATTGAGTCATGATGATTAAGCTATTTAGATCTTAGAAACTAAGATTAAAAATCCACACCAAATCATCAAACCAAATGAATAATTAGAACTTGGGGATCAGATTACTAAATTAGGTTCAAAGTACATGGAGATAAGGCTGAAAAAACATAGCCATTATGTGTCAAAGCTGTGTTAAACCCTGGGGTTACCAAGGTGAAGTAGGGGCCACCCTCTGACCCCGAGAAGTTCACAGTTTGAGTTTGAAGTTTAGTTGGCAAGGAAAAGCTAGAAAAAAAAAAAGAGAGACCAGATGAAGTACATTAGAGCATATTTGAATAAGTACATACTATATGCTGAGAATATTGGTGGTAGGGGATATGTCTATGTAGGTTTTAACTCAATCTATGTTTATAGTTCACTGGACTCACTAATTATTTGGACAGTTTTAAGATCCTAGCAAAAGAAAACAATCAGATACACCAAACCTCTGAATACTGATGATCTCTGTGGGATGATCATAACTAAAATTAAAGTATGCATATGCAAAAATCATTTGTACAAGTTGAACTTACAAAGTTTATCGTTGATGTTGGAATATTATTTTAATTAATCTCTATATGCAATTAATCCAGGAGTTTGCTGACATGTTGACTATGATAGAAATGTTTTACAAAAATATTTCTGTTTTTCTATCAGTAGATCATGGATGCTTTACTTACTCCTTTTTATTGAAATGGGAATGAACTACAGATTCAATAACATGTTAAACACATACAAGTTGGAGGATTCATGCCCATAAGCTGCCATGTGTTGAACTCATGATTTTCATTTTACAAATCAAGGTTGGTTTTATAAACTTGGAATTGGACAATGGTTAAGGTTGTTTCAGTTTAATTGTATACTGTCATTTTTATCTCATTCTTAGGAAAATCGTACAGACATTTTATTTAAGAAATCAAGAGGCTGTAATAGGTGACCTTTTCCCAGATTTTTGAGTTCAAATATCATATAATTTCCAATCACTTGTACACTGTCATCCACATCCCAGTAAATGAAAGGTAGAAGACAGAAGGTTCTTTATTATGTGACTTGGCAATGTTAAGCTCAAGTGTTTTATAACAAAACGTAAAAGAGCCTATTGTACTGATGTCAAAATAAAAATTCTAGTTTTCTTACCTATATAAGAAAATAATTTCCACTGTTCTTTCATAAAATTTTTATTATTGAAAACATCTTCCCTTGCAATGCAAGTCTCTTATGTTTCTAAATACAAGTTAAGCCTTTAAAAATCCATGATGGAGCCTAATGAGAAATCTGATCTGTGAATCATGAAAAAATTAGCTGCAAGAAATTCGTATAGCATAGGGATGAGGGAGATAATTAAAAAGTATTTTAGCACTAAAAACAATTACAAAAATGTTAGCTCGGGACATTTAATGAATATTAATGGAAAAGACACGTTATCAGTTGCTACTGGAAGATGTCTATGGTTGGCAATTAGGTAAAAACACAGACAAGGCACTATTAATTTGAAGTCAAGTTTTATGTAAATCATCAAATCTAAGAAATTTACTTTATATTTTTGTTGGAGCCACTGATGGAATCTAAATAGAAGAGGCACAGGGAAACATTTCTGATGAAACACCTGGATTTAGTCTATTAATAATAGGAACAATAAAATTATCTGAAGAACTCTTCCCACTATCATATCAGACACATACCATGCTTAAGTCTCTTTATCTTGGTGTCCTTGTCTTGGCCAGGTTTAATTATGTTTTTTTGTGTGCTTCTTGAAAGATTAACATGGGCACGTGTCAAATCATGCCCTGCCTTAGCTCCATTTATGAGGTCTCAGTAACTGACGTGTGACATATAGAGACAGTGAGTTGGTGGGGTCAAATGATCACCTGTGGTTAACTGACTTACTCCTAGGAAAGAAAGATATGACATGAAAATCATATGATATGTAAATAGAATCATGAGGTCAGATTTAGGAACTGAGGTGCAAAGAAAAGTCAGATCACTGTGAGCTCTCATACATACCATGGCAGGAACCACAATTCTGATCAGTCTGTAAGTCAAATCTAAGAATCCAGTAATGGTAATGTCATTTTATTGATCATGTGTGTGCTTACTATGTTCATAAGTATAGCACTAAGTATACGAATTGTCTGGAACTGCAATGTCCTCCCCAAAGTTTCTTGTATTTAGAAGTTATGGATTATCTGTGCAACCATGTGCTATTAGGAGATGGGGGCCTGATCTGGAGGGGTGAAAGACAAGGATGTGGTAGGTTATAGATTACAGGTGTGAGGTGGATTAATACACCACATAAACAAAAGCAAAGACAAAAATCGCATGATCTTCTCAATGAATACAGAAAAAGCTTTCAATAAAATCCAACATCCATTCATCCATTCATCCCTCCTGATGGACATGGGCATAGAAGGATCTACGTCAAGCTGATAAAATCAATTACACCAAACCCAGATGGAATATACTAACGACTGAGGAATAAGGGTCTCCTCGAAATAAAAGATCCAAATAAAATGCACAATTGAAATGAATAGTTCTCAGAAGATGTACAAATGGCTACTAAATACATGAAAATATGTTCATCATCTTTAGCCATTAGAGAAATGTAAATTGAAAAGACACTGAGATACCATCTTATCATAGTAAGGACAGGTTTTGTCAAGAGGTGAAAATAATACTACCTGGAATGCAAGAGAAAGGGAATATTTTTATGTCGCTGGTGGGACAGTAAGCTGGGTTAACCATAATGGAAGATAGTATTGACATTCCTCAAAAATATGAAATTAAATATTCCATTTGACCAAACAATCTTTCTTGTGGACATCTTTCCAAATGTACCATATAACAGAGATACATGCATACCTATGTTTATTGCAGCACAATTGATAATAGTAAATTGTGGAAGATGCCAAAAAGCCCATCAATAGGCCAATGGGTAAAAAAATATGGTATGTGTACACAATGGAATACCATTCTGCCATAAAGACAGCTAGATTTGAGGCATTTGTAGGTAAATGGCCACAACCTGAGACCATCATGCTTTGTGAAGTGAATCAGACTCAGAAGATTAAATATCACGTGGTTTATCTAATATGACAATCCCAGAATGTAAGCAAACTTGTCAAACAGATGATTTGCTGGTTGCAGAGGGGGGAGGAAGTGGGTGGGAGGGAGATGAGAGGAGAGGAAGCAAATCTGATGCAATGAGTATGTGCACAAATTCTCAAGTTTAAAGCAACCATGCTGACGTGAAGTGGCATTAGCTAGGTTTCAGGATGAATGGTAAAGTTCTCAAGTGAACTACAAAATTCAAGTAAATTGGCAGTTTAGAAGCCACATAGAAAAAATCTGGTTAATTTGTTCCTGAACTTTTGAGATTTAGGTGACAGTGGCACATCCAAAGGAGATATGCTGTCCTTAAAAATGTCAGTCCAATGGCATGTTTTGGAAGAGAATCAGAAAGGTTGTAGAATGAGAAGAGATTGGACTCCACCTGGGTTCCTGAGGACTTGTGAAATGTAAGCATGCAACAGAGAGAAAATGGGTGAAAATTTATGAACTATAATCATGTTCTAAGGAGATAAATATATTCACACTCCTTCCTGCCGCTGAGCCTGATTGAGTTTAAGTGATCCAGGGAAAGATTGTCTAGTGACCACAGTCTGTACATCAGACTAAATTTAACTATCTCCATTCTATACCACGTGTGAGCTCAGCGCTCACACTGCTCTACATTCCTGCGTACCATTTCATTTTGGCACAACAGTCAGTGTTCTGCCGTGAGTCACTGGGGTTTCTCTTACCACGACCCATCCGCTGATTTGTCTGCTCTGAGCTCGCCAAATCCTCCTCTCTCGTTATTCTTTGTTCTGTGCTCTGACGGAGCCTCGCCGATTCCTTTATGATTTGCTCAACTCTCACTTTGTGCTGCCAGTGTCCTTGGGACCAGCCACAGCGCACTTGTGCACTCTGCGACTAGTTCTCGAGTGATTCTGTGTTTGTATGGCAAAAAGACCCAACTCCTTGTAAAGAACCATCAGGTGACCGTACTTCAAGTGGGAAACCCACGCATGTACATATAAACATACTACACGCATGCATGTGCGCACACGCACACACACACACACACACGAATTTATGGCATTTCACTGTATCTTCACATTTTGAAACCTTCTCAATGGACAGAAAACAGTGTCAGGGCTCTTTAAATTTTGATTTTATATTCTGTTTGTATGTGAGTTAAATATGTGTTTTATGAGACTAAGTATGTATGTAGACTAAAAGGATTAGAATTAGGAATTTAACTTGAAGTATTTATAGTTTTCAAATATATAGTGAGGCAAAATATCATTTCATGAATCAGAATGATCATCAACATAGCAAACATTAAAACTATGAAGGAAAGCTTTTAAAATAGACAACGGAAATCTCGAATTCAGAAGCATGAAAAAAACATAAAAATGCAAAATGTCTATTGTCTGGTTAACATAATATGTCTGCTTTGCACAAGTTCATCACTGAGTTTGAAAGGCTTTCATTTAGAAAAGCAAATGAATTTTAACACATGAGTACAAACTCTTCCTCTCTATGTAATGCCAAACAGCTGATCACTTTATTGAAAGATCAATCAATATGATTTTTTACTGTATGTAAAAATAGCGTTAATAACAATACTTCAAATATCTATGTGTAGCACTTTAGTCTCTAAAGACATTTCATAAATAATTTTTCTCCTAATCAATTCCATAAAAAGGCAGAATAGGTAATGCCCTTTTCAACTCAACTATGAGATGATTTATGTCCATAAGTCAAATTGACGTATTTAGACAAATTTCCAAGTGAAGGTATTCTGTCTTTTAACCTGATGGTTACTTTTTAGAGCTAAAATCATCCATGAACACAGAGGGATTATATTATATAACATGACTTTGGCAATGAATTAGATAATAAATATAAGTAATGTGCCAAATGTCAGAATTTTAAAAGTTGCTGTTTCTTAGGGAATAATTAAAATTTCTAAGTTTGGGGTCACAAAACAAAATAAAAGACCCCTTCACTGGTATAGAACCAAAGTGAAAGAGCTGAAATACCTGTACCCACCTGTCGCTACATACCAAAAAGGAAAAAGAAAGATTTACTTGTGTTGACCAAAAGTAAGCTCAACTTGAGTTAACAAAGGCATGAAGGTGGTCAGAAACCCAATGTAACATAAATCTTCACCTTCAGCACAAAAATGTTAGAGGAATCTTGCAGTGTGCTTGTCCTACTTTGTCCTAGTGGACTCAGAGAGCTCTTCCTTTTAGGCTCTACTCTTGAAGAGAAAGCAATATGTGTTCGGGGGGGGGGGGGGTAAAATATAGTATCTCACAATAATCGAATGAACTGGGAAGTTCTTATATCTAAAAGCATATAATGTGCAGAAGGGATTAAAGTTGTTCTTTTTGCTGCAAGAATATAATCAGACTTAACAGAAAAAAACTCCATAAAGAGAAAAGTCAGCTCAGGATAAAAGAACATCTTTTTTAATAAAAAAATTATGGATGCATTTTTGTAATACACAATAGTGGGCATTTGTTTTGAGAAATTAGCACATGCATATAACATATCGATCATTTCTAAATGCTTTTACACTTCTCTTCCCCTCTCCTTCCCTGGGAACTTCTTTCCCGTATCTAACAGATTGCCTTTGATTTTCCTATCATAAGTCTTTCATTGTATTCATTTATTTAGTTATGTTTTAGTTTCTCATATAAAACAAAGAATGTGCTATTTAGCTTTCTGTTTCTGTCTTATTTGTCCTCCAGTTCCATCGTTTTCTTGTAAATGAGATAATTTCCTAATCCTTTATGGCTGAACAATATTTCTTTTTTCCCCTATTTTATCGATATGTATAAGTGCAAAGTTTAAGGTTTAAAATGAAGTTTAGCATTTTGTGCACATACCTATCTTGTCAAGGTGACAAGGACTTTCCCGCTCTCCTTTTGCCCCTGTCCCTATAAATACTGCGTATTTACCCATTTGGGTGTTGATGCTCATCTAGGCTATTTTCATAGCTTAGTTATTGTGAATTACATCATGAGAAACATGGATATGCATGCATCCCTATAGTATGATGTCTTTAATTCTTTTGGGAATATACCAACAAGAGGTATAGTAGGTCAAATGGAAGTTGTGTCTTCAGTGTTTCGAGAGCTCTATACTGATTTCCATAGTGGTTGTACTAGTTTACTTTCCCACTAATAATGTACAAGTGTTATTTTTTCATCATTCTCACCAGCATTCATAATTATTTGTGTTCTTAATGATAGACATTGTGACGAGGATAGCATGGGGTCTCAGAATTATTTTGATTTGCATTTCCCTAATGGCTGAAGATTTTATTTTAAATATTCCTGTTTTCCATTTGCGTTTCTTTTCAGAATTGTCTATTCAGTTCATTTGACCATTTTTAACTAGGTCATTTGTTTCTCGTAAGATTTTTTCTTTAGTTCTTTGTATATTCTACATATTATTTTTCCCATTCTGTAGGTTTTCTTTTTACTCTATTGTTTTCTTGGTAACTGGATGGAATTCTATTTGTTGATTATTGATATTGCTTTCCATGGTATCGGACTCCTAATAGGAAGTCGCTTTTGCCTGTACTTTTGGCTTAGTGTGTTTTCAGTACAGTAATTTCAGCGTTTCAGATATATATATATTGCTTGAAATATTTTGATTTTAGGATAGGATGTGAGATAACTTCAATCTTTTGCAAGTGAATATCCAGTTTCCACATTGTCGTTTAACAAGAAATTCAGTTCTGTGAGGCTTTCTGGCTTTGTTCTTTTTTCTCAGGATGGCTTCTGTTCTGCTTGACCTTCGATTCGATTTAGAGTTTCAAGATTATTTGCCCTGGTTCTGTGAAAAATGTCCTTGGTGTTTTTGTAAAGATTACATTAAATCCATAGAATATTTTATTAATATTTCCATCTTCATGATATTATTTCTTCCGACTCAACAACAATAGATATCTTTCTATTTACTAATATTCTCTTCAATTTCATTACTGAGTTCTGTAATTTTTATTACAAAAGACTTTTCATCACCTTGGATAGTTTGATTCCTAGTGTTTAATTCTTTTAACGCTATTGTAAATGGAAATATTTTCCTATTTTTTTCTGAGTGTTCATTATTGGTGTAAAGTAATGCTGATAATTTTTATCTGCCTATTTTGCATCCTGGAAAATATTTTTTAACAATTAAAGGCTTTTAAAAGTGGAATGAATTACATGTTGGAATTTTCTATGATTTGATGGTGCATTTAATTGTATGCAGTGTTAGCTCTTATCTCCAGGTTAAGAGTATTTCATGTAGCATTTACTGAATTTCCCCCCATTTTATTGATATGTATAAGTGCAAAATTTAAGGTTTACAATGAAGTTCAGCATTTTGTGCACCTACGTATCTTGTCAAGGTTACAAGGACTTTCCCACTCTCCTTTTGTCCCTCCCCCTACCCTAACCTCCCTCCTTCCCAGCCCAACCCTCCTGTTCCACTTTGATTTTTGTTTTAAGTTCCATAAGAGTTGTGATCTGGGTCTCTCATATCAGAGAGACAATTCGATATTTCACCTCCTGCTTGCCATGGATTTAGAAAACTATTCTTACAGATATATAGTTCTCTCAGAGGATAATTCCATAGGATGAAACCGATTATTCTGAGAGTATACCACATTTTGTGTCAATATGTTCTCCCAGTAAAGAAGATCTCTTCAAATATCAAAAACGCCTTTTTAAGTCATGAAAATACTTTGTTATATTTTAACTTGTCCACATAGAAGTTATTGATTTAAAATTCATAGGCCTATTTTTGAATAATTATGAGCATATAGAACTATTAATATTTCACAAATCTATATAAAGCATACCTCTCTGAGTTGTAGCAAGCCCATTCTCTGACTTGACTAGGAGGCTGGGAGATATGAGTTAATAAGATGATTTCTTTTTTTTTAGCTATAATGCTTGTTTCCCTGGGTCATGACTAATCATTGAAATAAAAAAAAAAAAACAGTAGGAAAGCCTTTGAAAAGATTTAGGTAACTATATTTAATTGTTATTTTCTTCATTAAATATTTATGCACTTTAAAACAATGATGGCAAAATGATTACATTTTATTTTTAAATCATTGGAGTAAGCTCGGGTGTTGTTATTGCAGAATATGTCAAGTGTTTTGAAAAATTTTTAAGTATAATTATCTAGTTACTTATACCAGCTCTGAGTCAAAGTCAATGGATTTCCTTCATATTGAGTCCTGATTAAAAATGAGGATCAGCAGTGATGATTGCTTATACATCATTTCTGTTTGACTAAAGTATATTCATGTAAGAAAATAAAACCCTTGGCTGGCTGTGTATTTTAAATTAAAGAAGGAATAGCCTGATTATATGGTTAGCATGCATATGCAGTTTTACATCTGAGTAAATATACTAGTTAATATTCTAAAAGATTGAATATAGACTTTCAAAATTGAGTATTTCATACTAACTTTAAATGTTCATTCATTTTGTCTATAGTTACTTGTATGAGAAATCATACTTTGGAATTCAGAGAACTTCTAAAAAGACAGAGTGAGTTCCTATATGTACAAGTTAGCTTAGCAAACTTAGTTGAATTTGAATATTTTTTGTTTTTTGCAGTGCTGGAGATATAACCCAAGGTGTCACCCATTCTAGACTGTGCTCTATCTCTGAACTATACATGCTCACACTGCCACGCTCCAGTAAACCAAATATTTTAAAGAAACTTGTTAAGAAAACGTACTAGTTATAAAACGTGTCTCTGTCTTTGATTCTTATCTTTAAACAGAACACAAAGTATTTCAATATATTTTATATATGTACATGTGTAGAAGTACCTTTAAATCAAAATTTCTTCAAAAATTAAATTGTGGCACATATTGTTCTTGTCGCAGTTTACAAATGGTATAAATCTTGAAGTTCTGTTGTTCTAAAATGAACAGTATAAGGGAAAAAAAGCAAGAAACCTTTTATGTTTGGGGGAATGTCATGCATTCCCCTGTCTTCAAGATTGTTCCAGTCTCCTTTGTCTAAATATGAGCGTCATGAAGAGAGGTTTTCAGAACTCGTGTTCACACACTCCTTGGATTGTCCATGCTAAAATAATCATATTTTGATTTCATCTGACATTTTAATAAAAAACAACTTGATAGACTATCACAAAATGAGAGCAAGTGTAACCACTATTCAGATTAAAATAATAACATGAACATCTCAAAAGCTTCTTTTCTGCCACCTTCCAACCACTTTCTCCTTCTGTCTTTCACAAAGAAAATGACTATTCATACGTTTGTTGCTATAGATAGATTAATTATCTGGTGTTTATCTTATAGATATGAAATCATGCAGTACTTATTAATTTTTAACTAGATCTGACCACTCAATATAACATTTGTGAGACTCATTCACGTTGTTACATGTAGCAATGATTTATATTTTTTGGTGCATAGCAAATAGTTTTGTGGACATGTGACTATTTAACTATGCCATTAGAACGGATAAATAGAATGTTTCTAATTTTGGCTATTCTAAATAACATTCTTCTAATCACGGACAGATTTAACATGAAGATAATGAAGCTTAAGTTGTAGAGATTTTACAGTAAGACTCCTTAAAGGCTATTAGTTGATTCATTTCTATAATATTCGGGACTGGAAGGAAAAGCCAGTTTCTATGAAACATCTTAATGAAAGCACATCTAGAAAGCTGTCTTAAGAAGCTGCGGAATACAGAGACCTAAATCCCAAAGTCTTTGGTCATACTGGTGATGGATTTCATTATTCTAATTAAATACTCAGTTTTTAACTTTTCTTATAATTGCATCGATTTTATCAATCAGATCTCTACAGATTGAATAATGGTCAAGTTCCACGAAACATGGAGCACACTTGGGCGTGATCATTTTGTACATATTTTTGATATACATAATGTAAAGGATAAATTCGGAGTAGTGCAATTGCATTATATTTATACTTATTTTAGCTTCAGTAAATACAAGTGAAATTCCAAATTAGGAACACCACTTTACAATCTTATAAGCAGTCTTCAGAAGGTCCTTTTGCTTACTGCTGGAGAAAAAGGAGGCAACTGGTGACATCGAAGTATCAATCCAAGCAACTGAGATTTTGTGGGCTACAGTGTTGTGACATCGGGGTTTCATTGGATGGTTCCTAATGTCTAAAAAAATGACCATTATTTCATATGCTTGTTGAGATTTTGAACTTGATATTTTGTGAAATATCTACACATCAATTTTCCCATTTTAACCAAGAAGTCTTTTATTTTAAATGGACTAAATTTACAATCAAAAACTATAGATTGGCAGAATAGATAAAATTACTGTTTGCAATGATAACTTGTCTACAAATAATAGGCCACAAAACAAGAAGGGTCTTAGATTTTGTTTATGTGTTTGTGGAGATTATAAAACAGAAGATGAGTAGTTGATTAAGAAAATAGAGTCTTGTTTCTGACTACCTAGGCTCAAATTCCAGTTTTGATGTTTAGTCACTCTCCTACTGTGGGAAAACTATGTAACTTTTTAGCCCTCTGTTTCCTTACCTGTGAAATAGAATTATAAAAACACGTTCTTTATGGTAATAAGGCATGTAATAAGTAAGTTGATAATTATAGTGTTGAAAGAGTGCCTAGAAACTGATTAGTGTCATTAAAGTGGTTGTAAAATAAATCGCCTTACCTTGCCAGACAATTTGGAAGTAGTCAATTGGCTTCTTTCAATCGTTTGTAGATGCAAGGACAAGTATATAATGAAGTAAAGTACAGGGCAGGGTGAAAACCTTTCACAGATTTAATTTAATTTTATTTTGTTTTAAAGAAAATGCTAGTCGAGAGAAAGAAGAGTTAGAGATTTGCTAAAACTTTCTGGAATTCATAATTCCATGATTAAGGTTGGATTAGTAAATTGGTTAGGTTTTTCCAGAAGGGGAGATGATAGGCAAATTTTTCATGTAGAGGAAATAGTATGAGTAAAAATTTGTAAAACTAAAGAGACAGTTTGATTGGGTAAAAACGTGAAGCACAAATTCAAAAGCAGGTACAGAGAAAGCTGAAAAGATGATGTGAAGCCATTCTGATGTTAGGTAGAGGAGGTTGGTCCTAATTCAATGGCTAATATATTGGCTTAAATAATCAAGTGAGGGTAAATTACAGAACACTCAATTAAAAGATCGTAATGTAATCATTACATTAGGTAATTCAAAGGTTATATGGCAAACCTCACAAATGCTT
The DNA here is from genome assembly GCA_004027205.1 of Ctenodactylus gundi. NCBI lineage: Eukaryota > Metazoa > Chordata > Mammalia > Rodentia > Ctenodactylidae > Ctenodactylus > Ctenodactylus gundi. The sequence goes on along the minus strand of PVKB01000559.1, from coordinate 550,820 downwards.
AAGGAGAATAGCAATCAAAATCAGAGTCCAAAATTAAACTTCTGTGTATTAGAGGCTCAGGAATGTTATGTGTTTCTATAAGCAAGGACTATAGGAAAGTATGATAAAATAGTTATAAGAGGTAGCAATATAGCATATTATATACTTTTTGTTATACCTTATACTTGTACAACAAATAAAAAATTAAAGGAAAAATTCAAGTCTGAAGTTGAAAGAATTGTTGTGATTTAAAAGAATTAATCTTTATCTTCAGTATAAAATAAATAACGAAGTTGAAATAAATAAATATTAGGATCACAAAGAGATAGTCTACAAAAGACTATCATACAGAAAAAGGGTTTCCATACCAACAAAATGAAATGTTTGAACGTATAGGAATATTAGATATGAGAAAAAGAGTATGATAAAAGGGAAAAAAAATCATCATTGTTTCTAAGGATCTGTTTTCAGAATGGTGGAGGCAGATGTGAGATCAGAAAAGATTAAAGCAAGATGCGGTGATGTAGTGTGCACGAAGTACAAGCCATTGTATCTTGAAAGTTTGGCGATAATAACAGTGAGACGATTGCAGGGACGGGGGGAGGCCTGAGTCAGAGCAGAAGGAATTTTATTCCCTGTTAAGAGACTGAGGAAAAACATTAGTGACAGTTGTAGGTAAGGGAGAAATAGTGAGAAGGGAAAGACTGAAGGTACCATAGAAATTTTAATTTAAAAAAACTAATCATCGTGACACATAAATTAGATATTTGCCCCTGCATCAACTAATTTTTGTGTACTGCAAGGCTTTTCTTAAGGTATCTGTACTGTATGAACTACTTGATTTTGGACATCAATCTTATTTGTTTCCCCCTCTTCCTCCTGACTCACTGCTGTAGTCACAGTGACCTCCTTAAGTGAGTCCCGACACACCAAGTCACCTGTACCAAGTAATTGTTGTGTTTGCTGCTTGTTTTCCTGGAAGGCTCGTTGTCAAACTTAGCAACTCTTCCCTTTCCTTGCTGCTTTTATCTTGTCTAACAGCACTTTTTAAATCATATCAAAGTATTGTCATGCCTTATATTGCTTGGTTTTTATTCTTTTCTGCAGTGTTGAAGATTGGACCCTAGTGTTTTTCCCATGCTAGAAACTGCTCCAGCACTAAGCCACCTGCCTACTTAGCCTCATTGATTAATTTTATTTATAACAAATCCCACTGTCTGAAATTATATTCTAAGTGTTTTTGCGTTCATTCCCACGCCTCAATAGAAAGTAAACTCCACGAAAGCGGTACATTTAGAGATATAATTCTAGAATCTGTAATAGTGAGTAATGTATATTAGTAATAGATGTTAATAAATATTTATCGAATAAACACATGAAATGATGCTCATTGCAATCCTGTGAGATAAGTGGATGTTATTCCCAATCGCTCCTTGTACAAACAAGGAATTTGAGGTTAACACTAATGTGTGACTTGTCCAAGTCAAACAACTTGAAACTGATCTAGAGTCCACAGCAGAACCAAACCCGTTGCCTTTTTTCAATCCCTGTAACAGCTGAGGCACAAAAGGAAGGCTGCGACTTGCAGTCAGTAGCCAAGCAACACCAGCGTGAAGACAGAGATCCTAAAAGAAGGGGAGAGTTTGCATGAGGAGTTTAGAAAGCGAAGTCATGGGAATGATGTTTGCGGAAGGGAAAAAATGAATGATATGCCAAGGGACAGTCAGAAGATAGAGATGTAATTCAAGTAGCTTAAATATCAATTGTCTAAAATAGTGAAATGGCTAATCGAAGAGGGAAGAATTCTCTGTGGTTTAGAATGTGGAGAGAAGAGCGATCAAGCCACGAGGAAAAGAGGATTGCATGTATTTTGACATAAAATGAGGCAGTGATAGTTCTAGACACCAAAGTACCAAGAAATACTGCTATATGTATAACATAAAAATCTTGCCCCCAAATCCCATTGATCTCTGTAACCAATAGCACTAATAAAAATATAAGAAAATGTGGCTAAAAATAAACGAGCAGAGCCTGATGACTTACAGAATAACCAGAGGGAATGATTAATAAAAGTTCTGAGTCTGCGGGACCAAGAATATAGTGTTTATGCTTTGAAGGCAGAAGGGTTGGAAGTAACTACAATATAGGTGCATTTATTTTTATAATACTTTTCAAGAGAATAAAATAGTATGTTGAATATTAAATCCAACCCTTTAATCCCAGTTGGATCTTACAACATGTAAAATTCAAGCATCGACTAGAAGACCATTAGATAAGAATACACATTTTTGGACCATTACATCAGGATAATTTTTTCTTTCCATTTTGTTTAGAGGTCAACATTACAGTTATAAATTTAACTTATATTAACTCAACTTTATTCCTGGCACAGTGAATTTCAAAGAGGAAGCAAGACAGCAATTCAGACTTCATTTTCACTAACGTTGTTAGATTCATCTAATTAAAAGATAGCAAAATATTTAATGATGAGAAATTATCTCTCAAACAAAGATTTTAATTTTCTTTTTCTGACAAGAGTGTATAGCAAACAGAGCTGAACATGTACAAATCTTGATGCAATTATGTATTTTAGAATATTGTAACAAGATTTTAGAAAACACATTTGCATTAAAAATTTTATATACCCTATTATGACTGTTTGCTGAAAATATTATTCAAATGGAAGAACTGATATTTGTCATAATCAAAAAAGAAAGGTGAATACACATTATGCTTTAGAGATATTCGTACTGAGCAGTCTTTTTATTTGTAGCAATCCAAATGCTACTTAGAAGAATTATACAATAAGCAATATATTCAGTCAAAAATAGGTAGACCAATCATGGACATCATTTCTTCTGCAAAAAGAAATGCAAGTTGTATCTTAATATTTGTAAAAGACTGAACTAAAGAAAGAAAATTGGTGTTCAGTTGTAAAGTAAAGGTGAGTCTTTTCCATAGGCCAAGGCAATTAGATAACTTAAGAGACAGAAAATTTGGTACTGGGTGGAACCAATAACAAGTTAAAATCAGTAATGGCCTGTGAAGATAAGATGGGAAGCACATGAGATGTCACTTCCTCCATTAGAGTCTAATCAATATGCAGAAGAATTAGGAAAACAATAATTTCACAAAAATGAACATATCTAAATAATGCATACCCAGATTGGCACAAAGACTAGAGACTACAGAAGCCTTCTTTCTAATTAATCCCTTTGAAATCACAGCTCCCCTACTGCCCCGAGGGCAAGTTCCACCTGTTAACAACCCTCATGTGTTTGTACTTTATATAAATGAAATTATTTGTAATGATATTTCAGAGGTTTTTTAATTTTTGCACGTGAAATTCATGTAGATTGTTACATGTAGATTATTCTCATTAACATGAAGATTCATCATTGGTGTATAATATCCACTCTGACAATGTAACACTTTACTATTGCTGAATATTTAAGTTATTCACAGTCTGAGCCTAATTACTACGAATGTTTTAGTACATGTCTTTGTTAGATATGTGTGCTTTCTTCTGTTGAACATTACAAGCATCCTGAACTTTCCACATAATGATGCTGGTATTTATTATGTGCAAATGTTATTATTTTGTAGAGTGTATAGTGGTATGAAGTTGACTTCACCCTTGCATTAGTATCAGTTAGCTTCATGTCTCTGTCTATAAAATTTCAACTCTGGCCTTTCTGATTTCTTTAATTTTGAAAATAAAATACATTTTATAATGAATATTTATTTCAAAAATATTACATTTACATGTGGTGTTTTCGTGCATGCATATAACATTTTGATCATATCTCTCTCCCCATCACTTCGTTTACATGCCCACGTCCTCTCGCTCCTATCCCCCTCTTGTCTCACAATCTTCTCTCTTCTACTTTTGTGTCATTTTTTATCTTTTGGGATTCCATATTTTGGGGAAAATGTGATAATTGTCTCTCTAACTGTTCTCTTTTTGACTTGCCTGTCTTTGTGCTATTGATATTCCTTAAATACTCTGTTTCGAAATCTTTTCTTAGATTTAAATATTGAAGCTACTTCCTACCCAGTTCTTCTTCATGTTCTTTTATTGGTGAATTATTAGTAAATAGGAGTTCCTCATATTAATGTAATCTAAGTCATCATTTTTTATTTTGTGATAACTTCTGTATTTCCATTTAAGAAATTTTAACTACTCCAAGCTCACAAAGCTGGACTTATTATACAGGCAGTATTTTTGGAATTGATTTTTGCATTCACTTTGAGGTAGATATTAAGATTTTTTTATAAATATCAATTGACCTAGTGCTGTTTATTTTTAAAAGTTTTTCTGTGCTCACTGCACTCTAATCTCGTTTATTAATATATATTAGCATATGAAAGGCTTTTAGGCTGTATTCTGTTCAATTGGTTAGTTTGTATATTCTTTGGTAATATATTATCACTTTTTAGCTTTATATGAATATGCAAATTGTCCAGCTTTGGTCTGGTCTTATTTTGTTCTACTTATACCCTTTAAAAGAGACTATATGAGTGGTCTTTTCCTGTCAGGCACATTATAATGTCTTCTACAAACTATTTGCTATTATATATTCAAATACTGCAACAATTTTGATTAGAAGTGCTTGAAATTGGAAATTGGCTCTCAGTTATCAACTTCAGTTAGAACTTAACCTCTTCCGCGTGCATACTAGGTGTACAGAACACTGTTACAAGTAATTTAAAACATTGGACAACATCACACAAATTTATCTATCAAGCTGATAGGTATTTTGAGGGGGAGAATTCTGTTTTACTTGGCATGTAATAGTTGAGCTAAAGGAAGAAACCAGTGGTCCAGGGTTAAACACTGTCATGCATTTAGAATACCTAATGTGGTCTTCCACTGCTTTATTAGAGGCATATATTTCAGAAAAGAAGTATTTTTAAAGTGTAGATGGTAGAACATCTGCATTAGAATCACACACTGATTTAGAATTGGTGGGTGTGATGCATGATGCGCATTTTAGCAGGCTCTTCAGTGGATTCTGATGTGCACAACTGTTTGGAAAAATCACTGATTTTGAGCAAATACTTCCCGTGAGGGGCAATTTTTTTTTGTCCTGGAGGACACTGGTATTAAGTTGAGTCATTTCTGATGTAACAAAAACCTGGGAAATGTGCTACGGATGTCATATCACAATTTACCGAAAATCCTCCACAATCAATAATTATTTGCCCCACAACGTCAATAGTGCCACTGTTAAGAGACCCTGTTCTAGAAATTATGAGCTCACTGAAGGTACCTTTTTGGGAACAGACAAAGGTTTTTATATTTGAAAAAGATTGCTATATAAGGTCACTTAAATCAGTGCTCGGCCTAAAAAAGCAACAGAAACTTCCGTTGTTTCTCAGTATTAACTTTTGCAAGGCTGTTATCATCTTGTAAATTACAAAGTTCTTTGTTCCCATTAAACTTTAACCTTGGGTTTTAAAATACAGATTCTTCAGGGACAGCTTCTGCCATGCAAACTAGCAAGGACAGAACTCAATGTGAGTGTTCTTTTCATCAAAGGAAGTATCTTATGCATTTTGAATATGTAATTTCAGATAATTTTAACATCATGAAGCAGATAGTGTTGCATATTTTTAAATGTGAAAACATTGTAGAAGAATAACATGGAACCAGAGAAATAATGTCATTTGTTTACAGTCCCACCAGCAATGTAAAAGGGAAGCCCATCTCCCGCAACCTCACCAGCACTCATTGCTATTTAACTTCTTGATATAAGCCGTTCTCTCTGGAGCAAAATGGTATCTCAGCAGAGAAATCAGTGTGGAGATGTCTCAAAAAAACTGAAAATATATATTTCATTTGGCCCAGTGATACCTCTTCTGGGTATATGTCCAAACAGTTAAAAGCAATATATTATAGAAAGACATGAATATAGCAGCAAAATTATCAATAGCTAAATTGTAGAAGATGCTGAAATATCTATCAACATTAATGAATAAAAAAGTTGTGTTGTGAGGCTGCAGGAGTAGCATATGGTTAGAGTGTTTGTCTAGCAAGCATCACATAAATTGGTTGTGGTGGTGGTGCATGCCTGTAATCCCAGCACTTGGAAGGCTGAGGCAGGAAGGAGATTGACTTCAAAGGAGATTGACTTCAAAGCCAGCCTGGGCAACATGGTGAGTTCAGGACCAGTCTGGAATATAGAGCAAGACTCTCGCTCAAAAAATGTGGTATTCATACAGAGTGGAGTATTAGTCTGACATGAATACAGATTTGAGTCATTTGTAGGTAAATGAATACAACTTGAGACCATGGTGCTTGGTGAAGTGAGTCAGACTCAGAAGATTAAACATTGAATGGGTTCTTTAATATGGTAAATACAAAATATAAACAAAAAATAGAGTCAAATGGGTGAGATATTGGGAGTCAAAGGAGATGGGGGAGAGAGCGGGGGATGAAAAGTGGGGATAGGAAGGGAATGTGAAGTTGACATATACATATGTAAAATTCTCAAGCTGATTGCAGCCATTGTGCATTGCATATATATACCAATAAATGGTAAAAAATAATGTCCTTTGGAAATAGATACATGATTGAAGATTTTGTCAAAACAATGTGTAATTTAGTTACAGACTGTAACATATATGACATATAAATTATCATAACTAATTAGAATTTATATACCTTGTAATTAACACATAACATAATATTCTATGTATTAGATCTTAATATTGTCCCCATTAATATATAAAGAAATGGAGAGTCAAAGAGATGGAATAAGTTGTTGAAAGACAGTTAATAAGTGAGGTCCATTAAATTCCAAAGTGCTCTTAACCATTATACTGCTATATTAACTGATATATACATGTAAGTGGAATGTAGAACCCTACAAGATACACAAATATTAAGTGCCATTCTAAAATTCTACCTGGGAGCAATTTAAATAAATTATGGTTTTAGCATTATAAATAACAAGAAAAGTCAAAACAGGTTTAATATTTAATACTTTAAGTCTTCTATACATGGGATTATAGGAACACGTGTGGGATATATTTTATTGTTGATAATATAGTTAAAGATTTTTAAATACACAATTCTGAAATCTATGCAACCGAAAGGCTTCATTATCATAATTACTTTTATTAGCTAATCAACTTGGATCGTGTAAAATTGCCAAACATAACATTTGAGTAATTTTTCCCGGTTATTTTACTTTTTTCTTTATAATAGAATCTCTGAACAACAGCTTATCTTTGGAGATTCTAACTGTCAATAACTTCTCCCAGGCGTGAACTATTTGGAGCAACAACTTTCAAGTTCGAATTTTGGTATTTGACAGTAATTGCTCTTGGTTTAGCTAAATTCTTTTGGAGTTTTGTTTGAAATTGCTTCTCTGATCTATACGCAAGTTTGAGTTTTTCTCTAGAAGTCTTTTTAAGGCGTCAAAGTTCTGGATATAATTTTACACAAAAGGAAAATGTCAAATGACATCAAGTTTTCCAGAGAAGAATTGTAAGAAGAGTCTACTGCAGAGCACAAAAATATTATTACTTGCATTTTAATATAGCTTTGATTTGTGCAGCATATCAAGCATAGAGTGACAGATTTTCATACATGGTATTAAATATATATATAATAAAATTTTCCAAATTAAATATATTTATGTTTAAGTAATATTTTAAAGCATTTGACACACATAAACACATTTATATAGTTTTATTATATCAAAGTCTAATTTTCCCACTATAAGCATTCTCTATTGTAAATGTTCATCTCATTGACTTTGAGTAAACATTTTTAATGATGTGAAACCATCATTGTAATTCATTTTCAAATATCTGTTTCATTTTTGTTCATACTCAGTTCCCATTCCTACCCTGAGAAAAACGCTAATTTTTGTTCTATATAGTCTCTGCATAGATTTCCTTTTTCTGAACATCTCAAAAATAAAAAGTAATATAGCGCCGCTGGTGGCATAGGTGTGTAATCTTAGCACTCTCGAAGGCTGAGGTAGAAGGATCCCAAGTGGGAACCTAGCCTGAGCACCTTAGCATCACTATTTCAAAAGTAAAAATTGAAAAAATGATTTGGAGATGAGCTCAGTGTGAAGGCCAGAGGTATTTCTCCCAGGATCACAAAAAAATAATAAATAATAAATGAAGTACTACAGAGAGTATTTTCTCTTTTGAGTTTAAATTTTATTTAACATGAAGTTTTGGAGGCTCTCTTTATTGATGAATAATATTCACTTGTATAATAATACTATTTATAGATGGCCTCTTAAGGTGACATGTGAGGACACTAGTTCCTCTCTACCCTGCGTAATCGTTGCTATCACCAGTCCTTTGCATTCATACCATGATCATCCGTGTAGGTATGGAGAGGTGTCAGGTTGTGATTCAGATTTACCTTTCCCTGTGGCTAAGGATATTGATTATATTTTCATTTCCCAACCAACCATTTTAGAAAAATGGCTTTTTAGATCCTCCCTTCATTTTTATTGTGTTGCTTGAATTTTTATTGTAATGTATTTCAAATACCAGATAGGTATATGACTTTCAAATATTTTCTACCTCAGTTTCTTTGCATGTAATATGGAGAAATAAGTGACTGCGCTGAATGCCTTGTCTGCCGCTTTGCTGTTCTTCACTCTGGATAGATGTGTCTACATCTGATAAGGGAATGCTGAAGTGTTCATGTGATGTGGTCTCATCTCACGGACATTTGCAGTAAAATGTTACATATTGCACATATTCCAGACACATCCATTTTACCAAAATAATTAAGGCAGGGAATTTCACAACCATAAAATAACAATATTTAACCTCTCAAATTATCATTAATTCTATTCTTTTTCTACTAAACGCCATTTTATTTATTTATTTTACATGTTGAGGAGGCACAGGTATGCACTCATACATCACTATACACATGAATTTCCTAGTGGAACCTTTCTGGTTGTGTGACTTGTGATACGTAATAAGTTTTTACTGATTTTTGTATTATGTGACTTTTAACAGAAATATGACAAATAACTTCTACTACTAAATCTTCACATAACTGACTCTTCTTAAGTAATCTGTACTCTAAACTTCTAATTTGAGTCTGTGTTGTACAAATATTCTGTAAACATCAAACTCTATCAAAAGAAATCACACTGAAGGTAAATGAACAGTGTACTTTTTGCTAACAGGAAATCATTATGCAAGTAATCTCTCATGTATCTCTTTTAAAAACATAATTTGTATGTCATAATGTTTTCTTAAAGCAGTCTATAGCTGTCTTATATTTTCTGTGTTTTCATAGTATCATGGAAACTTACTGCTCAGTAGAAAAACTAAGAATCACAGAGGTATCATTTAAGGTCAGTCTGTCAGTAATGACATTGTAATAATGAAAGTCCATATGCTTGGCTATTACTGCTTTGTACCATTCTTTTGTATTATTGACAACTAAAGGCAAAGATAATGGTACACTAGAATGAATAATACTTAATACTTAAATGGGACTTTATATGAATTTTGTCCCCCATAAATATCCAGAATTATTATCTTCTAAGAATTTGCGGTAGCTCATAGGGCAGTTCTAGTTTGAATATTATGAATGATAACAGATTATTTGTCTTGAGTATTTAAATTGGTACTCTGACATTTTACAATCCGTTTCCTATTTTACTTCCTTTCCAAATATATAGGGCATAGAATATGTTTTTAGAAAATATTCATAGGTGGGAATAAAGTGTGAAAGAATATCAAGAAATAAAAATCGAAGTGTAAGTTAATGTATTTCTCTCCACTTGATTATCAGTAGATATTTATGGATTGGGAGCTTTGGCACATTATTTAAAGACAAACTTCTATATGAATCTGTCTTTTAAAATAGGCATATGAATTTTTAACCCAGTGTAACACAGATAAAGTTGAAAACCAATCTAGAAAGCATATACAACTTAAAGAACAATTTGCTTAAGGTCAATCACATTATAGAGTTCAGTTTCCTATTCCCGTGAGCAATTAATTCTTTCAAAAATTATCATTTGTAAGCTAAAACTAGAATGCTATTTTGAGATTGATTGAAATGCTGATGTTCACATGCTACACCTAACATTTACACATGCTTTCATTTTGGCCTAGTCAAAACATTTATCAAAAAAAGACAGACAGGTACTCCCTAGCATTTGTTATTTTCAAATGAAGAAACATTGTGATCAGACAGAGATTGGTTCATTTAGTTTGAAATTCAGCACATGGGCAGAGTCTACCACATGTATACTAAATCAGTCATCAAAATTTCGGAGATAAATGAGTTAGTTAACTGAAGAAAAGGCTAATTTGCTATATTCCATAAGAATAAATGTGATTTTATTCTAGTATCTCTGTAGCATATTCGAGAAAGCAGAATATGCTCCACTCAGGGAAGAAAAGTAGAAATAAACATCCTTGATGCTTCCCCAAGTTCAATGTAATTATTATGCTTCACAAGCGCAAACTGATAGATTAATTTGAGGAAAAGGAATGGCCTGAACCTGGAGGCATAGCATCGTGGTTAAGAGCAGTTGCCTGGCAAGCCTGCGGCCCTGGGTTTGATTCCCTAGCGCCATATAGGCAGGGAGTGGTGGTGCAACGCAGCCATAAGAAATAAGTGAATAACTAGAAAATAAAGGTTTGAACCTCTGGGCCTGGCTCAGAAAAAAGAAGACCTCCCTAAAGCTCTATTTTTCATTTGTTTATTGGATGAAAAAAAGGTAATTGGAATTATTTATCTATTTGAGGCATTTGATTATATTCCACTGATTCAAAGACAGCATATTTAAATGTTTATGAAATTCTGCTAATGGAGTCAGTATAATGATAACCAATGAGGCACTATTTATATATGCATAATAGGAGATTAGGGCTACTAATGTACAAGCTCAGTCATTAAATCTAAATTGATTATACCTTCCAGTTTAATATGTAAATGCACCTTTGAAGTTGCTCGTGTTACTATCTGTAATGAAAATCTCAAGTAACTACTAACTTTTTTAGTAGATGCTGTCGTTTCTTCAGTGTATTGTGTTTCCTGGTTAACGTATAGTTCGTTGTGTGATTACTGCCACGGTTAGTATTTTGCGCAATTTGCATGTTCTTATCAATGCTCTTGAGAAACAGAAACTTGCTAAGTGTATTATTTTTTACTGTTAATTTTTAATGTTTTTGGCCTTAATAAAAGAAGCGTATTTCCTTGTAGTTCTGGATGCTGGAAGACCAAGTGATAGGCTTAGATGAAAGCTTGCAGAAGGCCACCTCCTCCTCTGCCTTTTCCTTTTCCTTTTTTTTTCCTTCTTTTTTTGTTGTCTTTCTTTTTAATACTGTAGTTTAAAGCCAGGGCCTTCAGACTGAGCTACAGCCCCTGTCCATTTTTAATTTTTAGTTTGAGACAGGGCCTCATTATGTTGCTAAATTGCCCAGACTGGAATCAAATTTACAGTCCTCCTGCCTCAACCTCCTAGAGAGCTGTAATTACGGACCTGTACCACAGGGCATGGCTCTGATGGCCACCTCCCGTCTGTGTCCTCAGATGGCATAGAAAGAGAGAGGTTCCTCATTAGGCCACAATACTATTAGATTACATCTTACCCTTATAGTCCATTTAATTTCACTTACCTCCAGAATAACCTATCTCCAGATACAAACACATCGGGGATTAGAATGTCAATGTATGATATTAGGAGGGACAGAATTCTTTCCCTAGAATTTGCTACTGCCTCTTCTGGCCTTAGAGAGCTAGTAGAAGGCCCTCCTCCTGTCCAAAAGAATTAGATAATATCAGGTCCCTGGGCACACAGACAGTAAACGTTCAGGCAAAGCCAAGCTGACTGAATCGAGGACAAAGAAATATTGACTTTCATTTGATGACAATGCTTTTAAACTGGATTTCATGACTTCACGGTATGAGCAGTCATTACTTTCTCCAGTAGTAAATGGATACCTGGGGGGTAAAAAATGTATATATTGAACTAGAAGCAAAGCTTAGTGGTTAAAGCACTTACCTAGCAAGCACAAGGCCCTGGGTTTGATTCATTAACACCACATAACCTGGACGTGGTTGCACACAATTAGAATCCCATCACTTGCGAATCTGATGCAGGAAGATTGCTGTGTGTTTAAGGCCAGCTTGGGCTACACTGTGAAGTTAGGGTTAGCCTGGACTGCAGAACAAGATCCTGTGTGAAAAAAGGATGTGCTTGGATAATGTTTATTTCAGCGTGGTTTGCTCTTATGAAAATGTAGAAACATCCTCAATGTCCATCAATCAGTTACTTCACTAATTAAGAATCAGAAAATATATACATATAATAGATAGTAGGTGACCGCTAACAATTATAGAAAATGAATTATCATTAATTTAGTTAAGTGTAGAAATGGTAGTTGATTATTATCTCAGTTAATTTTTTTGTTGTTGGGACAGAATATCTGACATTCACAATTTAACGGAGGAAAGCTTTATCCCAGCACATAGTTTCAGATCACATTTCATTTGTGGGTGGCTGGCAATAGTCAAAACACATGACAGAGGTACCACCAGGGAGCAGCTCACAGAGACAAACAGAAAATCACGTGATGAAGGAAGGGCGGAGCTATCTTTCCAAGTTCTGTCCCAGTAATCTGCTGTTGGTGGGTGGGTCAAGCCCCAGTGTTCTACCCACTCTGACCAGGCTCCACCTCTTAACAACACACAGTTCCATTAGTGTTTCACAACATCCGAATACATGATGCTTTTGGGGGACATTTCAGAGTCAAACAATAATAGTTATATAGGGAAATGATCTTACTTGTTTTTCCCCCTAAATTATTCTTTTTTTCTTAATATGTATTTGTGATCCATAATGCATATATTCAACTTAAAGAATTGGTGTATATTCATACTGTATCTTCACCCTTTTTACTTCCCTTTTCTACTTCTCACCTTCTCAATCCCCCCACACATCTCCTTTCTCTCCTGAGAAAATCTATCTTGTTTTCTTCCATCACGCTTTTATATTGCTATTTTACTTATGTACACTTTGATTTCCTAAATAGATCATGTAATTTTTTGTAGTTCTCACTTTTATTTTTTTCAAATTATAATTTTATTAGTATGTCTTTGTAATATATAATAATTACATCCAACTTGAGGAAGAGGCAACCTGTTCATGCTTACTTCCCTTCTCCCATCTGTTCTTTCAACCTTCCGCACATCCCTCTTCATCTTTACAAAACCTATCACCCCATTTTCTGTCATCACACTTATTTGGCTCTTTTACCTATTTACACTTTGCTGTTCTTCTCTTATTAGTAAAAGCATGTTATTTTTTAAGCTTCTCTGTTTCATTCGGGCACAGGAGCCAAGTTGGTACCAGAGTAGGAACTATAGAAAACATTGCTCCCAAGGAAATCAACCAGCCAGACAGAAACCTGGAGGAAAGTACATATTACATCTCCAGAGTACAACAAAATCTATCAGTAAGAGACTCCTTTCCTTTTTTTAAATTCTTTACCTTTTTTTCTTTCAATTTTCCTCTCATTTAACTCTCCTCTTCAGTTCTTCTACCACCTTCTGTCTCTTTATTTGATATTTTCTGAACCCCTCCCTTTATTCATTAACCTCCTCAGCCCTGTACACAAATCTTTCTGTAGAGCTGGAAGCTACACTCTTTCCACATCACTTCCAACTCTTGCTAACTCATCTGAATCCTGCTCACAGTACTCTTCTCTGCCTGCTCCTCTCTGACTGGGGTAGGATTATGGAGAGGTTCTTCACTAGCCTATCCTCTGCTTTCTGTCTTATACCTAAAGACAGCTTCTAATCATAGTTTGCTCTTCCCCACTCCAATTGCTCTCATAAGTAGAACTATTAAGTATCAATATTTTATAAGTATATACAAAGACTAGTTGAGGCATTATCTGTATATGATGATTTTGCAAGTAATGAATTAGTAATGTATATTTATGTAATGTAGATATATACATGTATATTATTATTATTATTATTACACCACTGTGATCTTCCTGGGCACCCAATACCCCTTTCTCTATGCTCCCCATCCATGCCACCCTACCCCTGCAAGACTCACTGACAGTGAGAGGGTGCCAGGACTGGCAGCTTCACTCACAGCCAAAAAGCCTTTGTGAGATGGGCCAGGTAGTAACCGTCAGGTATGAAAGTATGAAGTAGGTGAGCGGTAACGAGAAACCCAACTTCAGTAACACAGACAGCGTATTCCACAGCCAAAGAACAGCATTCTTTGCTACCAGACACAGAGATTGCCTTATGGGCTACCACAGCAAGTCAAAAGGATGCTTATCAGCAAGATGAGAAAACATGGGTGCAAGATGCCTCAGAAAGGCCCAAGCTCACCAAGGAAGATCCAACTAGAACAAAAAGAAAATCTCAAATTTCTAAACCTCGAAAATAAATATTTAACCTGCTGGAAGAACATAAGACTCAGACAACAAACTTCACGTCATATTTAAAGAATTGGAAAAAGATTTAGCCAAAGAAGGTAGGGAAGATACAAAAGCAAAACTAGCAGAGCTACAGAAGTCAATACAGTCAAGGAATGATAAATTCATTAAAGAATTCCGCAAATATGAAAAAGATAAAGAAAGAGCATCAGGAAATAAAAATCACCATAAAAAGTTTATGGAGCAGAATGACTCAAAATGAGTAGAAAAATTCTGATTTGGAAGACAAGAAAATAATGGTGGAAACTGTTAATGGTGCAAATTGATTCATTTTGCTAAGCATAACTTTCCCTAGGTGCATCCATTTTCCTCAAATTTAATTCAATTTATCTTTTTATGGAAAACTAATAAACCATTGTGTCTGTGTGTGTGTGTGTGTGTGTGTGTGTGTGTGTGTGTGTGTGTGTATAACATTTTCTTTTTCTTTATCCATTCATCTGTTTACAGATATACTGGCTGCTTCTGAGATTTAGCTATAGTGAGCTATTCTGCTATATACATGGATAGGCATATATTTCTCTTATATGTTCTCTTTATCTGTTCTGGAAAGACACCTAGAAGAGGTACAGCTGGATAAAATGAAATTTTTATTGTCAGTTCTCTAAGGAATCACCATACTGATTTCTATAATGGTTCTACCAGTTAATAGTCCCAGCAACAATGTAAAAGGGTTATTTTCTCCTCACAATTTAGCTGGCATTTGTTATTTTTTGAGTCCTTGATAATAGCCATCTTGAGTGGAGTAAGGTGGAGTCTCAGTGTCATCTTAATTTGCATTTCTCTGAAGGCTAAAGCTGCTGAACATTTTTTAGTGTATTTAGTAGCTGTTTATAATTCTGAGCACTGCCTGTCCATTTCAATTGCTCATTTTTGTTGGCCCCTTCTATTTTTACACATCTACTTTTATTCATTTCTTTTTATGCTTTATATATTAGCCCTCTGTCTGAGGAATAGCTGGCAAAAATGTTTTCCTATTGCAACTTTCTTTATTCGATGATTTCCTTTGCTGTGAAGAAGCTTTTTATTTAATACAAACCCATTTGTTGATTCTTGCTGTTCATTCTTGCACAGTATGTGTTTTATTAAGCAAGTCCTTGCCTATGCTAACGCCTTCAAGGGTTTCTCTGATTTATCTTCCAGCAGGCTCAATGTTTCTGTTTGAATATGTATGCTTTCGATCCATCTTGATATAACTTTAGTACAGAACAAAAATTTTGTTTCTAATTTCATTCTTCTGCATGTGATAACCAGTTTTCCCAACACCAATGGATAAAGAGAGTATCTTTGTTTCAACGTACATTTTTCACACTCTTGTAATGATTAGTTGTTGAAGGATGTTGGGATTGTGTCTGATTCTTCAGTTCTGTTACAATGATCCATATTATGCTTTGGATATGGAATGCCCCCTCTCCCCTACCCCCAAGCCTCATGGATATTTTGTATAATCTGTAAATTTTATGTGCTACTAGAAGGTGAGGATTTATGAGGACATGGGGATTACTGAAGGCCTGGCCTAGAAGGATGTGTCATTGTCCTAGCTTCTTGCCAAGCGCTGCTTCTTCCTCTTGTGATACCATGCGTAACTTTTCTCTACTAGATCCTTCTATCACATTGCCTTTGCTAGGTTACCATGACAGGACCAAAACCTCTGAAATGCCAGCTAAAGTAAGCCCTTTCTCCCCTAAGCTTTTGGTGTCAGGTCTTGTGTCTCAGCAACAAGAATGTGACTGAGATAGAAATTGATGCCAGAGAAGTGGGGTTGTTGCTGTGGCTTTACCCACCATGTGATTTAGAAGCCTTTGGAACAAGTTTATGGGAAGACTTCGGAAAGATTTAGAAACAACAGCTAGAGAAGTCTTAGAAGGCTATGAGTTGAGCTTCATGCAAGATTCTTATCTGAGGTCAGGTGACCTGATTGCCCACAGAAAGCATATCAGACCAGCTGAGTTTAAGAGGTTTTAGATGGGAAAGACAACTCTTAGAAATTGGTCTAGAGACCAGGTTTGCTACACTGGCAAATAGAATATCAGCATTTTATCTCTGTACTGAGACTTTGTCTGAAACTGAGATTAAATTCAGTGGACTAATTAATCTTTCTAAAGGAAATTCAGGGCAGCCAAATGTTTAGGCTGTCACTTAAATATAGCTTGTGGCTTTTAGCCAGATTTTCGCCCTAGAATAAAAAAAAAATAGATAAAAGAAAGTGAAGTAAAATGCTTGCAGTTTTGCCAGAATGAAAGAGACTAAAAAGTAAGGGCAAAAGGGTACAAGGCTATTGAAGAAATCAGCATTTAAAAGAAGCCAAGTACTTGGAATCAGGACTATAGGAAAGATGCCTGGAAGGAACGCCAAGTATCAGCAAGATCTCATCCTTTTCCATTTCAAGGGTGAAAAGGCAAAAGACTTTGCTTTGAAAAGATGGCAGCAAGGCATCCTCAGGGCAGCCTGGGAAAGTGAGTTCTCAAAGAGGTCAACCGTCTAAGAACTGAGAGGCCTCTGCAACCATGGCCCAAAGAGCCCAGATTACAGATTAAGACAGTTGTAGACCTAGTGTCATCCACACGATGCTGATTTCACAAGCATGTAGAATATAAGAGTTGTTGGGTCATGAAAACTTTCACTGAGATTTCAGAGATTTCAGAAGACAACCTTGGAGGTGAGGTAATGTGCTTCTGAGAGTCAAATGCAGGAAGTTGTGAAGGTAAAGCCAAAAGTGAATAGGGATCCCAGAAATTTGGAGACACTAAGAACATAAATCAACTGCTGAGAAATGCCACAGGATATGAGAAAAGCTAGCCGGAAGGAAGTCATGGAGGTTGCAGCCAGAGGCAATGCTCTAGGTGTGCAACAACGGACGCATCTCACCACAGCTTTCCGCACGGGCTGGACATAGAGCTCCAGGAATGGAAATACAAGATGTAATGTTTAATCTGCTGAGTTTGGGTCTTGCTTTTTTCTGATTGCTTTTCATGTTCTTATTTTGTCCTTTTGAATTGGGAGCATTTATCTGGTGACATGCTATGTCTGGAGTGTTTAACTTTTCTTTGATTTTTCACAGAGGCTCACAATTAAGAGTTTGCATTGAGTCTCAAGTTGACTTGGACTTGACTTAGCATGAAGAGAAATGTATGACTGTGGTAACTCCTAGAAATCGACTAAGTGAATTTTGTATAAGGAAGAAGACATGTTTCTTTTCAAGACTACGAGCATAATGTAATAGTTTGGATCTGGAATATACCCCAAAGCCTCATGTGTTTGGAAAATAATTCAATCCTGGAGGTTATTTCATTGATTTCCTGTTTTGATAAGAGTTGGAGCCTGGTTTTGGAAGGGGTACATCACTGAGACATGATCTGGAATTATATAACTCTCTTGCTAGCCCTTCCCTTCACACTCTGTTTCCTGTCTTTTCTATTTTTTATTTTTCCTCATTTTATTCATATATATGCAATAGATAATGTTTATATTGAACTTGAGTATTTTGTGCACATATACACTATGTCAAAATTACAATCCCTTCCCCTCCCCCATTTTTACCTTTCTACAACTTCCTCCTTACTGCTAACTTCCACTATTACCCATATTTGGTTCTTTTCTTTTTTATATATCATCTCCCTTTCTCCTTCCCACCTTCTCACCCCCTCTTTCTCTTTTTCTCTCTACAAGGTTTATCTGCTTACTTTCTTCTGTGTCTCTTCCTTTTTATGGTTTGTTTTTGCATATTAGAGAAATTATATTATATTTGACTTTCTGAGTCTGATTCATTTCTCTGGGCATAATAATCTCAAGGTGCATCCATTTTCCCATAAATTAATCGAATTTATTTTTCTTAATGGCAGAATAATTCTCCATTGTGTATATATACACCACATCTTCTTTATTCAGTCTTCTGTACTTGGGCATATTAGTTCTTTTTCTGGTTTTGGCTATTGTTGTGCTGTTATTAAAAAAAAGAAATTTAGGTTACCATTACATCAATCAAATTTCTTAAACTAAGCTTACATCAAAGACCAAATCAATTAATCACTACATTAAATGAACTTAAATCTGTATCACAAAAATATATGACACATAAGACAATAGATATAACAACATACTTAGTTATTTCAGAATATTTAAAGAGTTCTTTCCCAAAAAGGAGCAGGAAGAAATGAGTAAGATCATTGTTACAAATTTAGTTACAGAGCACAAAATTGAAAAGTAAAATCCAAGAGTCAAACGTTGAGCTAATAGCTGACTGAGTTCTTGGCAAATGGACTAAGACTATGTGAACTGTTTCTTTACCACTCAGGGAAAAGATCCAAGAACCATTTTTTTACCAACTCTTACGGTTCTTTAAAACTAATAATAACCCAATTCAAAAATACTTCTTTCTGCCACTCCATCCCAGCTAATTATTATACACATCAAAAAGTTTCACAGACTAAGATTTTATAACAATCCACCATGTTCAATATAATTATTATGTTTTGCAAACTAACATACTAATAGAAATGTAAGTATGAGGGAATTTGCACAGATTTTGTAAGAAAGCTCGTTCTATTTTAGTGGGATACCAATCAAAAGATTGATGTCTATTTTTTGTTACATTTTCTTTTTAGATGTTTCCATTGCTCCATATTCTTTGGTGCTGCTTGTCTCTCTCTGTCTCTTTCAAGGATTCCTTCAAGCATTTTCTGCAATGATGGGTTACTGATTACAAATTTCTTTAGGAACTCTGGGTCATAAAAATTTTTTACTTCCCCTTCAATTTTCAGGAATAATTTTGCTGGATACAAAAACCTTGGTTGGCCCATGCTGTCTTTTAAAGCTTGAAATAAATCGTTCCAGGATCTCCTGGATTTTAAACTTTACATTAAGAAATCTGTGGTAATTCAAGAGGGACTGCCTTGGTAGAATAATGTCTGTTTTTCTCTTGCTGCTTTTAACATTCTCTCTTTATGTTGTTTTTGTGAGGTTTTAATTAGGATATGTAATGGTAAGTCTCATTGTGGGTTGAGGTTATTTGCTACTCTATAAACTTCTTGTACCTGAAAATTAATTTCTTTTCCTACATTTGGGAAATTTTCTTTCATGGTTTCCATGAATAAATTCTTTATACCTTTGGTGTTATCTTCTGCTCTTTCTCCAAAACCATAATTCTGAGATTGATTTTCTTTGAATCATCCATCAGCTGTTGTACCCAGCTACTTTGCTCATTTCTAATTTTGAATTTATGCCTAATTATAGCATTATTTCCTCAGCCTTGTCTTCAAGGTCTGAAATTCTGTTCTCACAATGTTTGAGTTGACTTCGTCTGCTTTCAAATGAATTACTTTATATCCTGAATTTCAGCTAGATTTCTTTTCAAATTTTCCACTTCTCTGTCAAAATGTTCCTTAATATCTTGCATTTCCTTATTTACCTCAGCCAACTTTTTATGTTTGAATACTATATGCTCAGTAAGCTTTGCATTCATTAGGATCACTGTTTAGTTTCTCTTTAAGCCTGCTGGTCATTGCTTGCATTTCTTTGAGATTATGTTGTTTGAACTGGTTGTTTGATTCATTTATTTACTTTTTGAATTCTTTCTCTATGAGTTCCACTATTTCAGGGCTCATGACATTAATTTTGGGGGTCTGTGGGATTTCTGTGTGTGTCTGTTGCTTTGTGGTCTTCCCATATTTCTGTTGTTGAGGGACTTCACCTGAAAGGTCTAGCCAAGAGATTTCTTTGAATAAGTATGAGGGCGATGGGGGGAAGCCAAAATTCCTCTGAGTTCTGTGCTGGGAGTAGGATGTGAGGGAGGACCTAACAGCCCAATGGCCTCTAAGGTGTCATGATCACACACAGCTCCCTCAGCAAAGCTCTCCTGTCTGCCCCTGCTTACCTGTCCACACTTGGAATTGCTCCCACTACACCCAAGCCGTTTAGGAGGTTGCCGGCCTTTTTACTCCACAAATGTCTCTTGTCAGAGTTTTTTCCTAAGCACTGTTTCAGAGTAACCCCCAAAACTCTGTTATGCTTTTATGAGTTTTCTTTTACTTCAAACATTTCACTCTTGGCCTTTTTCTTTTTCTTTTTTTTTATGACTCCTGCCTACATCATTTCCTGTCATGGTTGCTGCATGTCACTTCTGGTCTAGGTCCAGGAGCCCTTCTGTAGGGGAGCTCGCATTGTGTTTCTGGTAATCACTACCTGTTTTTTTGTAGAGTTTGAGGTTACCAGATGCTGTCATTTTCCACTTCTCCTAGATTTGTGCTTACCTTTGTCTGAGGCTCTGGGCTGCAGATTTTCTTCCCTCTATGGATGCCAGCAGCTCAGGGCTCTGCTTAGCCAGAGGCTGCTTCCTGGGCAACTGTTTTTCTCCACTTCTGATATGCCTTCAAGGTTTCTGACCTCCCCATAGCCTCCTTTCAGTGGTTGGGGTGCTTCTTCCTCTCCTAGCTCTGTCCTAGGTTCTGGTCTCTGAGTGGGCTTTCCTCCATCGGCAGATGCTGGTGGCTCTCAGCCGTTTACTGTTTGCCTGGGGTGACTTCCTCCGCTGCTGCTACTGTTTAGCTGTTTTTGAAGTTTCTAACTTTCTCCATTCTCATGGCCTCCTTTCAATTGTCTGGGAGCTCCTTCTTATCCTAGCTATATTGAACAGGTAGTTTTTATCTATATTCTCAAATTTTTAAGTGAGTCCATGAGGGAATATCGTGCATCTCCGTTACTTGCAAACATTCTTTGCCTGGAAGTTTCTTTAAACAGTTCTTAATGGTATATTACTAGGATAGACTTACATACTCTCAGTCACTCCTGCCACACTCATAAAGCAACATATTCGTCCTTTTTCTAGGTAGGTCATTTATTATTTGTGTAATTTCTTCACATATATAATATATATATATATAAATATGTAAACACTATGTATATATTTTCTTTATAAATATATTTTCTTTATATTTCTACCATGCTTTTTGAACATATCTATTATTCTTTCAATTTTTCAAAACATCAAGGAGTTGCGTAATCCAAAATATTGAATAATTGTCAACATTATTTAAGATTTAACATATTCATATTCATGCCTCAGACATAACAAGTTCATTTTCTAAAACTTTTGCATCATTAATTTCTATGGAATAAACACTGCAATCTTGTTCCAGACTACAGAGTTGCAACAAATTGATTAAATTTTTATAAAGCCATGTGTCTAGTCAAAAAATTATAAAAGTATAACTATAATTGTAAAAATGTTGCTAATTAATAAGGTCATACATGTAATAGATTGCTTTTTGAAGGAGTAGTTTCCTCCTCACTGAAAGGTTTTAAGCAAAGCCTGCATGACAGGAACTGGAGACGAAATTCAGTAACATTACATGTGCTTAGTTAGCAAGAACCATTTTTCCAGCATCGCAAAATAAAAAAGGAAAAAGAAAAAACTGAATGACTACTAAATAGGAGATAACACGAATATGATGCATGTATACTACATAAAGCAATCCTCAAGGACTAAGGACCCTAATATCTTAGATTACTGTTCAAATAGATTTTTTCCTTAGATATGCACCAACTAAGAATTATGGGAAGAAACCAACCTGTGTAAAAACAGACCATGAACAGAGTTCAGAGCTGATAGTCTTTCATGAGAATCATGAAAATACATTGAGTTACCTTAGTATTCTATTTTCTGGAATATGTATTGATAGTATTCACAAAAGGATAACAATTTGAACATTGTCACCATATGTTAGTGGATAAAATCCAAGAGAAATCTGTGTTATCCAAAGTTATATTCAATTGCAAAGACTGAGGAATGAAATTTCCTTTCTATTCTATGGAATTACACAGAAACATGATCTGTGTGCCTAAAAAAAAATAAAACAAACATGATCCACAGTGCTTTTTTTTGTATATGTTTAAAAACTTATAATGTTCTTGGATAAGTCCTCAGTATAAACTGACTCTCCAGGTGTCATTCCTTTAATAAAAATAAACTAAGGTCTTAAAATTAGACAGATGAGGTGTATGGTTATTATAGAATTGCAGGGACACAATATACCTTTTATATTCAATATTACCAATAACAGTAAGTTGATGCACAAAAATTAGATAAAACAGCAATAAGAAAATAAGATGTTTATCTGAATATCCGTTAGTAATCACCCACTAATATGGGTGGGAATGGTCATTTTGTAAAGTAATAAACGACTTATCTGTAGGAGAGCCACTAAGGAAAGTGTGCATACCAAAAGCTGGAATTAATATCACTTCAAGGATCTAAATCAGAAATGTGATTTTAATTTACTTAAGTGGAAACATGATTAAGTATTACCTTCTTTGGAAACTTAACAAACTGTGCAGTACACTATTTAGGAAAACATTGAGTGAACAGAAAAGTCAAGGTCCACCCACAGAAAGCCATTTGTGGACAGTGTCCACCCAAATATCACGTATCGCAGAGAGTTCTCTGTGCTCTCTGCC
Organism: Ctenodactylus gundi; assembly: GCA_004027205.1. Classification (NCBI taxonomy): domain Eukaryota; kingdom Metazoa; phylum Chordata; class Mammalia; order Rodentia; family Ctenodactylidae; genus Ctenodactylus; species Ctenodactylus gundi. Next base: position 527,924 of record PVKB01000559.1, on the reverse strand, counting down.
TCTTGCTCTGAATAAAAGCACATTGAAAAGGTTTTTGAATCATTTGGCTTAGAAAGGAGAGGCTATGTAGATCAGGAAAAACAGCAGTACTTCAGACAAGAGCTGTCACCAATGCCGTGAAATTGAAAGAGAAGAGACATTGTCAAACTCATTTCTGGAAGACAACACTACACTGGTACAAAAACAAGACAAAGACTTAACTAGGAAAGGAAACTATAGACACATTTCTTTACTGAACATACATACAAAAATGTTGAAGAAAATACCAGCTAATAGAATGAGCAAATCATTAAAGAGATCATACAATTTGATCAAGTTGACTTCATTCCTGGGACGCAGGATATTTTAACATACATAAGTGAATGAGTGTAATATATCACATTAATAAAAGCAAAAATAAAAATTACATGAACAACTCAATAGATGCAGACGATGCCTTTGACAAAATCCAATGTTGATTCATGACAAAAACCCTGAGGAAAATATGTATAGAAGGAACTTACCTCAAAGGAATAGAAACCTTTTATGCCAAACCTACTGACAATATTATACTAAATGTAAAAAAATGAAATTAATTTCCCTTAAATGGGATATGAGAAGGCGTTCCACTTGTATCCCTCTTATTCAAAACACTCCTTGTAACCCTATCCAGACCAATCAGGCAAGAGAGAGATAAATAAAGGGAATACTTATTTGGAAAAAAAGAAATTAAACTATCCTTTTTCAGATGACATGTTTCTCTATATAGAAGACACAAAAATTCCACCAAGAAACACTAAGAATTAATTAGCAAACTCATCCCAATTGCGATACAAAATTAATACAAATAAATCAATGACAGTCTTCTACACTAACAAGTAACTCACTGAGAAAGAGCTGAGAAGAACCTTCTCATTCTCAATAGCTCCTCCAAAAAGAAAATGCCTAGATGTAAGACTAATTAAGGAAGTGAAGGACCTCCACAAAGAAAACTATATTATGCTTGAAAAAGAATTTGAAGAGGACATTAAAAAATGCAAGGGCATCCCCTGTTCCTGGACAGGCATAATTAATAAAATTAAAACTGTCAAAAATGGCTATAACGTCAGAACTGACATACAGATTCAATGTAATTCCTATCAAAATACTAATTTATTTTTAACAGAACACTGAAAAATATTTAAAATTCATATGAAATAAAAAGAGACCCAGAATATCCAAAGCAATCCTGAGTAACAAGACAAAAGCAGGTGTCATTATCAATCCCAAACATCAAGTTTTATTACAAATAATTAGTGGTTAAAAAATCCCGTAAGGTATTGGCACAAAAATAGAAAACTTGACGAATGGATTAGAACTGAGAATGCTGGGACATCCTCAGATATCTTCAGTTTTCCGATTTTTGACAAATGGGCCACTGATATTCACTGAGAAAAAGGATGTTTCTTCCACAAATTCCGCTAGGCAAACTGGATGTCTACATGGAGAAGAATGAATTTAGACACACACTTATTGCAATGTACCAAAATCAAATCAAAGTTGATCAAAGTCCGAAATGTTAAAACTCAAACACTGAACCACCTGGAGGACAAAATAGGTAAAACTCTAAAAGATGTTGGCATGGTTAAAGTCTCTCAATAGTACATTTGATTGAAAATAAATAAACCCCAAAATCAATCAATGGGATTATATCCAATTAAATGCTTGCACAAAATAAAGGAAGCAATTAGCAGAGTGAATAGAGAACTGACAAGATGGGAAAAACCTTTTACCACTTAAACCTGGGATAGGGAGCTAATAACTAGAATATACAAAGAACTCAAATAAGTAGGCCTCTCAAAATAAAAGACCGAATTTAAAGATAGAAAATTGAAATGAATAGTCAGTTCTCAGAAATCCAAATGGCCAGCAAATGCATTAAAAGATATTGAATCTCTCTAGCTCTTAAAGAAATGCAACTCAAAACAACAGCAGATACCATTGTACACAACAGGAATGACATTCCAGAAACTCAAAGACCAAAAGAAGCTGGTAAGGTTGTGGGAATATGGAAACCATTTTACATTTCTGGTGAAAATATAAACTAATACAACCAGTATGAAAAGCAGCATAGCGATTCCTTAAAAAGCAGAAAACAAATATTCCATTAAAGTAGGGATACCTCTTCTGGGTATTTTTTCATGGGAGTTAAAAGTAACATGTACCAGAGATTCATATACACCCATGTTTACATCAGCACAACTTATAATGACTAAATGGTGGAGGATGCTAAAATATCCACCAACCTAACAATGAATACCAAAAATGTGATATGTGTATATAGTAGAGTATTAGCCTTCCATGAAGACAGGTGGATTTGAGTCATTCCTAGGGAAACAGACAGAACTTGAGACCATCAAGCTTAGTGAAGTGAGTCAGACGAGAGGGCTAAATATTGCATAATTTCTCTAATATGAGAAACCCAGAACACAAGCAAATAATAGACTCAAATGAGGGAGATTATGGTGTTGGGGGCAATGAGTATGGATATAGAAGAGTGATAATATGGACGGATAATGGACTGTGAAGTGGATACTATGTATATATACACAAAATTCTCAAGCACAGTGTAACCAATGTGGATGAGGGTGTGTGTTGGAGTTGGGTGTGTGTTCTTGTATGGAAGAAAAAAAAAAAAGGAAACCTGCAATTGCTACAGGATTATTCCTGGCCCAGAGACATGCATTTGGTTTGGAGCACAATCAGAACTGCAAAAGCAAAGCTGTCCATGTAACAATGAACCAAATATACATTATCCATGGAACAAGAATACACCTAATATGAATCTATGCACCTAAAATGCCTAGAACCAGCCACTGCTTCCAGGAGCCCTACCTATTTTGTGAAACAGTTTAGAAGCAAATTTGCAGGCAACAGATGTGCTCATTGCTACTATGGTACCATGGTTTCTAGGCTACCACATCGGATCAGAAATGCATGAGGCTATCCTGACCCCTGTACATACACTTATTTACTTATCTTTCTGTGTGTGAGCATCTGTATCTGTAAACAGAACATGAATTTACAATGATGTCTCCAATTCCACTTTATTAATGCGTGTATTACTGTAGCTTCCTCCTATTGCTTGGCTCTAACTTCCCAGGTGGATAGTGAGGAACGGACCAAACACACTGTCACCCATGTGTTTTGTTTTTCCTGTACAGTACAATTAGACAGCTGTATCCGAATCATTAACTTAAGTTCTCATGAAGGAAAAGATCTACATCAATGAGACCTCCTAGTTCAGGAGGAGTATTCCTCTTTTTGTTTTGTCTTCAGTCCTCAATGCCTAACTCATTCAAAATTTCCTAACTGAGACCCTATGTTCCCCATCCTCTGGGAACATGTTCAATACACTTATAACATGTAGTGATCTATTGCATTCTTCACTCACTGGTGAAGTACTCTGACTTTTTTGGTGATATTTAAAAGTTTTTATTCATTAAGCTTTAATTCTTTTTCATAGAAGTGTATAGGGTTTGACAAACACATGGTTTCATGCATCAACCACAGTAGTTTCCTACGGAATAGTTTCACAGCATAAAAATAACGAATCTGTGCTGCATCTACTCTATTCCTCTTTCTTACTTTAACCCTGACCAAAAATTTAAAAATATGATACTTTGTTGTCCATGTGATTTTCCTTCCTTCAGAATGACATATCAGTGCAATTATACTTTTGGTTTTATTGAAATGAAATTTTTATTGAGGTATAATATTTATACATCTTTCCAGGATATATCATTACAATAAAATCCATGTACATAATGTATGATAATTAAACAAGGGTGCTAAGTAATTGCACACTTTCAAATAACTATTTTGTGCTATAAATTTTGTCATGTTCTAGTTACTTTCAAGTGTATCATAGATTGTAACCAGCAGTTACCCTACTGTTACTCTATGGTTCTATAGAAAAGCAGAAGAAAATTCTCCTGCATTTGGTTCCCCTCACCTAATTTTTCTCAGCCCCTCCCTCACCCTCCTAGGCTTCTTTCTCTCTGTAGTGACCACTACTCCTTTTCATGCTACTATGAGATCAGCGTGTTAGTTTTTCAAACTTTTCTTCGTTTGTTTGTTTCTTTGTCTGGCTGTTTGTTCTTGATGGGTGTATTTTTCCACAGAGAGGACTTCCTTAATTTTTTTTTTTCTAACTCCTGGGTTTTCTTTCTGACTCACTGGGATGAGTCTCAAGAGTCTGGAAAGTCTTTGAGAATGCTAAAAGTATCCAGCAAAACCCCACAGAAACAGGAGAAATTTGGGGAATTTTGGCAGCCACTGAAAGGGGTAGCTCCCTCCTGTGGACCAAACCCAAAGCGCTTTCCAAACCAGATCCAGATAAAAAGAAGTAAATATGGCAGAGTGAATCCTCCAGACCCCTGCCCACTTTAGAAAGGTATAGCTGGAGGCTGGAGGACTGGCACAGCTGTTAATCCGCTGGCCTTCCAAGCACAAGACACTGATTTCCATTCCCCAGCACCACATCAAGCTGGGTGTAGTGGTGCGCTCCTCTATTCCCAGCACTCAGGAAGCTGAGGCAAGCGGATTGTCCTTAGTTCAAGGCTAAATGGGCTACACCAGTGAGTTCCAGACTAACCTCGCCTGGGCTACAGAGTGAGACCCCGTCTCAAAAAAAAAAAAAAAAAAAAAAGTACAGCTCAATGTCTCAGTGCTCACCATCACCATCAACTCGAGGCCTTTGTGATGAAACAAAGGTTCCACGTGACCTCTGGATGGGGCTAGGAGCTCACCAGCTCCAGCAGAGCGCTGTTTGACAACACATTAGGCTTCGAGGCAGGCAGGTGCTGGCAGCAGAGTCCACCGCCCAGAAACATCATGGGATGCTGTAAGAGTAAAGTTTTGAGAGACCCAGAGGCAAAGGGTGAGTCCCAGGGAACCCTGGAGGTCGGGCCCAGGAGCCCACAGAGGCGATACACAGTGGTTGTTTGGGGCGGGGGTGGAGTTAAACTCAGCAGCCTCGTTATTCTCACAGTCAATAAAGTACTTGGTTTGAATTCCCCAGAGACAACCCACAGGAGCCATTTCTGTGACGCCAGAGATAAAAGGATAGCCGTTCTTCCACCACCTATGAGTTTGGAGGAGTTCAGCCAATTGGACGAAGAGGAAATGAGTAGGATTATCCTCGAAATGAACATAGCAGGGAAAAAAAGGAAGCATCTCGCCCAATCACCTCATGGTGATCAGCCTCAGCCATGAGTGAATAAACAGCCTGAGGGACCGATCCTGGGTCTGGCGCCTTCTCTGGGGCCCCTCAGCCTTGTAGTTTCCCCAGATGAGTGGGAGTATGGCTGCTTCTGGTTTTACGTCTCACTCATTTTCCCCCATTTTATTGATATGTATAAGCACAAAATGTAAGGTTTACAATGAAGTTGAGCATTTTGTGCACCTAAGTATCTTTTCAAGGTGACAAGGACTTTCCCACTCTCCTTTTGTCCCTCCTCCTAACAATACCTCCTTCCTTCACCCCCTATCCCCCTGTTTCATTTTGTTTCTTGTTTCAAGTTCCATAAGAGTTGTGATCTGGGTCTCTCGTATGAGAGAGACCATTCGCTGTTTCACTTTCTGCTTCTGACTCACTTCATTAAGCACGACGTCTCACTCATTTTGTGTCACATAGAACTCTCCAGATGCTGAAGACACAAAGAGGTTAGTTTTTTATGTCTGAATAATATTCTCGTGTACTTAGGGATGTTTCGGACGGTTTCTTGTGCATTTCTCCCCTGATGGCTGGCTGGCTAGGTTGATTCCCTAACCTAGGGATTATGGGTAATGCTGCAGTAAATAGGAGGGTACAGGTGTGCTTTGGGGGTCATAATTTCATTTCCTTTGTAAATAGACTGTGGGTGAGGTTGCCGGATCAAGCATCAGTAGGATTTTTTTTTTTTTCGGCGAGTGTCCATTTCTTCTGTAATGGCTGCCCTTGTCCCCAACAGTGAAGGAGAGCTGGGCTTTCGTTACATCCTCACCAGCGTTTGATACTGTTTGACTTTTTACATAGTAGGCATTCTAGTTGGAACAAATGATAAGTGTGCCTATTGCAGTGTCTGAAGATAATTACCTGTCTACTTTTATTTAGCAATGTCCAGTTAAATTAATTCATTCCAATTTAAGTTTAATATATCATGTTTGCTGCTGAGTAATATTTCATTCTATCAATGCACTAGTTTTCTTGGGTGCCCTAACTTATTGAAAGATGGCTTATAATTTTTGTTAATACATATCATGGAAATATATATATATAATATATATATATATATATATATATATATATTCATGCAAAGATCATATGTATATAAAGTTTCAAATTACTCAAGTAAATACAAGGACTGGGTGCGGTTTCTCTGCAGTCAGTGTCTTGCTCATTCTAGGCTACAGTGCAGCTGCCCTTCCGTGGAATATTTCCCCTTGCTTTTCCCAGATCATACTGTCGTTGTTTTAGCTCAATGTCACTTTCTTAGAGTGCTTATTCCTGTTGCATGTCTCTCATCCCTCTCCTTCAACTACTCTTTATCACAGGATTCTTTTGTTTTTCCCAAGGACTCATTAGTATCTGAAATTGCAGTACTCGTCCATAACAATCCCAATAAGATCAGAAGTTAGTAGATATTGATGTAAAACACCTAGGAACTCCTCCTGACAGGAAAATAACGTTAAAATATTATGGAATTTGGAATAAGACAAACACCTCTCAATACCACTTTGGTCACTATTTGTCTGTTTGACTTTGGAGCAATTGCTCAATTTCCTTTTCTATTATTGAAATGTCACACCTGTGTCCTCTTTGCATGCTCTCTACACCCTCGCGTTCTCTGCCCCTTTCCACAACTCTATCGTCATGCTTGCTTCCAAGTGTCTTTTGCTCATGGATTGGATTGCTCATGTTGGGATAAAACCATACAATATGTTTCCATTAAAGCAGCTTTTGAGGTGCTGGGGTTCAAACTCAGGGCCTTCCACCTGGTAGGCAAGTGTTCTAACCACGGTGCTGTACTTGCAGTCCCTTGAGTTCTTCCTAACAGCATTCCTACTGATGTAAGATGCAACCCGAGTGCTGTTTTGATTTCCATTTCTCTAATGGCTAAAGATGCTGAACATTTTTTCGTGTATTTGTTGGCCATTGTTATATCCTGGCACAACTGTCTATTCATTTCACTGATTGTTTTTCCTTGCATATTTTTATTTTTTGAGCGTTTATTTAAGTTCTTTGTATTTTCTAGATATACTGTCTAAGAAATAGGTGACAAAATTTTCTTCCCATTTTGTTTTCTCTCTCTTCATTCTGTTGATTGTATTCCCTGTTGTGCAGAGGATTTTTAACGTGATGTAATCCCAGTTGTTAATTCCTCCTGTTATTTACTGTGTAGCAGATATCCATTTAGAAATCCATTTAGAAAGACTTTGTTTATTACACCTGTGGCTTCCCAAGTTTTTCTTCTTTTGTCCCACAGGAGATTCAGTGTTTCCATTTTAATGCCTAGGTCTTTCATCCATTTTGATCTGATTTTAATATAGGATGAAAAGCGTGAATCCAGTTCATTCTTCTACACCTGGAAAACCAGTTCTACCAACACTAATTGTTAAGGAGGCCATCTCTTCTCAAGTATATGCTTTGGCCTCTTTGTCAAATATTAGATAGCTAAGAGTGCTTGAAGTTGGCTCTTCATCTCCAATTCTGTTGCATTTGCTCATCTGTCTGTTTTTATTCCAATGTTTTATGTTTTTTTAATCACTATTGCACTGTAAGATAACTTGATACTGGAAATGGTGATGTCACTTGCTTTTGCCTTGTTGCTCAGGCTGGCTTTGGATATTCTGGGTCTCTTCTAGTTCCATATGAATTTTAGGATTATTTTTTCTACTTCTGTGAAAAGTGTTATTGACATTTTGATAGGAATTACATTGAATTTATGTATTAGTTTTGGTAATATGGCCATTTTGAAAATATTGTTGTTGCGTATCCAGAAACAGAGAGTGTTTTTCATTTTCTAGTGTTCCCTTTAAGTTATTTTTTTCAGCACAGTATACTTTTCATTGTATAGGCCCTTCATTTCCTTAGCTAGGTTTACTTTTAGATGTTCAATTGGCGGGGAAATTATCAAGAATGCGGTTATTCTTCTCATCACATTCACCGCAAACTCACTGCTAATGAAGAGGAATGCTATGATATCTTTGTACTAATTCTATATCATGTAATTTGGCTGACTTTATTAATTCGTTATAGACTCTTCTGGTGGAGGTTTTGGGATCTTCTACATAAAGAATCATGTCATCTGCAAAAGAGGATCATGTAAATTCTTCCTTTCTAATTCATATTCCCTTTATTTTTATTGTCTTGCTTGAATGCTCTGGGTAGGGGTCTGAGTACTACGCTCTATAGGAGTGGTGAGAGTGGACTCTCAGGTCTTGTTCCTGGCCTCTGGAGCAATGCTTATGACTTTTCCCCTGTACTACAATGTTGGCAGTATGTTTGGCTTAAATGGCTTCTTCATCAACTTGAGGTAATGTCCTATATAGCTATTGTCATCAAGATTTTTATCACAAATGGATATTGAAATTTGGCAGACTTTCTCTATATCAATTGAGACAATTGTCAGATTTTTGTCCTTTTGTTTCTGTGGTGTATTATTTTGATTGATTTATGTATGTTGAACCATGTTTGCATCGCCTTGATGAAGGCAACCTGATCATGCTCTATGATATTTTTAATGATTCATTGCATTGTCTTCATAATTATTTTAGTGAGGTTTTCTATATCTATTTTCTTTACTCAAATTGATGTCTTGTGGTTTCTTTTGCTACTGTTATTATTTCTTTATGCCATTTTGGTATCAGGGCAATGTTGACCTCCATAAAAGGGATTGGCTGTGTGCCTTCTTAGTCAATTTTATGAAAATTTTTGAGAAGTATTTGCCTTAACTCCTCCCCAAGGTTCTGGTAAAATTCTGAGTGAATTTGGCAAGTCTCGAGATTTATTTATGAGTAAAGACTGAATTAATCTCTAAATTTCATTATTATTATTGGTTTATTGAGGATGGTTGCATCTTCTTGGTTCAATTTTTCTGTCTAATGTGTCTAGAAAATTATGCATTTCTATCGGGTTCTCCGATTTGTTAGAGTACAAGTTTTTAAAAACAGTGGCTTACGATCTTTAGAGTTTCAACAGTGTTTGTTGTAATTTCACCTTTTTTATTTCTAATTGCATTGTTACGGATTAATACTTTCGTTCCTTTTGTTAGTTTGGTTAGAGGTTTATTGATATTATTTATCTATTTTGAAGAACCAATCCTTTCATTCTTTGATCTTTCATAACGTTTAGGTTCAATTTTGTTAATCTCTTCTCTAATCCTTGTAAATACTCCTTTATTGCTTTTGGACTTGGACTGTTGTTGTGTGTCTAGGAACTTGTCATTAAAGTCAACATGCATCGTTAAAGTATGTATTTGGGATTGCTGTGTTTGCTGTGCTCAGTCATAGCAATACAGTTTTGACGTGTAACTTCTTTCTTGGTGTCCCACAGATTTTACTGTGATGTGCTTCCATTGTTGCTTGACTTTGGAAAGTTTTTGACTTCTTCCTTGATGACTTCTGTGACCCATCGTTTGTTTAATAATGCATAACATGACCTTATTCTGTTTGTATGGTTTGTGTAGTTTCTTTTGCTACTAATTTATAGATGATTCTAGGATGATCTGAAAGATATATGAAATCACTTCAACTCCTTTGTATTAACTTAAGCAAACCTATGGCCTACAATATGGTTTACTTTGTAAAATGTCCCATAAACTGGTTAAAAATTGTGTTGTTGATGTCGGATGGAACATCTTGTGGATATTTCTTAAGTCCAGTTGTTCTGCAGTGTGGTTGAGCTTTAATAGTTTTTGTTCATTTTTTGTCTATTTGACCTGATTATTTGTGAAAGTGGGGCATTAAAGTACTGTACTCTATTTATATTGGGACAAATTTGTCCTGTCATATCCAGTAGTCCCAGATCTTCTTAGCTTGTGTTATCTTTTGCTTCATGTATTTTTTCAGATTTTTAAAGCATCCAAATTTGCCACTTCCCTGACAGCCTCAGGTATAGTCAGATGCATAGGTCTGAGGTCATGTCCTTCAACCCACCATCCATTCACAGCTTGTGAGGTGTCTGTCTGGCTTATCCACTGACCTGTGGATTTTTTGTGGTCTCCAAAGTCTCTGAGAGTCTATTGTCTTATCTGTTGTGACTTCATGTGAATTTATAGAGCAATACTACTATCCTCTGCTAAGCTGTTACAGAGCTTTCTTGACTATGTCGCAGCCTTTTGACTTACATTGTTCAGAGCTGTATCTGAGAGTTTTCTTTTCTATGGTTTTATTTCTTAAACAATCATTCCTTTTTCTGTATTCATATCTTTCAAATTTTTGGCAAAGGTAAATTTATTTAAGGAAATGCATGAGTGTATGTCTGTGATACATGGTAGTTATATTTGATATGGAGAATTATGTAAGTTATTATATATAATTATATAAACATATACATACACACACACATATATACATATACATATTATAGTTCTTGATTCCTTTTGTTCCATTTGCCTTCACATTGATTTTCCTTCTTTCCTCTCTCCCATGATCTTCTCCCGCTTTTCCTAAAGTCTGCCTGCCTGTTTCCAACGATTTGTTCTTTATGTTAATCTGTGATTAATTCATATTTTGGGATTCTCATTTAAAAGAAACTATGTGATATTTCACTTTCTGTTTCTAATTATTTCATTTATCATTATTATTTACTTATTTTTCTGTTACCTCAGTTAGTGTTAAACCATGTTTCCTCCCCATATTTTCTTAACTAGAAGAAGAAACAACTACTCTTATTGTGCTGGAAGAGTCAATTTTCTGATGGTCATACCCTGGACCAAGGCTATTTTACCAAGGTCAATGGTAGCTTGTGAGAGCTCTCAGCACTTGGCTGATAATCCCTTTGTGAAAGGAAGTGAGGACAACTGAATTCATGAGAATAGTCTCATTTCTAATTTTCCCACAGCTAATTTTTCCCAGCTATTTTTGATAATGAGCTTACTCTCTGATTTTTCAATATTCAAACAAAATGGCAGTTTACAAACTGACTTGCTGAATTCAACCGATTCCATTCTCAATGGTTTCTGAAGGTTCTCTTTCTTCCACTACGAGTGATTGAATTCAGGGCCTTAACACTGAGTAGTACCCCAAGTATTTTGTTTTGTTTTGTTTTGTTTTCCTTTTTTTGAGATATGTTCTCAGTTACTTGCTGACTTGTCCAGGCTGGGCTTGAATTTATGATCCTCCTGCTGTACCTCCCCAGAATGCTGGGATTATCAGCCTGCGCTACCAGGGGCCTAAACTTTCAAGCTTCCTTCAGAATAGAAGAACAGAAAGTATGATTTTAGTGACAAAGCCAGAATATTTTAAAGAAGGAAATTTGAGGAAGAGGGAAATGAATCACTTTTGAAACAGGTTAAATTACCCATTTTTTTGTTCATCTTTTCTAACAGTTGATAATATACAATTGAAGACAGAAAAGCAATACTGACCAACAGGGCAACTAGTAACACTGCTTGCAAAAATACCGAGAGAATCATCAGAATCAAGGTGATTCTTTCCAATTTCCAAATCCTCCCATCCGTAAGGAAGCTGATGTCTAGTAATAGTCAAAGCAATAAGTATTTGCAGCAAGGGCCTTAGTGATCAAAGTGCTATTTTAGTAATGCAGTAATGTCTAATTTGTCTGGAACTGTGCTGCTCTACAGAAAACCAAAATATTTATCATAAAACTGAGAATCAAAGATGAAAAAATAAAAAGAATTGTTCACTCAGTGAAAGTAGTTTGTGCATCAAAAATTATTCAAATAATGGCTCTCTCTTCCTTTATTCATAGACTATATCTATAGGATTTTATCAATCTTGGTTACATGCTTCACCAAATTAGGTCCACATATTAGAATGAGGGAATGTATACAGACCCACTAAGTCACACTCTTCAAGAAGTGACAAATCAAAGAACAGGAGTAGATAAAATGTAAACAATAAATGTTACCACCATTTCTCCTCTACAAAAAAAAATACTCTTGTACAAAGTCACGTATTACTACTGTAAATATGTATGTACATTTAATGATATCCAGAGAGTATCACTATATTCTAGATTAATACAAGCTGGAAAGCAGTAATGATGAGTTTGGCTCATTTTTTCAAAGAAAGAGACTAAATAAAGAGAATATATTCTTTATAAGGTGATGACAAATCAGTCACATATTTGTAAAATATTTTTCTAAGAATAGTTTATGAAAAGACATTTCTCAAGAGAAAAAGTACAAAGGGCCAACAAGCACATGCCAAAGTGTTCAACATCTTTGGTCATCTATCATAGTTACTTATTCATTGCTGGGACATTGTTCTCAACATCCACAGCTTAAGGGATGAGAGAGATTTATTTGAGCTCACAGTTTCAGAATGTCTTAATCTATTCATGGACAGCCAGCAGTGGTGGAAGCACATGGAAGACTCCTAAGCAGAGTAAAATTGTTCACAGCATCACAACAGGAAGCAGAATGAGTGTGGAAGGGCAGTACTATTGTATGTCCTTCCAGATCAAGCCTCAGTGATCCAACCTTTCCAGCTCAAACCACAGGCATCCCCTCTCCCACCGCCCTGCTCTGGGTGAAGCCCCAAGTATCTGCCCTGTCCAGCCAGGCACTCTTTATGGCACACCGAGTGCATAGATAATGCACAACATCAAATACTTGAGGCTTTTGGAGGATATTCCACATCCAAACCATAAAATTCTACCTCCAGCCTCCAGAAAGATTTATGTCCACTTCCTTAGTCAAAATGTATTTAATCCATCTCCAAGAGGTGCCAAAATCTTGACAGTTCCAGCAATGCTAAAAAGACCAAGTTCAAAGTCTCCTCTGAGACTCAAGGAAAACACCTAGCTGTGAGCTCCTGTGAAAATCAAAGAAAAGTTAAACACTTTCAACACACACAAGATAAATATTCTTGTTCCAAAAGAAGGATGAAAAGCATTTGCACCAAAATAAGATCAAACCCATTAGGGCAAGTTATCAATCCCGTAGTTCCCTTAAATTCTGTAGCTCTGTGACCAGAACTTGAGGTAAGCTATAGTAAGATGCCAGCTCCAAAAGGTACTTGATGCTTCACCGCTAGGCATTGTCTTTAGTGGCAACTTCCATGGCTTTTCTTCTGGGCTGGCTCCACTCATACCTCATGACCTTATTTTGCGGACAATCCACATTCCTCATATCTCCACATTTCCAGAGTCTAAACTGCACCTTCCACTTCCCTTTCATAACTTCATGAACCCATCTCCCAGGTCATGCATGCTGCTTAGCCTCTAAGGCCTTCTTCTGAAATCTGGGCAGCAGCCTCTATGACCCCGCAACACTTGCAATATGAGTGCATATGAAGCCACGTGAATGATGACAAAATCTTTCACTACATTGAGTAGTAGTCTGGCCCCCTTGGACCATGATGGCACAGGGGCCTCTGAGTTCTTAGATGATCTGGACTACTTGGGGGTTCACCTTCCCAGGTCGCCCTGCAGGATACTTGGGGAGAGGGATCCCTTTTCAAAAAAAGTCTTTCCTCTTTCCCTTTATTCATTAAGAAAGAGTGGGGTCTTGGCTGAATCCTGAGACACCCTCAACTCATGTTTTTTATAGTCCTGATTCCAAGTACTTAGCTTTTTCTAATGCTAATCTCTTTAACAACCGTGCTATTTTTCTGCCCCACATTTCTGTTTGGCAAACATGCATACTTTTTAAATCCTTTTGCTCTGCTATTTCTCAGGGTAGAACCGGCTAAAAGCTGCAAACAGTGCCCACGTGAGAGCCTGATCATGAGATGCCTTGAAATTTTCTCCACCGCATTAAGTACTTCATTACCTTTAATCTCAGTTTCAGGCAAAGTCTTAGGAAAGGGGTAAAATGCCAGCACACTTTTTGCCAAAACATAGCATGCATGGTTTAATGACTAATTGCCAGTAAAATATTTCTTCCCATCTGAACCTCTTTAGCCTGGCCTTTATAATGCACTATTTTCTCAGCATTCTGGTCTTTTAGCTTCTACCAGAATCAAGCTTGGCTCACAGCATCCTAAGGCTTCTGTAGTTGGCATCATTGAAATTTTCCAAAGTCACCCCACAAACCAGTTGCAAAGGCTTTTACACCACATTGTTAGTAAAGTCACAGCGATCACACCATTTCTCCTGGTACCAAGTTTTGCCTTAGTTACTTATTCATTGCTGGGCATGACGACATCCACAGTTTAAGGGAGGAAAGATTTATTTTAGATCACAGTTTCAGAAGGTCTCAGTCCCTTCATGGGTGGGTGGCAGTGATGGCAAAGGCCCATCCAGAGTAAAGCTGATCATGATATCATTACAGAAGGCAGAGTGAGTGAGGAAAGGCAAAGCCGGCATGTCCCTTTTGAGGTCAAGCCCCAGTGATTCATCATTTTCAGGTCAAGCCCCAGGCATCCTCCCCTTCTGGATCAAGCCCCAAGTATGTGCCCGGTTCAAACAGGCCCCCGTTTTAATACTACACTAGGTCTATAGGTATTTCAAAACATCCAATTACATGATGTTTTGGGATGACATTCCACGTTGAAATCATGACACCATCAGAGAAGTACAAGTCAGAACAACACTTGGTTTCTGTTTCACCCCAAAGAGAATGGCTTTCAAAAAGAACTCAAAAGACAACAAAATTATCAAGATTTTGTGAAAAAAGGAACACTTCTACACTCCTGGTGGGATTATAAATGGGGACAATGAATATAGAAAGCAGTTTGGTGATTTCTTAGAAAGCTGACTATAAGAATCCCACTTGACACAGCTACAGCTTTCCTGGATGTCTTCCTGAAAGAACTAAACATGCCTGTCCATGTTTATAGCGGCGCAACTCATAATATCTAAATTCTGGATAAAACTTACATGTATATCAAGGGATTAATCAATAAAGACAATGTGCTATGTATGAACAATGGAATATCATCCATTCGTGCAGAAAAACAGCTGTGAGCATTTGTAAGAAAATGGGGTCACCATGAGTCAATAATGATCAGTGAAATAGACCAGGCACAAAAGATTAAATATCACATGGTGCCTTTAATATGAGATTGCCATAAAAGCATGTATAAAAAGATCTTGATGTAAGTGTAGGAAGAGAAGAGACGACCTGCTCAGAAAAGAGAAGAAACATTGAGAGTGGGAGGAGAAAAAGAGGAAGGGAAGGGTAAGGGAGAAAAAGATTTGTCAAAAGTGATAAATATGGCCACAAATTCCCCAAGTTGTTTGTAAGTAATACGTAGTCCAATCTGTAGTGCATATATATTTAAATAAAATGCAAAAAAGATATAAATGGACTTATGCGTTTTAATATCCTCACTGGGGTATAAGTGACAAAATTCAAGCTGAACATTTTAAGGAGTATAATTTGCTACGTTTAGAGATATACATTCCTGTGAAACAAACAACACAATCAAAATAGAGACCATTTCCATCTCTCTTAAAGCTTTATATTTAGTCCTTGATAAATCTTCCTTCCTACACAAACCAGCTAAGAGGGATCAATAGTATTTATATGGTCATTATGATTTAGTTTTCATATTTTAGCTTGCATTTCTCAGATTAATAAAATAACAAATTATGGGGGTTTACTTTTCTTTCTCTCCTCAAAATTGTTTTGAGATTAACTCACGTCATGGCATGGTTCATTAGTTCACTCATTTTGCTTATGAAAACTATCATTTTCCTGAGTCTCTCTAGATTTCCTTCTCCCTTCACCTTTTGAGGGGTGTCTGGTTATTTCCAGTTTCATGCTGTTATAAATAAAGCTATGGACATTTGTGCACTAGATGCACAGTATTTTTCTTTCTTCTTGAGTAAACACATAAAAATGGAATGACTTCATTACATTGGATGTGTGTATGATAATTTAAGTCAGTGCTAAACTGTGTTCCAAAGTAACTGTGACATTTACGTTTCCTCCAATGATATATAAAGGTCCCTGTTGATGTATATCATTGCCAACATTTGAAATTATTAGTAAAATGTTGCTTAGAATTTTAGCCATTTGCATAGATCTATAGATATACTCTGTTGTGATTTTGATTTACATTATGTTAAGTATTTTCTGATATCTTCTGATATGTTTATCTACCATCTAGATGTATATTCTTTGACAAGGTATCAAAATGTTTTTGCCATTTTCCATTGAATGATTTTCTTAAGTTTTCTGAATCGTTAATATAATCTGAATGAAAACCTTTTTTCAAGTGTATGTGGAGCAAAGATTTTTCTCCTATTTGTGACTGGTCTTTTCAATGCCTTCGAAAAGAAGAATTAATTTTTTTGGTGTAAATGTCATCAAATTTTTGGTGTTTTTTTTTGTTGTTTTGTTTTGTTTTGTTTTGTTTTGTTTTTGTGGTGTCAGGGATTGGACCCAAGGCCCTGAGCGTGCTAGGCAAGTACTCTATCAACTTCTACACACCTCCAGCTTTTCAATCTATGTGTATTCCTCGTTCTCTTGATGCCATGACTAAACAAAATCTGTGCAATTCAAGGTTGGAAATATTTTCTCCAACAAGTTCTTCTATAATTTTTCACATGTTTTACATTTAAGATTATAGTCTAATTTGAGTTAATTTTTATACTGTAAAATATGGATCTAAAGTGTTTCACACAAGAATATACACTTATTCCCAGTACAGTTTTTGAATGAAAAGCCATCTTTATTTCATTGAATTGGCTTGGTTCACCTTAGTCCTTCTCCCTGTTGTATGCCTGGTTAAGCTCTCACCATCATTGCTTCAACTATCATGGAAATGACCTAATTTATTTCTCATGTCTCTCGGGTATTGTCATCTGTTCCTTTATGTCCACAGTCTTAAAAACCATGGTTTCATGTTCAGATTTTAATTTATTTATTTATTCTGCTTCAAAAGAAAGATAAATCTAGTCTTTGTTACTCCATCTTACCTAGAATTAGAAGTTTGGCACTTTGCTAAACAATTTGAAAACTTCTCATATAGAAAACATTTATTAAAAGTTCTTAGGCAAACATTAGCAATATTTTCACTTCATAAAACTAATTAAAGGGGCTGGAGGAATAGCACAGTGGTTGAATCACTTAAATAGCAAGTGCAAGGCCCTGAGTTTTATTCCCTGGCACCATGTAAATCAGGGAGTGGGGGTGCATGCCTGTAATCCCAGAACTCAGGAGGTTGAGACAAGAGGATTATCCTGAGTCCACGGCCAGCCTGGGCTACATAGTGAGTCCAGGACCAGCCTGGGCTACAGAGCAAAACCCTGTCTCAATATATATAATATTGACTTTATTATTGATATACTCTCCACAGAGAAACTTCCTAATTAAAATCTCCCATAATGGCTCATGTGTCCTATCTCTTAATTTATAAACCTCCAAGTGGTTATATTTAAACCCACCTCTGTTTTGCCTTCGGCAGGTAGCACTCTGGGCTAGCTAGTGCCAGGTGTTGGCATTTTAGCTATACACAGAAACTGGTCTGGTTTGGTGCCTAGCCCATGTTCACTTGACTATGGCTAAACTGACTGGGGAACTGGCCCCTTCCAGTGAACCCAAACCACCAGGATAGCACCCTCTATATTCCCTACGTTGCCCCCGGAGTATCTAGCTGCAGCAGCTTATTAGGTTCTTTTCAGTTGGATTGAGTTTTTCTGGGAGGCGCTGTGAAGCCAGGGTCTTTTGTAATAGCATCTGCTCACTTCACGGCTTCTTCTGCTGAGGGAAAGGGCTACACGATGCAGTCCTGTGTTGGGCAAGTCAGTGGAGGGAGCTGGGACCAGGCAGACAGCACTGTGGATATTAATTCCATGTGATTCAACCATTTTATTGCTTATGAGCACTTGTGACTCTCAGCCAGACTACTTCTCTAGTCGATTCGAACCTACGGATTGTACCCTTCATGAGTTCTTCAGCCCCAGGTGGCTCGTTACTTTGGTCTGCTGGCGGTGTGCTGTGGGAATTTCTGACTTCTCTGCTCCTTCGTAATGTCTTGTCCTCCAGTGCTTATTGGGGTTCAGGGATGATGATTGCCAACTGATGGGACTGCCTCCGATTTTTTCGCTGACAGGCAGTCTGTCACTGATGTTTCCAGCTGTACCTCTGCTTGGGCAGCCTGAGTAGCCAGAGGCAGCTTCCCAGCACCACGCTGTCTTTGCTTCTCACCAATTTTTTCCAAGCTTTCTGTTGGTCTGGTTTTGCTTCTTGTGGTTCCACTCTTAATCAAAAATGAACTTGTGAAGTGATTTTTTTATTGTGTATCAACTTTTTGGCTGAAACTGTGAAGAATCAATCAGAAGACATCTACGTGGTAGACATCTTATTGCCAATCTCCGTCTTTATATTTAATTAACTCATTCATTTTTAAGACAGGGTCTTACTAAGTCTCTAAGTTTCCCAGGCTGGGCTCAACTTGTTATCTTCATACTTTAGCATTCCAGAGTGCAGAGATTATAGGCTACACAATCTAGCCTGAATGCATTAACATCACTTTTAATATAAATGTATGTAAAGAAACAATTTAATTATTCTAAAATCACCAGGGCTTACAAAAAAATCACCTTTAGTTCCCTCCGAAAATAGGAGGATAAAAGCTTTCAGAACACTGTAATAATTTTTGGTAGTCTGGTTAAAACTTAAATTCCTTTTAGTAAAACATTTGATTTTGTACTTGCTGTAAATATCTGTTTGACCCATAAGGTACATACTTAAGTGTCTTACTAAATAAGTTCTATTCTATTTGATATTTATAATGCTTTATCCTTTTGGAATAAATATTCAAGAGTGTATAAATCAATGACTACATGAAAAATAGAAAGTGTGTGCTGTGTTTTAGTTTCCCGGGAAAAAAGACTCTGCTATTTACCATGAACTCCAAGGAGTTGCACTTGCTCTTACCTCCTTAGTAATCTGAGTAAGTCAGTTAAGGAAAATCAAAAATCTCTGTACTCTGCTATAGTTCACCTCTCTTTAGACTTCAAACAAAAAAATCATATGACTCTAAAATTTAATAGAACTTATAGAATATTTTTATTAATTACAGGATGCAAATCATTAAAACCCATGGATAATCTATTACTTGAAGATGGAAACATGCTCTATGTAATTATAATTAATTTTTCCTCATCATCAAGATGAATTATGCATTTAAGTCAATAACTTAGTAAAAGAAAATTACTAAATATCTGTCTGTTGTAGTTAAATAAATGCTTTGTATATTTTCCCTACTACTTTTATTAATATACAGATGTAATACATAGCATTTACAATGAATTTAGGTGTTTTGTACAACTATGTATCACATCGACATTACAATCCCTTCCCATTTTCGACCCTCCCATTCCCTCCCTGTCCCTTCCCTCCGCTCCGGCTATCACTTCATATGGCTCCAAAGAATGTTTGTGTTCTGGGTTTTCCAAGTCCGAGAAACCATACAGTGTTTAACATATTAGTCTTCCACGCCTAAGTCATTTCACTTAAGTCATCACTCTACCTCAGCTTCCTATTCCTCTAATGGGTTAACAGTAGTTAGATCTTGATATCTCTTCTCTGAATCCAGCCAATCCCTTTATTGGGATATTCACCAAAAGGTTTCTTTCCATATTTTCCTATATCTTTGTTGTTACTGTTACACCTGGCCTTACCCACCAGTTCCCATTAGAAAATAACTATAAGCATGTAGTTAAAAAGACTAGTTAATTTGGGAAAGAGAAAAAAATAAATAAATACATAAAATTCAGTTGCCTTAGCTGAATACTAGAAGGTGCATATTTGTACATTCACAAGGTTATCTTTACATCAATCAGTTTGCTTAGGATAAACATTCATTAGTGACCTAAGAAGTGAATTGCTACAACAATACAAAGTTAAAACTATATCAGATTGCTACATTAAATGAAGTCAAATCTATACCACATAAATATGCTTAAAGTGACAGACATGAAGGCAAATTTAGTTATTTCAGAATTCCTTAAATTTTATATCTTATTTACTCATATTTCACTAATTACCAACATACTTTCTTCTCAGCTCATTCTCCTCTAGCTGTTGTCGCTTCTTCTCTGGAGTCATTGGTGTCGCTGGTCTCCCTTTCAATTTCCAGGTTTCCTTTAAGTGGCTGCAAATTCCTTTAAGCTGTCTCTGTCATGGAAAGTTTTAAGTTCTTCCTTAAAATTAAAAGATAATTTTGCTGGATATATCAGTCTTGGTTGGCATTTATGTTCTTTTAGTGCTTGGATGACATTGCTCCAAGATCTCCTGGCTTTTAGAGTTTGGATTGAAAAATCTGCCGTTATCCTGATGGGCTTATCTTTGTAGGTCACCTTCTGTTTTTCTCTTACTGCTTTTAGTATTTTCTCTTTGTGTTGGGTTTCTAGAATTTTAATTATGATGTGTTGTGATGAGGATCTCTTCTGATCAAAGTTGTTTGGTGTTTATATGCCTGCAATAGTTCCATATTCATTTCTTTTCTTAGATTTGGGAAATTTTCTTCCATTGTTTCATTAAACATGTCCTTTAAGCCTTTTGTTTTGTCCTCAGTCTTCTCGATTCCCATAATTCTGAGGTTGATTCTCCTTGAATCATCTATCAGCCATTGCAATGATTCGCTTTCTTTATTTGCTTTGTGTTCTTCATGGCCTGTATGTTGCAGCTTAGTCACTTTATTTTCTAGGTCTGACATTCTATTCTGAAGTTGTTTAAAGTGGTTGCTTATTATTACCTGCATGTTTTTCATTTTCTGAATATCTGCATTCAATTTTTCTATATCTCTATTGTGTTCTTCTCTATTTTCTTCTTTTGTCTTAATTATCTTGTGGTATATTTCTTCTGTGGTCTCCTCTAGTTGCTTTTCAAGGCTTGCTTTTTTGCTTATCTATGTATTGGTGTAGCTCTTCTGCTGTCTGTTTTATTTCTTGCTTTAATTCCTGCTTTAATTCGTTGAATTTCTGGGCCCAGAAATTGCCATCATTTTTGCCATATTCATCTTTATTTACCCTGATATCATCTCCTGGCGTTTCAGGTCTTTTTGTAGGAGATTTGTAACCACGCTTCGCCATTTCTTCTTTGGTCTCCTCTAATTTCTTTTCAAGGCTTGCTTTTTGCTTAGCTAAGTGTTGTTGTAGCTGTTGCTCTGTCTGTTTTATTTCCTGCTTCGCTTCCTGGTTTGCTTCCTGCTTTAATAATTCCTACTATAATTCCTGCTTTATTTCACTGGCTATCTGGGCCCAGAAGTCACCATCACTCGTGCCCATTTGTTTTTTGAGTTCTGCAATTTCAGCACCCCTTGTACCCTCCCCTGGGGAGTCAGATCTTTTTGTATAAGATTTGTCACCACGTTTCCCCATGGTTCTGCTACCTCTGACTGTCTCTGGTGAGCAGGGAAGAAAATGGCTCCTGCTGATGTCACTGACTGCGATGGCTGTTGAGCCCCGTTTCTGATCTGGGATCCTGGGGCCTTTTCTAGAGGAAGCCCTTGCTGTGTTTGTAGTACACACACACACACACACACACACACACACACACACACACGGGTTAGTGCTTCTGAGGCTGGGGCCACCCGCTGCCAATAATTCCCACTCTCTGGGTCCTTGCTTACCTCGGGCTGAGGTTCTGGCCTCCGGACCTTGTTTGTGATCTGTGGATGCTGGCAGCTTGGGGCCGTGCCAAGTCGGCTGTTTTCCTCATCCAACGTGACTTCAAGATTTCAGACCCGCCCACAGCCTCCTCTCCCGTTGTTGTGTGCTCCATTCTCTCCCAGCTCTGTCCTCTCCCAGCTCTGCTTGTCAGATACTCAGGTCCCCGCGCACTTTCCTCCATCCACAGCTGCAGCTGCCTGCCGTTTGGAGCCGGCTGTGGCCGTTTCCTTAACCGCAGGAATTTTTTTTCCCCCTCTGGTTTCGATGGTCCTTCGGAGTTTCTGGTCTCCCGATGGTTGCCTTTCAGTTTTGGGGGATGCACCTCTCTTTCCTAGCTACACCAAGCAGGCTTTTTCTAACTTTCTTCTTGACTTTTTAAGAGAGTTGATGAGGAGACATTGTGCAGTGCTGTTACTCAGTCACCATCTTGACTGTAAGCCTCTGCTTTGTATATTTTTGTCTCTCCAGGAACCTCAAGATGCATTTATGTGTCATATAGATACTAAGAGCAGTTTATTTAGGGCAGTACATGTAAGGTATTATTCCCTTATTTGACCACATAATCTACAGAAAGAGACTGTATATTGAAGTAATATGATATGCATATCTGCGTAGGCAACGTGATAAAGATATGAATTGCATGAATACCATGAAAGCACAAATATATGAAAAATAAACTATTTCCTTCTAGATTAATCAAGGAAATA
This sequence comes from Ctenodactylus gundi, assembly GCA_004027205.1. Classification (NCBI taxonomy): domain Eukaryota; kingdom Metazoa; phylum Chordata; class Mammalia; order Rodentia; family Ctenodactylidae; genus Ctenodactylus; species Ctenodactylus gundi. The sequence continues at coordinate 505,460 of PVKB01000559.1, read as the reverse complement.
TAATTTAAAATGCATACTTTAATCAGAAATAGGAAAACGGAAATGGGGCAAGGCGAACAGCACATACCAAGGCTCCAGATGCCTTCTGGGTTTGCCTGGTAGGCTGATGTGAAGAGGAAATGGAGATGAAAGCTTAGTATGATTAATGATATTCAGAATGGCCATGTGAAACCATTGAATATGCTCAAACAGAGGGATGACAGTAAACATGTTCATATTTTACAAAATGCACTGTGGCTCCTTTGTAGATACTGGGATTGAAGGGAAGGAAAATGATTTCATTTTCAAGCATGTTAATCTCACAGGATATCAAAGAGAGCTATTTAGTGTTTAGTTAAATATAAGGATTTAGAGCTTAAAAGAAAGGAATGTAGCAAAGATTCAGATTCCTAAAATTCTACATAAGCATATAGGGTTATCCGTGGGGCATATACATGCAACAAAAAATAAATGATGAAGATTATGACATAGAAAGAAACAGCATTAAAACATTTAGCAGAGAAAAAACAGCAAAAATAACAAAAGTAATGAGAGAAATGAAAGAAGTCAAAGAAGATTGTGTTGTAGAAGTAAACAGATAGAAGATATGGCTACGTTTCCTTGCTTTATAATAGTTATAGAAAATATCAGAACTAATTGCTAGAAAGACATCAAGCACAGTGATGAACTGAGAGCCAGATTTGCCAATTTCAGTGAAAGGACAGAGACAAAGAGGAGAATGCAGTGGCTTAACAATGTGAGAAAACAGGCAGAAGTAGATTTCTTGAATAAGAAGTTTGGCTTTGACAGGAAGAATCTAAGTACTTGACGTATAATAGACATCCAGTGAGTGAAAAGGCAAAAGGGCAGGAAGGAGGAAAGACAGAGCTCGAGAAGGTGACCTGAAGGATGTTTGCAAATGTTTCCTTAATTTGAGAATCTTACCAAGCTAGACGTTAGCTGACCCCTTACCAAACGAGGGTTGTTTCATTTGGTTTTCTTTGGTCAATAGATAATCTGACAGAGCATGTCTACTTCTTTGAAAACAGTGAATGATACACAAATTTAAATGAAATAATTGTTTCATGAATAAGTAGTTTATCTAGTTCTTATTCTAAAACTTAAGAACAAGGATCATGGGAGACTTGTATGATGCTTTCTCTATGTGGGAAGCACCTTCCCTAGAGAAGTGTCTTCCAACCCTCCAGATGAAGCCATATTGTTTCCATGTTGCTCTCGCTACTATAATCCCAAATACCTTCCTTTCGTAACTCATTCCTCATATTGTGGCTACATACTTGTTTATGTCTGCCTTCCCTTTTGGACTACAAACTCACTGTTGGTGTACTGACAATGTCTACCACAGTGCCTGGAACGTTCTGCATAATCAATGAATGTTTGCTGAATTACAGACCTAAAGAAAAACCTAAACAGGGAAATAATTTCCTGAACTTGGTCTTGAATTGAAAAAGTGTTCAGGTTCTTTTTCTTCCTTTTTGGGGGAGAAAATTCACATACTAGCCAATCAAATTGAACTAAGTCACATCTTACATGTGCGGTCTCCCATGATCTCTAATTTGCTGCTTTTGGCAGAATTCTTGGTGAACAGCTAGAATCTTCACCTGGAATGTAAAAAATCATTTTTGGTCAATTCCCCTTCCTATATTCCCTGTATTATTTTAATGCTAACCCCGTAACTCATGGGACCTCTATGTCACAAAATAGCAAGTGACTTTTTTTGAAGAGTGAGGCGATAAGATTTGCAGAGACACGAGGATAGCGGAGGGTACTGAAGGCAGGTGCCTGGGTTCAAGTTCTAGTTTCATCCACAAAGTATGTAACCTTGACAAGTTTCCTAACCTCTCTGAGACAGTTTCAACTGTGAAATATAAATATTAGTATTATTACTTAAATAAGATTTTCATTGGGTAATACTTTAATTAACACATATAAATGGTTTAGGAGAGTATCCACTAAGTAGTAAGGGCTCAATAAATGCTAACTTGTTTTTTTTATTGTATCACACAATTTATTCAATCAGCCTGCTCTCAAACTCAGTACTTACAGTCCATAGAACACCCAGTCTAAACTCACATAGGAATGGGATTCATGTCATTATTTTAGACATTCAATGGTTCCTCAATTGAAGAAAGTAAAATTACTTTATGACTCATTTACCTCCATTCTCATTACAATAAACTGAAAAAGGCCTACAAAAATAGTTTAGATTTTCCCCAGAATTGTCCAGGTTTCATCCACTCAAATCACTTTCAAAAGTCAACTCAGCCATTTTTTTCAGGTTTTGAAAGAATACTTTATTGAAGTAAGTGTAGAAAGGGAAAGAGGAGGAGTAACGCTTCTGCTAGTCAGCAAGGGAAGTTGGAAATGTGAGTTGCCACCACACCTCGGCCATTTTTAAAGGAAGGGTTTAGTTCCTGTGTAACTCCTGTGAGCATTGATTAGACAAACTGATAAATTATAATCAAATAAGCTTAGTGAGGCCATGTACGTAGGTTTGTTTCACTTGAAACAAAACTCGTATTATTTATCTACAAGAGAAAAAATATTTTATATTTCCCAGTTTTGTTTCTAATCAACTTGATGTTCAATGTGATTAAATCTTTAGATGAAAAACAAACTTTATTGATTCTCAATTATATTCAATAAAGTAGTCATCTGTATGTCAAACCATATAGAATGTCACTGTGACTGAAAGGAGGGCCAAAAGATGCCTTCACATTTTTAATATCAGGAGATACATGGCTACACCCTAGTGACTTTGGTATAAAAGCTCTAAGGGACAGATGGACATTTGCTAATACAGACTGTGTCATGATTCATTCCAAAAGAGAAGTATCAACAAATTGTTGTGCCTTCATAACCCAAAGGACACTGGCATAGGCCTCTGGTATAGTTTTCTTCTTATATTCCAACTTAAAATCATAAACGTTAGTATCCAAAACATGTTTTCTGGTAAGAAGATTTATGTTGCAGAACTCTAGATTACGGACGAGTTTTCTCAGGAAAAGGGACAAACATTACACTTTATGAAAATTAATAGCAAAGAGCGCACTGGCCTTAGAACCTAATAGACTGGGCTTCTGTTCACTCGCTACAGAAGCTTAAGCCAGTAGGTACACCTCCCTCAGCCGCAGTTTTCTTTTCTATAAAGTCAGAGTAACTACAGATTTTAAGTTTTACACATGTTTTATGAGGATCAAATTCGATGAAATATTTAAAGTGCTTTGAAAAAGCTTCAGATTCTCAGTTTTGACTGACATTATTACTGTGTAGATTGAAGTAAAGAAAGATTTGCTTAACTCATAACCTTGAGTTAGCACATATGCTGTTAATTTAATCTATTATGCTTGTATTTTTAAAAATCATGAATGTCAACATCTGCTCCTAGAAATATGAAAGAATGAGTATCATTTTAAAAACTCATTAGAGCATCAAGAAATCATGACTAAAATATGTGCTATTAAGTTCATAAATAATAAAAATACAAAGTTAAAAGTTTTAATGTGTAGAATCTGAAAAAAGTAAGCCAGACTTTCAGTTAAGCAGAGTGAAAGAGGGAGGGATGGACAGCAAAGGGACAGAGAGAGTAAGGAAGAAACAGGGGTGAAAATCAAATATATTGACTGAAATTCCAACTGCTCTGATGAGATTTACTAATAACAACAAATAAGATGCTTGATGAAAGCAGAGAGTACTGTGATTACCAGAGGCTGCAGGTGGTTGGGTGGACGAGGGAAGGTGAGACATTGGTTAGTGGCTACAAAGTTACATTGTAAAGGAAGAATGAAGTCCTGTTGTTCTATCGCACAGTGAGGTGATTATAGTTAATAATAATGTGTATTTTGGAAAAAATGAAAGATATTATTTTAAATGCACTCATCAAGAAGAAAGGAGGAAGTTTTAGGATGATAGATTTGCTCTGAAGCCTTATTTGATCACTTCACAATGAATATAATTTTTCAGGTAAAAAAAGCAATCACAACAAATAATACATACAAAAATTAAAAATATGGTGTTTCATTTAATAGCCAAACAAGGAAAACAAAGTTTGCATACAGTGGAGAATGAAAATTAAGATGCCATGTAAAACCCAAAGCTACACAGTTTAGTGGGATGGTGGAATGGAAAATGTCTATCCACTAGGATGAAGAGATGGAAAAATGTTTGTTTCAATTTAACTTCCTTGGGGCTGGAGGAATGGCTCAGAGGTTAAAGTAGTTGCGTAAAGTAAGTCAACTGCTAAGTCCCCAAGTTCGATTCCCCAGCACCACGTAAGCCGCGCATGGCGGTGCATGCCTGTAATCCCAGCACTTGGGAGGCTGAGGCAGGAGGATTTCAATGAGTTCAAGGCCAGCCTGGGCTCCATAGTGAGTTCAGGACAAACGTTGGCTACAGAGTGAGACCCCGTCTCACAAAAAAAAAAAAAAGTTTTCAATTTAACTTCCTTGTAAAAATTCATCTCCTCTGAAAGTCTATAATCACAGAACTATAACACATGCTTATGGCTAACTTCGTAAGTTTTCATATTCCTTAAAATCACAAGCCTAGAAATTAAACTTAAGTGGCACTAAAGTGATAATTTCTGACAAAGAATAAGCAACAGACTTACACTATTGTGGTTTGGATCTGGACTATTCCCCAAAAGCCTCATGTACCTACAGATACTGTGTAGTACTGGGACGTGGGACCTGGCTGGAAGGACCAGACACTTGGACTTGACCTGCAGGGGCGTGTACTGGTTTGGCCTTTCTCTGACTTGGCTATGTTCTGCCATGCCCTGAGGAGCTCTGTCTCCATGTCTGGCTTAAGCCCACCATTCCCATCATTTTCTAGCTGCCCATTTGTGAATGGACTGTGACCTTCTGAAACTGTGAGCTAAAATAAATATTTTTTCCTAAAGTTATAGGGTATTATGACCTAGCAATGAGAAAGTAACTAAGATATGCACTTCTGTGGAGTTCTTAAAATAAAGTGTCATACATTTAACTACATGATCCTCAATTATAAGCTATACAACCACATTATCCACCACACTGAGGAAGCAAATAAAATGAGCAATAAAATTAGATCCTGAAGAACATGAATGGGCTGGAGGAAGAGCTCAGCAGCCAAAGCACTTGCCTAGCAAGCACTAAGTACCTGAGTTCTACTTCCCAGCAGCACATAAGCTAGACATGGGGTGCACACCTGCAATCCCAGATCTTGGGAGGCTGAATTGCCTTGAGTCCAAAACTGGCCTGGGCTCCATGGTGAGTTTAAGTACATCCTAGAGTGTGAAACCCTGTCTCAAAAATAAAAAGGAACATGAAATAGTGAAATGAATGGACACAAGATAGAGAATATGTAAAACTAATGTTAACAACAAAAAAAAAAAAAACAAAATTTTAAGCAATAAAAATTAGATTATATTTTACTATTAATAGTTATTATTAAATTTTCCAGTGCTGAGGATCAAGTCTAGGGCCTTGTGCTTGCTAGGCAGATGTTTTATAACTGAGATATAACCAAAACCAATATTATTTTTTGAAAGCCACCTGTACTTTAAAACCAGGTAAAACATGGAGGAATAAAAAGTACTAGCTAAAATAACAAAACTCCGTGAGTAGACTAGCCAATAGGAAAGACCTGAGAAATACAAGTGCAGTCCAGAAAGCCAAAGAGATGGAACACTTTAAAAAGAGAAGCACAGAGCCATGGAAATAGAATAAAAGAAGGTCTAATAGGTTTGTGTTGGAGTAGTTATTGCCTCGGAAGAAGACAATTTTAAGAATAGGGGAGGCCAGAATTAAAGAGGCAATGACCCAGACTCTTAGTTGTAGGACAGAAAAATTCACAAGAAGGATATAATGGAAGAATTCTTTATTTGGCATATCAGATACATTCACAAGTTATAAACAGCCAGAAAGAAAGGACAAATGATTTTGAAGGCATGGCTACTATATGCACAGTAGACTTCTCCTGAAGAGTAACAGAAAACTTGACCATGCAATGGTAAATTCCAGTGTTCAGAGGACATTTATAATTTGACTCTGAGATCAAATCTCATTCAAAATAAAGTTTTCCAAAAAAAAAAGATACGAACATTTACATAAAAAAACTTTTTCGGAAGTAAACTTTAGAAGATAAACTTAAAGAGGAAAAATTATCCCAAAAGAAAAACTTAAAAAAGTATAACAAGAAAAGAAGAATGAGGATATACTTAAGTATAAATAAATGGTAACTGAATAAAATATCTTAGGGAAGTAATAAAACAAGATAAAAATCAATATTAGGCCATGGTAACGTGTAAGATGATGTGCTAGGAAAAATTCTGAATCTGGAACAAAATGTCTGACACTTGCAACGTAAAATAAGAAAGGATGATTTTGACTCACAGTTTCAGATGTTTCAGTCTATGGTTGGCTGGCTGTAAAGCAGAACCACCGCTGCAGAAAGGCACAGTGGAGCTCAGCTTCTCAATTCATGGTGACCAGGAAGCAGAGCACAAGGGAAGAATGCCAGTAAGAGACACATTCCCCAAAGGCACTCATCCCCTGACCCAACTACGGGGTTAAGGTGGATTGCCAACTAGATTAGCTTTGGAATCATCCCAGGGGGTCAGTAAGGCCCACAATTGGATGTGTCTAAGCACGCCATGAAGGCATGACCTTGAGGTCTATATCTGGCCCTGCTCTCTTTGTGCTCTGATGTTCCCACCCTGCTTTCTCGTCGCCAGTAACCATGCACTTTTGGTCTGCTGTTATTTTCTGCCTTGGGGCCAACTGGCCATGTACCAAATCTCCCATAACTGTGAGCAAAGATTAGCCTCACCTTCTTTAAGATGTATGTGTAAGTCATTGTGTCTCAGCAACAAGAAAGCCGATTAACATACCATCTCCTCTAAGTGTGCCCCATCTCCTACATCACACTCAACTATGAACAACAGAAGATAGACTACCCACTTCTCCTGTCTGGGAGTCTCTTAAACCAGTCTAGTTCACAAGGTTTACAAGGAGAGTAGGGTGATCAGGTTTAAAACGTTTTAAGTCCTTGCATTTTTTCCCAAGGGAAAGAGAAATAGTGAATAACGTTATATTCCATTAACGTTATATTCCATTCCATGCTCCTTGAAAATGTAAAGATAACCCCCAAAGTGGAAATAGATACTATTTTCTTCTAAACTCTTAGAAACAGTATGACCTAAAGAAGTCAGAAGATGAATTTTCTAAATGACCAAATGGCAAAGAGTTTAAATTTTAAGGACCTCTGTATAGACTGTTAGAATTAACTTTGCATTTGTAACATAAATTAACTACAGCCAATACATAATGAACAGTCAAGTAGTTCAAATAAATATTTATGTATAAAAAGAACTAGCTGGATTAACATGGCCTATAGATTTGCCAGACCTTAATCTTAGAAAGTTTTACATTTAATTCTACAATCCAATTTGATTAAAAATTTAAATACACTACAAAGCATGAAGATTGATTGATTGTGCCAGGGATTGAATTCAGGGCTTTCCTCATGCTAAAATTAGATGAAATTCCAGTATATTATACCATAGCTTTGATGTTTATTTATGCATATGGATATTCAAGTGTTCCTGCTCTATCTTTTTAAAGACTCCCCTTTTCTCAAAGAATGGTCATTATGCCATTGTTGAAAATCACTTTTACTATCTTAGTTCATTCAAGTTTCTATACCAGGGTACCCTAATATAGTTAGTTTATAAGATACACAAAGTTAACTAGAATCTAAGACAGAGAACTGAAGAAAAATAAGCTCCTTAAAATCAAAGACACAATTAAAACATGGACAATTGAAATGAATACATTATTCTCAACTGAAGAAATATAAGTGGCCAACAAATGCATGAAAAAAATGTTCAACATCCTTAGCCACAAGAGAAATGCAAATCGAAACAACACCAAGATGCCATCTTACCCCAGTGAGAATGGCATATACCAAGAGCTCAAATAGCAATAGATGACAGTGAGGTTGTGGGGATAAAGAAACTCTCTTAACATTGCCTGTGGGAGAGGTACAATCACTATGGAAAGCAGTATGGAGATGCCTCAAAAACTGAAAGTATATTTCCCACTTGACCCAGCAATACCTCTTCTAGGTATCTTTCCAAAAGAGGCAAGAGCACCATACACCAGAGATAATGTATATCCATGTTAATAGTAGCACAATTAATAATAGCTAAATCATGGAAGATGCCAAAATATCAATCAATAGACCAATGGGTTCAAAACATGGTAAACATACACAATGGAGCATTATCCTGCCATCAAGACAGATAAATATGGATCATTTGTAGGTAAATGGGTACCACTTGAGACCATCATGCTTAGTGAAGTGGGTCAGACTCAGATTAAATACCACATGGTTTCTCTGAGAAAGTGAAGGTATAAATAAATAATAGTCAAATACATGAAGAACTGGGAGTCAGAGGAGATGAGGGAAGGGTAGGAGGGCAAGAAAGGAAGAGGGGGAAATTTTGAAATTGTTGTGATGCTTATGTGCTTATGTGCACAGAGTTTTCAAGTTCAATGTAACCATTGTGTCTTGCATATACACACCAGTAAAAATGGAGGAAAAAACCACAATAAGCATTTTTAAATACACTTAAATATATAGATGGCTTCTCCTTAGTCTATACTACAGGCATTTTCCGGACAATCTGACTGTCGTGCGCGCAAGCATGGAAAGAATGGAAACGGGTCATTCCCAGAGCTCCGGGCCTCAGGGCCTCCTGTCCATTCCTGTTGCACTGTAGGGACAGCCTTCCCTTATCTGCTGCAGCAGCTTTAAGCTCCTGCCCAGGCAGTGAACCCCATTTCTCATTTGTTATTCATGATCAGGATTTGAGGGCTCCACCTGGCCTCTTAGCTTGGTCCTTTCACCAAGGAAGCTTCTGGGCCCCTTTCATTCATCTAGGTCAAATTTTTCTGTAACTTTTGTCTGAATCTAAACCTTCAACTCTGTTATGCGTGTACTTTTACTGGCAAATATGATTTTACTGCTTCTGGTTTGCAGAGTTGTTCTCATTTTAAGTATGACTGTGCTTTTCTAATTTTATTTTTTCTTATATTTCATGCATCTAAAATGGGGAGTAGGGGACAAGGCATAAATTCGTGGTGCACACTTCCCATTTATTTTTACTAGTAAAGATAAACTTTTGAGGATTTTTAAAAATATTTATATTCATTGGGTTGTTTCAACACCTTTGCCCAATTTTTGTGGTTTCTCTGTGTCTAACTTTCCAATCATCACTTATTTCCAAACTGCCCTTTATCTCTGGTACTGAGAACTGAACCCAGTACCTTTGCACTGAGCTACATCCCCAGGGCCTTTTAAAATTTTTTTTGTTTAATTTTCAGACAGGGTCTCTCTAAATCACTATGTTGTATAGTTGGGCTCAAACTTGTGATCCTCTTCCCTCAGCAAACTTTCTTCACATATTATGTGCATTGGCACTTTGTCTGCCATATTCATGCAGAAACTTTATGCAAGATTGTCATTAAGTTGAATGCATTGTTCATGTAGATAGACAAGTGTTTCAATTGCATGTATTTAGTTTTATTCTGGAGATATTTAAATTATTATATTTTATTTATAATTATATATTTTATAAATTCTACATGTCCTATGGTTTTGCTATCAACATATGTGATCTTTTAATGTTAACCCTTTGTTTATATTAAGAAAACATTGAAAGACGTGCTGTCTGCATTCCCTTTAAATGGTGGCAAGTAACTAAAAAACCTGTCAATTTCCACCTGCAGTCTATGTTCAAAAGGCTCTGTAAGATAGATGCATTATTCTGATCCCTTACTTTATGACAGATTGAACTTACATGCACAAACCAATTTGCACAACAGCAGGAGAATTAAAATATTAAACTCCCACTGCCGATTGCTAATTATTTTTCTTCTTTCTGGGTGGCAGCCCTCAGGCAGGCAGAATGCAAAGGCAATGTACTTTTTACAAGTAGAAATCATCTTACTGTGAATTCCACCTGCACACATCAGTATTGGTAAAGGGCATTAATCATAACTTTCCAAAGAAAATATTCTAGCATGAATGATTTGTGTTTAATGTTTATTAATGCAAAGGATGGAGAAATGTTCCTCAAGTTTCTACAAAGTTCTTTTTTCTGGGTGAAAAGCAGCACGTGCCTGCTAGCTTGCTTGTGGAACCTGTGGGGAAAATCACCTTATTTGGCTAAATCCAGGAGCTCTCTCTCCAACTGTTTAATTCTCAGCTGCATTAACATTGCCACCTTTGAAGATTCTACTTCTCTGTTTAGACTTTTAGCTACTGGAGAGAGTGAGGTAGCAGGAGCACATGAAACTATAAGTCTGAGGTCTGAGGTAGGCCCAAGTCGTGTATTTAAAAAAAAAAACAAACCGATTTTTTTTTGTTTCTTTCCCAGGTTTCTTTTTCTCTTGCAGTATAATCAAAAGAGACTGGATTTAGGGTCTTAAAGAAAGCATTAGGATCCAAGCAATCAAGTTTCATCTGTACAACTTTGATCTAGTTATATAATCCTTCTGAGTGTTAGTATTATCACAAAGCTCTTAGGATAATTACACGAGATAACGTATGTCAAAGCACTAAGCTTACAACACTGTGACTAATCACTAAAGGGTGTTGATTTCAAATCTGAATTTCCTCATTGATTTCTGGAAGACACCATGGTTCAGTCTTAATGCCTCTCTCTTTTTTTCATCTAAATTTATTCATACAATTTATTGTCATATTTGTGCAAAGTTTACCTGGTATTCCTTCCTTCCTCTTCCTCACCTTTTGTGCCAACTTTAGTATAGACCCTAACTTAAAACAAAATCAACCTACATTTGTTAATGTTTCCCATTGTATATGATCAATCGTACCAAGTAGATGATCAGCATTTCAAGGGAGAGGCCGGACTTAAATGTTTGCACAAATCGCAGTAAATAAATGCTGCTGCATTCTCTATCAACTTATAGATTTGGTTTTAACTGGTAGGATAAGCCCATCAATCCGCAGACAAGGAAGTCCTGCTTTTCCACCGGCTCAGTCATTGTGAAGCATGCCTTCGGTTCTGTGAGGATGCACAGGAAATCAAGTGAACTATGGAGAAAGAGGATGAGACGCTGGAAGAGAAACGAGCTAGTAAGAAATTGTGGCTGAACAGTGAGTGAGAAAGGGGTAAAGGAAGCCGTGCAAGGGAAACTTGTGGGGAGAAGTCACGGGCTTCTTACTTGTATAGTTTTAATACATTAGTAACAACTGTTCATGCTCATTTACTAGTCAATCAGTGATTATTCTCTGAAAATTTATAGCTTAACCTCTACACATGGGGAGGAATAGTGTCTGCTTTCACCCTGGGGCTCCATCCCCTGCTGCTTCGGCAGCTGTTGAGCAGGGATTCAGTTTCTTTAGCAGCAAGTCAAGGAAGTAACAAGAAGAAAAGAGAGGCAGAGGAGGGGAAAGGGGTGTAAGGGACATGGAATCTTGATGAAAGGATGGAGGGCCAAAGAAAAAAGACTGGGAGTGTGAGTTAACTGGGGTAGGAGTATGTTAATCTGTGCAAGATTCAGAAGTACCTGCTTAGCAAGGCTGTGTGCTGTCTTCTGACATTCTGCTTTGTGGAGACTGATAAAACCTCAGAAGGACTTCCAGGAGGTAGATGAGGAGGCTGAATAGTTTCTGCTAAACTAATCCTTGCCCTCTTTCTACCCCCTAATCTCTGTCCAGAATTTTCCCCTCATTTGCTCCTGAAATTTGAATTTTTTTTCCACCTTGCTACTGAACTGTTTGTGAAAATGTTCTGAAAACAGTGAAAGGCAGCAAGGTAAACACAATGTATACTTCCTCAGGCTGGAGGGATGGCTCAGTGGGAAAGCAGTTGCCTAGCAAGTGCTAAATCAAGTGCTAAGTACCTGAGTTTGGTTCTCCAGCACAACATCCACCTTGAATATGAAAGTCAAATCTAATCAGAAAGAAGAAATTGGCCTATTCTGAAAAACTCAATGCATAATGTGTGTCTTAGTTACTTTTTCATTACTGGGACTCAATACCCAACATCGACAACTTACGGAGGAAAGATTTATTGTAGCTTACAGTTTCAGAAGGTCTCAGTACATTCACAGGTGGGTGGCCGGAAAATGGTAGAAACACATGACCTGGCTGGAGCAGGGGCAGGGCCAGAGCCAGAGCTCCAGGGGCAGAAATCCTCACAACATGGTAGTACAGACAGAGACTGGAAGGAAGGGCGGAACCAGCACTCGCCCTTGCAGGTCAAGCCCCACGCACCTGCCCCCTCTCCAGCCAGGCCCACCTCCCAACCCTACACGGCATCCATAGAAACATGAGGCATTTGGGAAACACTCCAGATACAAACCACCACATGTATAAAGTAAATATCAAATGGTCAGAATACAAAGTGGAAGAGAAACACCCTATAAAGAGCATATTACATATTTTTCACTAATCTAATGGAAATAAGACTATTTTAAAGATTAATATGATAAATGCATTTGTATAAAAAGGTGGCTATAAGGCTTTTGTGGGCCAGGGCAGAATGCTATGGGTTGAATCTGGAATGTCCCCCAAAACATAATGTATTAGGATGTTGTGCATATGTGCTGTTAGAAGTGGGGCTTTTTCAGGAGTGGATTTTGGGTATGTGGAAGATAATAAAATTGTACCAAATTAGAGGAGTATGGCACATTACTGAGTGTATTGCCGAAGGGATATATATTCTTGTGCCAACTTCTTCTGGAGGCCTGATTTATTCGTCTGATGATGCCATGAATGGACTAAGCCCTCCAGAAACAGGGAACTAAAGTAAAACTTTCCCTTCCTTAAGCTGTGGATATCAGATACTGTGTCACATCAGTGAGAAAGTGACTAACACAAGGAACAACTTCATTAGCTGACAACAGAAATTATAGCATCTAAGGCGTAAGTGAGAATACATTTAAAAGGAATGGTTTTATGAAGTCTTATGTTACTCATCAGGAAATGTGAGGCCACATTGGTTAAATTTAACAGATGAACTATAAGTTATCTAATAAATGGAAATAATACTTTATGATAGAAATATTTAATGTATCCTTACCTAGACAGAGAATAGTTATTATTAGGATACAGCTTAGCCAAGTGCTCTAAGGGGAGCAAAGAAAATGATGATCCATTTCTTTGTGTTTAATTTATGCCAAGCATTAAAGGAAATGAGCTTAAATAATTGAAGCCTCTTTCAGTTTTAAGATCTTCTAAAATCAGAGAACATGAGAACATTTTGAATGGAAAAAACACAGTAAGTCTAAGTTAATAATGACTAGGCTAGGGGCATCGCTTGGGATCGAAACACAAGGCCCTGGGCTAACCCCAGGACTACATAAACTGAGTATGGTGGCACAAACCTGTAATCCCAGCACCCAGGAGGCTGAGGCAAGAGAATTACTGTGACTTCTAGGCCAGCCTGGACTACATAATAGGACCGACCTGTACTACAGAACAAATCCTATATCAAAAAAAAAAAAGTTCCCTGTATCAGACACTTCATGAACTGCTGTATATGTAGCACCTCTCTCTGTCACTAAAACAGTCTTATAGTCTTATATGGTAGATCGTCTTCATAACCTTATTTTATATAAAGGAAAATTAAAGCTCAGAGGGAGACTAATTTGTACAAGGTCATGCAGTAAGTTGTAAAGTCAAATACCAACAATCTAGCTTTGGAAGCTAAGTAGTTCCCTGTTAGTCTATAGTGTCCATGAGAGAGCTTAGATGAAAGGAGCCCTTTCCGGTGCCAGTGCCTTGGTAAAAGGAATGCATGCTTCAAATCATGATACTTGCTATGAAATACTAGCAGGGTATGATAATGAGTTATAGATGAAGAGTGAGAAAGTGTTGGCAAATAATTTGGTGGAAATATTAACTGATCTCAGAAAAACTAACTTCACCTAGTCTGAGGATAGATGAATTCAAGTTTAAGTGCATAAATTCAAGATATATTAAGGTTACACATGCATAAATAAACAACTAGAAGGGAAATGAGTCCTTAAAAGAAAAAGATCAGGAAAAAATTCTTGTGACACAATTTGGAGGACATATATGTATAGAAAAATTGGTCTTGGGGCTGAATTTTTAAAGTGTTCAATAATGAATAGAAGAAATGAGTCAGCATATTTCACTGAGGTTAGAAAACAATCAGAAAAAAAATAAAAGGGGCACGGGGGCGTTTCCAGCAGGAAGAGGAGTCCAAAAGTGTAGAATGTTACAAGAGAATCAAGTAAGATGAGCACGAAGAAGGTGCCACTGTATTATCAGTCCCAGTGGTTTGAAAGAGGATTTTTATTGAAGCGGTGAGGGCAGAAGACGTATTACATGTCTCTGAGAGTACGGAAATGCTAGTGGAGACAAGCAGTGAGGAACAATTCTTTCAAAACATTCATTCAGGAAGGAAATGTGAATGATAAAACACCATTTTACTGAAAAATGGGATCAAATAAGGACTTCTCTAAACCACTAACTGTTTCAGCATACTTGTGTACAGAGATAAAAGAACCAAAGGAGAGGTATTAAAATAAAAGATGGATGAAGTACTTTATTTCCTCTCTCAGAATCAGTTGAGAGTAGAACTAAAATTACAAAAATATAAAGGCAAATGATGACAAGATTTAGACTTTCCAAATTCTAGTTCATGAACTAATTCCAGACTCCCTCAAATTCCTTCCAATACCTTTGTCCTGAGTTTTACTGAGGTATAATTGATTTATAAAACTGCATGTAATTAGTGTTTACAATTTGATGAGTTTGAACACACATTAATAAATGACCGTAAATATACATCAATAGAGCATTGTAGTCTATTTAATAAACAACCACCACTGCCCAATGTTTTCTGATATCGTTTTGCTTTTTTGTTTCGTTTTGTTTTTCTGAATAGTAAAGTGCTGGATTATTACATTGGGCTGACCAAATGGATATTTATACATGACATCCAAAGCACATGCAAAAAACTAAAAGTAGAAAACTGGAATTGTAACTTGTTAAAAAAAAATTCTGCAGAGTTAAAGAAACAATCAATAGTGTAAAGAAGCAAACTATGAAATGAGAGAAAATTAGCAAACCATATATATGGCAAGGAGCTAATATCTGAAATATAGAAGGAGATTCTAAAACCCATAACCTTATCAAAATGATAAGATTTCTGGCTGAGCCTTGATAGATTCAAATTCAGTAGGCCTTAGTTGTCACCTAGAAATTTGCACACTGTAATAGCTTGTCAAGCAATACTGCTGTATAGCTACGGAACAATGATCCTCATTTCTATTACATCAATGATCTTCTTACATTAACAAGTATTTTCTAATTCCTTCTATATGATCCTGAACTGAAAATCATAAAAATACAGCTATATGATATTTTTCAAAAATCAATGTAATTTCTTGACTACAATATAAAAGGGGAATACCAGGAAAGGGCTCCATAATATAATAATATGCTTTTCAAAAGGTAATTATTTGAGAATGAGTATAGTAAGGAAACATAATGAAATTATCAGATGCTTGTACCTACTTAAAATAGAGCAATATGGATTTAAGATAATAAATAGGACAATCTTGAATTAAATATCCCACTATTTTTGTTATACTGGGTATGGTAGTAAGGTAGATTATCAACTTGATTAGCTTTAAAGCCAACCATAAGTTTAATAAATGACACTTATGGTTGTGTCTATGTGGGTCATGAAAGTGGACCTTGGATATCTATATCTTCTCCATTGCCCTTTCCTCTCTAGCACTGTTTTTCTGTTTGTTGGCTTCCATTTTTCTTCTTTCATGCCTTTTTGTCATGATGTTTTTGCATTAGAGCCAGTTTATCATGGACAGAATACTCTGAAATCATGAGTCACATAAACCACTTCCTCTCTTAAATTATTGGTGTTAGGTATCGGTCCCCGCAATGGGAAAGCTGACTAATATGTGAAAATTGAATCCAGGGCCTCGGGAACCAGAGGCAAATGCTCTACCACTGAGTTACAACACCAGCCCACTGCTTTTTATTGATATTTAATACTTTAATATAAAAGTTATAGATATACAGCATAGAATCATTATGATTGTGAAAATAGTGCCATGTACAGGCCAACTACAAATGCGGATGAATATGAGAGTGTTGTTTGGCAACACAGATGTCATAAATATGTATTTGCACAGATAACATGAATTTTGGAAATGGTAAAGAACTCTAGATAAACTAAGCGACACAAAATAAAATATTCTTATGAATTGCATAGCAGTTACATTTATGGAAAATTAAAACTGTGTCAGAAATACTATACATTCATATAAAAATAGAACTATATTGTAGGCCCATATAATTTTAGGATTTTTTTTCAATAAATGGTTGGGGGTTATATTTGAAAGTCAGACAGGATACAGAGGAACTCTTCACTGTAGTGTTGCAGGTTATCTAGTATCCTGGCTGTCTCCATTAAATGCCAGTATTACCCCCACAAGCTTTGTGGCAACCAAAAAGAAACATACCCTAGGAAGGTACGCATATACCTGAATAAGCACTTCCCAGAAGAGGTCACAGTGATTACATGGTCAAGTGCCTTCAGGTACCTAAATATATATCACAGAATTGGAGTGAATCCATGTTCAACTGTAGGGCTTGTGGGCCTGTGATGAACTAGGGAAAATGGCCGGCCCTATCGAAAGACATTCACATTTTTTCAAAACGCATTTGCAGCATTGTAACAAATCAATGACAGGAAGATACAGTGTTTACTTTTCAAATGAACTGAAATACAAGGCGAATCTTCATCTATCCTTGCGTTACATTTGCAATGTACTGAAAAGTAATCCTTAAATTTCATAGTTTTTCACTGAAGAAAATGTTCCAGCCATTAGCCTGGAATGAAATTTTTATAAAGTGGTTTTGGTACTTGGAAAATTATGACCAGAAAAATTTAATCAAATTGATTAAAGCAGTCTACAACATATAATACCAGAGCACACAAAGGTAATATTTGTTCAAGTATTTATTTTGCAGTGTTCTGGACATGATGTTGACCCTATTTTACTAGAGTCTTAGTAAAAGCAAGTTTGAAAAATCCTGAGACAGTGTAACTAGTCACTCAGGTTTGTCAGCTCCCCACTAGTCAAATCAAAGGAAGTCACTTCGATGAAATATAGAAAAAAAAAAGCATAAAAGGAATTTCTCATGTACTAGTATGCAGCTGTTCTTATAGTGAGACACAGAGGGTAATGTCCATTCTCAAGCTTTTATTGTGGAACGAAACCATCTTCCAACTTCCTGCAGCCTTCATTCACTCAAAATATTCAACACAAGTCTGTTACGGGGTTCAGAGGGAGGGACTCTCCTCTTAAAAGCCTGGAGAGGCTTTTAATCTCTAGCCTGTTGCCTTCCTGAGGCTTGCACTTGCATGTTTGTCTGGGAGACCAGAATGTATTTACTTAAGAAGGTTTGCCCTTGGTGGAGAGGAATTACTGTACATGTCCATTCTATGCAGCTGAGCCCTGGGTCCTAAAAGAAGACATTTTACTTCTAAAGGAACAGAAATCTGGCTTTGGAAGTTCAAAACTCTGCCAGGTCTATTTCAATAAGCAAGGACTTTAGGTAAAAGAGTATCTTTCCCAACGAAACTGGAACCACCTAACAAAATAAGTCTTCTTTGTCATAGGTATTAGGAAGTATGTTTGGAGTCAGAGATTAGGTTTTTCATTCCAGATGTACCACTCAAGTATGTAACCATAGTACGGTTGCTTAAATTCCCTTAGCATCAATTTTATCTATTACATGGCACAAGATTTTTGAAATAATCAAGTGTGATGATTTTTGTACAATGTTTGGTATACAGTTTGACACAAAAAATAGTAAATGGTAGCTGCCATTGTTTTAGTAAGAATAATAGTAACAGTATTAAGTTTTATCTGGTAGACATGTGAAATATGATATAAATTTAATATATTCAAATTTGAACAAGGTATCTTGTTCTCATTTCAGAAAATAATTCTTTGAGATGTCTGAAGCCATTTCATTTATATTAGTTATCTATCGCTGTGTAACAAATTGCTCTAAAAATCATTATAACTGCAAACATTGATTATATCACACACCTTCTGAGAATTAAAAATCTGGGTTAGGCTAGTTGTGTGGTTCTGACTTAGTCAGGACTCTTCAGTGGCAGTGAAGCTATTGGCTCTTGAAATGAGCTAAAATGTCCTTTTATGATCATACTTGCATGGCCATTGCCAGGAAGGCAGGAGGTTTCAAAGTTTCGATTCCTTCCTATGCGACTCTCAGTCTCTTTGTCCATCTGTCTGTCTGCGTCTCTCTCTCTCTCTCTCTCTCTCTCTCTCTCTCTCTCTCTGAGTATGGAACCCAGGGCCTGAACAATATTCTTATCCCTCCAACTGGGCCTCTCAATATGGCTGCTCATGATAGATCATGCAATATAAGACAGGAAAAAATGAATCCCACCAATAGTAGAAGTCAGAGACTTGTATAAGTTAATGTCTGAAGCAAGATAATATCACATTTGACATACACTATTGGCCACAAAAATCTTACCCTTATATAATATGGGCCAAGGGCATGCAGTGCACTAATACAAGCAAGTGGGGGTTATCGCTGAGACTTTTTTGAAACTGATTATCATCAGTATTTATTCAATGTTCACTCTTCTCAAGCAAATTTGTAAGGCCAACATGAAATTTCGAGATGTAATTATTAATTTCTACTATGAGTATTTGGATTAACATTAATAAGAACTTGAGAAGTCATCAGTTATTTAATGATACATGACTCCTACTTACTTAATAAATTGTATTTAACTACCAGAATAAATTTGCATATCTCAGTGTTACCTCTCTTCAAAAAAAATTCTGTGAAGGTATCTAATATACACCTCCATGTCTTCTACTAAGTAATATTTCTCTCTTTTTGTAGAAAAATTTTCCTCTAGTTATACTTTATTACCTTCTTACATTAAAAATTTAAAAATTACAAGAAGATGAGCTTCTTTTTCAAAGTAGGAAACAGAAAAATGGTTAAGACCTCGAAACAAAAAAATCAATGAGGATGTTTTGTTATCATAAATTTTCCAAAGAAGATGCAAGTAAAATGTGAATGTCAATATTCTTAATATGATAAATTTGCTAGACTAAAACAGTACATTAAAATAATTGCAAAAGATGATTTTAATTATAATATAAAAATAAAGTTCCTTAATCAGATAATGTTAATGAAAATAAATAACCAAAACCATGCTAGAAAATCCATACTTCATTCTTTAAAGACACACTAAGAAAAATATAGTTATTTCTAAGGTATCATCTAGTTTAAGAAATTGCTTGAATCTTGCCATGGTTTGGGACTGGAATGTCTTCCAAAAGCATCATGCATTTGGATGTAGAGTTGTAATTGTGAACTATGTGTCATTAGGAGATAGGGACTGGTAGGAAGGGGCAGTTACTTGGGATTCAACCTGCAAAGATTGTGACAACTTATTGATACTGGGAAATTCCTAGGACAGAGGTTTTCAGGTGTATGTTATTGACTTGTGGGCCAGAAAACGAGGAAAGGATGCCCACCCTGGGGGGAGGGGCCCAACTGGAAGCTTGAACTAAGCAAAAGAAGGAAGAAGAAGTCTTGTTGCAGGGTCTTTCTGGTGCAGCTCTAGCCTTGCCTGCAACTCCAGACTCCTTCAGCTTCTGCTACACTCACGACTGTCTGCAAGGCCATGAGCAGCTTTTCAGCGTCTGCCGTGTGCTTCCGCCATTGCTGGCTCTCTCTGAATGGACTATGTGAGGCCTTCTGAAACTGTGAGCTGGTAAATCTTTCCTCCCTTAAGTTGGGGATGTTGGAAATTTTGCCCCAGCCATGAGATAAGAAAGTGAAACAAACCTGTTTTTAAAATGTGACTGTAAAGTTTGTCTTCATTGAGCCATTATATATTTCAAGATTTGCTCCTGAGTTTATTCATTTTTTAAAAGCAATACATCAATTCTGGCCTTTTGCTAGTCTTGGTCTCTGCCATTCTCATATATGTTCTTTGCTCCTTTATTTTTTATTCTCTAGGTCACAGATAATTAGTTAAGAGATTTTCTTTGAAACGCCAAGGCATAAGTGACTGACAGCAATTAAAAGTGCTATGCACATGTATACCTCCCAGGGAATAATGCTCATAAAGGGAATTTCTACTTGTGGTTTTCTTTTTTTGCAGCTTTGCCTTCACTTCTAATAATATTAACTCATGTTAATAACGAGTGTTAACTTCTTCTTGCCAGTCTGCCCCTTACTGAGCATACTTTATTTGCAAGATTTAATTAAGGATCTTAAATTGCAGTATCATATTTGTTTTTCAGTCGATAGATTGATGAGTTTCTATATATCTTCTGAATTTCTTATCAGAACAGATAAACATATGGACATATGTAATGATATTATAGTAAATGGAATAGCCTTCCTTTCTTCATTGGAAGGACACCTTAAATAACAAGTTCACTTGCATTGAGACAGCTGCTTCTTCAACCTTGATGGCATCTAGCTTATCATGTACAGTAGAACTTAAATCTACCCATGCAACCAAATCACTGAGGAAAAAAGGTTTCAAATGTGCGTTAAATCTTTGCTTTTAAAATTTTTAGTTTAGTTAATCTGAGATGAAACCTGGGAAAAATTATGTATATGCCCGGAAAATGAACCTAGAGGCAATCTACTACAAAGCTACATATCCTGTCCTTTTAAAAATTTTCTCTTGAGCAGCTGGAAGAATAGCACGTGGTTAGAGTGCTTGCCTAGCAAATGCAAGGCCTTGAGTTTCATTCTCCAGCACCACATAAGCTGAGAGTGGTGGTGCACATCTGTAATCCCAATACTTGCGAGGCTGAGACAGGAGGATTGCTATAAGTCTAGGCCAGCCTGGGCTCCATAGTGAGCTCAGGACCAGCCTGGACTACAGAACAATACTCTATCTCAAAAAAAAATATATTTTGAGACAAAGTCTTTCTAAACTGTACAGGCTGTTATTGAATTTACAATCCCTCTCTGCCTCAGCCACCGAAGTAGCTGTGAATGCATCAATGTGCCTTGCTAGAAGCTAATATTCCTTTTTTTTTTCTTTTCTTTTTAGAACCGGGTAATATGACCAATGAAGGACTTGTTCCCGTACCCTATTTAGCATCTACTAATCTAGGAAATGGCAATAAATGTGATATAGCTTAGCCCAAGTGTGATGTTTGCAAACAGTATGCATTACAATATTCCAGACACTAATCTGTAGGTAGATGGCCCTGGAAGACAATTCTTAAATAAAGTCTATAGCCATACACACCTAATTTCATCTTTAATCACGTGAAGTAGAGAAAACATACAATTTTCTAACCCAAGTCTTTTTCTTTTGCCTATGTAATTATCATTAGTAGGTGGGCAATTAGTCTTTGGTTTCCTCAGATTTTCAAGTGTTAACTCTTGAACTCTGCTTTTTCCATAAAAAACGTTATTCCTCAATTTCTACCATTCTAGTACTTCCAGCTCCTGGAAAAAAAGAACTGTTTATTAATCCTTTCATCTTTCATACACAGTATAGTGTTCGTATACTCAGAAAACAAGAATAACAATAATGTTTATTAATTGTATATCTGATAAGTGTTAAGGTCCAGAATATAAAATTAACTAGTAGTATGATAACAAAAATACCCTTGAATTTAAAATGGGCAAGTGATTGAATAAATATTTTCTCAAAGAAGATATGTGAATGGACAAAAGTACTAGGGAAATTCGAATCAATATAATAAGAAAATAGTGCTTCACATCCACTAGGATGGTTATTATAATAATAAAAGATAGAGCATAAAATATTAAAAATGTAAAGACACTGGAACCTTCACAATATGCTTCTTGATGGTAGATAAAATGACTTAGCTGCTTTGAAACATAGTCTAGCAAGTTGTTCAAAAGGGTAAACATTTAAAGACTCCCAAACAACATGGTCAGGTAAAGTCACAGCAATTAGCCCACTTCTCTGGTATCAATTTCTGCCATTTTATACTGTCTTAGTTACTTTTTCATTGCTGTGACTCAATACCCAACATCCACAACTTAGGGAGGAAAGATTTATTGTAGCTTACAGTTTCAGAAGGTCACAGTCCATTCACAGGTGGGCTGCTGGAAAATGCTGGGATCACATAGTGGGGCCACAGTTAGAGCAATAGCTGCCCAGAAACAGATATTCTCACAGAATAAGGGCAGAAAGAGAGACTGAGAGGAAGGACAGAACCATCACAGGCACCTCCAGGTAAAGTCCCAGCCACCTGCCCCTTCCAGCCAGGCCCTGCCTTCCAACTCTGCACAGTATTCATAGGTACATGAGGCTTTTGGGGGACACTCCAGATTCAAAGCATGACAATGACATTATTTGTAACTAGGAAAGACAAAAAATAGTTCACCCCAATTGGTTCTAAACTAGTGTGCAGGAGGTGTGTGTGTGTGGGGGGGGGGTCAAAAACGGAGAGAAGGATTTATAATTTTACCACAATCTACCACAATATCTATATGCACAAAATACTCAAGATCAATGTAAACATTATATATTGCATATATAGATGTCAATAAAATTGCGAAAATAATTCAATATCTAAGCTAATAATTTGTTAACTAGATCAAGGCATCCTTGGAATATGCAATACCATGATGACACCAAAAACTAAATTCTTTATGTTCTAATATGGAAATATGTCACTGATAGCCTGTTATTAAAATAAAAGGTTGTTGACAAAAAAAACATACATATACCACAAAAGTTTTCATGATAAACAGGCAAAAAATTCTAAGAACATATCCACATTGTGTGTGTGTGTGTGTGTATTTGAATATGTACAGAAAAACAAATCTAGAAAAGAATACTTTGTAATCTTTTTTATAGCACTAGTCACCTAGAAATTGGCACCTGCCAGACTAGTGGGATGAAAGAGATTTCAACCTTTGAGTCTCAACACATAGATGTCATTTAAATTTTATTTCAAGAAGCATACTTTATTATTGCCTTTAACGTTAATAAAACCTACCGGTCTGTTATAGTAGTAGATGTAAAAGATGTTTCTCTTCTTTTTTCTTAGACACTGCCTTTATCTTCTGATTTAACTGTTTTCAAAAAGTTTAAAACATTCTGATTTTGAACATTTATATAATGTTGTCAGGAACCCTTTTGTCTGAAAAGATCTATTTTTCACACATAAAAAGTCTATGCTTGAGGCTTCAAATGCAGAATTATCATCTTAAGTTTCAGGAAATTCACTGACTATAGCTAATGTTGCTGGTGGCAGGAGCCCAATAGTAAGAGAAGCCTATAAAGAAAACTATAGAATTATTTGTAGTTTAAACTAAAGAACGCACTTATAGCATGTGAAGCGCTGCACACTCTCCATCAAAATACCATAGACGCATAGTCAAGAGTCCAACAATGAGAATAAGTCCTTCCCTGGGGCTGGCATCATCATAGTGTGCAATACACGCAGGTTCAGGGAAGTTATATAAATGGGCACAGTAAATGAACCCAGTGTGGTGGGTTCAGAGTGACCAGTCAAAAAGGGTAAGGGAGGTTTTAAGCCATACACAATGATCAGGGCTGAAATGAAACCAAACGTGAAAGCAAGGCCGTACTCAGGCCAAACCCTCGTTAGCCCATGTGTACAGTACCTTTATGCCAACAAAGCCCTGTGCCGAGCTCCAATATCTTCCTCATATTCCTTTAATGTGGTTAATAGTCTAAACAGGCAATAATCCTAAATCAGGCCCAAGGAAGCAAGGAAGAACAGGGCTGTGAAAACTGGTATGTGCAATGTTGGTCACATTAGGCTATAGCAAGATTACCTATTTTTCATGTGGCATCAAGCTAAGCCAGTCTAAAGGCACATAGAAGTTGTAGTTCTTTACAAGGGCAAGTATACTTTGAGACTGAATTAATCTGCATTGACATGCAAAATTAATTCATCACAGACTCTATCTGTAGAATTTGTAAAATGGTTACTATGAAAAGATCGTTCTTGTAGCATAGAAATAACTGAAGGGGCCCAAATGAACTTGTATTGAACCTAAACCATGTAGAACTTTAATTTTTATAAAAAATAAATAGAACTTTCATGACAACAAAAGACTTGCACTTTATCAGACTTGATCATATTTGTAAAAAAAATTTAATATTACCGATACTACTATAAAATTTGATGTGTGCTTGCTAGTTAATGATGAGAAGATGAATTAAAGTTTCTCTATTAATGAGACATCCTAATGACACTCATCCAGGAAAGTCAAGGGTTTCATTTTTTTCAGATTTGTACATAGCCATGCCCTTTTGAATCATTTTTCATCAAGCTAGATTGATTACTGAAATTTTTAATGAAGTACTTTGTATGCTCAGAAAGAATACCAGATGCACTGGGGCCCATAGGAAGTAGGAAGGATCCTGTTATTTAGGTACTTAAAACTTGAAAAAGGGACATGTTCATAAAGTATACAAAAAGTAACGATGTATACTAAAAGTGCTAAAGTCTGTGACACAAAAAAGTAACTAATATAACTCTATTTGTGTGATACACAAGAAAAAGAGTTAAAAAAATGAAGAATTCGCTTACTGAGCCTTAGAGAGCAAGCTGAATAAGCTTCACTCTTCTGTTCTATAAGTCTTTTTGATAGTGCAAAATATTCACAGAAATCGGCATTTTTTTCTGACGTACACTGAACATCAATGCAGAGTTTTCACTCCTAGAGGAACATTAGTATGTTCTCAGCTTTAAGATGCTTTGCTGATAAAAGAAAGGCAGGGCAAGGTCTCAGCTACCGGTGAGGAAAGCTTGCTTAGGCTTTGTTGAAGGAGACAATGCCAGCTATCACTTCCTTAATCTTTCAAACTTTTGATCACTTATGCTTCATTATTACTGAATCTTTTAAGTAACTGGAACATTCTGATTCTGCTTTTCTTTGTAAACAAGTCTCCTCTGTCTTTTCTGATGTCTTGTAACTTTTTACTGGAATGTTTTGAGATTTCAATACGCATTCCTTCTGCTTGCAATGAAAGCTCTTATTCACTATTTTCTTCCTGAAAACAAAATACAACTTGAAAAGGATGATCAAGATGTTTCATTCTGCAATTACGTTAACTAGTCCTCCCATTTCTCATGTTTTATGGCTCCACAGCAGGGAGGATAGTCCCTAATTAGGAGGCATTTGTGCTTCATTATTGAGCAGGTGCTCAAGGAAACCAATGTGAAGGTGTCGGAGATATAAGTCATATATCAAAACAAATACAAAGTGTTGCAGTACATTTCTGACTTCTTAGAATGTCCCACTTCTTCAGTCATGAATTTTTATTTTTAGTGGGTTTTTAAACTCTATTTACAAATTCATTGAAATCTATGAAAAGATAATACCTTTCTAGGGGTCAATCTGTAATGATAAGAATAGAAAACATTTCAGTTACAAGACATATTAGATCTCATCCTGTCTATTATTGAATAGCCAAGAGTAGTGTTATAGTTTACATATATTTTGAGTGTGTCCCATAAGGGTTCCTATGTTACAGTTTCAACTCTACTGTGAAGTACTTACAGGCTGTTAGATCATAGGGTAGTTTTGCTTTTAGTCTCTTTAGGAACTGTCTTCCATAAGAGACACAGTACTTTTCATTCTCATGACGAGGGTCCAAAAGTTTTAATTTCACCACATTCTTACTAATATTAGTATGATAATGTTGCTAAGTATAGTATTATCAGTAATATGATTAAGTAATAATATTACTTAGTATATAATTGCCAACCTGATAGATGCAAAATAATAACACATTATAGGTTTCATTGGCATTTGCCTGGTCAATGTTTTTCATATATGTGTTGGAAATTTGTATGTCTTCATTGGAGAAAAGGTTTAAACTGGATTCATGCTAATATGAAAGAATAAAAATTGTCAATAAATGATTTTATTAGGTAGGGCATAGTACCAGATGGTAGCTTATATTAAACTCAACTTCAAAATAAAGCACAATTGTTAAGAATTACATTTTAAAATAAACATATTTGAAATTGTATGATGCCTCAGCTAATACTGTGATTTTAGGAAACTCAAGGTAAAAACTTTATTTATCCTCACATTTACACATTACATATTATGAACTTATGAATTTTTGTTTGTTTGATGATTTTTTGTAGTGCTAGAAGTGAAAACCAGGGTTTTGTGTGTGTCAGGCCTTATCACTGAGTTACATCTTCAGACCCAATTTGTGATAATTATTAAGAACTCAAGCAGATTGATAATACCTTATTATTCACCTTTTATTTGTAGGGATAATTTCAAAGTATAGAGTGCCCAAAAGTTCTTGGGAAGTGGAAAGTATTTTCCAGTCTTTATTCATATGAGGAATAACCACCTGAGTCCTGAATACAATTTTCTTAAGAATCATAAGTAATAGGAGCATCAGGAAATTCTCAGGCTATGACTTCCCAACATAACATCTCTAATATAGGGTAAAACATTAAATCAGAATTATATACAAGCTTTCTCAATTGCAAAACAAGAGACTGGAGATGGCACCGTTACCAGCAGCTTAGGTCCATAACGCTTAGATTCCTTTGTTCAACACCCCAGACCAAATCAAAGGAGGCCTTTTCTTAATGCTGAATAGAAAATAAAAAAAGTTATTCAAAGCTAGCTCCCAAGAGACAGTGACATCTATTTACCTCAAATCACTGTCTCCCTCGGTATAGGCATGCGATATTTTATAGCAAGAGACAGAAGGAGTAGGAAACATCGAGAGACAATTTCCATTTCTTCAAGCTTTCTTACTGCTCCAAGCCATTTTCAGTTCCATCCCTCCCTTTCTTTGGGAGAAGAAATTTTCCTTTGACCACCAATGCCCACATTGCATAGTCTGTGGCTGGGTTGAGAAAAGAAAGTATTGGTTGTGTGTTCAGCAGGCAGGGTGTGGCTATGGGTCTGGAGAAGCCTCTTATCTCTAAAAGAAAAAAAAAAGCTGTTAAATATTTACTTTGCCATGCTGGCTACAATGGTATTTTTTTCCACGACTTTCACTTTTTTCATTAAAATAAAAATACAAATGAATCATAAGAATAGTATCTCATCGAAGGAGCTATCATTACCATATATCTACATTATCTTATCTCTTCTATTTTCTCACAGGATCAGAAAAACTATTGACTGAAGGAAATTGTATTTCTTGAACAGCAGGGATTGGGGAGGGTTCTTCAAGGATAGCCAAAAATCGTAGTGGAAGCTATGAAATCACACTTTACCCCTTAATGGAAAATGTTTCTTTCTTTATCCAACCTTCCAAAACATAGAATTCTGCACTAAGTTGTGGCCCAAGTTTTATAAATTATTCTTTCCAAATGTGTGTGGCCTTTTACTCATTAATTCGATTCAATGTTATTAAAGACATTGTTTAGCAGGTACTGTGTTAGATTATGATACAGAAACTTCTGTATAGTACATTATAGCTATTAGTAGCAAGATCAATAGTAAAAGGACAGAAGCTATGAAAAACAAAGACCTTTCTATGATTTTATTAGGAAAGGAAATAATGGTAGCTTGATTGTACAAACCCATTCAGGTGCGCTTGTTTACAGCCACTCATATCTAAAGGGCTAAATTCACCCAAAATATCTCTCTCACACAAGCCCAACAATATTGGAAAGAAAATACTCTTTTCCAGCGAAGGAAAAATAAGTAGTGAATATGTTTTGAGCAATCATCCAATCTTCCCCATTGGCTATTATAACAGATCATGAATGTGGAGACTTCTCCAGGTACCTCGGTTGTGAATGTGGGCTGAAACTCCAACGATAAGGAAAAGTAACCGTAGAGCTACTTAGAGAAAAGTCTCCCCAAGCCCAGAAAACAATAAGTCAAATGTCCTGAAATAAAAAAGATACGGACATTTATACAAAAAACTTGAGCAACTGAGGATTCTTGTGCCTACAGGGTACATTGGTATCTACCAATCTTCCGGTGATACTAATAAATGACTGTGTGTGCAATTTTCTAATAAAATTTATTATGGAAAATTTTTTAAAAGATCTGGACATATGCAACAAAAACATCCACAACAAAACAGCTGAATGGCTTAAAGGTATTGAGAATAAAGAGCAACGAATCAGAACAGACAAATCATGTAATTCTTCCAAGATTCTTGTGATAACAGGGATTGGAATTCTGTTGTAAGTGGGATGGAAACCCATTGGAGATTTATTTTTAATAGATAACAATAAGTACTTGGTTCTACCTAATAAATAATCCATAGTCATTTTTTTTCAATTTATCCAACTGTGCCACAAATATCATTTCACTGTGGGTTTATTCACGGGTTTACAAAAAGTTCCACACAATATATCTGTTGTTACTTATTGGCTCCCTCGTTTTTCCTCCTGTCATTGACTTATAAAATACCTGCTACACAAGAGATAACATCAAGTATCAACAAGTGGGATTACATCATCTGCACAGCAGGAAATAATAACAGAGCGAAAAGAGAACTGACAGGAAAAAATTTTTTTCCACGTCTGGAATATGCAAAAAGCTGAAAAATTACACTCCTCAGAATAAGACTTAATAAAAAATGAGCAATAGAAACAGTTCTCTGAAGAAGTGCAAATACCAATAAATACATAAAAACTGTTCAGCATCTGTATCCAGTAGATATTAAACGGAAAAAAATCAAAGCAACACCGAGGTTCCATCTTACCTTAATAATAATGGCTATGATCAAGAACTCAAAAAATAACAAATGCTGATGTAATTATGGAGGGCAAAATTAACACTTCTGCATTGGAGATGAGACTCTAAAATGGTACAATCATGGTGGAAATCAGTATGGGGATTTCTCAAAAAAAAAAAAAATGAAAATAGATATCCAATTTGACCCAGCTATACCTCACCTGGATATCATCCCAAAAGAGTTAAAGATATCATAGATCGGTGTTACCTGCATACCCATGTTTATAACAGCACAATTCACAATAACTAAATCCTTTTTATATAAATGAATTATAGACTCAATAACACTTTAGAAGCATATGGCTTGAAGAATCAGTGGCCATCTACATCAATTTTGGCTTCTTTTTCCTTCTCTCTAACTCATGTCATGTGCGTTCCCTTCCACACTCTCAGAGAGCCATCCCTTTCCTAGCCGTCCACTGCCACCCCTCCTAT
Source organism: Ctenodactylus gundi (assembly GCA_004027205.1). Classification (NCBI taxonomy): domain Eukaryota; kingdom Metazoa; phylum Chordata; class Mammalia; order Rodentia; family Ctenodactylidae; genus Ctenodactylus; species Ctenodactylus gundi. The sequence continues at coordinate 476,228 of PVKB01000559.1, read as the reverse complement.
GCTGTCTATCACTTTGAGTCCTTGTTATGCAATTGATTTAGCGAATTCCATAACAGGGACGCCCTTTGGTAGTCAGTGTTTGCTCCATTCCACTGAGCATTGTTGACTCAACGTAATCCCATTTTCATTCAGATGCCTCATATCTGTCTTTCTTTCTGGCCGCTCAGTTTTCCACTGTGGACAGGTACCATATCTTTATCCCCTCCACTCTTGATGGAAAAATAAGTTGTTTCCAGGATTTAGCTATTATGAATTGTGCTGCTACAAACATGGATATGCATGAGTCTCTATGGTATGCTGACTTTATTTCTTTTGAGAACACTCCCAGTAGAGCTTTACCTGGATCAAATGGAATTTCTATTCTGTTTTCTAAGGGATCTCCAGGAATCTGATTTCCATAATGTTTGAACCAGGTTGCGTTCTCATCAACAGGATAGAAGTGTTCCTTTTATTTCCCAGATATTTTCCAACAATTGTCATTTTTTGAGTTCTTAATGTAGGTCATTCTCACTGGGGTGAGGAAAGACCTCAATGTACTTTTCATGTGCATTTCTCTGGTGGCCAGTGATGATGAACAATTTTTTGTGTGCTTGTTGGTCATTTATACTTCCTCTTCTGAGAAGCTTCTTTTCATTTCAGCTGCCCATTTCTAGATGAGGTCATTTATTTTGGGGGGAGCTATTTTTCGAGTTTTTAAATATATTCTAGATATTAACCCTCTGTCGGAAGTGTTGCTGATGAAGATTTTCTCCCATTCTCTGCATTGTCCCGTCACCTTGTGGGTGGCTTCCTATGTTGTGCAAATGCTTTTTAGTTTAATGTAGTCCTGTTTTTTTGATTCTTGCTGATGTTTCTTGGGCAGATGGTGATCTGTTCAGAAAATTCTTTCCTGTCCCTATGTCTTCTAGGGTTTTACTTATTTTGTCTTGAAGTAAGTTCAGTGTTTCGGTTTTGATGTCCAGATCTTTGATCCATTTTGATCTGATTTTAGTGTGTGGTGACAGATATGGATCTAATTTCATTTTCCTACATGTGGCAGTCCCAATTTTCCAGTACTATTGAAGATGTGGTCTTTTCTCCCATGAATTATTTTGGCCCCTTGTCAAAACTCAGGTGACTGAGGGTGTTTGGGTTTCAGTATCATCAGTCCTGTTCCACTGGTCCTCCTGTCTTTTCTTGTACAAGTACCATGTAGACTTAATCATTATTGTTTTGTAGAATATTTTGAAACCAGAGATTGTGATTCCTCTGGATTTGCCCTTATTGCTTAGGATCGCTTTAGAAATTCTGAGTATTTTCTGGTTTCATATATATTGTAAAGTTGGGTTTTTCTAGTTCTGTGAAAAAGGTTGCTGGTATTTTCATTGATATTGCTTTGAATCTCTATAGTAGCTTTGGAAGTGTGGCTATTTTGACAATATTATTTCTTCTTATCAAGAAACGTGGGTTTTCTTCCCATTTCCAATCTACATGCCTGTAATCAACCCCTCCATACCAGACCCGATCTCCCAACAGCACATGGCTCCATAGACAATCCACAACATCCAAATACATGAGACTTTGGGGGGACATTCCAGGTCCAAACCACAATATCAATATCCTGTGGATCCTTGAAATGCCCAAGGAGATAACACTGATAAAGAAAGAAAGCCGAGGACATAACTTAAGTATTTCAACAGCTGGAAGTTGTTTTGGAGAGAGCGACACAGTAATTCATACTCAAAATGTGCTATCTATGATGTAGAAAGAAACCAGCTAAGTGAAAATGCAATACAAAAGAAGAAAATATTCCAAAAAGGGAGAAACATTCAATGATGAATGCATCTGAAAGCTGAGAGAGTGACAGAGGATAGTCCACTTGCTTTGGCAACGTAAGCCATCAATGTCCTTGACATAAACTGTTTCACTGGAGCCTTGGAAACAAAAATCCTAGTAGAATGACTTGAAAAGAGAATAAGATGTGAAACTTAAGCTTCAGGTAATAAAATAATACACCATAAACCTAAGATATCTAGGTGCGAATACCAAAAAATAAATATGAAAGACAACAGGAGAGTTAGACATAGACAGGATATATATTTTATTTTACATTATGCAAATAATAATGGTGACATTTCAGTTATTTATAAAACCAATATCTTGTGCCATACACTTGGGTTAAAACAGTTTTGCTCACTGTGTGGGCTGAGGAAGACTGGAGGTTATCAGTACTTTTGCAAGGCATGAACAAAATAAAGACAATTTGTCACAAACGTTATGAATGCATCAGCTGCTTTTTAAAAACTTACTCCTTCACATAAGTGTGATGGAATTTTCCAGACACTACACAATATATATTTTCTATTAAGCTAAATATTGTAAAGATATACAAAAGTATAAATTAATGTTACTTTTCCTGCTAAATTAATTTTTGTTTCAGAAAAGTGTTTTTAATAAGATGTGCACGATATTATGTATGTAATAACATGAATTGATATTAATTTTAAATAAACAAATAGCATTTAAATGCCTGACATAATTTCAAATATGCCAAACAGCAATAGATATGACCTATATAAACAAAAAAAAATGGAGGGATGCAATAATTTTAAATTAGTAAACTTAGGGCTGGAGGAATAGCACAGCAGTTAACCTCCTTATCAGCATGTACAAGGCCCTGAGTTCGATTCCCCAGCACCACATGAGCCAAGTGTAGTGACACATGCCTGCAGTCTCATCACTCAGGAGGTTGGACAGGAGGATTTTTATGAGTTCAAGGTCATCCTGCGCTACACAGTGAACTCAGGATTAGCCTGAACTACAGAGTGAGACTCTGTCGCAAAACAAGACAGAATGAAAGTAAAAGTGTTTTGGATCAAAATTTGAGACTCACAGAGTTAAGACTTTCATATTTTAATAAGTAAAAGTTTAAATAATAAAGTACCAGAAGAAAAATTTGTAATGAAATTAAAGAGGCTTTTGTAAATAGCAATAAAATAACAATATGTTTACAGATCGCTTAGAATGCCCTAAATGTTTTTTGTACTCTCTCATCAACTGTCAAGGCAATCTTAACTGCCAGACAAAATTTTATCTCCATTTTTAAAATAAAAAAAACTATAGCCCTGGCAGCCTAGCTAATTTGCCCACTCTCTGACTGATAGACGGAAGAGTAGATTATGAACCCAGGTCTTCACTCATGCCTACCATTTCATATTGCTGTCTGCATTTTTTGCAATGCTGGGGTTTAAACATGCTACCTCAATCATAGTAGGGAAACACTCAACCACGGGCTACGCCCCCAGGCCATCTCTGCTCAATTTATCATTTCTACATGTAATATATTTGCACATATGCATAGTTTTGATTTAAATCTTCATAATACAAATTTGAAGAACATTAATTTTCCTGTATAAAATAATAAAAGCCATCCCTAGCTGAGTCTATAGATAATTGTCATCTGCGCAGGAAATACTGAGTTCTGATCTGCCCCTTTGTCACCATTGCTGTCTCCAAACAGTCCTAAGTACAGTGTCCAAAAACTGCATCAGGTTTAAGAAAAAGAAGCAAAAAAAAGTCCAAAATAATATAAAACCAAAAGATCTCAGAGAAATAAGAAACACCGTTCAATTGCAGATCTCTTTTGTTATTATAGTTTCTCCTGGAGAATAGACTTCTGGAAGTGACCTTCATTAGTGTCAGCTTCAAAAAATCCGAAAGAAAAGACAAATGCTAGTTATATTCAATAAAAAAGGGAAATTAACCATTCAGGCTTGCAAACACAAGAGTCTTAAATGATTTTTGTGGGAAAGAAAAAAAGAAAACACAAGGAAATTGATTTACATATCTAAAGAAAGCATTAAGGGGCACCTTATTCCATGATACTATTTTGATTAGAGAGTAGAGTCAAATTGTGAATTTTCTTTAGGTAATAAGGCACTCGATGCTTAACTACTTTAATATTTATTTTCTAAAACAATGCCTGACAATATCTTACACTATGTGTACTCAGAGAATCACACTTTGGAAAAGAATTATGGTATATTTACCATACAAAAATGTTAAGAAAATCATCAAAAAAAATCTAAGCTAGACTGTAATAATGCAATTAAGAATTTCACAATTCTGGTAACATGAATAACAGAAAGTACAGGGAAAGCATCTTATATATTTATTCATTTGTTTGTTGATTTTGTTTTTTTTAGTGCTATGGACTGAACACAAGGCCTTCACACAGAGCTACAACCTCAAAACATTTTTTTTTTTTTTTTGAGATAGAGTGTTACTCAGTCACTAAGTCAAGCACACTGGCTGGAACACTTAAATCCTCTCACCTCAGCCACCCGGAGTGCTGGGATTGCATGTGTGCACCAGCACACTGGGCTTAACTCTTTGCTTTTGAAAGAGAGCTTTCTTGGATTATAATAGTTATGCTATTTATTATCTAGGGAGTCAGATACATATAATGGAATTGGAGGCAAGAGATATTAATAGAAAAAATAGAGTAGAAAGAGTGAGTGAATAAACTAGGAGAAAATGGACCGCTTCTTCAACATCCATAGGAATGCTCTGGGTTTCAGATGTAGATGTTACTCCAAGACAAACTTCTAAAAGGATGAAAGAATTCAACTACTAACTCCATATATCAAGAATGTCAAATCATCAATTTGGGTAACTAGAGAGCTCCCAGCACTCTATAGCTACAATTTAAGGGAGAGTTTTAATCTGGCCCACTGCTCAGGAATTTTAGATCACGGTCAACTGCTTCCAAGGAAGAAACATTGTGGTGGAAGGGCGTGGTGGAGCAAAGCTGCTCACCTCATAGTGACCCGGAAGCAGAGAGAAAAGGGAGGATCTGGAGAGAAAGATACAACTGCCAAAGTCGTGCCTCCGCGTCATGCCCCTCCCAACCCGGCCCCACCTCACAGCACATTTAACAATGACATCAATGGAGGAATCCTCTGATGTATGTGATCTAAGCCTTCATGATCTAATCACCTTCTAAATGTCCCACGTCTGAATACATGAAAAATTTGAGGTAAAATTCTATTTCCAAAACTTAACAGTTACATATCATTAGTGTCTGTTAATTTACCTGAAGACAATCCAGTGTTCCTGACCTCTGAGCAGAAGTTTAGAGGAAAACACTCTATTCCTTTATTTCCACAGAACTTAAATACTCAGTGTACCAAAGAAATACATCGCACAAAGTCCAGCGAAACCTAGAAAGTTTGATCCTCTCACACTACACTGGTTTAGCTGCCAGTTATTATAAGATTGAGGTAAACTGTTAAACAAGAAAAGCATTTCCTGAAGGACTTCCTGTCTAATTTAATTCTCCCCTCTTGAGTTTCTTGATAATTGCAGTGCATCACCACACAAGAACTTCTTGTTCTTACATTGCACTCTAAGTATTGCAATAAATACTTCTTCACCTTGAGTGCAGAATGTCATTTAATTTTCTCCCTCCTTTAATTATCCCCACTACCAAAATTAAGGCAGCCCTCTTATCACAGAGGGCTCTGGAGACAGCTGGTCAGTATTAAAAGTAAATCAATCCAATTGAAATCAGTCATAATAAGTAATATGATGTTATCACCACAAGGAACTCAGACTAGGCAATTTGAGAGACATGATTGGACTGATTAGGAATGGGAAACATATGGTAGGGCTACAAAAATCATAAGAAGACAGATGGGTACCCTGGGGGTGTTCGCATTTGGTAGGAAAATATACAAAATGTAATATGGAGCAGCTAAGACTGAAATTCTCAGCGAGGCTAGGGAGCAAGAGAGAGGTTAAAAATATCTTTAAAAATTTTTTAAATGGTTTACTTCTGCATGGGACTTATTTGACACCTCTAGCCTCTGCTTTCTCATAAGTAAAGCAGTGTTCACAGTAGTGTTACTCCAAGAGTTATCGAAAAGGGTATGACTTATACAATGTGTCTTCTTTTGAATTTATAATTGCTATCTTAAACAATTATTTTCACTAAGGATGGCAAATAATTGAATGTAATCAGTAAGTTGATATTTTTACCAAAATTACTCTTTTCATTAGTTTGTTTTTCCCGTACATAATAAAAATGACCATCAGCTTGAGACACTGGGGCATATACACTTCGTATCTTGATGTTTTATATACTCCCTCTTTCCTTCTCCCTCTCCCCCACACCTCATTTCCCTCCTACTCCCCGCCACATCATTTTCCCTCTCCACAATGTCTACTCTTTCCTATTCTCTTCTATCTCTCTTTCATTTTGCTTGTTTTTATACTTTTATTCTTTGTTTTTCTCATATTGGAGAAACAATGTAATATTTAGCCTTCTCTGTCTGATTCATTTCAATAAGCATCATGATCTGAAGGAATGTCCATTCTCCTACATATGACTCAAATTTCTCTTTCATGTCTGAGTAGTACTCCATTTTGTAAATATACTATATGTTCTTTTTTTTTGAGATAGGGTTTTGCTCTGTAGCCCAGGCTGGTCCTGAACTCACTACAGAGTCCAGGCTGGCCTTGGACCTCAGTAATCCTCCTGACTCAGCCTCTCGAGTGCTAAGATCATAGGCATGTGCTACTATGCCCACCTTATGTAGTGCTGGGGAAATTTTGTTTTGTTTTTACTCTTTTTACTTGTAAACTTATTTCTATGCATACATTATCTACCCTACTAAATGACTCTCAGAAGGCAGATATGACAAGATAATATGATTTATTTTGTATAACTCAGTTGCTTACTACGGTATCATATATATATATATATTCACATACTCACATATCTCTGTGAATTCCAAATTCTACAACATATTAAAGACATGGGATTTGGGGGATCAATGTCCTTCAGTATCTCCTCCCCATTTTTCAGATAGTCATCTCTTTCCTAGGAGTCCATTGTTCCCGTTTCTATTCTTTCGCCTGTGCTAGGGCCTTTTTATGCCATTATTTTTGTGAATTTCATAAGACAAATAGCCACCTACACTCAGTTTTTTGTGTTTGATCCATTTCAGTAAGCATTATTGACTCAGGGTGGCTCTATTTTTATTCAAATGTTTCATTTTTGTTTTTCCTTTATGGCTGTAGTATGTCATCGTGTGTGGGTACAAATGTTATTTACCCATTCCTCTATTGATGGGCAGGTAGGTTGGTTTTGATTTTCTTCTTTCTGTCTTTGGTAAGGTGAGCTAGGGATTTATCAAACATATCCTTTTGAACGAACTCTTTGATTCATTGATGTTTTGTGTTGATTTTTAAGTTTCAAATTCATTAATATCTGCTTTGATTCTTATGATTTCTTTCCTTTTAGATTTGAATTGTTCCTATTTCATTATGAATTTGAGCTGTGTGATACAATTATTTATCTGAGAGTCCTCTGTTTATTTTTAAATATATGCATTTAGAGGTATAAATTTCTGTCATAGTACTGCTGTCACTGTGTGCCACAGATGCAGATATGATGGACTTCTACTGTCATTTGAATTTAGGAGGTTGTTGGTTTCCTTCTTCATTTCTCTTATAATACATTGTTTGTTTAAAAAAAAAAAAACGTGTATCTTATGGGCAGTGGAGCCAAGATGTTGACAGTGAAAGGTCTTTTCCTCAATGGTTCTACATGATTAGGCTGGAAGATGGAGATTTAATAAAGGGACTTCCTTCACAGCATAACCTAGAAAGGCAGATGATCTGTTGATTCTCATCAGTGACAAGGGACCAGAAAATAAACACAGGCTCCCCAATAAAGAGAGAGAGACTGGGAGCCAGAGAACAGGCTGAGAGCCTTGGAAAGCAGGAGTGGGGATAATTTTTCTTTATTTTCTTTCTTTCTTTTCAGATTCAGGCCTCACTCCAATGGTTTTCTATGGATATAATGAGTGTGGGATTTTTTTTCTGTTATTGATTTGTTTTTTGTTTGTTTTGTTTTGTTTTCATTCTTATTTCTCTTCTTCTCTTCCACCTCCCTCTGTTTCTATTATTTGTTAGATTATGAATTTCCTCTTCTCTTGATTTACTCTTTATGCCTCTTTTGAAAAATCTTTCCACGGATTCTAAAGACATACCCTCTCCACTTTCTTCATAAGTCACCCTAATTCATCTTATTCTTGCTTGTGATGCTTTCACTTACCCATTTTCCACTAACTGGACTTGAAGTTCTCTCAGGTTTTTTTTTTTTCCTCAGATAAATACTTCTCTGCTTCCTATTACACACCCAAAGCTAACTCTAATCTTAGTCTGCTCTCTCCCTACTCCAATTTCCTATATTAATAGTATTGTTAAATATCAGTAACACAAACCCATACAGATAGACTAGCAGGGAGGCAAACAACTGCATACCATTTAGCTAGAAATAGATCAGTAAGGTAGAATTCTTTCAATATTATCATCAATAATATAATGGCCCTATGACTAAACTCTTCTAATACATTATCAATTTGCATCAGAATCTCCATTAGTAGTATAGTTAACATTTAGAATGTTAAGAGGGGATTGGTTGTGTGTATTGATAGCTAGTTGGCATAAGTGTATAGGTAGCTATTAGGCATCAAGAATAAACACAGACACATATATCCATCACACTGATAAATGGGGCATAGAGTGTGGAGCCTAAGAAGGGTGGGTAACTGCCTATGGTTTGATTTAGGCTAGATAAGCAAAATGGAACTCTATTATATTAATGAATGTGATCTAATATTGATGTTAGTTATTGATTATATATTAATGAATGTGATATAATATTGATGTTACTTAGATAAATTGAGGGTATAAACTGCTCATATTAATGTTAAGTGTGGAATGGTTTTAGTATTAAACTAGCAATGAGGTTGTGTTAATATTTTGTGAATCTCAAGATACGGCAGGGAAGGATTGTTGACACATATATATGTACACAAAATACTCAAACTCAATGTAACCACTATATATTGCATATATAATATATATATATATATATATGTGTGTGTGTGTGTGTGTGTGTGTGTGTGTGTGTGTGTGTACTAGAAATGGGAAAAATTAATGTATTTCATATTTAATCTCCCTGCATTTTATACTTTCTGTAGTTTCCTTTGCTAGTTTCATTGCACTACGATATGAATAACCAAGAATATGATCTGTTTTGGAAAAAAAAAGTCTGATGTGCTACTGAGAAAAAAAGTGTGTCCTCTTGATGTTGAATGGGACACTTTGCAAAGCTAAGCTAAGTCCACTTGTTCCTGGGTATGGTTTTAGTTTTTGTCTGATTGACCTGCCAAATTTTTGGAGTGGCATATTAAAATCACCTGGTACGATTGTACTGAAGTCTATTTGACCATTCATGTGCAGTAGCTTCTGTTTTATGAAACTGAATACACCAACATTAAGTGCATATTAATGTATAACTGCGAGGTTTTCTTGGATTGTTTTCTTTACTGTTATCTTGTGTTGTGTCCATCTTAGTCTCTTCTGATGTGTTTTGGTTTCAAATCTTCTGTGTCTGAGAATGGTGTAGCTACTCCCACTTGTTTTCAGTTTCCAGTAGTATGGAGTATTAGTTTCCATCCTTTTATTTTCAGTCTGTATGCTTCTTTGTGAGTGAAGTGCCTCACTTGTAGTCAACAGTTCAGTTTTAATACAATCTGCCAATCTGTATTTTTTTGAGTTAAAGCCATTGTCATTGAGAGTTATTGTTGTAAGATATTTGCTGAATCCTGTTATTGACTTTTCTTTCTTTATTTTTATTATTATTATTTTTTTTTTGGTTTGTCTTTTCATTGTTGCTCCTTGCTGTTTCTTTTCCTCTGCTTTGTGATGCTGCTCTTCTCTCTGTTTCAGTGTAAGATTTCCTGAAGTATGTTCTGCAATGCTGGGCTATTGGTTGTAAATTTCTTTGGAATTTTCTTGTTCTGAAAAACTTTCACTCCAATCTTCAGGGATAATTTTGCTGGCTATACTAGCCTGAGCTGACGTGTGCATTTCTTTATATCTTGGAAGATTTGTTCCAGGGTGTTCTAACCATTAAGTTTTGAATTGAGCAATCTACAGTTATTCTGATAGGCTTGCTTTGGAAAAGCAAAGCCTGTTTTCTCTTGCTGCTGTTATAATAATATTCACTCTTTGTATTGTATTGGGACTTTGATTATGATGTGATGAAGTGAGTTTTTTTTTCTGATCAAGGTTATTTGGTATTGTACATGCCTCTTTTCTCTGAGCATTAATTTCTTTTCTTTGATTTGGGAAATTTTCTATCATGATTTTAATGAAAATTATTTATCTCTTTTGTCTTCTGCTTTTTCCCTCACAACCATAGTTCTAAGTTTGGTTCTCTTGAGTCATCTAGCAGCTGTCATATTCAGCTATCTCACTGTCTTGTTGTTTTGAGATGATTACTGAATGTACTACTTAACTCTGAATGTTGTCTTCAAAGTCTGATAGTCTTTCCTTACAATATTTGAGCCAACTTCCCTTACTTTTGATTCATTGTTTCATACCCTCTTAATTTTTTCTTTAGATTTTCCACCTCTATACCAAAATGTTCTTTCTATCTTGCATAGCCTTGTTTAGCTGTGCCAGTTTTTGGTCTGTGTCTTCAATAAATTCAGTAAACTTTTCAGCAATTAAGATCATTATTTGTTTATTAAGTTCATTTTAAGCTCACTAATCATTTCTTGAATTTTTTTAGTGTGTCTTATATGAACTGACTGTTCTATCCACTTGTTTTCTTTGACTTTCTTTCCTATAATTTCCACTTTCAGGGCCTATGATAGTAGTGTCTGGGGAGCCAGCCACTTCAGCAGGTGTCCTATTGCCTTCTTTTCTAATGATTCTATCTACTAAGAATTGTAGGTCACTTAGAATCCTAAAAACACTGTCTTTGAAACACAAGTAAAGCTAGTTCAAAAGTTTTCACTATATTGAATTTTGGACATGTGGTCTTTTTTTTTTTTCTTGTGGTATGCTAATTGTTCACCAGATATGGGAGAGTAGCAATTTATTAGCCAGATGAGTTTCCCCCATCAGTCTTTGCTGTGTGTCCATTGATGAGATCCACGTTTGTTCTTTCCTTGTCCAAATTCACAGAGGAGTGTCTTGTATGTGGACTTTACTTCAATGGCTAAGCTGAGGAACTTCTCTCAATGGGTACAAGTGTGAGTAGGGGAAGCTGAAACCTCTCTGAGTTGTGTGCTAAGAACAAACAGAGAGGGAGACACGACAGTTTGCTAGGTTGTAACATGCCTTGTTCACATCTAGTTTCGTTCCCTCTGTCCTAGGGTCTCTCCTCATGGTCAGAGCTCTCTTCCCTGTACATCCTATTCTTGCTGTGACTCTAACTGTTCTCATGGTTGGTAACCTGTGACCCTTCTCTGGAATGTCTCTCATGCCTGCTTCTTCCCAGAAACTACTTTTGAGTGTCCCCTACGTCAATTTGCATGACCGGTCTGTGGCTTATTTATTCAAAACTTTTCAGACCCAGGCTCTTTTCAAAATGACTCCTGAGTATGTAGCGTTCTAGCATGTTGCTGCTAAGAACTGTTTCTTCTGAACTGACAATCATTAAACTGAGTTGCTGGAGAACCTCAATGCTGGGTAAATACTCAAATTAAAACCAGCATATTGAAGACACAACTGAGTGTCTATGTCCAGTCTAGCTATGGAGACAACCTAAATGTGCATCAATGGACAAAGACAAAGAAAATGTGATGCATATCATTAACATGTTAAAAAAGTGAAATCCTGTCATTTTCAATCCATGATCGGACATAGAAGGCATTATGTAAAGTGAAATAGGTAAGGCACAGACTGAGAAACACCGAATGATGCAAATCATACTTAGTACTTAAAAAAGTTGATCTCATAGAAGTTGAGGATAGAATATTAGTTACCAAAGATTTGGGAGATTGGAAGAGTAGAGGAAGGAGAAAGTTTGTTCAATTGGCACAGTGTTATTGCTTAACAAGAATAAGTTCTGGTGTTCTGTAACACAGCAAGGTGAATATGGCTAGCAAGAATGCATTGCATATCTCAAAATGGAAAAGAAGATTTCAAATATATTCACCCAAAATAATTATTAAAAGTTTAAGTTGATACAACAATGAATCAAAACTGTCACCTAATACCTCATACTTTGTATAAATATTATGTATCAATCCATAAAAGAAAATTAATTAATTCTTGGACTGCTGGCGTAAAGTAGAAATGGTGATCTGCGAGACAGATGTACTGAGGGAGCCATCTGGAAGGTTGCTGATGCTGTCATTCAGTCCACAACTATAAAATATTCCCAAAATGAGCTATTATCTCTAAAATAAATTAATATTATTTCAATATCGCAGTAAAATGGGGAAAATCATAAAATGAGAGAAAAACTTGGCTAAGTCCAAAATTTTAATTTTCTATTTGAACTAAACATAAACCTTTTCAATTTTGTCAAATTATTTATTCATCCATATAAAAATTTTCATATCACCACTCTATTAATATGGCCTTAAAATATAATCACTTTAAATTTAACTGTGCAGCTAGAGTTGCATGCATTTGTTGAGGAACCGTTGTCTAAGTTCTTGAAACTTCATACCTTCACTTGCTAGAAAAGTTATTCTTTACCACAGTGATAATAGCTTTTCAACGAAGAATTAAACTGAACAAGAAAAGACAGATCTTAGTGATCCAAATTCAGTTAATTATACTATTTCTGTTGATTTAATAAATAACACATCGAATGTGTGGAGAGCTCAAGTAGGTACTGAAAGGAACATCTGTTCTGCTCTCTGTAAGAGAGGTATCCATGACAACGACAATGTGGAATCAGCATAAGAGCCCAGAAGATGTGCTTCACTCACACATTTCCTTTTTATCCACAATTACATACACAGTAACAAACCATCAACTTACAAGTTGAAATTTTGTCAAACCAGTTATTTACCATCACATAGGCCATCAGAAAGAGTCTGATGTGAGCCATTTCATTTTCCTCAACTCACAGCCTTCTTTTACAATTAAATACTCCACTGTCGGGTGTTAGTACTCAGTTGAGGGTGGCATCAACCGATAGGCTTGGAATTTGAATGGGACAAGAAAGGGAATGAAGAAGAAAGTATGTCTGTTTGGAAGAGCACCAGTCGTCCCGAGCAGGTACACTCTTTGCTTTAACCACCTTTGGATATCCTAGTCTCCGTTTTCTTCAACCTTCCCACACAAAGCCGTGCCGTTGGTTCCCCTGCGAGTCTGCAGATCTTCCACCTTGGACTGGCCCTGGGTGCTTGATGTCTCTTGCTCTGTAGCTCCATCTTCTTGAACTGGATGATTACTGGATACTTTCACTCCGCATGAAGATGAACATTGTGGACTTACTTACCTCCTAAAAGCCTACCTTAATAATCTCCTTGCATAATTACAGATATTGTTATTCTTTTCCTCTAGACAGCCCTCCCTAAAGCAAGCTTGAAGCTGATATCTCTGCATGATTTTAAACTGACCTCTAATTTTTTCATTTGTCAAGTTGATAAAAGCCCCCATCAAATATTTTAAGATGGCCATCACACAAGTTTTATGAGTTGATAAGAAAACAAAAACCAGCTATATTTCATATACACAATTAGACAATTATAGTATGTGTTTTTTCATTTCCTGTCTACCCATAGCATCACTAAATAATATTTGAGTTATTGGTAATAAAATGGCAGAAGAGAGGCAAAAAACTTTAGTATTGTTAACCTAATATTTTGTCTCTGATAATTATCGAGTCATTATTCTGTGAAATATCAGCTATGTGCACATTGAAAAATTATAAAACACTCATATCCCGTGCTTTCATGCTGTTTGTTTTATGTATCATTTTTCATCTTTATCTCAAAGCCATATAAGAATATTGACTAGCTATATTTCACACCCTATCTCAACTTTAATATCCGTTTTGATTCTATCAACCAAGCATAATGTTTACATCATTTAACACTCTTAGCACTTCAGCTCCATCTTTTCTTTGGGAATTTTTGTTTTTTTCCTTGTAAACCTATTTCTACAGATACATTGTCTGCCCTACTGAATAAATGACTCTTGGAGGGCAGATATGACAAGATAATATGGTTTATTTTGTTCAACTCAGTTGCTTATTACAATATCTTGTATGTAGATACGGCTCATAAGTGTTTGCTTATTTAAAGCATTTAGTGTGGTCTTTTTTTTTTTTGTTCTTTCGCCCGTTCCTCGATTCATTCATTCAGTATATGTTCAGTAAACACCTATACGTTTAAGTTGTTCATTTTTGATCAGATCTGTTATTTTGAAGGTGTTTAATTTTGTCAGTTCTTTGTACATTCCAGCTAAAGCTCTCTGTCCAAAGACTAGCTGGCAATTTTTTTCCCCACTGTATCAGATCTCTCTTCACTCTTTTGATTTTTTTCTTTTATTGCACAGAAGCTTGTTGCTTTGATATAGCCCCGTTTGTCTACTCTTCGTTAATGTCATCTAGTGAAAATCTTCGGACTCATCCCAACCTGTAGGTATTTTGGGTTTGTCTTTTTTTGTTGTTGTTACTGCTCTTTGTTTTGCTTTTAGATTTTTTTTCAGTTTTTTTCATTATTTTTCTGCCTTTTAGAAATAGCCTTTTATAGACTTGTGCTATTCTCTATTTTTACCTCCTTCTTTTCCTTTCTTTGTGTTATCTTTATCATTCTGTTCCCTCTCTGCTAGTCTTCATTGGAATTTTAGCTCACTTTTCTCTATCAGACCTAGCCTTTCTTTTCTTTTTTTCTCTAAAACTAATCTTTTCTCTCATTCTTTCTTTTCCCATCCTATCATTCTTATTAATATTATTAATAAGCATTAATAATTTATGGCTATCTGGTTTAGCTTATTAAGACTTGATACCCTTTTGCTACATAGTTATGCTTAGGATATTAAAGCATATTTCTTTTGTATAATTAATAACAGATTTGCATTGCCTTTATTATATATTTTCAATAAATTAATATTGAATTTGTCTACATAACTGTATTAAAAGCATAGATCATAGATTCAGTGTTAAGACTTGAATAGTTGTAGATTTGCCCAGTTATTATGATATGTCAGTAATTGGTTTGTCTTAGATTACATCATTAGTGCTAATCTCTTTTTTATTATTAATGTCGACAGAGTGGTTTGAACATATTATGAAGCCATAACTTTAACCTACTGAGTTTACCTAAGAAGATTAATACATATTTTTTCAATTATTAAGGGTGGTACAGTAAACCCATTCGCATATCTTTTTAATAAGTCAATATTTGGTAGGTAGAAGTAGCTCTATTAATAGGGTAGACCACATTTCTAAAGTTAATGGTAAAATAGCTACAGTATATCATTTGTTATTAAGATATATTAATAAAGAAATATTCATAAAAGTGACCAAAGTGGAAATTAATAAAATAGAGACTAAAACAATAAAAGACTAATAAATCAAAGCTGGCTCTTTTAAAGGATAAATGAGACTGATATTTAGCCCAACTCACAAAAGAAAGAAAAAAATAGCCCTTATCAATGCAATTAGAAATGAAAATACTTAACTTTCTGCATCTGACTTACTTCGCTAAAGATGATGGTCTGAAGTTGCATCCATTTACCTACAATAGCCTCAAAAACTGTCTGTGTTTATAGACGAGCACTATTCCATTATGTGCAGATACTCCCAGAATGCAGACATTTCATAGAACTAAATGGTGGGAGGATAATGGGAATTAGTGGGGAGAGCGAGGGTTTGATAGGGTGAAAAGGGAGAAGGAAAGGGTTTGTAATTTTGACATGATGTATATGCACATAATACACAAATTCAATGTAAAACAATATGTGTCACATATATTCATATCAGTAAAATGGGAAAAAAATAAACGAAAATGTTGAAGTCACAACAGACACTGATGAAACCGAGAGGATCATAAGAAACTAATTTGAAAACTTGTATTCTGATAAATTTGAGAACCTAAAAGAAATAAATTCCCAAAGGCATTCAATATACCAGAATTGAACAAAGAAAATATAAAATAATTGATTAGACCAATAAGAGTAATGAAATTGAGGTCATTAAAGAGATGTTCAACTACAGAGCGAGACTTTGTCTCAATAAATAAATACATAAATAATTAAGAATAAATAAAGAGAAGGCCAGAAGCTCCTATAATTACCCCAGAATTTACCAGAACTTCAAGAAATAGCTATCCTCAATACTTCTCAAATTTTCCATGAAATTGGAAGAGATAGAACACTACCAAACACTTACCCTGAATCCAAAACCAGATAAAAACTTAACAAAAAATAATATAGCCAAATTTATTTAATGAATATAGATGTAAACATTTTTAGCAAGACACTTGCAAGCAGAATGCAGAATGCAATGAATTAGTAAGAAAATCAAATGCGAGGACCAGTTGGGTTTCATCCCAGGGATACAAGGTTTATTCAACATCTATAAATAAATTAATGTAATTACCACATTAAACAAAGACAAAGAAGAAAACAAATGAGTATGTCAATAGAAATATTACATGCTTATGTCAATAGGAAAAGCCTTTTACAAAATCTAACATCTATACATGAAAAAATTGTTATGAAAATAAGTGCAGATGGTCCATATCTCAAACTAACTCATAAAAGGAATTTATGACAATTTTACTGCTGATATAATACTAAATGAGAAAAAATTGAAAGCATTTCCCTTAAAATCAGGAAAAAGACACGAATCCTCACTCCCACAAATCCTGTTCAACATAACAGAGTACTTGATATATAAGCCAGAGAAATCAGGGAAGAAAATGAAATAAAGGAAGTATATATAGGAAAAGAAGAAGACAAACTATCCTTACTGAGAGATGACATGGTCTTGCACATAGAAGACCTCCCAAATGCCACCAAAAGACTCGTAGAACTATACGAATGGAACATATCCAGAACTCGAAAAGCAATCTTTGCTGTCAAGGTTCTGAGGAGAAAAGAACCCTTTTACATGCTGGTGTTAATGAAACCTGGTCCTACTGTTATGGAAAGCAGTATGGAGATTCCTCAAAAAGTTGAAAATAAATATTTCATTTGATCCAGTAATACCTCTTCTGGGTATCGTTACAAAAAACTTAGAATCAACATATAATAGAGATACAACACGTATACCTATGTTTATAGCTGCACTGCTAATAACAACTAAAATGCTGAAGAAATATTCATCAACAGGCCAATGGATACAAAAACTGTGATGTATGTACATGATGGAGTACTACTCTTCCATAAAGACAGATACATTTGAAGTTTTTGTAAATACATGGACACAACTTCAGACCATTATGCTTAGTGAAGTGAGTCAAACTCAGAAGGTTAAATATCACAGTGCTTTGCTGGTTTCTCTCATATGAGTAACCCAGAATACAGGCATTTTATAGAACTAAATGGGTGTGATAGTGGGAGTCGGGAAATGAGAAAAGGAGTGGGTGGGCCAAGAAGGGTGATGGGAAGAGATTGTAATGTTGACGCAACATATGTGTGCACAAAATACTCAAGATCAATGTAACCATTGTATATCATGTGTGTGTATATATATGTATATATATATATATATATATATATATATATATATATATGCTAATAAAATGGGGAAAAAGAAAGCTTAAGAAATATTTAACAGAACTAGGAAAAACTTGAAAAATATATATTTGGAATAAGGCAATTTAAAATCTAATTAGTAAATATGAAATATTCTCCTGTAATGAGAATTCTCTTAAAAGAAAAATACTTTTTGACAATAGGTATATTAAAAACTCAATATGAAATAAAAGCTCCATGGGATGGCCTATAAACTAACTCACACAATTTTAATGATTTGGGACTAAAGAACAATAAATATCAGCTTAAGAAATAAGTTATACTTCTCTGTTGAGGAATACACTTCTCCAGTGCACTCAAAGGACTCCATGCAAATTTTAAGATGTAAAATTTCAAAATTTGGATCCATACCCAAGAACAAGAGGCATCTCCTGTGCTTAAATTTACAGGGACCATGTCATACTTCTATGAAAAATATTACAGGACAAATATTTACAAAAGAGAAGAAGATTCTGCTTTCATGATGATGCTTAATCTGTAAGGCACTTGTTCTGAAGAAATATAAAACCTGTACAATTTGAACAGGATCCTTAATACCTTGTTCATGTGAGTCGTGCCAGTCTGTTCATAAGTATTGATTACAAACATTGGTGACTCTAATAACAAACAAGAACCTTAATTTAAACCAGCACATGTTTCTGTCTAATTTCCGCTAAATTTTGTTTTTAATCTAGCTTAATTTTGAATCAATAGCTTTTAAACTATGATACTTGTCCTTCAAAGATTTTTCTAATCTAAAAAGACTCTAACGACCCAACCGCAATTATTTTTTACTCCTTATTCCCCCATGTTCCCTTATCATTCCAGGGCCACAGTAGGATGAGCACTGACTCTGTTTGCATTTACCTTGATCAAATCCTTCTCATCTTTCAAAATCTCCTGGTTCAAGGCTCAAATCTTCTATGAAGATTTCCTTAATGATTACAGTCTTCATAGATTTCATTTCTGAATCATACAACACAAAATACAAAAATACAAATTATAATTCCACTTTTAATTCTCTGTGGCCTTACCTTGGGATAATGATTTTATGTGCATTCAATGGTCATTTATTGAATATATCTCTGAACTACTTGAAATCATGCCAAGTGCTCAAGGTAGGAAAGTGAATGAGAAATGGTTCCTTTCGTTGGGGAGCTCGTGGGCTTCAGACACACAAAACGTGAATATCAATATTAAAGAGCTATAAGGAAAGTTCCGTTACAACCGAGAAAACAATCAGTTAATTTTAAATCACAGAAAAATACATGGTGTGGCAGATCAGCTTTTATAGGAGAATGCATGTGAGCTGGGTTTTAAAGGATAAGGGCTCAAGTTGAAAAGGGAAGGAGAAGCATTGTAATATTTTAATTCTAAGCCTGACCTACCAGATGATCCACTTCCCTTTCTCATGCGAAAAGAGTAGAACATGAATATTCAGGAAACTGAACATAGTCCCATGTGACAGAACATTTACCAAAACATGTTTCATGAGAGTGTTTTCTGCTGGTTGTTAAGTGGTGCTCAAAAAGTGGTTCTGTGGTGAAATAAATTAGCAGTTTATTAATAATAAATTGACCCCTTACCTGTGACATTTGATTTTCCCAGAGGTTTTAGCATACTAACGTGCTGCGTGAATTTCTAGGAGTGGGATATAGCACGCAGTACTTTCCAAAGTTATATAGGTATGGAAACTTCTTTTTCTCAGAGTAAGTGAGATTATGATACTGCATAGAACATTTTGAAAAATTACACTACAATATAATTTGCACTGTGGAGGAAATTGGGATGATATAGACAGAAGAGAGATGGTGGAAAGATTTTGAAGAATTTTTCATAAGTTTCCAAGGACAGTAGTCCTTTTATTCTATAGTTAACCATTAAATAGTTTATATAAGAAAGATTACATAACCAATCCTTCTAAGCTACGTCAAGAGTGACTTCAAGGAAACAGTGTCTGGAACCAAAGATTTTAGATGAGATTTTATCATAATAAGAAATAAGATAAGGGCCTTTACTAGATTAATAGTAATCAGAGAAATGTTAGTATGTTATCAACTAGATATCGATTTATTTGCCTGATAAACTACGTTAAATGTTATAGTTCTTACTCTCTTTTCCCTGAATCATAGACTCTAACACAATGCAGATAACATCAGAAATGTCATTTTTTAGAGATATTGTCATCTTAGAAGTTACTAAACGTGGCAACTTTTCTCAAGACCCTTTCCTGTTAGTGGAAGCTTTACCCATATGTTCCTACTTCTCTCTGTCCTCACATTTACAAATAAAATACCTACTTTACAATTTAAAAAGAAAAAGGAAGTAACTAAATGTAACAACTCTAGGCTCCTAGGGAATATTGACAAGAAAATAAATCATTCCCACAATCAAGACCCCTAAGTACAAGCTTCAGTTTCAAGGTAATCATCCTAAGATTATTGTTGGACTCAGCCTCAAAACTGGTCCCAGTGAACCCTGCCTGCTAGAATTTGTTCTCATAATTAATTTTCAATTAATTGCCCCAATTGTTTTGTCTCAAAGACCAGCTGAATATATCCAAAAATGATTACTGTGACATTCTGAGGTTAGGCTATAAAATCTCTAAGTCATTCATACCGTTTGGATCGCTCACTCTGGGGGAAGCCAGCTGGCCTACCGTAAACGACACTGAATAGGAGCACCTGCTGCCAACAGCTGGATGAGTAAGCTTCGAAATGCATCTCCACACACAGCCTAAGGAAGCCTACGGTACTCATACTAATATCAAATAAAGAAATTATTTCTCTAATTTTTCATTTTATATATACACATACACATGATTTTGAAATTCTATAGCACATTAAAGACATGGGATTTGGGGAAACAGTGCTCACCCATGCCCCCCCCCCCATTTTTCAGATAGTCTCCCCTTTCCTAGGAATCCAATGCCACTCTTCCTATTCCGTCACCTACATTGGGCCCCTTTTATGCCATTATTTTTGTGACTTTCCTAAGAAAGACAGCTGTCTACAGTCCCTTTTTTGTGTTTGGTTCATTTCTCAGAGCATTTTCATTCCAATGTTTCCTATCGGTTTTCTTGATGGCTGCCCTGTGTCCCACCAGGTGCTCCTATTCAGTGTGTGTAGGTACCACACCTTCTTTAACCATTCCTCTGTATATGGGCAGGTAGGTTGTTTCTGGGCCTTGGCTATTGTGAATTGTGCTACAATAAACATGGGTATGCACGTGTCTTTTTGGTGTGTTGACTTTATTTCTTTTGGGAACATGTCCAATAAAGCACTAGCTGAATCGAATATGATTTTTATTCTCAGATTTCTAAGGAATCTCCGGACTGCTTTCCATAATGGTTTGTACCAGAATGCATTTTCACCATCAGTAGAGAAAAGTGCTTTTTCCCCCCCACAGCCTAGCCAAAAAATTGCTGTGTTTTGAATTCTTGATGTAGGCCCTTCTCACTGGGGTGAGGTGAAACCTCAGTGTTGCTTTTGTTTGCATTTCTCTGACTGCCAGTGATGGAGAACTCTTTTTCATGTGTTTGTTGTCCATTTGTACTTCCTGGTCTGAGAAGCTTCTTTTCATCTCAGCTGCCCACTTCTTGATGGGGTCGTTAATTTTAGGGAGTTTTATTTTTATGACTTCTTTGTATGTTCCAATTAATAATAAACCTTTGTCTGAAGTGTTACTGGAGAAGATCTTCTCCCACTCTGTTCATGGTCTCTTCACCTTGGTCACCGTTTCTTTTGCCTCGCAAAAGCTTTTTAGTTTCATGTAGTCCCACTTGTTGGTTCTTGCTGAGACTTCTTGAGCAGCCAGTGATCTTCTCAGAAATGCCACTCCTGTCTCTATGTCTTCTAGGGTTTTACTTATTTTTTTTTCTTCCAGTAGATTTAGTGTTTCTGTTTTGATGTCCTGTTCCTTAGCACATTTTGATCTGATTTTACTGTGTGAGATAGGTATAGGTCTAATTTCATTCCTCTGCATATGGTAATCCAGTTTTCCCGGAACCATTTGGTGAAGATGCTGTCTTTTTTCCAATGGATTGATGCCAAAGATCGAGTAACTGAGAATATCTGGGTTCATTTCAGTGTCCTCAATTGTGTTCCACTGGTACTCTTGTCTGTTCTTATATCAGTGCCATGTAGATTTAATCACTGTTGCTTTGTAGTACTTTTTGAAGTCTGGGATTGTAATTCCTCTGGCTTTGCCCTTGTTACCTAGGATTGCTATAGAAATTCTGGGCCTTTTCTGGTTCCATATACATTTTAAAGTTGTTTGTTCTAGTTCTGTGAAGAATATAGTTGGTATTTTTATTGGTATTGCATTGAATCTGTATAGTAGCTTCTGAAGTATGACAGTTTTGACAATATGAGATCTTTCTATCCAGGAACATAAGATGCCTTTCCATTTTCTAAAGTCCTCCTTAATCTTTCTCTTCAGGGCTTTGTAGTTTTCATTATATAAGTCTTTCATTTCTCTGATGAAGTTTATTCCTAAGGTTTCTTGTTGTTATGAAAGGGGCTGTTAACTTTTTTTTCTTATTGGATTTGCTATTGGTGTGTTAGAATGCTATTGATTGGTGAGTATTGATTTTGTAGCCTGCTACTTTGCTGAATTCATTTAGTAGCTCTAAGAATCTTTGGGTGGAATTTTTGGGTTTTCTATGCAGAGTATCATGTCATCTGCAAATAAGGATATCTTTACCACTTCCCTTCTGATTCATATTCCTTTTATTCCTTTCTCTTGCCTGGTGGCTCTTGTCAAAATTTCAAGCACTATATTAAATAATAGGAGTGACAATGGACATCCTGGTCTTGTTCCTGAATTTAGTGTGAATGGTTTCAGTCTTTCTCCATTAAGGAATATATTGGCAGAGGGGTTGTTGTAAGTAGCTTGGATCATGTTGAAGTAAGGTACCTTTATTCCTATTTTCTTCAGAGCCTTTATCATAAATGGGTGTCGGATTTTGTCAAATGCTTTTTCTGCATCTATTGAGATAATCATATGATATTTATCTTTGCATCTGTTAATGTAATGTATCACATTTATTGATTTGCATATGTTGAAGCATCCCTGCATCTCTGGAATGAAGCCTGCTTGGTCATGGTATATAATCTTCCTCATGATTTGGTGCATTCTATTGGCAAGGATTTTGTTGAGTATTTTTGCATTGATATTCATTAAGGATATTGGCCTGTAGGTTTTTTGTTTGATTGTTTTTTGTTGGGTCTTTGTCTACTTTTTTAATTTGAGTCATTCTTGCTTTGAGAAATGATTTGGGCAACTTTCCTTCCTTTTCAATTTCTTGAAAAGTTTGGTGAATTTTAATAGAATTCTGCTGGGAATGCATCAGGTCTTGGGCTCTTCTTAGTTGAAATTGTTTTTTATTACTTCTTCAATTTTGTAGGTAGATATTGGCCTACTTAGATGCTTATTTTCTTCTTCTTTCCATTTTGGAACTCATCCACTGTTTTAGATATTTGAATTTATTGAAGTAGAGATTTTCAAATTTACCTCTTTAAGCCTTTGAGTTTCCATGTTACATGTTGTAATTTCCCCTTTTTCATTCCTACTCATACTGATGTAAGTTTTCTCTTTCCTTTTGGTGTGAGTTTAGCAAGGGGTTTATCAATCTTATTTATCTTTTCAATAACCAACTTTTTGTTTAATTTATTTTTGTATTTTTTTCTTGGTTTCTATTCATTAATCTCTGCTCTTATTATAATAATTTCTTTCCTTCAATTAGGTCATGTGTTGGTCTGTTCTTGTTTTACTAGGGCCCTGAGTTGCATAGTCAGATTACCTATTTGGACTTGCTCAGATCTTTTTATGTGTGCATTTATGGAACTTTATATTTCTCTTAATATTGCCTTCAGTTTGCTTAGAGGTTGTGTTATGTTGTACTATAATTGTCATTTGTATCCAAGAACTTTTTTTCATTTTTTCCTTGATTTCTTCTTTAACTGGATGTTTATTTATAAAAATGCTGTTCAGTCTCCATTTGTTTGTATGGTATGTTTTATTTTTGTTGTAGTTGATTTCTAATTTTATTCCACTAAGATCTGACAGAGTACATGGAATTATATTAATTTTCTAATATCTGTTTAGGCTTGTTTTGTGGCCCAGAATGTGATCAATTTTGGAGAATATTCTGAGGGCAGCAGAGAAGAACATCTACTCCGTTGTCATTGCTGTTGGATTAAAAACTCTGTATACGTCTGTCAAATTCATTTCTTCTACGATGTAGTTCAAATCTACTATGTATTTGTTGACTTTGTGTTTCGTTAACCTGTCATTTGGGGGAGTAAGATACTAAAGTCCGCCACCATTATAGATTTGGAGTCTGTTTTTTAAAGTCTACCACCTTTTGCTTTGTGTACTTGAATGCACCAAATTTTGGGGCACAAATGTTTATGAATTGTTAGTTCTTCCTAGTGGATTGTTCCCTTTATGAAAATGAAGTGGCCTTCTTTATTCCTTTTGACTTGTTTAGGCTTAAAGTCTTCTTTGCCAGCAAAGAGAATAAAAACTCTGGCTTTTTTTGTCTCACAGTTGAGTGGAATATAGAACTCTAACCTTTCATTTTGAGTGTATGTTTATCTTCATGTTTGAAATAAGTCTCTTGCAAAAAACTTACGATTGGATTATGTTCGTTAATCCAGTTAGCAATCTATGTCTTTCGATTAGTGAATTAATGCCTTTGACATTTAGGGATGTAATTAATATGTGAGTCTTAGGTCCTGTCATTTTACCATTCTATGAATATTAAATTCTTTTGTTTATTTTTCCTTTTAGTTGTTCTCTATATTGAAGGTAAGCAGGCCACTGTATTTAAAGAACTTAAAAAATTATTACCAAAAATAAAAACGTTAGTGAAACATAACAATTCTGAGTAACATAACATAACAAAACCTCAAGAAGCACAAAGACACAGAACGTCGCTCTAACTGATATTTCTAGACTACACACAATGACAAAATAAACTTTTTACTTAAGTGTATCTGATACCTTTTCATCCTTATATGGCCGATTGATATTGGAAAATTTTCAAGATCAATTCATGGAGAAAATAGAGTCTTTTCACAATTTAATTGTTATTTATAGCATACACACAACAATGACAAAGTACACTTTTTATTCAAGTGCACCTAGTACTTTTTCATTCATATATTGATATTTAGAAATTTATTCAAAATGATTCTGTTGTGGTTTGGACCTGGAATGTCCCCCAAAATCCTCACATACCTAAGGAGCCATGTACTGCTGGGAGCTAGGGTCTGGCCTGAAGGAGCTGGTGCTTGGGGCTTGACTTGGAGGGATGTACGATGGTTCTTCTTTTCCTCCCAGACTCGGCTGTATTCTGCCATGCTGTGAGTACTTCTGTCTCAGCCCCCCCCCCCCCCCGCTATGTGTTTCCACCACTTCAAACCACCAACCCACTCATGAACAAACTGTGACCTTCTGAAACTGAACTGAAGTAAATATCAGGTATTCTGTCCCAGTAACAGAAAAGTCACTAAAATTTTATGAAGTAAAAAATAGTATTTTCAACAAATAATAGTGGGATAACTATGTAGTTACACAGAAAAAAAAATGAAGTTGACCAATTGTACATTCTAAAAAATGATTCATTTGAAATGCATCAGACAATGCAAGACCTAAAACTATTAAACTTATAGAAGAAAATGGGAGAAATATTTTATGACATTAGTTTGGGTGAAATTTCTTAAATAGGACCTCAAAAGCACAAAATTCAAAAAACATGCTAAAATGGACTATATAAAAATAAATGATTCTAAAATACATGTGGCAAAAGTCAAGAGGACAATTCAACTTAAAGATAGGGAAAAAACTGAACAAATATTTCTCCAAAGAAAATATACAAATAACCCATAAGTACATTAGAATTCTCAGCAGCATTAGTCACTAGGGATATATACATCAATACCATGAGCTACCACTATGCAAACATGAGGATGATTCAAATCAAACTTACAGACTAGTGTTGGTAAGGATGTGGAGCATTGTCAATGAGAATGTAAAATGGAAAACTGCCTGGTGTTTACTCAAAAAGTTAAGCCTAGAGTTGTCAAATGACTCATAATTTTCACTCCTAGATATTTGACTAAAGAGAGAGAGAATTATATATCCATACAAAACTGTTATGTGAATATTCAAAGCATCATTATCTGAAATGTTCTAAAACTAGAAATATCCCAAATATCTATCAAAATGACTGTGTGATATCCATCGACTGAGACACTAGTCCCCAACAAACAAGTGAGCTACTCGTGTACGTAGCAATGTAATATAGATAAATCTAAAAAATAGTACTATAAGCCTGTAGTTTCCAAGCAAGGATGAGTTTATGCCCTAAGAGCATTTGACAATAACTGGAGACATGGTTATTATCACAATTGAAAAATGCTACTGGCATCTAATAAGAGGTTGAAAATACTCTTTAACAATTTACAAGCAAAATATTACCTTGCCCAAATATGAATGCTGTCAGCGTTGAGAAATTTTGTTCTAAATACAAAAAATCAACATAAAACATATGCAGTATGATTCTATTTACATAAAATCTTATAAGAACACAAAATTGTAATAGCACAAAGCATAATTGCTTTCCTAAGTCCAAGAATATGTGAAGATGAGCAATTTAAGAAATGCTTAGGCCAACGGAAACTTTGTCTGTATCTTAATTATGGTGATGTTCACATCATTGCATATAATTACCAAAATTCTTCAGGTGGGCACTTCAAATTGATTTTCAAAATATTCCATGAATAAAATTTTATTTTAAATATAAATATATTCCCGTGGGGGAAAAGCATTCCAAGAGAAAATAAGGAAACTCCAAGGTTTATGCCAACCTTACATGTATGATCATGGAGAGCCAACCTTAAATGGCATTGAGCTATCATTTCATAGAAATAAGACTAATGTGCCTGGATACTAGTCAAAAAGGTTAATTCAAATGTCCTACAAAGTCTTTACAAAGGGTAGTGAATAATAATAATGTTCTATACAACTCAACTCTTTTAAATCCTTAGTGTCACTCCATTAGAAGAAAAATCTGGTTCAAGATTATTGCAGTAATTGAGAATGTGTAAAAGATTTTTACCAGGGCTGGCAGATGAGTGCACATAATGCTTCTATGAATTTTCATAACCTTTCCTGTGGAGTTTTCTTGATAAGTGAACAAAACTTTTTGTGGACATCAGAAACAGATTTATTCCTTTGAAATCCCAAGAATACAGGTGCTGTCTTCATAACAGCAGCTAATATTTGCTCCGTGCCCATAAAAAGAGCATCTAGTACATTTCTTTAACAAATTGTGCTTTGTCTGTGAGAAGTAGAGAAAGTAGAATTGCAGTTGATGAAATTTGATCAACAAGATGTGAGAGTTATTTCTTCCTTCTGCAGTTAAATCAGAACTTTGCTGTCATTTGTTGAGACAGTTATTTAGGAAACAGCTTTTTCCTTGCTAGTCTGAAAGAAGCTATTTCTCCCACCTGTCTCATTAAACACTTGGAAAAAAATCATTTTGGAAGCAATAAAAGTCATTACATTCATGTCTGTGTAGATGGTTCTTCTGAAGGAATAAAAATAGAAAGCAAAGTTACTCCGTAGCGTCCTGGGAGACTTCAGAGTTCTGTGTGAATCTTGGCAACTCTACCAGATCTATAAAGATGGTATGTGTGGAGGGGAAGTGTTACAGTTTGGGTTGGAATGTCCCCCCAAAGCCTCATATATTTGGATGTTGTGAAACATCAACGGATTCTACTTACTGTTAAGAGGGTGAGCCTGGCTGGAAGGGACTAGTACTTAGGGCTTGACCCAGAAGGAGTAGATTATTGGGGCTTGACCTGGAAAGGCGTGCCCTGGCTCCTCCATTCCTCGCTCACTTGGCCTCGCTGCGAATAACTTCCCTCCACCTCGGCCACTCATATGTTTCCACCATTGCCAGCCACCCATGAATGAACTGAAACCTTCTGAAACTCTAAGCTACAATATATCTTTCCTGCCTTAAATTGTGGATATCAGGCATTTTGTCCCAGCAACAAAAATATAGCAAAGACAGGAGGAAAGAGGAATATTCATCAAGCTCTTTTCCAGTGTTTTGAACTCTGAAATGGGAGCAATTTCAATGCTGGCTTTTCGATAACAAGAACCTAACCTTGCATACTCTTCAGAGCCCTTGTGTGGCCTCTCAGGTCTTACTCTATTTTGGATCAATTCCAAGGGTTTTTAATTTGGGTATTTCAAATAAGACCTGAGATTACACCATAACTAGGAATGTACTCAGTCAGAAATTGGAAATTGAAAAACAGCCATATTTCAGCACTAGTTTAAATCTAACTGAGCTAGTAAAAAATAGTTCATTGCCTATATTAAATAGGAAAATATGTTTCGGCTTTTATGTTGAGTTTCTGGAAATCTACCCATAACCAGCTATTTCCAGCTCCAACTTTCCTGGGAGCAATGGCTGAAAAAAAAAAAACAAACTTGATTGGATTACCTCACTTTGTGTACTTTCTCCACTTCCATCCTTGTTTGTTTGTTTACTTGGTATACCAGGACTTACAACAGCTATTTATTTATTTATTTATTTATTTATTTATTTATTTATTTCTGGTGACATGATCTCACTAAATTACTAAGTTGTCCAGGCTGGGCTCTAGTTGGTGAGCCTCTTGCTGATTCAACCTCCCTTGGTGCTGAGATTTCAGACCTGCTCCATCAGATCTATCAGTAATGCTATTGTATGGTTTTTTGGTATGTAAGAGGGGTTTAAGAAGAAGAAAAAGAGAGAGCTTGCCTTGAAATTGAAAAAGAGAGTTTGGGTTAAGGAGATTAAGGATCATTTGACATTGCCATATTTTGGAGTGGAGACTCCAGCTCAATGGTGAAGCCTTGTCTCATGTGCGTAAGGCGCCAGGTTCCATGCACACACGACAAAAACAGGAATGATTTTCAAAGTACTAGTATTCAGTAGATTATATATGAGTATAATTTATGCAACAGTGTCTCTAGTTGCCATTAAAATTGTCTTTTATAGAGAAGTTTTAGAAATTATCACCATCTATAATGTCATTTCCAAGCAATAAATAGATAAACACCTAAAATTAACCTATTGGTATTTTTATCACTAACCGACATCCCAGACCTTTGTTTGCTTGTTGTTTATTTGTTCGTTTTGATACAGAGTCTCAGAAAGTTTTCAAATTCCTAGGCTGGCCTCAGTCACAGTCCTTTCGCTTCAACCTCCCAGAGTGCTGGGATGACAGGCCTCTGCTGCCACACAGCCAATTGGTTTTGAATTATCCTGCTTGGATACCTTTGTAGCTCCAGCTGCCTCTACTTTATAAGATCCAGGTTGAACAAAGCCCTGACGCGTTCTCCTTTTATGAGATCTGAACGCATTTTATGTACTGCATGTGGAAAAGGAAGAGAGGGTTTGAGAGAATGAAACAAAATGTTAACTGCTTAAATGAGCTTTTTTTATTTGTCACTCGTGTCATCTACACATATGCAGTGACTTTTAAATAATCATTCCTCTGAAACTTCAAGAAAAACCCAGAATTGCTCTTGAATTCAATAGCCTCTGCTCTCTACAAGCTAACAACTGCAAAAGAGCACGTAGAACTGACCTTCGTGTGTACTGGAGGAAGGATAGGCTGCGCACACTAACGGCCTTTCGTGCTATTCACGAACCAGCTCCTCTTTCTACTCCCATACATACCTTCCTGGTAAGAATGATTCCAAAGCACAATTTTTCCAGGAATTTATTCCGGTTAGTACTGTAGATTCCCTAAATTTCCAACAACAATCTGAGCATCTGTCTTATTTATTTTCTCTTTACTGGGACAAAATACAATATCCACAACTTAAGAGAGAGCGCTAGTATACACCATTCCAGATCAAGTCCCAGTGACTCGTTCCTTCTGGACAGCCCCCTCCCTCTCTTGTGCTAAGGTCTTGCTCTGTACTCCCGGTTAGTCCTGGACTCACAATGTAGCCTAGGCTGCCCTCAAACTCACAGCAATTACTCTTGCCTCAGCCTCCTGAGTGCTGAGATTGCATCATACTTGAGTAACTTTTATTTAGTGATAGGGGATCGAACCCAAGGACTTGGACATGCTAAGCAAGTGCTTAAACCCCTAAGCTATGCTCCTACCCCCACGTCTTAACAGCACATGGAATCCAAATGCATGTTACAACATGCAAATGTATGGGGTTTGGTGGAGGGGGGCATTCCAGAGCCAAACCGTAGGAGTTTCCTCAAGATAGTTCTGCAAATGTAGGCACATAGTTATTGGCACAAAAAACAAACTCAATTTCCAGTTGTGACTGCGTACTTGCAAGAGGAAAAAAATGGCATCGATGAAAGGACAATTTGGTGACTTGAAAAGATATCTGAAAAGGTAAAATACAAAAACAGGAAAATAAAAATCGTTTGAAAATCACATTCTAATAATGAGTTAACGAGCTGTAAGTTCTCATCTATTCTTGTACCAGATTTGAGAGATTCAAAGATGAGATCCGGAAAGGAATTTAACCTCGATACTGTGCACAACAGTTGGGCCTTACGTTTTCCTTTTTCTGCTTTTAAATAAATAACTATTGCAGTCAAATCTTACTGGCACCTAACTCACATATTTTCTTTATTTCTGCTGTTGAATTCTGTTGTCTGTTCATTTTTATGTGCTAATATGTTTGTATTATCTGAGTAAGACTGTCTTTTATATAGTCGATAAATCCCTGGTGAGAGTGTTCAATTAATAATTACTGAGCTGACCTGAATTCAATTGTGGGGTCAGTATCAGATAATCCCTAACTTATCTTTACTTGGCATTTTGCTGTATGTTTCTATTTCCATTTCAATGAAAATATGTCTGGGATATTAGGACTTTGCATAATTTCAGATTACGAAGTCACACTGAGAAGAAGTAATTTTGAAGAAAAGTGAAAGTAAACCAATGTGTTCTCATGCTGAGGATGGAAGCAAGGCACGTAGCCATAATTAGTGACCTTTGACAATTCTAGGCTGAATGATTCACATCATCCCAGGGAATGAAAGAATGCATCACAATACTGTTTAAAAAGCGCTCCTGGCCACTGAGCATGGACAAGTGATGGGCAAAGACCTCGGGATTGAAAGAAAGTATACATATGCAGAAAAGTCCCCTCTTCCCACTCTCCCAGAGTAACAAGTTGAATTAGACAAAAGAGGAACTAAAATAAATTATTATTATGTGGGCTGGAGGAATGGCGCAGCAGTTAAAGAGCTTGCCTAGCAAGCTCACAGACCTCAGTTGGATTCCCCAGCACCACATAAACTGGGTGTCTGTAATCCCAGCACTTGGGAGGCTGAGGCAGGAGGATTACCATGAGTGCAAGGCCAGCCTGGGCTACATAGTTTTTCAAGACTATGCTGGGCTACAAAACAAGACCTTATCTCAAAAAAATTATAATTTCAACAAATGAACTTTAAAAATAAAGTAAAAAAAAAAAAACAGAGTGGCCGTTTCGCCTGTATGAATCATGGGAGAGAATGTAAAGATTTGCTTCTGATAAGCCTTAATGCAGTGAGAGTCAACTATTTCACTGATCCCATACTCATACATCACTTATTGCATGCTGACAAGCAAATCCTTCCTAAACATCACTGCTACGTTAGTCTTCCTAAGGCACTGCTCTCAGCATGCCACTGCTCTTCAAGGGCGACCTTTTGCCTATGGGATCAAGACCAAACAAATCCAGTTGGCATTTCAAGTTGTCTTTCAACTGGCTCCACTCTGCCTATTCCTTCTAAACTCCTATGAATCCTCAGCATGATAACTGGCCGCAAATCTGCCAAACAGGCCCCTTTCAGTGACACAACATGTTTCTACCTCTCTGCCATCACTCATTCCCTCTACCTGTACCGAAAATGCTTTGTTTTCTCCCTCTCCATCATTCAGAACGCCAAATTTCCTTTATAAAATGATATGATCAAGTCCCATATTCTTCAAAAGGCTTCCGTTCTAATCCCATGCCATAGTGGCCCTTATTTCCATTCTTGGAATGACGATAGTGTGAATATGTGTGTCGGTGTTAAATGATTTCCATGTGTACTTTAATGTCCCCATATATGCACATGTACCTGGATGTTATATTCAAGAAATAGTAACATAAGTTGATGTAAAAAAAATCTAGAGTGAATTTGACATAGAAACAAAGGCGCATTAGAGCTTCATATTTTTACATAGTTATATAGCCATTTTTAAATGCCCAACGTCTTTTACTTGCTTTATTTTTCTACATTGAATTCATTTTCATGTTACTTTGTCTTTTAAAAAATATTTTTCATGTTCTATTTTTAAAGCCCTGATTTGTGGTTTGGTACTGAGGGCATGAACAGCCAACGAGCCTTAAATGTTCCAATTGAGGTATTGCAATGTAACCTTAACAAGGATATGTAGCTCAGTAACTTAGATTGATGAAAGGGGAAGACCTATCCCACCAGGAGGCGTGGAGGAAAAGATTCTGTTCTTTAGAATTGAGTTTCACAGCCTGAGTCACTTTCTCTCCCACTTGGAAAGAAGCTCTGTATGGAGTCTGGAGGATGGTTTCATGACTCAAAACAGATGGTTTTTCCCCTTTATATATTATTCTTTACTTTGATGGGTGAAGAATAGCTGCTTTAACTCCTTTCTTCATCAAATATATTCTAAACAGTACCATATCTTTTTGTTTCTTCTAGGTATTTGGAATTGTAATCAGAGGAAATAATTATTTTACATTTTCAAAAACTACATTCATTTTCTTGTCTATTTTAGAAAGGGTACTGGAAAAAGAACTTAGAATTCCTTAGGACTACAAGTTAAGATGGCAGACAGAAACCATAGTGATATTGTTTTCCTTAAGGTTAGAAAAAAACCTTTTTTAGAATCTCCACAGTTTAAATCTAATGTACTTACCTGTGCCAGAATTTCTAATACCCCCCTGGACATGATCTTGTAAAATGCCAATGTCCTTAAGAGTGACAACAAATGACTCACTACATGGCAGTTCAGACTGGTTTATCAAATTTTGATCTTAACTAACAACTAACTGTCCATTGTAGAAATGTATTTTTAAATGATATATTCTCTCAAACAGCCCCTTTGGAAATCTCAGAGTCAGCTCTGATTAGCTATGTTAGCCTTATCTTCCACATCTCCCAATAGACTCCCATTTGTGCAGTAAACCAAACAAGCCATGTATTTTTATAAATCACACAATTGTGAGCCTTTACCCATGACCTTTCTGCATTATAGATTCATTTTTAGGCCACTTTCCTTTTTTTCATGATCAGGAATCACATTCTGCAAGAAAAGTTTTTCTCACGTTTTGCCTGTGTACCTTACCCAGCTTTCTTCTGAGCACATGTGTTTCTCCAAATACACAGTAAATAAATGAATAACAGGATAACCCCAAGATCATCCTAAATAGGAAATTACATAAGACCCTAATTCACTTCTACAAATATGACAGAGTGAAAATGCACAACAGTTAGCTAATGTGTGGAACCACTTTATTTAAAGTTTGTATTTGCTAGGTTGAAAGTGAGCATATATATATGTGCATCCTGTTTAATTTTTAAAGTTACTCCAAGTCATCTTTTTCTTATCTTATATTTCAGAGCTAAAAAAAAAAGAGCGAGATGGAAAGGAGTCATTACAAGATTAATTTCATTCATTTATTTGCTGAATATTTATCAAATATCTACTATATACAAGACTTTAATTGTGAGCAAAAGAGACAAGGCCCCTGGGACATGAAATATATCATGTGGGGTAGGATAATAGTTTAGACCAAAAGAAAGAAAATATCAGCTAGTGATAAATATTAAGATAAAAACTCAGTAGTATAACAGGAAAAAATAATGAGGCAGAAATGTGGCTACTACAGGTTAGAGGGCATCTTTGAGAAGATGATCTGAGAGAAAGTGTAAAGGTAGACAGAATAAAGAGGTGCAGGATTGGCAAGGGCAAAATCCCCGAACGGAAGATGAACTTGACCTAGCAACAACAAAGACACAGAGTAGCGGTAATGGCCTGAGCCAAGAGGAGCCTGGGAAGAGGTGAAGTCGTAGCAATAGCAGGAATCCAAATCATACAGAATCTGGTAGGTCAGAAAAAAGTCTTTGGACTAAGTGTAAGAGAAAGTCATCTGAGAGTATTGAGCAGATATCTTACATGACTTAATTTATATATTATATGAAGTGTCCTAGCTTGGGCCGTCATGACAAAATGCCACAAACTGTTTTAAACAATAAAAAAAATATATATATATTTCTCATGGTCCTAGGTCAAGGTGCGAGCAGGGCAAGTGTTTAGTGAAGGCTTTTTTTCTGAGCTTTCACGTAGCCACTGTCTTGCTGCCGTGTGCTCACATTGCTCCGTCCAGGAATGTAGATAGAAGAAAGAATAGTAACCTTCCCAGCTTCGTGACCTCATGACACATCCTATCTCCAAAAAGCTTCATTTTCAAATATGATTGCAGTAGGCAATGGGTAGATCATTAAAATATAAAATTTCAGGGTATGAGGAGACACTATTCTTCCCACAGCAGAAAGCTTGAGCTTGGTGTTCTGTGGGAAAAGACAAAAGTAAAAACACAAAAGCTAGCATGAAATCTATTATAGTAACCCAGATACAAGATGATCGTATATAACTTGGATGAAGGTAGTAGTAACCGTAGCGATGAAAATTGAAGATAGTTTAGGCACAGTGTGAAGGCAAAGCTCACAGGAATTTCTAAGGCACCAGAATTGGGTAAGGAAAGAAATAGTCAAGAATATTTCCAAGAATTCCGGCCTGCTTGATGATGAATTGTGATTCAATTTACTATGGTGGGAAACACTGGGAAAAGAGCAGTTTGGGCAAGGTAGGATGCATCAGGAGTGCAATGTTGAGTATATTAGGTCTAAACTGCCAAATAAGTAGTGCTTTATATCAGCCTGAAGCTCATAGAACAAGTCTATGATAGAGATACAAATTTAGGAACCACTGAAGTATGAATAACCTTTAAGAAAAAGGAACAATATTATTATGCTTCAGAGGTTCCCAACCCACGGCTGAGGTCCACTACTGGTCTGTGGCCTTGGAGGGACAGATGAGCGAAGCTCTACATCCTGTGAGTGAGCTCCTATTAGGACCTAATGACATGATGGTCTGACAGGAGGCTGAGCTTCCCTTCCTGGTCATTGGAAGAATGGTGTCTTATTCTTTTGGTGCTGGGACATAATACCCAGGATACACAACTTAAGGGAAGAAAAGTGTAATTTTAGCTCACGGTTTCAGAAGGTCTCAGTTTATCCATAGGTGGCCGGCAACAGTGCGAGTGCTTGCTGGAGCCCAGCCAGAGAGAAGCTGTTCACAGCACGGAAACAGGAAGCCAAAAGAGCACAGAAGGGCGGAGCTAGAAGAAAATTGTTCTTTGAACCGAGGCCGGAGGCCCTGCAACTTGTAAGGGGTGCGTTAGAGAAAGAATTCAGCAAATAAGACCAAGAAGGAACAGCAGATAAGAGGGCGAAAACCCAAAGAGAGCAGTCAGCCACAAGAGGACAAGTATGGGATAATTTCACTAAGATATGGAATCTAAAGAAGTAAACTAATACAAGTAGAGAATGGAAGAGGGGGTACAGGGAAATTGAAAAACAGTATTGATCAGTAGGTACACAGCCATCGGAACACAGGAGGAGCCAGTTTTACTGTGCTATTGCACATTAGGGTGACTATACTTTGCAATTTTGTATTGAATATTATGATATGGCTGAAAGAGGACTTTGAATATTCTGATCACAAAGATATGATAAATGCAACAAGGTGACGGATAAACCAAACATCTGAATGTGTTTTCTCATGTTATATGCATATATGGAAATATTGCAGTGTTCCCCACAAATATGTAAATGACTGTGTGCCAGTTAAACAAAATAAATCAGAAGCAACTCTATTGGAATGAAATAAAAACTACAGAAAATGTAGTATACTGAAAATCAAGGGAAGAAAAGTATTAGCTTGGAAGGAGAAGTTATATGAGCCAATGCTGCTGAGAGGTCAAGCAAATGACAGCTGAAATTGGCCATTGGAGTTAAAAAACATAAACATCATGCTCTTTTAAAATAATAGTTGTCAGAATCTGAATGAAATTAATGGGCAGAAGCCACCTTCAGAGAACATTTAAATGGAAATAAGCTAAAACTGTAGGTAAGATAGAAAAGAGAATTTTATCCTGACAATAGTTTCTGGTACATAAAACATTAACACTGCAAGGTTTTCCCAAAAGCCTTCTCTGGAGAACTATAAAACATGATGGGAACTGATTTAGGGCTGCTAAGAGAGGAATTATTCAAAAGTAATCCTGTAGGGAGGAATGGGCTAGATTGTCCACAGATCATTTTCAGCTTTAGGGAAACTTTAGCAGACTTGGTGCAAGCCAATACTTTGCACAGAGCTTCCAGTTAACAGTGTAGTTCACTTTTATCGATCTCTGTGTGGATGTGGTGTTCGTGAGGTATACCTCATGTTCAGAAAAACACTTGGGCTCAGTATAACTAAGAAAATGAAAGATCTGTCTGTGGTGGGCAGAGAAAGGACAAAGCTAATGATACCGAGGAGTCTATTCTTGGTAAGTGCTCACAGAGCCTGACACCTGTGGAGTGACAATAATGGAGCGTGAAAAAATTTCTTAATTTTAAGACCATCTTATTTCTGACTAGTCAAATCTGTTGTTTTGGGTCAGTGCAACACATGTGAGGTTAGACATGGCCAGTTGCCTTTTCTCATATACCAGGGATGAAAAAAAAAAAAAAAACTGAAAGTCATAAAGTAAGTCATGTAACTGGATGTCTTCTCTCCAGGATACAAAGCAGCAGAGCAATTACTCAAATACGACTTGCTCAAGCAAATGCACGGCACTTTCTAAACAGATGATTGGAGTTTTCTAAGTAAAATAAATTTCTCTTAATTACAAATCTCCATCCCAGGGCAAATTTCATTCAAAAATGTGCTGTCACATTTATCTGTTTTTTGTAAACAGACTAAAACCTCGTTAAGGAGTTTTACTCAGTGGAATAACTCTAGGTTTTATTTCTGTCTTCTATAAAATCTTTAGCTTCTGGTTAAAATTCACCATATACGACTTGCAAATGACTAACGAAGACATGTTAAAAAATTACACATTACTACAAACCAATTGAAATGGCCAAAATCCACAAAGCCCAAAGCCTAAATCCTGCAAATATTTGGTACACCAGGGGCTACTTTCCACTACTGGTGGAACTGAAGAAAAGGGATAGCCGTTTGGTAGGTTTTTCTAATAGTAACGTAGTTTTATATATGGCCCTGCAATCTTGCTTGCTTGCTTTTTACCCAAATGAATCGAAAACTTGATCACACAAAAACCTGTATACATAAATATTGGAAGCATGTAAATTCCTAATTGTCAAAATTTGGAAAAAATAATGGTACTTCTTTAATAGATGAATAGCCATATGAACATTGGGACATCTATAAAAGAGAATGTTATTTACTGGCAAAAAATTTGAGCCATCAAGTTATAAAGAGACTTCTAAGTGAAAAAAGCCAAATCTTAAAGGCTAAATAATAAATAATTCTAAGCATGTGGCATTTGGGGAAAGGCAAAATCATGGAGGCAATAAAAAGATCCGTGGTTACCAGGGGCACAGAAAAAGGGATGAAAAGTGGAAACATGGCATTTTAGGGGATCAACGGTGAAAATACTCTGCAAAAAACTTTAAAGGCAAATGCATGTATAACATATTTCCAAAGCTCAGAACGTGCAATATAAAGACAGACCTGTGGGCTTCAGTTAACATTAATATATCAATATCGTCTCACCAATTGCAGCCAATATAATTCACTATTGTGAGATGATGCTAATGGGGAAATTATGGAGAGTGGGGGGCCATGGAAACTCTGGTCTCCACTCCCTTTTTCTATTTATTTCTATTTTTTTCTTTCTCAGTATGTAAATATTTCATTTCCCTTGTTTTATTATATTCATGAGAATTTACAGTGCAATGTGAATTTACAGTGCAATGAAATATAGAAACTTGGCTTTGTTTTTGATCTTCTAATCTTAACATCCACCTTCTGGAAATTAAAAATCACATAGGTTAGGGCTGGGGACAGAATTCAGTTGCATGGCATGTGCAAGGACCTGGATTTGATTCCGCAGCACTACACCAAAATAATGAGGCATGGTGGCATACACCTCTAATTTTAGCACTTGGGAGGCTGAGGCTAGAGGATTGGCATAACTTTGAGGCCAGCCTGGGCTACATAGTGAGTTCAGGACTAGCCTGGACTACAAAGAGAGACTTTTCCTCAAAAACAAAAGAAAACAAAACGAAAAAAACTAAAAATAAATTGGTGTAAGTTGGAGATTTTCTGCATATGCTCATTAGTTTGATGAAGTTTCTCTCAATTCTTAGCTGAAAGTTTTTCTTACCATGAATGAGTAATGATTTTTACATTGTATCTGATATGCTTATTAATAACGTTTCTGAGGAACTTTGCATCTGTAGTCATGAAAGGCATTGATGTAAAATTTTCTTTTCACATAATAAACATGGTTTTAGTACAATGGTAATGCTTGTCTTTTGAAATTCATTAGGAAGCATTTCCTCTGCTTCTGTATTCTGAAACAAATTTCTCTTCGGACTTCAAGTTTTTTCCTTTGTCTATATAGGAAACTTCCAATTTCTTAAAATATAAGCTTAGATTATTGGTTTTGACACTTGTTTTCTAATATATGCATTCAATGCTACAAATTTCCCCTTAAAAATTTCTTTCACTATTTCTCAGATATTTGATGAATTGTACACTCTTTCTCCCTTCTTTCCTTCAGGACGTCTCTTGTTGTGTGCATGCGTGTGTGTGTGTGTGTGTGTGTGTGTGTGTGTGTGTGTGTGTGTTCTGAGGTCTAAAATCAAAGCCTTAGGTATGCTAAAATAGTACTTTCCCTCTGAGCTATATGCTCAACTCCGAGTTCAAAATATTATTTTACATTTTTTAAATTTTATTTTAGTAAAAAAAAAAAATTCACATGACAAAAATGTAACTTTTTTGTAAATACATGAATTCCAAATTCTGTAATGCATCAGAACCAAAGGGTTTGGGAAAATAAGTGAGCATCTATGCCCACTCCTTTTTCAGAGGCTCACCCCTTTCCTACCTGACCTTTGCCTCTCTTTCTACCCTGCCATTCGTGTTGGGACCTTTTTATGTTATTATTTTTGTGCATTTCATAAGAGGGATGCCCATCTATAGTAAGTCTTTCGTGCTTGGTGTATTTTACTGAGCATTACTGACTCTGGGTGGCCATATTTTTATTCAAATGCTTCATCTCTGTCTTTCTTTACCACAGCATAGTATTCCATTGTGTATAGGTACTGTATTTTCTTTAACCATTCCTGTATGGATGGACAGATAGGCTGTTTCCAGGATTTGGCTATTATGAATTGTGCTGCTACAGATACGGATATGTATGTGTCTTGTTGGTATGTTGATTTTATTTCTTTGGGGAACATGCCCAGTAGAGCAGTGGCTGGATCAAATGGAATTTTCATTCTTAGCTTTCTAAGGAACCTCCAGACTGCTTTCCATAATGTTATGCCAGATTGCATTCTCACCAGCAGTGGAGTAGAGACTCTTTCTTTGTCTTCCAGAACGTTCAGTGTTTCAGTTTTAATATCTGGGTCTTTGATACACTTTGATTTGATTTTGGTGCATGGTGACGGGTATGTGTCTGTATTCATTCTTCTGAATGTGGATGCCCAATTTTCCAAGCAATATTTGTGAAGAGGCTTTCCTTTGTCTAGTGTATGCTTGTGGCTTGTTTGTTGAAGATCTGGTAGATGAGGGTATTTGATTTGTCTCTGCATCCTCAATTTTTTCCCACTGGTCTACCTGTCCATTTTTGTGCCAGTACATATAGTTTTTACAACTATTGCTTCATAGTATAGCTTGATGTCTGAAATTGGAATGCCTCCTGACTTAGTCTCTTATTTAAGATTGATTTGGCTATTCTAGGTTCCATGTGAATTTATGGATTATGTTTTTCAAGTTCTGTGAAAATAATTGTTGGTGTTTTATGGGAATTGCATTGAATTTGTATACTAGCTTTGGCAGCATCGTCATTTTGACTATACTGATATTGCCTACCCAAGAAAATGGATGTCTCTCCATTTTCTGATGTCGTCTACAAATTCTTTCTTCAATGTAATGTAGTTTTCTTTATATAAGTCCTTCAATTCCTTGATTAGGTATACTCCTAAGTATTTAATTTTTTGCTGGGCTATTGAGAATGGGATTATTCTTCTGATCTCTTTCTCAGTGAGTTCATTGTTGGCGTAGAGAAAAGCTGTTGATTTTTTAATATTAATTTTGTAGTCTGCAATCTGGCTGAATTTGTTTATTATTTTCAAGAGATTCATAGTGGAGATTTTGGGGTTTTCTGTGTAGATAATCATATCATCTGCCAATAAGGATAGTTTGACTTCCTCCTTTTCAATGCAAATTCTCTTTATTTCACTTTCTTTCCTGATTGCTATGGCAAGTGTTTCAAGGACTGTATTGAATGAGTGGTGAGAGTGGACAGCCTTGTTGTGTTCATGATTTTAGAGGAAACGCTTTCAAAGTTTCTCCATTCCCTATGATATTTGTGTTAGATTTGGCATATATGGCTTTTATGAGTTTGAGAGTTTGAGGTAAGGCCTTTCAGTATCTATTTTTCTTAGAGTTTTTAGCATGAAAGGGTGCTGAATTTTATCAATGGCTTTTTCTGCATCAATTCAGATGATTATGTGGTTTTTGTTTTGGCTTTTGTTGATGTGGTGCATTACATTGATTGATTTACATTTGTTAAACCAGCCTTGCATCACAGGAATGAAGCCCACTTGATCATGGTGTATAATCTTTCTGATTACTTCCTGGATTCTATTTGCCAGAATCTTGTTAAGCATTTTTGCATATATATTCATTAAGGATATTGGCTTATAACTTTTCTTCCTGGAAAAGTCTTTGTCTGGTTTTGGGACTAAGGTGATGCTAGCCTACAGAAATGAGTTTGGTAGTATTCCTTCTATTTCAACTTCATGGAACAGTTTGAGAAGAATTGGAGTTAGTTCTTCCCTGAAATACTGAAAAAAATTCTTCTGTGAATCCATCTGGTCCTGGGCTACTATTTGTATGTAGAGCTTTTATTACTGCTTTAATTTCTGTGTGTTTAATGGAGTTACTCAAGATTTTTATGTCTTCTTCATTCAATTTTGGTATTTTGTATGTATCTAGAAAGTCATCTGTTTCTTCTCAATTCTCTAACTTGTTAGACTATAGGCGTTCAAAATAATTTCTCATAATATTCTGAATTTCTGCAGAGTTTGTTGTAATTTCACCTTTTACATTTCTAAGTGCATTAATCTGTGCATTTTCTTTCCTTTCTTTGGTGAGATTAGCTATAGGTTTCTCACTCTTATTTATTCTTTCAAAGAACGTGCGCTTTCACTCTTTTTATTGTCTTTTTAATTTTAAGTTTATTACTTTCAGATCTGATATTTATAATTTCTTTTCTGTTACTGCTTTTTGGCTTAGATTGTTCTTATTTCTCTAAGGCCTTAAGTGACATCATTAACGTGTTTATTTGAGACTCTTCTGCATTTTTTGGAAGTATGCATTTATGGCTATGAATTTCCCTCTAAGTACTGCTTTCATTGTGTCCCATAGATTCTAATACTTTTGTTGCTGTCTTCTGTTCTTTCTCCCATGCCCACAATTCTGAGATTGGTTTACTTTGAGTCATCTATCATTTGTTGTATCCAGCTACTTTTCTCGTTTCTAATTTTGGAGTTGTGCCTAAATATAGCATTCGTTTCTTCAGCCTTGTCTTCAAGTTTTAAAATTCTGTTCCCACAATGTTAGAGTCAACTTTTCCTGCTTTCAAATGTGTTTTTTTATATCTTGAATTTCATCTAGATGTAAATTGTTCCTCTCTTTCTCTTCCAAAATATCCCTTTATATCTTCAATTTCCTTATTTACCTCAAACAACTTTTTATCTGTGGCTTCTCTATGCTCAGCGAGCTTTGTATTCATTAGGCCCACTA
The DNA here is from genome assembly GCA_004027205.1 of Ctenodactylus gundi. Classification (NCBI taxonomy): domain Eukaryota; kingdom Metazoa; phylum Chordata; class Mammalia; order Rodentia; family Ctenodactylidae; genus Ctenodactylus; species Ctenodactylus gundi. The sequence continues at coordinate 434,514 of PVKB01000559.1, read as the reverse complement.
TTTATTCAGTGCATTTTTCTTTAAGCCCTCAGATCATTGTTTGTATTTTTTGAGAATATCTTGTTTGAACTGACTGTTCTACTCATTTATTTACTTTTTGACTTCCTTTCCTATGAGTTCCACTATTTCAGGGCCTGTGGCATTAGTTTCTGGGGTCTGAGGCATTTTTGTGTGTGTGTGTCCCATTACATTGTCTTCTTCCCATGTTTCTGTTTCTGAGGGACTGTACTTTAAAGGCCTAGCCAAGAGGTTTCTGTAAATGAGTGTGAGGATGTGTGATGGGAGCCAAAATTCCTCTGAGATCTGTGCTGGGAGTAGGCACTGAGGTAGGACCTAACAGCCCAATGGCCTCTGAGGTATCTTGATTGCCTCCATCCTTCCCAGCAAAGCTCTCCCACCTGCCCTGGCTTCCTTCCTCCAAGAATAGAGCTCTCTGCCCTCAGAGCTGCTCCCACTACCAAACGAGCCATTCAGGGGTTTGGCGGCCTTTCCCTCTGCAACTGTCTCTTGAGCCAGTTTCTTCTAGACACTATTTAAGAGTGATTCCCCAAAATTTGAAATACTCTTCTGATCTTCTTTTACTCTAAATGGTTCTGTTTGGGGCTTTTTTTCTAGTGGCTTCTGTTTATGTCACTGGATGTTATAGCGGCTGAGAACTGCTTCTGGTCTAGACTCCGAGAGGCCTTTTTTAAGGGCAATTTGCATTGTGTTTGCTGTTTGTAGTACCTGCAGTCTCATTCTTGGAGGCTGGCGCTACCAGCTGTTGTGCTCAGGGCCACTCTCAGTCGACCCGAGGTGGCTACCTAGGCTGCTGTTTTCCTCTGCTTCTACTATGCCCTCAGTACTTGTGATCTTTCTGTGGTCTCCCTTCAGGTTTTGGAGCACTCCTTCTCCCAGCTAACTTGAATGGCTCTACATTTCCTTCTAGTGTATTAATACATCTTATTTTTCTCTTTAAATTTATCTATCCGAGTCTTTATGTTTAACTGGGATTTCTTAGAGATAACATACAGTCAGTCCTCCATATATGTGAGCCCTACATTCACAGATTTAATCAATCAGAGATTTAGAATATTCCAGAAAGGTATTGCACTAAATTTATATAGATATTTCTCTTGTTATTATGCCCAAAATGAGAGGATATAATAAATATTTGCATAGAATTTACATTGTGTTAGGTATTACAAATAATTGAGAGATGATTTAAGGTACCAGACAGAGTGTGCATAGGCTACATGCGAATACCACACTATTTAATACAAGCATTTGAGTTCCCGGGAGCTTTGGGATCCACAGAAGATGAATGTGGGAAGCAAGTGGTGTCCTTGAACTCATTCTGTATAAATATTGGGGGAAGGCTCTATTAGTCTTGTTTTGGTTTGATTTGGTTTGGTTTGGTTATTTACTTATTTGTGGACCTCGGTAATTGAACACAGGATGTTTACAATGAGCTATGTTCTCAGCCTTTTTCCAATTTTACGAATTTTAAGACAGGGTCTCAACTAGGCATAAATTTACAATCCTCTTGATTCAGCCTCCTGAGAAACTTGGAGTATGCCACAATGCCCAGCCGAATCTTATTTTTATATCCATGGAGAAAGCATCTGTCTTTTGTGTGTTTACACCATTGGGTTTTTAATGACTTTTTATATAATTAGTTAATATCTACCATATTTGTTACTAATTCTCTCCATTGCCTTCATTCTTTGTTTCATTTTTTTGTTTTGTCTTATATACTTTATCTACCTGTTATGCCCTTAACTAGATATTTTATATAAGTCTATTTTTTCTCTTGTCAACATATCAATTATACTTTTCAATGGTAAATTTTGTGTGTCAATTTGACTACCTCAGGAAGTCTCCATACTAAACATTATTTCTGTGTACTTCCAGATAAGATTAAGATTCTAATAAGTGAACGCAGAAAATTAGGTTACTGTATTCACTGTGAAAGATTATCCTCTAACCTGTGAAAATCCTGAATAAAAACAAAGAAAAAAAGACAGAAAACAATGGAAATGAGTGCCCTGTTTTACTGCATGGGGCGTGAACTTAAATAAAAATCTCCTCTTAGGCTGGAACTGACCCCACCAATTCCCCTGACTCGCAGTCCTCTGGACATACACTGGAGTAATATCACCAGATTTTCCAGGTGTCCAGATGGAAGATAAGAGTCACTGGAATGGACCTTCCCAGAGTTTGTAATCTTTGAGCCAATTCCTTAAAGTAAATGCATACATCTGCAATTGATTTTGTTTTGCTGGAGAACCTTGGCACATACTTCTTATTAACAGTTTCAACTCACCACTCTTAAACTTGCAGTACCCATCTACTACCAAACCAAATTCACTTTCGGATGACAGACCCTGCACCACTTCAAGAATATGTAATACCTTAAAAAACAGATGTTCCCAATTCCCCCATCCTATCTTTTAAAACCTTGCTATTATTCATTTTATTTATCTGAAAGATATAATCGCCAGATATCTTATTATTATTTAGAATTAAAGTCCGTTACATCAGTTAAGAATAGGAAAATAAAACCTTTTATCTTAATCTTAATTTACATCTTCTCTAAAACTCTTCTTTAAATTATTTCTAATTTCTAATCTTTATCATTTTACTTCTTTCTGGAAAAAAATCTTTTCACAATCTGTTGAAAGGCAAGTCTACTGACAATGAGTTCCTACCTTGTTTGGTTTGTCTATACAGTCTTTTTCTACACTTTTAAAAAGGAATTTTTCCTGGATACAGAATTATAGATTGATGTGCTTTTTTTTTCTTTTAACACTTTGAATACTTTCCACAGCTGTCTACTTGCTTGCATGGCTTTCAGATAAGGTTCAATATAATGCTTCTACCTGTTCTTCTATAGACCAAGTCCTTAAATGTAATTATTATGTATCACAAATGTATATTGAAAAAAATAAACTTTAGGAAAAATATACAGTAAGATGCTTGCTTTTCTCTCTTTTGGGGCTTTTTTCTTTATTTTTGATCTTCTATAGTCAAATACAGGATACTTATGTATAAATTTTATTATATATCCTGGTAAGTGGGTTTCTCAGATCTGAGGTTTGGCATATACAATTAAAGACGCACGTGCTGCCAACATTTTTGAATCTTTTCTCCTTTTTTGGTGTCTATTTCATATATGTTATAAATTTCGTACTTGTTCCACAGTAATTAGATATTCTGTTCTCTTTTATTAGTTTTTTTTCCTCTCTGTATTTCAGTTTTGGGAGTTTCTATTGACATTTCTTCAAACTGACCAGTTCCTCCTTCCTTGGCCATATACAAGCTGCTGATGAAACTATCAAAGGCATTATTTTAAATATGGTATTTTTTATTTCCAATCTTTCTGTGTGGTGGGGGGTTGTGGGGGGATGGGCGTTTGTGTATGTGTGCTAGAAATTAACCTCAGGGTCTCATGCATGCACTCTGAAATAGCCATATGCCCAGCCCAAAGAAAAACTGTTTTGGCTTGGTTTGAGCGGGTTGAATTCGCATTCATGGGCCAAGCAATCTTCCAGTGTCAGCCTCCTGAGTACTGAAGACTATAGGCATATACCACTGTGCCCAGCTCTGATATTTTTTAGAGTTATCATCTCTGTTTATATTTCTTATTTTTTATTGAATGTTGTCTATTTTTTAAATTTGCACCTTTAGTAGACTAGCCAAAGTTGTTTTGTTATGTTCTGATAATTCCCAAATATTTACCATGTCTGAGTCTAGTTATGGTGTTATGTCCCTCTATTCAAATTGTGTTTTTTGTCTTTAAACATGCATTATACTTTCATATTGAAAATCATGCATGATGTATTGAGTAGAATGAACCAATAAAAATAGGTGTTTGTTGCAAGATTTTGTATTAATATGTCTAGGAACTAAATTAAATTTAATATTTGCTATAACTGTATAGATGTCAGAGACCAAAATTGTTTTGTAATATTTTGTTTTGGTCTGTTTTATTGTCTTCGGATTTCCAAAAAAAACCTCTTATAAATAATGTCTGAAATGTTCATTTTTTTCAAATACGATTTCATTATATAAGAGCTTTACTGATGTGGTAATAGGTATGGGTTGAAGGAAAATATTCCGTATTCCTATAATGTCACTGTCTTGAGTTAATCTAGATTTCTGGGGTTGGCCTTGTGAGTGATAGTCACTTTTTGCCTCTTACATGGGATAGGAGACTAGAGGAAGCTGAAATGGAATTTCCCATTCTTCGTATTGGTTATAGTCTGATTAAAATCTGGTATATTAAGCTCTTAAAATAGTTTCTTTTGAAGTCAGTTGCTGTTAAGAAGAAAGCATTCTCTGATCATATGTCAGCATGATTATTTCTTCTGCCGTTCTGGCAAAATAAAAGGAGATTTGTATCCAATCTTGAGTGTGAGGATCTAATAAGTTCTCCGGAGGTGAAAGTCACAAAATGTGATAGCATCTATGTACCCAAGACTGGGATCTTTTGGAATTTTAAACTCTAAAGAAGCTTGTCCAAATTTATGTTCAGCAATTTATCACTTGCATTTTTTTTCATATCTCAGTACTTACTCCACTTAAGAATTCTACCTCTAGGCTTTGGCTGCAGTAAGCTATAATTACTAGAATCTACTTGTCTATCTTTCCAATTAGGGCATAAAGAGCAACCACTTGAACTGCGATGTCACCAAGCAAGGTGGCATGTGTCTGTAATTCCAGCACTGTGAGGCAAGAGGGTCACTAGTTTGAGCCCAGCCTGCACAATTTAGGGACACATGAGACCTTGTCTCAGAACAAAACCATTGCCTCAGTCTGTGGCATTGTAGCTCAGTGTGAAGGGCCTTGCTTGAGCCCTCAACGATGGAAACACACACACACACACACACAGAGAGAGAGAGAGAGAGAGAGAGAGAGAGAGAGAGAGAGATGCAGACTGCTGATCTCATTCCTCTGAAGTACTGATTTTCATTTAGCTCAGATATTTTTTATTTTAAACATAGAGAGATAACCTCTAAAGTTCTTACAGAACCAGACACAGAAAGTAGTAGTTTTTGTTTTATATGAACTTTCCAATTTCATCATAGTCTTCTAGGAAATTGTGCACAGTATTCTCTAATCCTTTTATAACTGCAAAATCAATAGTTATTCCTCCTTTTTATTTCTGATTTTCATTCTCTTCTCAAAGATTTTTATTCACTCAGTTTCGGTATGTTTGTCAACTTTTATGTAACTTCTCGAAGGACCAACTTTCCATTGCTTAACTGTTTTGGTTGTTTTTCTATTTACTGTTTCACCAATTTCTGGCCTAATATTAATTTTTTAGTTTAGTTTGCTCTCATTTTCACAGCTTCTTAGATGGAAGATACAATTAACTGATTTACGATTCTTCTTATTTTCAGATATAAGTGCTTAGAATTATAAATTTCTTAGTAGACAAGCTACCACCTATAACTTTTCATAGGATATTCTCTCTCTCTCTCTCTTTCTCTTTTTCTGTAAATTGGAGAGTGAACCCAGGGCTTTGCATCCAAATGCTGAACTGCATTCCCCAACCCTGTATGTTGTGAGTTTTTAAAATTTTTATTCCCCTCAAATATTTTTAAATTATCTTTGAATTTTTTGACCTATACTTTATTTAGAAATTTGTTTTTCTTATTCCCAATCTTATTTCCTAGTTAACAGCATGTGCATATTGTATCATTTGAATCCTTTTAATGTATTGATACTAATTTTAAAGCACAGCATGTGGTCTTCTACAAGTTTTGCAGAAGAGTACGTGTTCTGTTATTCTGAGTGTTCGCTCTATACGTGCTCGTTCTGTCTGGGGAATTCATAGTGTTGCTCATGTGTTCACTGTCCTTTGTGATTATTTGCCTAGCTCTTCCATCTGTTGCAAAAAAATGAAGTATTGAAGTCTCGTTGGTGAATTATCTACTTCTGTCTTCAATGCTCCCAGGTTTGCTTCATGGCTTTTAAATGTATCATATTAGATGCAAATGTATAGTGTCTTGTTATGGCGTGGATCTGTGGATACTGTGGTTTACCAATAGATCCCAAGTGCTGTTGAGAGGTGGGTGTGGCTGGAAGGGGTGGATGACTAAGCTTGATCTGGAGGGATATGGGCTGGGCCCACCCTTCTTTCCTTACCTTGGTTTTCACGTCCTTGTGCCACGAACAGCTACTGCCACTGCCATGTGCTCTCGGTATCCTCAGCTGCCTATAAATGCACTGTGGGAGACCTTCAGAAACTCTAAGCTAAAACAGCTGTTTCCTTCCTTAGATCATGGATGTCAAGTATTCTGTCCCAGCAATGATGAAGTAAGACAGGCCACCACAACAAAACATAGCAAATGGGGCTGCTTAAACAACAGGCATTTATTATCTTACAGTTTTAGAGATTGGAAATCCAGGATCAAGGCCCAAAGAAAATTAGTTTCTCTTAGGCTTGTCGCCTTGGCTCGCGCACAGGTGCCTTCTCCCTGTGTCCTCACGTGTCCATCTCCCTATCCATGCACATTCCTGGTGTGCTTTTTTTTTTCTTTGGACGGGCATTGTTCTGTTTTGGTTTGGTTTGATTTTTGAGACAGGGTCTTGCTCTGTACTTCAGACTGGTCTCGAACTCACTCCATAGCTCAAGCTGGCCTCAAAGTCATGGCAACCTCCTGGGATCACAGGTGTACACCACCATGCCCCGATTTATCTTTTCTTCCGATGAGAACATCACTTATATTTTGGATTAGCCTTCTCTTGTGACAGATGTCATGTCTTTTTGAGAACCTTTGATTATTAGGCTGGGTGTGGTGGCACACGCCTGTAATTCCAGCACTTAGGAGGCTGAGGCCGGAGGACAGCCATGAGTTTGAGGTCAGCCTGGTCTACATAGTGAGTTCAGAACTAGGCCAGGCTATAGAGTGAGACCCAAGGTTTTGATTTTATATTCCTCATTTGACTCACTAATTATTGAAATGTGCATCTTAATTTCTAAGTATATGGCATTTTTGTAGTTACTTACTGGTATCTAAATTAACCTCATTGGGCTGGAGATAATCGCTGTGTAATAGCAATCCCCGAATTTCTAAAATTAATTAGCACTTTTGCTTTCTATCTGAATAATATATTAGAACACTTAAACTTGATTCAAACTGTTCATCTCTCACACTAATTTATATCATTATTCTGTATTTATTTTTATCTTTCCTTGCTCCACAAAAAAATCATTGTTGTTATTGTTTAAATATTTTAATTTGTGTTTACTCATGTAGTTATTTTATTTTTATTTTGTGTGTATGTGGTACTGGAAATTGAATGCAGGGCCTTTAAAGTGAGCTACATCCTGAGACCATTTTCTTAATTTTTATTCTGTGATAGGGTTTTACTAAGTTGCTAAATTACTCAAGCTGGCCTTGAACATGTGATGCTCCTCCCTCAGCCCCCCAGAGTGTTCGGACTACAGATTACAAGGCTGAGCCACCAGGCCTTGCTATCATTTTATTCCTTCACCATTCTATTTTGTTTTCCTAACATTCTATCTTAGATCACTGTCTCTCTGCTTGCAAGATATCTTTAAGCTAGAGTCTGCCAGTTATTTTTATGTGTCCTTGTGTTTTATAGTCTGTGGTTTCAACATCAGACCCGTAGGCACTCACTTCTTTTTAAAATCTTGCTTTGGATTGCCTAGACTGCTGGAGCACGTGCATTGCTGCCCTAATAGAATCTTGGTCAGTCTGGATTGCTATAACAAAAAATAGTGGAAAGGTGACTTATAAAATGTGACGTCGAGTTGCCAACAGGATCTGCAATTCTTATCTGAACAGCATACTGCTGACTTCCGATTTTTAACGTCATTTAATAGGAAGAGGCAAGAAAGCTCTCTGGGTATCTTCTATAAGGGTATCGATCCTATCCTCAGGCACTCCCCTCAAAACAAACAATATTACCAAAGGCCTCATGTCCTAATACCATCACTTTGTGAGTTATGATTTCAACATAAGGATTTGGGAAGATACAAATGTTTAGTCCCTGAAAAATTATTTTAAAAGATAATGACAAAGCAGGAGCCCCAGGAAGGAGGCATCCTGGAGAAAACTCCTTAGCAGCTTGGCTTTGGGTAGCCGCAACATCTTGAGATCTGAAGTGAAGCAGGTGATGGACTCCAGGGTGTGGGCACCAGACAGACTCCGCAATGAGTCTGAGTGCCAGCAGGAGAGAGCCCCCACCCCAGCGGGACTGCCAGAGCCCCAGCGCTCGGCCTGGGACTGGGAGTTTATGTAGGAAAGGAAATCTGAAAGTGCCATAAAGACCTAAAGTAAGAATCTCAGTTTAAACTTATCCCAGGAAACAGCCCACAGAGTGCATGTACTCAGGGACTCTGGGGACTGTCTTGACCTGGAGCAACAACACACAAGAAGTAAGGCAATGAGGGAGAAGGAAACCGCAGACCTTCAGAGGAATTTGAGTGCTGCAGGAACCGATCATGAAAAGTCCCCGCCCCACCCCCCTACTTCCCTAGGAGTGATTTCCCCAGGGGCTGGGTGTGGAGGTGACTAGGCAGAGGCCTTTGGATTGTAGGAAGCTACCACTGCATCCTCCAGGTCCAGAGCCCAGCAGGCTTTTGGCTCCCTCCGACCTCATACAAGCAGGTACAGTTCACCACCGCAGACTGAGACACATGAAGAGCAGGAATGGCCTCATCAGGGGGCAGAGGAAGCATTTAGCAGGGCACCCAAGAAAAACACAGTTCAGTTGCTGTTATCCCTCTCCCCCCATATTTGGTGGATGGCTGTCAGCAAGACAGGAATTGGTGAGAGAGATTTTCCCTCTAAATAACACAGGTAATTTTTTTTGGACTTTGGACTCATTTCAACCAGTTCTCCTAGGTAATTTGGACTTGTGGGGCTTTTGGTTTTTGTTTGAATTTTTCTTGTTATTCATTAGTTTTTGTATTTCTTTCTCTCTCAACTAGTTCTTTTTGCCTTTAATGAATAGTCTTTCCATATACCCTGGAAACATTTTTTTAAATAAATTTAGTTCCCTATTTCCTCTTTGTCGCTATTGCTTAAGTACATCGCTGCACTTCTGGTCTTGGGTTATAGTTCTGTCTTACTTTCTCTTTCCTATATAATCTGTTTTCTTTCACATCTCCAAAGCTAACTCTCTGCTGCAGTCTTCTTTCTCCCTAACCCCACCATTGTTATTAGTAATATTGTTAGATATTGATGACTTATAGCTTACGGCTTGGACTGTTGGGAATCAATAAGTGTTTGCTAGTTAGTTAGACAGAAGACATTAATGTAGATTGTTTTCTATTATCAATAATATTATACTGTTCCCTTTACTCCTTTTTGGACACAGGGTCTTGTGTTGTAGTTCAGGCTGGTCCTGAATTCACTATGTAGCACAGAGTGGCCTAGAACTCACGGCAATCCTCCTACTTCAGTCTCCCAGTGCTGGGATGACAGTTATGTTTCTCCACACATAGCTATTATGTGATGCTGGGGAAATCAAACTCAGGACCATGTGCTTCCTAGGCAAGAGCTCTAATCACTGAGCAACACCTTCAGCCATAGTGTCACCTTTAATAGACATGTGTAATAGTTACTAGATACTTTGTATAAATACCTCCGTTAGGAATATAGATCTCATTTCTAATGTTAAGAGTAGAACAAACGTTTGTATAATTTGATTACTTATTAGGATATTTCAAGATCTGATATGTCTGAATTTTATGTTGTAGCTAATCTCTATCCTTTTGTTAAAGATGCTAGAGTAGTTGAAGCCTACTGAGAGTTGATGACTTTTAGTGATTTGGTTTAGCCAAGGTAAGCAAAACACATGTTTAATTTCTTACTGATAGTGACATAATGTTGATTTTAGTGGGGCCTTTTGCTAAGCCAATTTTAGGTTTATTTGGATAAATATATTTGTAGCATAAACTGTTTCTTTAATGTTAAGAGTAAAACAGTTGTAGTATTGAATGGTTATTAAGGCAGTTATCATGTGTTTGGATCATATACAATATTGTAATCCATTTCTACGTCACTGAAAAATCTAGGAGAACAGGTAACCACCAGAAGGTCAGTCATTAAGAAGATACTGAAAATTAATAGCTGAGTAAGCTGAAAATGGATATAAATATTACAATCTGATATAAATATTACAATATGAGCAAACTCAAAGAATCAATCTACAAAAATGAAGGACCTCAGTACAGAAAACTATACTATTCTGAAAAAAGAAATTGAAGAAGACATTAGAAAAATGGAAAGACATCTCCTGTTCCTGGGCAGGCAGAACTAATATTGTCAAAATGTTCAAACTACCAAGACTGGTATACAGATTCAATGCGATTCCTATACAAAGACCAACAATATTTTTCACAGAACTAGAAAAAATCTTAAAATTCACATGGAACCAGAAGAGAATCAGAACAGAAAAGCAGTCTTGACCATAAGACAAAAGCCAACAGTTTCAGGATCACATACATGAACATATTACAAAGCAACAGTGATTACAAAAACACGCATTGGCACAAAAACCAACAAGTAAACCAATGGAACAGAATTTAGGATGCAGAGAAAACCAACCTCACGTACCCTCTGCCATCTGATCTTTGGCCTAGGAACCAAAAGCATACACTGGAGAAAAGATAGCCTCTTTAGCAAAGGATAGTCTAGATCCAACACCTGGTACTTGTGGGGAGCCGAACCCTAAGATGGCGCCGGGCATCGGGCCAAGGGGCAGGATTAGATGCCGCACCCAGAGGATGGCGCCTGCGTGGCAGCCACACCTCCTAATAAAATGTAATAAACAACTCCATATGTGGAAATCGCGGACTGGCGACTGATCTCCTCATGTGCAGGCTCCTATCTAAAAGCGCCACATAGTGAGATATGATAGGCTTGTGGGGCTTATAAAATTGCTTGCAGCTTAGCGGGGGGGGGGGGGGGAGGAGAGGAAGAAGGAGAGAGAAAAGATGGTGCTCGAGCACAAGGTTAAGAAGAGGCCTGAATAAAGCTTGGAGAAGAACCGCGGCTGTTGCGTCTTTCTTGCGGGTCAAGGGAGACGCGACAGGTACTATTTGTATCCCCAATGCCTGACGCATGATAGGCATTCAGTCCTTTTTTTGCTGCATAGTTTTTCAGATGTCCTTCTTTTCTGTTCCTATAGTCATTGTGGCATAATTTCATGCACGACTTCCCATATCTGCATCTCCAATACACATCTTTTCTCCAGCCAACCTCTCTCTACATGTTGAAAGCTGTCCCATCACCAGGATAATATATTTTCCCACCTCCCCCTAATATATCTTAAGTGCCAGTTCTTTTCTTATTTCTCCACTGCTAAAAAGCCAACAGATCACAAAGTATGACAAAGTTGGCTGCACTTAATAATTCAGGAACTTTTAAAAGATTCCCATGCTTGTGCATAATAGAGATCACTTCATCAGAAGGGTGGATGTAGTGAGGCATCTATACGCTAAAAGCACTACCAGTCATTCTCATGTTTGGCACAGGCTGAAAAACCACTGCTGTGGGTAAAATAAAACTGTGTCCCTATATATTTGTCACATTTATGTTGAAAAAATTGTAACAAGTATGGGGCTAGAAAAATAGCACAGCAGTCACAGTGTTTGCCTCATAAGCTCAAGACCCTGATCTTGATTCCTCAGCATCATGTATGCCAGGCATAGTGACACGTACATGTAATCCCAGCACTCCTGCTGCTGAGACAGGAGAATTGCCATGAATTTGAGGCCAGTGTAGGCTACACAGTAAGCTCAAGACCAGCCTGGACAGCAGAGAGAGACCATATCTTTAAAAATGATAACAAATATGTATAATTTACACAGTTCTGTGAAAATAGAAACAGCCATCTTCTTCATTGTTAAACCAGAATTCAGTAATTATTGTCTTCTAAGAAAATTATTTCTAAATTCTTCATTTTCCCAGTGTGTTTAGAGAAATCAGCCCTGTAACAATCAACCATAGAGATTTATTTCTCTAAATTATGAGGTAAATATTTCTCCAAGCTAGTTTTCTAAAAAATTGGACTGAAGGGATTTAGTTGTAAAAATAGAGCTCAACAATATTACTGAAAGCCCTCACTAGTCTACTGCAGGAGTTCTTAAACTCATTACACACCAGAATCTCTTGCAAGGTTTATCTGTACCCAGATCACTAGACCCTTGCAACAAAATTTCTCATTCAGTAGGTCTAGAATGGAGGTGCATACATTGCAACTCTGACAGACAGTATGTTAATATTCATAGTGTTGGTCAAGAAATCACACTCTGAGGAACATTCCTCTGTATAGAGTAAGAAGTGATTGATGTTTAATCAATCTGTGATCAACTTACTTAAATCCAAATGGTACACTTTATGGTACATAGTATATTCCAACATTGCATTTTAATAGATTGATATTTTCAAAGCTTCGTCCATAAATAACTGTGTAAAATTCTCTCCAAAGCAAAATAATCAGACAGAAGAAAAAAGTATCATATCTTTTTTCCTAATACATGGAAACTTGAAAGAAGGGCAGGAAGAGGAGGACAGGAAGGAGAAAGAATGAGGAAGAGGAAGGCGATCTGATTATATAAGGACACCAAGAATGAAGAAAGGCCTATCACAGACAGATAAAAAGAGAAGTGGTACAGAGAGAGTAGAAGAGCAGGTTGAATGATCAGTGCATCATATATGCATGTACGGCAATGCTACAGTTAAATCCATTACTTTCCACAATTAATGTGTTATTAATTATAACTGTTTTATAATTGTCACTCCTAGTGCTTATTAACTGTGCACATTCCTGAGTTCCATTCTAGACCAATCTAATGAGAATCTCTGTCAGATTCAGGAATCTGCAAAATCCTGAGGTGTTGCCTGTGTACACGGAAGTTTGAGAGCCAATGCTCTGTTCTCTGATGCATGTGTCCCACTAGTTTCTTTCTAGAATGTCCTTTTTCTCCAATTCTGTGCAAATCCTGCCAGATTCTCCAAAGTTCATCCCAAATGCAGTTCCCTCTGAGAAGTCTTCACAGATTCTGTCAATCCTGCACCCAACAAATGAGGTAGAGGAAGATTTTGAATGGCTTGGAATAGAGCAAATTGAGACAGCTAAAATGGAGCCGTGGGTGGCCAAAGTTTTCCACATGGTGTTACACATTATGTCTGTGCATACTAGTTTTAAAGGGAATGGATTAAAACAATAATTAAGATTGACATGTTTGGTTAAAATGACTGAGTAGCCGTGTCAGGCAGGAGAGAAGACAGAACGGTGTTGGTTTAACTTCCACTGTGAGTAAGGGAAATGTAAGGACAGCGTGACTCACTGTGAGAGACATCTACTTACCTGAAGAGAGTAAAGCAGGATCCTAACTTACTGAGTTGCTCTGTGCCTGTGGCAAGGAATGATGGACGTGAAATATTAAAGGAGGTGACATGGCTGTGATATGAAAAGATTAGAAGATATGTGTGAAGTTAGTAAGTGACAGAGTCAGAAGTTGAATTCAGCAGCTAGTTTAATACCTACAGTAGCATTTGTGACTGTCTTTGTGTGCTGTTAGTAGAAATATGCATTTTACCAAACTTTGTAGGTGATCCATATTTGGAGAAATCCACGCTACGGCTTCCTTTTAAACAACCATAGGAAATTGCATAGACCAGTGCCATACAGAGGAACAGCTGATACATGTTTGGAAGAACATAGAGAGTTCTCATGACCAGAAATAGCTCAGTGCTTCTACTTCGTGGCATCAATAGCTTATGTGAGATCCTCACCCCATCCATAACTAAGGTCTTACTGAATACTCTTGATTTATTTGCTACTAAAGAAGAACAGAGTTTATGCTTATTTTGTCTTAAATATATCTTAAAATTATAGAAAAAAACTTTGTCAAACCAAATAGGTTATACCCTTGAAACATGATAAACTTCAGAGGGACATTACACACCATCCAGTCAAAAGAAAAAAATGTAATTTTAGTGGCAAGAAACTGAGTGAAGCCCAGAGTTGACCGTTAATTCACAGTCGATGACTAGATATTCTCTCTCCTTACTAACATTCAAATGTACTTTCTTACATAAACATTTTACCAGTTCAAGTAACAGAAGTGCCAACCTCACTGAGATCAGTGCCCTTTACATGTGCATCAGTGGTGCTGAGATAGTGTTGTGGCCTCAGAACATTCATGGCAATGTACTTTTTTTGTAAAAATTTACATGAAGGCCAGAGTTATAAAATGTTATAGCAAATTCTTTGCCATCAGATTGTATAACAGTAAACATAAAATTTATTCACAATGCCATCAAAACTTAATTGCCAGAACATCTTTTAAGCTAAAAAACCAAATCATTAATTTAGTAAATCAATATATTCTCTTGGTGATACCCGTTGTCTTCATTTTATAACTGGTATATTTGCTTTCTTTCTCTGTAGTATGTACACAGAATTACCGTATATAGAAAAGGGCCCATCACATGTTCAATTAATCCAGCTGTCACACATCTGTTGCTGCCTCTACAAATGTGGAACTTACCTGGTAATTAATTACTCATACGATAATGACTAATAAAAACTTCATGCCTCTTTTTGGTGAGATAGCACTTTATTAGCTGTTTTACTTTATCTGCTGCAATGTGGCAAATCAGCTATAAACCTTAAAACAAAACATATTTCTTTATATCTGTGAACGTTACTGGTTATTATTACCTGAGGAATTTGCAGATTCCTGAGTCTGACAGAGATTCTGATTACATTGGTCTAGAATGGAACTCGGGAAGGTGCACACTTTACCTCTTTCATCTAAACTGCCTCAACTACTTTGTGATCCAACAATTTCAGAACATATCCATCCTTTTCTGATTCTCTGAATAGAGGAACAAATCTGCCATCTACATTTAGTGATTTGTAATTTCAGTGTATCCTGCTGAGCCTCCAAATAAGAACCTATACTAGCTGATAAAAGTCTGATGTTGTTATACCACTCCGAATGTGACTGCGAACCTTCTCGGAGTGCCTAAGTAGATTGCACTGCTGCCTTGAAGCCGACTTGGGCAGTCTGTAGTGCACACGGGAGGACTTACTTGTCTGTCCTATTTTACAGGCCTTTTGAAACATAGCGCATGGCTATGCAAATTTCCTGGGCACTGACTATGCCATAGCAATGGTATCTTCTGGAAATCTGAAATATAGAAATCCAGAAATACAAGTCTGTTTTCCTTAATAAAGACACAATATGTTGCTTTATTAGGCGGGGGGTGGGGCAGTCATAGCTCAGTGATTAGAGCACTTGACTAGGAAATGCAAGGCCCAGGATTAGGATTTGATCCTCCAGCACTACATAATAGCTGGGTGTGTTGGTACATGCCTGTAATTCAGCACTCAGGAGGCTGTGGCAGGAGGATTGCATTGAGTTCTACCCCAGATTGGGCCACATAGTAAGTTCTGGGTTAGCCTGAACTATAGAGAGAGCATTTGTCTCAAAAAAAAAAAAAACAATTATTTATGAGCATACATTTACATAGCACTTTACAATATTCAAAAGGTTTCTACAAGAAGACATTTATTGAGTATCTGCTATGTGTGAGACACTGTGCTGGATACTAGAATCATAAAGATGATTAAAAAAACCTAGCACCTTGCCTTAAGGATCTCTCAGGCAACCCAATAAATGAAATATCCTTTCCTTACTCAAGTTCTGACACAGTTGAAATATAGGACACAATACGAAGGTAGATAGATGCAAGATATAAATTTCATTGTTCATAGAACTGTATTAAGGAATATGATATACCTAAGGGCACGTGGATCTATTGATCTGAACTCCAGATTACAGACTTAACTACATAACCAAATTAAACCTAGAAAAAAAGCAACAGCCACTGATGTGTACAAAGTAGGACACGCCCTCCCTCTCAGGCATCTGTTTCGAGGAGACAGAGGACAGCAGAGTGCTCTGGTAGGCATGCTGAATTTCTTAACCAAAGTGTGTACTCCAATCAAGTAATGTATTCCTCCCACACCCCTGATTTAGAATGAGTGACGCCAAGACTATTACCCACATGCATGTCCTTTCTACCTGAAAGAAAACATCAGAAATGGAAAGGAAAGTGCCTCCTCCCTGACTCTTGCTCTTCACAACCTCATTGACAGTCACAAAAATTCTGAGATGTAAATAGGAAGTTATTATTTTATCTGCCTTGTATTAAAGAAGTTGGAATCTAGAAGAGTTACATTGTTAATATTATAGCAACGACAGTATATATCTCTATACTTTATGGCTTGAAATTGGAATTTTTTTATCTGTGAATTAGATGGTGGAATTGTCTGTATAGTGCTACATTTTTAGCAAGTGGAATATAGTCTTTGATTCCAAATGATTCTGTGACTAAAGTTGTGACACGAGCATTTATCATCTTGCACATAGGTGAGGTTATTTGCAGATTTGAATCTTCTTCTTCTCTTTGAAGGTTAGAAATAAAAGACTTTAAATTAGTAAAGAGCAAAAAGAGATAAGTTTTAAAAAATAGAATGTCATTATAGTAAAGTTTTATAGGGAAAGCGAGCAGGCAAACGTGAGGCAAGCAGATAAGGGAAACAGCACAAACCCAGGCCGTTATCCGATGCTTAGTAGGGGAAAGAAAGTTTAACGTGGTCCATTGGAACTGTGTTGTCATAATAGTGATTAGAATCTTGAACACACTGAGAATTTAGTGTCTGGGTTGAACACTGCATATACATACATATATGGGTATATATGTAAAGTTCTATATGAATACATGTAAAAAGAATTTAACTTTTGCTCATATGGGAAAGCTTAGATTTCTTTAGATCAGTGGTATCTATTTTCACACAATCACTAGTATGGGATAGTATCAATATTTGAATCCAAGACCTCTGTCTCCAGAACCCCACTGATCTGTGAGAAACAAAACATATGTGAGTTGAATTACTTGAAGGTGAAACACATTCCAACAGGAGAAGAACAAAATACATTGAAGAAAACGTGCTTATTTATTTATTTATTTTTTAAATTTTTTTCCATTTTATTGATATGTACAAGTGCAGAATTTAAGGTTTACAATGGAGTTGAGCGTTTTGTGCACATACATTTCTTGTCAAAGTGACAAGGGCTTTCCCACTCTCCTTTTGTCTCTCCCCCTACCCTACCCTACCTCCTGTCACCCCCCACTGTCCCCCTCTTTCGCTTTGTCTTTTGTTTAAAGTTCCATGAGATAGTTGTGGTCTGGGTCTCTCATATCAGAGAGACCATCTGGTGTTTCACCTTCTGCTTCTGACTCACTTCACTAAACATGATGTTCTCAAGTTTCTTCCATTTGCCTGTGAAAACCTCCACGCTGTTGGACCTTATAGATGCGTAGTATTCCATTGTGTATAAATACCACAGTTTGTGTATCCACTGGTCTGTTGATGGCTATTTTGGTGACTTCCATATTCTAGCTATTGTTAGTTGTGCTGCTATGAACGTGGGTACACATATATCTCTGTTGTATGTTGTTTTGGCCTCTTTGGGATATATTCCCAGGAGGGGTGTCGCTGGATCAAAGGGGTTATTTATTTCTAGTCTTTTGAGAGCTCTCCATACTGCTTTCCAGAGTGGTCGAATGAATTTACAGTCCCACCAGCAGTGCAGGAGGGTTCCTTTCTCCCCACAGCCTTGGCAGCATTGATTGCTATTTGATTTGTTAATATACACCATTCTTTCTGGAGTGAGATGGTATCTTAGTGTTGTTTTGATTTGCATTCCTCTTATGGCTAGAGATGTTGAGCATCTTTTCTAAAAGACGTAGGGGTAGGCAAAGATTTTCTTGACAAGACACCAAGAGCAAAAGAAATTATCCCCATTATCAACAAATGGGATCTTGTCAAATTAAAAAGTTTCTGCACAGCAAGGGAAACTGTCAACATTGTAAATAAAGAACCAACAGAATGGGAAAAAATATTCACCACCAACACTTCAGATAAGAATCTCATAACTAGAATACATAGGGAGCTAAAGAAAATTAGGCCCATCAAAATAAAGGATCCTATTGAAAAATGGGCAAATGAAATGAAGAGGCAGTTCACTCACGAAGAAGTACAAAGGGCCAATAGATACATGAAGAGCGTGTTTATTTTTAAGCTTGAAATACAGTTCAGTATACTAGGCATAATGTTAGAAAAGGCTTAAGAATGCTTATGGTACATAAGTGAACACAAATGAAAGTATCAGTAAGTACATCCCTGGGATGAGCTGGAATGAGAAATGATCAAAAGGCAAGAATGTTAACAGGGCAAGTAGTCTAACAAGTCTGAGCTGTTTAAATATGGGATAAACAGCCCTTGGAGGCAATTTTTCATGATGGGAGAGGCTTTCTATCCACAGACTGAGAAAAAACTTGGTGGATCACATTGGGTTGTTTTAAATGCCATCTAAAATCCTTCCCACATTGAGATTTCATGATTTTGTTGATTTTGACAAACATTATGTGCCATGTAGAAGGGATAAGCTCTTCTCAAAAAATGGGAATAAGACATTCCCTCAAGGAACCCATAGTTAGGTGGGGCAGGCAGAATAAATTTTAAAATGTAGACTATAAAATAACAAGTGCATATAGGGTGTGGAAGCAAAGAAGATCGCCACCAAACCCAAAGTGGGATGAGGAAGTGAAGGGACGCTAAAAAGGTTCCCTAGATTTGAGACATGAAGTAACTCTTGAAGGACGAGTGAAATTTCACGAGACTTTATCTGCTACAATGTGACAAATTACCTATAAACCTTAAAATAAAATGTACTTCTTTGTATCTGTGAAAGTTACTGATATTAAAATGAAATTACTTTTGTCAGACCCAACAAAATTAGAGTCAAGAAATAATAAAGAAACAAAATCCATGCACACCTATCTAAGATACATAAGTTCTCAAGGATTTTCTAAAGCCCTAAGAGAAATTCCTTCTCACTCTACTTGCACCCAAACTTTGTGCTCATCACTGTGTTCCCTGATTCCTCTAGCAACTTTTCTCTCTCTCATTCTTTAAGACTATAGTAGTTCAAGAAAGATGCTTTCAACAGAACACTTACCCAGAAGCAGCACCTCCACCATTGAGCTGACAACTCTGCTTCAGGTCTCCAAGACAATGAATTTTGAATTCAAGCAGCTTACATAAATTTCTTTTTTTGTTTTTAAAAGGTTCCCTTCATCTCTCTGTCTTTGAACATGTTTTTAGCATAATTTGAAATATGTATTTCCTATATAATGTTTTACCATGATCTAATAAGTATCACTGTTCTTTGAAGAATTTCTCTCTGTATTTAGATTGACACATCTCAGAATATTAAGGGTCAGAAATTCATCCAAGTTCCTGTTAGGCAATTTCTATGTTCCTCCTTGAAAATTACTCAGTGGTACTCAGCAGCTGGTCTTGTCTGTACAGTCCAGTTTATTTACACTAGCATGCCTGGTACCTTGGAGGAAGTGGCTGTAAAGACTAGTATCAATCAGAACCACTTCCTTCTTCAGGTTGGCTCATGGTTTCAGCTGTGATCCTTTTAGAAGGGTAAGTGGATTCTTACCCAGTGGCTCATGTCTTGAAGAATAGTTCTTCAAGGGTACAAGGAAAAGGCCACAGGGTTGATAATTTAGAGTTAGAAGCCAAGCAATATCACTTTCAACACAACTTATTGGTGACACAAGAACTGATGTGGGGGAAATTTTTTCATAGTGGATTAATATTGGAGAGACATGGCTTATGAGAGACCATAACAGAAACTGGTAGTAGAATGTGATAAAACTAGGAGGTTTGAGAGACTGGGAAACAGCAGTATTCAACTAAAAGAAATATTATGCACAAAAGCAACAGGTTACATAACAATAGAGTTAGTCATGGCGACACAAATGTATAGTTCAAAATCAAGTATTTAAATCTAATTACCATTTTATAAAAAATGCAGAACACAAAAAAGTATTAAATTATACCATGAAAATGCATTCAGCAAAATCCGTATTGGGGAGAAACTGCAAGATAAATGACCTCAATCTGAAAAAGAAACAAAATAAATATGCAATTAAAAAAATAAAGACACTTAAAATATAGTGCAGCCAATCACAAGTACAGACTTTATTTGGATCCTATTTCAAATATAGTATGTAAAATATTTAACATTTATGACACAATTCGAAACTGGTAACAACTACAGGATATTCGATGCTATTAAGCTAATTATCCTTTATGTATAAGTAAAATAATAATGATTATTATTATTATTTAAAGATATGCTTGCTCTTTTAGAGATACATATTCCACACAGAAGCGGGTAACAGGTAGGGATGGGAATGAAGCATGATATAAAATAATAATTGGATATGTAGGAATTTTTTGAGAGAGTTTTGCTCTATAGCCTAGGCTGGTCCTGAACTCACTGTGGAGCCCAGACTGGCCTTAGACTCACAGCACAGCAATCCTCCTGCCTCAGCCCCTCAGTGCTGGGATTATATAGCATAACAGGCATGTTCCACCATGCCCAGTTTTATGTGGTGCTGGGAAATCATTCCTCCAGCCCTGGATTTGTTGTATTAGTATATCTAAGTACTCTCTAAATTCTCTACAACACAAAGCATTTAAAAAATATTTAATTCATTTATCATTCTTCTCACCAGTCTTTTTTTTTTTTTTTTCTTTGAGACAGGGTATCACTCTGTAGTTCGGGCTGGTCCTGAGCTCACTGTGTAGCCCAGGCTGGCCTTGGACTCATGCTAAACCTTCTGCTTCAGCCTCCTAAGTGCTGGGGTTACAGGTATATGCTACCACACCTAGCTTATGTAGTGCTGTGTAATCAAACCCAGGGCCTGTGCTTGCTAGGCAAGTGTTCTTTCTAACTGCTGTGCTATTCCTCCAACTGTTATTTGGTACCAGTCTTTTAAGAAACTAATTCAGTTCAATATCATCAAATGAGAAAAATAAAAATTACTAAAGACTAAGAAAGTTCTTATTATTTTCTATAACACTTTCCTTAATATTAAATCAATAGTTTAAAATGTTTTATGTCTTTGCTTCATTCACAAGCGGAAGATGCTAGCAGTCAGCCTCCTTGTTACTTCAGCAATGATTTTTTTATCCTAGGCTTGTCACTAATGTATTTCATTGTTTTGACAAATGCTTCTCATCTGTAAAATGAGAGTAAGTGTAAAACTACCTACATCATAAAATCATTGAAAAGCTTCAGTGAGATAATCCAGTATAATATGTCGAGTTCATTACAACAGAGCACACACCAGGAATTAATAAGAAGATAGTTATACTGGCAAAATTGGGAATGGGAACAATTGAAGGAGAATTTTAAGGATCAGACGAAAGAATTTGGGTGGGCTGCACTATTTGATTATAAACATTCTAATAACTGGAGTAAGAGAAAATGATGTCTCAGAAAATGGAGTTATAGCTCAGCGGTTAACATGCTTACCTAAGAAGAGCAAGGCCCTGGGATCAGTTCCCCAGCACCGCATAAACTGGGCAAGTTGGCGTGCATGTCTGTAATCCCAGAACTTGCAAGGCTAAGTCAGGAATATTACGTTGAGGTCAAGGCCAACATGGGTTACACAGCCAGGAAAGAAAAAGAAAATGAATTTAACTTCTTCATATAGTATGGGCCAGATGGGATAGAAATAGAAAAAAAAAAAGAAATCGCTTAATTTTTGTGTTTTTTCTATTAATGCTTACACATAATTTATGGATATGTAGAAATTAGATATGAAAGACAGCTAGGCATTATTTGAAAAGGTGCTAAGTTTGTGGATAGCAAGGCATTCATTTGACTCCTTACTACTTATTATCACAGAACATCACCTTCAAATGGCTAAAAACTTAAGAACAAAAGAGAAGGAAGGTCTAAGTGTGTGGCACAGCAGTAGCGCTCTCGCCTAGTATGTGTGACGCCCTGGGTTCCATCTCCAGCAAATGTTCCCCTTAAAAGAGTACAAATAAAGATGAAGGAAAAATGTAGACTTACATATTTGACTTTTAAGACTGTTACACATTTATACTTTTCAAATAAAAAATAAACACCTCAAAGGCTTAATGTAGCAATGGATAAAAGGGCATCAATTGAGGTTCATAATAAGACCTGATTGCTTAAGATAGTAAGGTTCAAGAAAATTATTAGTGCAATTTCCTGTTGATGAAAAAATTTTCATCTGCCACTCTCAGTTTTTCTCCTTGGCTGTGACTCCTGACTATGAATCAAAGACATAGGCAACTAATTGCTCAGAAAAGAATCTAAATGAAATTTATGTAACAACTGCAACTAATGTTATTTAACAAAATAGAAACAGTCTCTGACTTAAGATAGCTTGATTTATAATTGTTCATCTTTATGATGTACAAAAGCAATACATATTCAGAAGAAGTAACAATTGAATTTTGAATCTATAATGTCCTCAGACTGGAAATATGCAGCCCTATACTCTCTTGGGATGCTGGACGTACCAGTGAACCCCCACTCCCAAATACCTACCTCATCACAATGGACTGCATTGCTAAGCTAATATGTTCAATAGATTAGGTGTGATCAATGAATTTTTTGCTTAAAATATCTTAAAATTGCAATGGATTTATTCGGATACAACCCTAATAAAAATCAAGGAGCATTGTTGCAGTTAGGATCTGGAGTGTCCCCCAAAAGTCTCATGTATTTTGGTGTTATGGATTGTCTATGGAGCCATGTGATGTTGGTGGATTGGGGTCTGGCCTGGAGGGGTGGATTGCAGTTGTTGAGATTAGGGGCGTGTGAGTTAAGACTAAAGGTGTGTAGTGGCCACACCTTTGATACCCGGATGCAGGAGAGACTAAGACTGTGACTTGGACTTGGACTAGTCTCAACTAGTCTCACTTGCCACCTGTGTGTGATGTCCTGAGAAGCTGCCTCCACCTTTCTGCCTCTGCCATGTACTTCAATTG
Organism: Ctenodactylus gundi; assembly: GCA_004027205.1. NCBI lineage: Eukaryota > Metazoa > Chordata > Mammalia > Rodentia > Ctenodactylidae > Ctenodactylus > Ctenodactylus gundi. Next base: position 411,576 of record PVKB01000559.1, on the reverse strand, counting down.
CTGCTGGCCCCCCTGAATGGACCGTGACCATCTGAAACTGTAAGCTAAAATAAACCTTTCCTTTCCTAAATTTATGTGTGCCAGGTACTGAGTCACAGCAACAAAAAAGTAACTAAGACAAGCATTAAGACTATTTTCCTCAGAAAATTAATAATATTTATACAATTAAAATTACTCAAGGTTTGGAGGCATAGCTTCAAGGAGTCATAGCAAGCACAAGGCCCTGGGTTTGATTCTCCAGTACCACATAAACTGGGTGTGGGACTGGATACCTATAATCCCAGCAATCCAGAACCTGAGGTACAAGGATTGCTGTAAGTTTGAGACCAGCCTAGGCTAAATAGTGAGTCCAGAACCAGCCTGGAGTATAGACTGAGGTTTTGTCTTCAAAAATTTGACTTCTGGGCAAGATGGCATCCAAGAAACAAAACTGCTTAACGGCTCTTTTCAGGTTCATGTAAAAAGTTGAGATACAATTACATTTGAAAAAAAAAAAAAAAACCTGCCTGCTCAACTGAGCTAGGGAAGAGAAAGAGATACTGGAAATGACACAGGGCCATGAGAATGACAGAAAACCCATAGATGCATAGGAAAGGAAGGTGAACACCAAATAGACCAATTGGTTTCTGCAAACAGTTCAAACAAGACATTCTTTTAAAAATACAAGTCGTGATCAGCAGGTTTAAAGAAGATTCTAATGAACAATTAATGGTCATAATGAATACAAAGCTTACTAAGTATATATAGCGGAAACAAATAAAAAGCTGGCTGAGCCAAATAAGGAAATGCAAGGTATGAAGGAACATTTTGATAAAGAAGTGGAAATTTTGAAAAAAAATGTGGGATATGAAAAATTCATTTCAAAGAAGGGGAATTTGACTCAAACATTTTATGGACAGAATTTTTCAGACCTTGAAGACAAGGCTGAGGAAACAAATGCTATAATTAGGCATGACTCCAAAATTAGAAGTGAGAAAAGTAGCTAGATACCACGGCTCATGGAAGATTCAGAAAGAACCAACCTGAGAATGATGGGTGTGGGAGAAAGAGCAAAAGACATCAAAAAGGTATAAAAAATTTATTCACTGAAATTATGCAAAAAAAATTTCAGAATCTAAGAAAAGAAATTAATATTCAAGTACAAGAATCTTACAGAACACCAAATAACCTTGACAAGAAAAGTAACTCACCATGGCACAACATAATGAAAATGTCAGAAATTTATGACAGTAAGAGAATATTAAAAACAATAAGCAAAAAAACAAATATTATTATACCATGGTACATTCCATTAAAATTATTGCATATTTCTCAATGCAAAACTTAAAGGCACAGAAAGCCTGAAGAAGAATGAGAGAACAACATCTGTTCCTGGATAGGCAGAACCTACGTTGTCGGATGGTCATGCTGATCAAACTGACTAATATAGATTCAGTGCAATCTTGGTCAAGACACCAACAGCATTTTTCACAGGCATAGAAAAAGTGATCCAAAAATTTATATGGATCTGAAAGAGACTCAAAATAGCCAAAACAATCCTAAGCGATAAAAAAGCAGGAGGAATAACAATATCAGATATAAAATTATATTATAAAGTAACAGTGACTAAAAAACATGGTGTTGGCACAAAAACAGACAAGTGGATCAATAAGAACAGAATTGAGGATACAGAAATGTGGTCAAGTACCTTCAGCCAGCTGATCTTCCAGAAACGGGCCAAATATATATGTTGGAGTAGAGGTAGTCACTTTAATACATAGTGCTGGGAAAACTGGCTAGATGCAGATGAATGAACCTAGAACCACTTCCTTCATTAGGCACCAAAATCAAATCAAAATAGATCAAAGACTTGAACATTAAAGTGGAAACACTGGGCTGGACGAATGGTACAGTGGTTAAAGCACTTGCCCAGCAAGCTCGAGGGCCTGGGTTCAGTTCATCAGCATCACATAAGCCACGTGTACTGATGCACGCCTATAATACCGGCACTCAGGAGGCAGAGGCAGGAGGATTGCCGTAGCTCAAGGCCAGCCTGGACTCTGTAGTGAGTTTGGGATCAGCCTAGGCTACAGATTGAGACCTTGCTTCAAAAAAAAAAAAAAGTAATGATGCAAACATTGAACTTGTTGGAAGAAAATACTGGCAAAACCCTTCAAGACATAGACAAGTAGGCAAGAACTTTCTCAATAAAGCACCCAAAGTACATGAGATAACATCAAGAATCAACAAATGGGATTATATCAAATTAAAAAGCTTCTGCACAGCAAAGGCAAGAAGCAACCTGAGTGAAGAGCACGCTGGTAGAATAGGAAAAATACCGGCCTGCTGCTCCTCAGACAGGTGACTTATCAAGAACATGCATGGGACTGAAAAAATTAAACCGTTTCAAATAAAGAACTCAATCAAAAAAATAAGAATCTTAAATGAATAAACGGTTCTCAGAAAAAGTCCAAATAGCCAATGGCAAAAACGTTGAACAACTTTAGCCATCAGACAAATGCAAATCAAAATAACTCTGAGGTTGCATCTAACATCTGTAAGAATGACTGGTGTTAAAAACTCAAAAACCAGAAATACTGGTCCTCGTATATTGCTGATGGGATTGTAGACTGGTACAACCTCTATGAAAAGCAGTATGGAAATTCCTCAAAAAAACTGAAAATAGCTATCCCATTGGACCCAACTATACCACTTTTTTTTTCCTTTTTCAATTATGTATAGGGGTGTGTGTGTGTGTGTGTGTGTGTGTGTGTGTGTGTGTGTGTATGCAATAGTTAATGGTTACAATGAGCTTAGGTGTTTTGTATGCATATATATCACTTCTTTGTCATAACTAACAGTAAAGGAAGGAAGTTAAGTCAAGGAAGAGTCAGAAATACCCATCAGGAGATTAATGGATATTTAAAAATGTGGCATATGTGTGCAATGGAGTACTAATATTCCACAAAGACAGATGGATTTGAAGCTCTTGTAGGCTTCAACTTGAGACCATCATGCATAGGGAAGTGAGCCAAGCCCAGCTATACCTTTTTACATACTCGTGTTTATAGCAGTAGGTTTTTATAATAGCCAAATCTTGGAAGAAGCCAATATGTCAAACAACACATAAATGGGTAGAGAAGATATGATATGCATACACACACACACACACACACACACACACACACACACACACACAATGAAGTACTGAAGAAAGACAAATTTTAGTCATTTGCAGGCAAAACAGATATACCTTGAAACCATTATGAATCAGACATAGAAGGTTAAATATTGTATGATTTCTTTAATATGAGAAAACTAAACCATAAAAAAGGTAAAAATAGAGATGGAAGTGAAAAGAGACTTTGTGGAGAGAGAAAGGAGATGTGGGAGGAGTTTGAGGGGGTGGAATGGGGAAAGGGATGCATCTGCAAATAAATATGTGTATATATAATCAAATATATATATTTATATATTTAACATTTTAATTATAAATATATATATGTGTTTGATTATATATATATATATAATTTAAAATTATTTAAGCAAACTTCCTCAGACCAGAATAGTAAGGAATTCACATAAGACTTATTCCTTGCTAACTCTAATTCTTCCCAACATTACTTTTCACTTTAAAACTAAGAAATACTTTAGCTTTCCTTACCCACACAGCACACAGCAAGCTTTGTGATGTTCAATTGTTTCCTCTAGGCAACTGCATCATTGTTTTCTCTGCTCAGCTAATTAAAATAAAGCTAGGCCAGTCCCCCTTGTGCAATCTTATAATTTCAGCACTCTCTGAGGTTGAGTCAGAACAATCCCAAGTTCAAGCTCAGCCTGAGCAACTTATTGACTTAGCAAGACTTTCTCAGAAAATAAAATCAAAAAAAGGGCTGAGGATGCAACTCATTATTAAGGCCTTGGGTTCAATCTCCAGAGCTGAGGAAAAAGAAGAAGACTCAAGAAAGACAAGCCTCCCAAGTCTGGAATTCCAAAAGCCAACTGGCTGCCAGTATTCTATACATGTCATTGTATGTGTGGTGCTAATGATGGACATCAAGGCTTCATGCATGCCAGGCAAGTGCTCTACCAGTAATCTAGAACCCCTTGCCTCAGTGCACCTATTCCCAAAAGCAGATCTTTTGGGGAGTTTTCTTGTAGCACTGAAAATCTAATCTAGGACCTGTGCACTGAGCTGTAATCCTAGTCCTTTTTGTTTTTAGATAGATTCTCAGTGAATTGCTAAATGGTACAGGCTGGAATGGGACTTAGGATCTTTCTGCTTCAGCCTCCCTAAATGTTATGATTGCAGGCGTGTACCACCCTGCTCAGCCAAGAAGGTCTATTAGTCCGGAAAGTATCGTGAGATGTGACTATCAAACTTAGTTTTTCAAGTAAAATGATCCATATAAGCTAAGCACTCTTGATGGTGGGGTAACCGCGCTTAGGGTTGTGAGCTCATTCTCCCTTGTGGAGGCAAAGAACGCACACTGCTATTGAGCTACATCTCCAAGCAACCTGGCACGACATAGGAAAAGACCGAATTATACAACAGTAGAAAAAGAAGGCTTGCTTTTATTAAAGTGTTATAAACTTTAAAAAGAGAGATTTAGAATTTACAAAATGTCTCTTCTCCAATGTGCTCCTTTTTTTTTTTTTTTGGACCCAGGGTCTCTTTTTGTAGCCCCAGGCTGGTCCCGAACTCACTATGGAGCCCAGGCTGGCCTTGGACTCATGACAATCTTCCTGCCTCGGCCTTGCAGGTACTGGGATCACAGGTGTGCACCGCCACACCCAGTTCATGTGATGCCGGGAATTCAGGTACTTAGCACTTGACTAGTTACGCAAGCGCTGTAACCGCTGAGCCATTCCTCCCGTCCCTGCGCTCCTCTTTTTTATTTAGTAACTTTTTCAGCTGTATACAAACCGGCAGTATATGCAAGTTCAAACCAAATCACTAGGAAAATGAAGCTACTCACAGTTTGTAGACTTTTTACATCCATGAAAAAGTCCCATTTGCCAATAATAGATGGCAACTGCCTCTCTCTACATCGCTCTGAATTCCATAAGTATTAATTCTCAGAGACCGATTTTTGACTTCTATATATTTTTATAAATCTTTGTTAATTTTGACCAATTTACTATCATTTCATCTCTTTAATTTAGCAAATTCTGCCCCTAACTAGATTTTTTCAAAAAATATTAAATTCCTAACCCTGTAATGCTAACATACTGTCACCAGATGGCAGCTGCACGCCACAGCCCCTGGGGTTTGAGCAACAAGTGTAACTCGCTGACCTGATTGAGATGAGACATTTTTTTCCCCTTCCACATACCAACAGCATAATGAACTCAGATAACAAATAAATCTGAAAATATTTAGCCCAAATGTCAATCAACTCACTCCAGGGTGAATTACATTTACTGTTTTAGTAAATTAATATACAACGTGTCTTAACCCAATCACAAATTGTATTTTGTGAGAATACGGATCTTCCTATCTGCAACTACTTGGACTAACTGTATTGCCAGATTTTTTTAATCTTCAATTTATATTTTTGTTACACACACACACACACACACACACACAACTTGACTTATTCGGGCACAATATAGTCTCCCTTCCGTGTTGTCCAAACTAAAGGAAAGACGCTTCTTACAGTCTCATCTCCCTGCAGCTTTCTGGCTCTTTCAATCCTCTCCCTTTGTTTATTTCACTTGGAAAATATGGTTTACTCGCCAAATTTCTAGAAAGTTTTTATTTAAGGTTGCCACTGACTTTTTACTTCGTTTTATTTATTTTTTATTTTTCTTTTTTGGTGAGAAGAGTTTACACTGCTCCTTTGCCAAGATGACTAAAACTTCTCAACAATAAGAATTTTAAAATGGGCTCAAACAACTCAATTTACAGATAAGCAAAGAGTTTCACTAAATATTTCTTCAAAGAAGATTTTTTAAATGGTCAATAAGCAAATGAAAAGATGCTGAACATCACTACTTAGGAGGAAAAGGCATTTCAAACCCTTACAGCTGAGGGCATAGATCAGCGGTTGAAGCAAGCAAAGGCCTTGGGTTCAAAACCCCTGCACCAGATAAAAATTAGCCTAACATGGCTGTGCACGCCTCTAATCCCCGCCTCGGGAGGCTGAGGCAAGAGGATTGCTATGAGTTCAATGCAATCCTGGTTACACAGTGAGTTCAGGACCAGCCTGGAATACAGAGTAGATCCTATCTCAAAGCAAAATCAAAATTATAATAAGATTCCACTTTAGGCCCATTGGGATAACTATAATCAAAAAAAGGGAAAAGAAAGAAAGAAAAGAAAGAAGACAATTGTTGGTAAGGATGCAAAAAAATAGCACTTCTACATTGCCAATGACAACGTAAAATATTATAACTGCTCTAAATGGTTTGGCAGTTGCCTAAAAAGTTAAATATAGAATTGTCTTGATTCAGCAATGGTACCCCTAGATTTGTACCAAAATTTTTTGCAAGCTAGGACTAAAACAGACATTTGCACACCAGTGCTCATAGCAGCTTTATCCACAGTAACCTAGAATTGACAAACCTCATGTCCCCAATAACAGATGAATGGATAAGCAAAATGTAATCCATACAAGCAATGGAATATTAGTGAACCACAAAAAAGAATAAAATTCCAGTACATGTTGCAATATAGATAAATCTTGAATAAGTTATGCTAAATAAAGCAAGCCTAACACAAAAGGACAAATATTGAATGATTTTCTTTATATAATGTATATGAGTAGTCAAATTCACAGACAGAAATAAAAGTGGTTGCTAGAGACTTGGAAGAGAGAAAATGAGAAGTTAATGATTAATGGGTACCGAGTCTCACTTCAGGAAGATAAAGAAGGCTACAAATAGATAGGAGTGATGGTAGCAAACCGTTGTAAGTTTTCCTCAATGCTTACAGGGTGTTATAACAGCAAATTTTGTTATCAACATATATCATTTTTTTAAAAAATTGAGACAAATTCTCACTCTTCTATCCAGGCCGGTTCTGAACTCACTGTGTAGTTCATGCTGGCCTCAAAATCCAGGGCTCCTCCTGCCTCAGCTTCCAGAATGCTGAGATTATAGGCATGGGCCACCTCTTCCAGTATGTTGTATGGTGTTGGGAACCTGAACCCAGAGCCTTGCTCTTCCTAGGCCAGAACTCTAACCACTGTGCTATTCCTCCAGGCCCCAAAACAACTTTAAAAAAAAATACCCATGGGCCATTTGCTGATAATGAAAGCCAAAATAGAAATTGTTCTCAATTTAAAAGACTACGTAATTAAGCTGATTTGAAATAAAGGAGAAACATTTTTATCTGGCTGTATCATAAACTGACTAATTCAGAAAGTGATAATTCAGGCCAATATAGGAGTTTCATGGTGTATCAAACTATTTCTTATGAATATAAAGAAGAGACCAAATCAACTGACTTAACAGAATAAGGTGCTAAATGGAAAACACAAGAGGTCATAGTTTTGGATTGGGCTCTTATACTGGACCTCAACAAACCAGACTGAAAACCAAGAGTCTTTTGACTGGAGGTCACCAACCTAAAGCCTAGTGGTTGATGTGACCTTCTGCCAAATCAGGAGACAGTGATAACAGCTAAGTTCCCTAAACAGACCTTTTTTTAATTTAATAAGCATAATAATGAAGTTCTATGTGCTTTAATGCTTTTAAAAAGTAACTTGATATTTACCTATCCATTTTTTTATTATTCTGTCTCCCAGTCCTGGATTTGGAAAGTAAGTTTGAAATAACCTATTATTTTTATTATTATTTGTCCCTGCTTTTTTCTGACCCTTATCTGCCTACGAAACCTCTTGTTTCTGCTCAGCCCAAGGGAATACTTATGTTATGCTCTGGAATTAAATTGTTTTATTTGTTTATGTATCAATTAATTAATAACTAAGTTTGTGTGTATGTGGTGCTGGGGATCAAGCCTAGGGCCTTCACACTGAACTGTGGGTGCATCTCATTGAGTTATAGCCTCAGCCCATTCTTTTTTTAATATTTAACTTTGAGTCTGAATCTTGACAAGTTGCAAAGATGCCCAGACTGGACTGACACTTGTGATTCTCCTACCTCTGCCTGTCAAAATGCCTGGATTATAGGCCTACACCCCTCAGTCAAGCCACATTGTCTAATTTTAGAATTGTAAAATGAGACTAACCAAGATTGTTAAGCTAAGCTTTTTGTGGATTTGTTTTATAACAAAACAATTTACCAATTCAGCACATTTATGATATAAAAAAATGCATATTACCAAATAGAAATGATTGTCCCACAGTTGGACTTTCTATAAATTTCAGAATTCAGGGCCGGTCATCCTGAAATGTGTTTATATTTACCCTGTGGGCTTTAAAAAAAATCTGTCTGAACCTTGTTTTATTGTTTCCTGGGCATGACAGAATATCTCTTACCTCTCTGAAAACTAACCACTGCAGAGAAACCATGACATCATCTTTGTCAGTTTCTTTATTCTCTGTCCCAGGCAGAGTAAAGAACCCGGATTATCTCCCCATTGTTGTATCATATTAATGTCACCTACCAGTGCCTGGTCACCTAGTTCTAGAAAGTCCTGTCATAAGCTTTCCTACTGTTATTTTTCATTCTAAACATCATAAGAGATCAACAAGGGGAAACTAAGGTGATAGCAGCTATGTATTTTTGCTTAAAGCCACACAGCTCTGAACTGCTGTGCTAGGTTTTAAACAGTCATTCAGCACCAAAGCCCACTTGTGGTCTTCGTAACAGTCTTCAGAATCCTGGTTTGAAGCAATCAGACAAGTTTTATGAGAGGCGGTAGTAGTACTAAAGAAAATTTCTTCTGAAAGACTATGATTTGTAGTTGCCCCTTGTGTGGCCTTACTCCTTATTTAATTCTTCCTGATTTAGTGAAGTTTGAATGGGAAAGCCTTGAAGCTCCAAGGTCCAGCTGCCCTCTGCGTTCTAATCTTGAGTTCTCAGGTTGATGTTAGTGGGTCTCAGGGGACAGATTTTTTTCCTCATGACCTTGGCAGAAAAAGACATTCATCCCCTGATCAACTCAGTAAAACTCAGCACGAATTGAACTTTCATTTTCTTTTTTCTTGAATATCTCTCTTTGGAAACCCCAAGTCCAGTGAAGGAAACTTGGGGAGAAAAGCAAAGATCTTCTCTGACCATAGGGATGAAAAGTTTCCAGGAAGCCAGAGATCTCACTGACTTCTCTTGGCCCTGCTGTCAATGAACAAGCAAAGAAATCTGGAGAACAGATAAGAAACAAGCAGATAAGAGAATTTCCAGTATGGTCTAAAACAAACTAGTAAAGAAGAGATAAGATGTTTGCAGAAAATATAACCTTTAGATGTCCAAAGGTCTAGCCCTTGACACAATTGTGAAGGAGGTCATCTGTTTCCCCCTCACAAGATCTGCACTCCCCTCCTTCCTGTCATTCTACTCCTCCACCCTGAGAAGTCTCAAGCTAATAAGGACTTTTTTGAATAAGTACATGCCAGACCTCCTAACGTGAGGCTGGCTCCTCTCTGGCACTCCCGTAACATATTTTATGTTCTGTAGCATCGTCCTTATCCGGGTCAAAATATGTTTCTTCCTTTAACTCATTCTCTTTTAAAATTTCTAATTAAACATATTCGATCACTTTATCAGCAAGGATGGGAGTGACTGTAAAGATTTACTCCCAGCAGATAATACATCTGCACAGGGCTTTCAAACCTCCAGGCTTGAGTTTCAAGGTAGACTCTCTTCCTTTACTTTTATTTAATCCATCTCAGTGTTTTTATGAGCTCTCAATTGCAGCAACAAGTAAGTTTTAACTTATGAGCATTTAGAGATACAGTAGCTGTTTGTAAACATTCATGGACTATTGTTGGTAAGCTTGGGATCCTCCAATTTGAAGTTTAGGTTTGAGTTTGGAAGACATAGCACACAGGAAAATCAAATGACCAAACCAAACTACAATAGATTTCTGATTAATCACCTGGAGTTAATTCCAACAATCTGACACTATTTTGAAGTAGTCTGGATTAGAATAAAGATCTTAAAGCAGTATCTCAAGGTTTATGACTGCAATAACTAGGTGGTAAAGTATGAAGGAGGCTGTGACAGAATTATGAATACACTGTCGACACAAGCCCCCAACCCATGACTCCCAGCGTGTGGCAAATCGCTCCAGTGGTGAGGACACAAGCTGGAGAGAGTACATGGCTGAACCATTGTTTGGTAAATATTTAAGCAAACTGGCCTCCAGTGTTTCCCTGTGAGTGAAAGTAGAATTTGGTGGGTTTTTTTTAAACTGATGGCTTTTTAATTAACTCGGTTTTGAATATCCAGATGGTAAGTTCGGTAATTACACAAACCAATTACCGTAAGTCACAACTCTCAAATTATGGTTTAGGAATTGAATTTTGAAAAACACAATCGAAAACATTACTGAGAACAGTAACTCTCAACCAGGGGTCAAAAGCATGGGAGACTCTTAGGGCATAAAAAAAAAAAAATACCTGTTAAGTTTTTCTTCAACTCTCCAAATTATACAAGCAGAGGCAGGAAAGTGGCATGCATCCCCCTAAACATGGGAGTGGTGGTGAAAGCATTCTAATTTTCAGTTTCCAAATATCCTGAATTCCAGCGCAGTATAGGTTAAATATTTACTTCCTTATTCCTTCTGTTTTGTATGCCCTAAGGCACTGAGGATAATGCCTTAGATTAGAAGGAGAAATACAAGGCATACACATTCTTTATTGATTGGTTAGTTCTGGGGAAGATCCTAGCCATTTTAAAAAGTTTCTGGTAAAAACTAAAAATTTTCTAACCCTAAATCTGTACCAGAAGCTCAAAATCCTGTCTGTGAACCCAGCTCTGACATTCTAAGAGATTTATTGATTGCAAATTATCAGTTTGCCATGAAATGAGGATAAGCCCAGAAGGGAGATGACCCAGTTGGAGGTGGCTTCCCTCCCTGCCAGAGAAAAAGGAGAAAAACACCAAAACATGTCAGTAACAAGTCCTCCCTTTTCCCTGATTGAGGTAGTAAAAGAGGCCAGGATGCGATGAACAGAGCAGGATTTAAAATATAGTGTATGGCTTCGCATGACTCTAAGTACTTCTGGTATTGTCCAGTTTTCTCTTTTTCCAGTATTGGGATTCAACCCAGGGCTCATGCACGATAGGCAAGTGTGCTGTGTAGCACTGACTTACACCTCCCCGCCCCATAATTTTTTTCTTTTCTTTCCTTCTTTTCTTTCCTTTTTTCTTTTCTTCAGAGATGGGGTCTCACTAAATTCTCCTTTATCCCTCTCCCCAGTAGGTAGTATGTGCTACTGAGGTAGCAAGGATTTAGTTTTATGTGAGTTTGTAGAGCACTTTCTCAATATGGCCTACTTACGACCTTCTGTTTAATTACAACTCCACCCCACCCCACCCACCCTGCATTCTCTTCTATTGTCCTGCTGTACTTCCTTCCCTAGGATTTATCAGTAGAAACATAGCTGTACAGATGTATTTACTGCTTGCTTCATTACCTGTTTGCTCTGCTGACGTGTTAGGTCTATGATGGAAATGCGAGTACACTCTCCACTTCATTGTTAATTTTCAAACAATATAGCAAAATCATAGCACTCATACAACCATAAAAATAAATACATGTTTAGGATTTTATATAGCTCATTAGGGAGAAGAATCAGTGAAGTCTTAGGAATGGTTAGATGGGGAAGCCAAACGAGAGTCTTATTTATAAATAGGGAATCTTGAGGTGTATGTGAAATTAGGAGACAAAGCCGTTTCATCCACAAGGGGAGAGAGATTTCCGGCCCCCGGCCAGAATTAGATTTTGCTGTCTCTAGACAAACAGTTTTGTCTAACATAAGGATTATTTTATAACATCAAGATAGCAGTTTTTCTTTAATTTATGTAGTTTCAAAACAGTCATCCACCCTCAGAATTAGATAACCCTGAAGGGATGGTGTGGAAAATCCGTAGTTCTCCACCAAAGTTGGAAATGTTTGCTACACTACAGCTGGGCCTAGTGGAAAGCATGGCCTCTTCAGAGAGGGATATGCGGCCCAGAATCGCCAACACAGTCCCAATTCCTTTCACTGGATACTGGGACATTATCCCAATTGCCCTCTCCTGTCTTCTCCATCTCTAGTCCATCATCACATCCTATCAATCCTACCATCTTCCACTTCTATCTGCCCCTCCTGCCAGTACTGTTTCTACCTCTCTCTCTCCTTCCCTCTCTCTCTCTCTCCCTCTCTCTCTCTCTCTGTCTCTCACTCTGTCTCTCTCTGTGTCTCTCTCTGCCTCTCTGTGTCTCTGTGTTTCTGTCTCTCTGTCTCTGTCTGTCTCTTTCTCTGTCTCTGTCTCTCTGTCTCTCTCTCTGTGTGTGTGTGTGTGTGTGTGTGTGTGTGTGTGTGTGTGTGTGTGTCTTATTGGAAACTGAACCCAAGGCTTCATAGTGAGCTACCTCCTCAGCCATTTTTTTTTTGAGACAGAATCTCCACTAAGTCAATAAGTCCCCTAGTCTGGACTCAAATTTGTACCCTCCTGCACGAGCCTCCCAGAGTGTTTGGATTGCAGATGTGTCCCCGTGCCTGCCATCTACTCTTATTCTTCAGGCTCTCTGAAACATTCTGCATTTTTACCGATTCTTTACCATCACCTTCAGTCTACACTCCATCTCACATAAGGAAAATCTATCCACGCACATGAATCTTATCATGTCATTTCTGTGCTTAAAATCAGTTTCCCTCAGAATAAACTCTGTGGTACTTTAGTATATAAGGTCCTTTTTCTCCCAACTTACTGTTTCTATTAGTATGTACGTGTGATATGTACGACCTACATTCACTTTGGAGAAATGGGTCGTGGACATGTAGCATGTTAATCATTTTTACTTACCTCGCTCCAGAACACCTAGAACAAAGGGAAGAACAGAAGATGCCCTGACTTGGCACAGCAGCTACTATGAAGTGGATACATAGTGGATTAGTTAGTTCACAGGGTTACTAAACACTGATCCACATAGCTTATCTTCCTTCTGAATGTTTTTGTCCTTAAAGTACAGTTTATTGTATAAACACCTCTACTTTGATCTTTCCACTTGGAAGTCAGTCCTTATTTTTTAAAAACAAGAAAAAAAAAAAAAAGCTCAGATTCTGTGAAGTTTCATGTTCAATCTAAAGTGCTACTGTGTCAAGTTGTAGCTAACTTCTCCAATCTGAGAAAGTCTTACCTAATTGCACGTTCCCTCTCGCCGCACCCCCCCTCCCCCCACATGGTGACTCTCTAAATGATGTTACCAGAGCACAAGAAGTTACAGCGAAAACTGCAAACCAGTCTACTGGTTCCATAAATGGAGAAATTGTTTCTAAGCTAAACAGTGGTGACTGGAATTAATGATCTCTCTGACTTCACCATAACTAATGACAGGGGTTAAAAGGGCACATAGGTAGTTAGGGATCAAGCGCCCACCCCCCGCGATGGGCGAGGAATACAACAGGAACAGCGGTGGCCTGTAGCTCCTGACAGCACACAGATGACTGCTCCCAGAGATATTGATGGTGAAAGACCTTCAAGGGCTGGGGGCTCAGAACCTGCTCAAGGATGGATGCCCTCAGCTGCTACTTAGCAACCAGCCTTAACAAACAAGCTGCTTAGTGTGGGACTGCCTCCTTACCCAGCTCATCTACAAAAGCCAACGGACACAGCCACAGGGCAGCCTTTCTAAGGATCCCTTCGATTCATGGAAGCTTTTACCCCTCCATCCTTATTTCCTTCTTCTCTCATTTTTAAAAATAAACTACTTACCTTACAACTTGATGCCTTCATCCACAATTCCATTTCTCAATCATGTAAGACAAGAACCCAGAGTCAATACTACACTACAGTAACACTATTTCTGTGACCTGGTATTTTTTTCTTTTTTTCTTGAAGGAGGCCTGACAGCTAAGGAAACCTTCAGAATTATATGCTAATACACAGTGTGTCTCTGTAGCTCTGTTGTCTCGAGGTCTCGTGCCTCCTGTTCTACCACAGAGGCAGCTTCCAGTAGCTATCACACATGTGAACTCACCACAGGGAAAAAAAAATCCAATTCAAAATTTGCTTGCAGCCAAGAATGTCAGTGCTTGTAATCAGTAATCTCTGCTACTCAGGATGCTGAGGCAGGAGGATAACAAGTTAGAGGCAAGCCTTAGCAATTTTACCAAGAATTTATCCCCAAATTAAAAATAAAAAGGGCTGAGGATGTAGTTCAGCACTCCATGGGTTCAATTTCAGGGACTGAAAAAGCTACTGATTTCCAAGATGCCCATCATCACCATGAATTATTATAGTGAAAGTAAGTGATTTGCATTTAAACAAATAAAACCTTTCTTAAAAATTACAGAGCTGGGCTTGGAGGCAAAGGCCTATAATCTCAACACTCTGAGAAGCTGAAGAAAGAAGGAGGATTGAAAGTTAGGGTCTATATAAGGCAATTTACTAATTTAGTGAGACCCTTTCTCAGAATCAACAATAAAATGGACTATAGATGAAGCTCATTGTGAAGGCCCCAGATTCAATGTCCGTACCCGACGCTAAATGGTAACTGTAATAGGACCTTTTGTGAATACTGGGAGTTAGTGCAAGGCTGGTACTAGAAAACATCCATCTTTACCTTATGAAAATTGACTTTTTAGGCACTGGGCATGGAGTCACAATTCTGTAATCCCTCTGGGAGGCTGAGGCAGGAGAATTACAAGTTTCAGTCTAATTTGGATAGCTCAACAAGCTAAACTGGAGACTTTGTCTCAAAAATAAAAAATAGTATTTGAAAAGGTCTGAGAGCTGCAGCTTAGTGTGAAGGCCCTGGAATCCATACCTAGTACTCACATAAATTGACCATTTATGGCTCTCTCAGTGAGCTGTCATGTTGGAAAATACAGAAAAAACTTTATTGACAAAGTGCAACACTCTGTATTACATAATTCTCCTTTCAGGGTCAGTTATATTTTACCATTCTTTAAGTTAAAGACTTATGAAGAAAAGTACAATTCAATCGTCTCCAAGTAGCTGCCATCTAGAGGCCACAATCCTTCCCAGTGTTCTTCATGGCACAGCAAGTAGGTCAACTCATTGGCACGGCTTATGAACATCAACGATGTACTATACTGGCTGTAAAATAGTCCTGGCATTTGCCTTGTTCTTTTGAAATTCAAGTGCAGGGGATAAAAAAGCCTCTGTTAGTTGAGAGCTCAGGTTAGCGAGATTTAGGTCAAAGTTTTACTGTAATAGAATTTACTTGATAGGTTGACTTCCAGTCATGAAAAAAAAAATTGAATAATCAATTGATAGCCTATTCAATGACCCATCTGAAGGAGTCACACTACCTGGGCCACACTGTTGTCTACCTTCTGCCAGATTTCATAGTGTCCCTCATGTTGTTGTTGTTTGTGATACTAGAGATTGAGGCCAGGATCTTCTCACTGAGTTAAATTCCCAGTTGACTTTTTTTTTTTTTTTCTGATTTTGAGACAGGGTCTTACTAAGCCACTACGGTGGCCAGGTTAGGATGGAATTTGTGATCCTCTTGCCTCAGCCTCCCTGAGTACTGGGATTACAGGTCTGCAACACCAAGCCTTGCTAGTAGAGCTTGCTTTATTAAAATTTCAAATTTTTATCTGTTAAAATGTTACAATTTCATATTATTAAGAGCTTAATTTGGCTTGCATCAACTCATGAAGTCCATTTTAGATGTAAAGTTTGAACTTTACCTAATTTAAGGAATGTATGCTCTTTTATTCATCACAAGGTAAACTAAAATAATAAATAAAAAAATGAAGTCGGGCTGGAGGAATGGCTCAGCGGTTAAAGCACTTGAGCAAGCGCTAAACCAAGCGCTAAGTACCCGAGTTCGATTCCCCAGCACCACATAAGCTGGGCGTGGTGGCGCATGCCTGTAATCCCAGCATTCGGGAGGCTGAGCCAGGAGGATTGCCGTGAGTCCAAGGACAGCCTGGGCTCTGAAGTGAATTCAGGACCAGCCTGGACCACAGAGTGAGACTCTGTCTTAAAAAAAAAAAAAAAAAGATGAAGAGAAGTCTTTTTTTTATCTTGACCACTTCAAAATTATAACTTTTGTTGCTCTGATATTTCTGAGGAAAAGTGATTCTTTGTTCATTCAATGAGCAGATAAATTCATTCAATAATAATGCACTCGATTGTGGAAATTTTACATAGTAGAGAAGCACATTGAGCATTTGAGGGTAAATATAAAAGACCTGGAAATGGTACCGAGTGAGGGCTGGGGTGTAGGTCAGCACTAAAACACTTGTCTAGCATGCACATGGCCCTGGGTTCAATATCCCATACCACAAAAACGAAACAAAATGCTAATGTATAAAAACATTTGACTAACTTCACAAAAAAAGTGAGTCACTGAGCTAAAATGAAACTTTTGGCAGGTATTAAATTGATAATGAACACTAATTTATATATATATATATATATATATATATATATATATATATATATATATATACAGGATCTAGCTCTGCAATCAGTCCAGGCTGGTCTTAGACTTAGTGTGTAGCTGGCCTGAAATTGACCAGGCTGGCCCACTATTAAGGCTGGCCTGAAACTCATCACAATCCTCCTGTCTCAGCTTCCAGAGTTCCAGGATTACAGGTATGCACCACCATGACTGGCTTTGGATACAAACTTCCTAAGCTAAGCTACAGGGATATTTCTGAGGTGTTTTTGGTCTGTCTGTCTGTCTCTCTCTCTCTCTCTCTCTCTCTCTCTCTCTCTCTCTCTCTCTCTTTCTCTCTCTGTTGCTTTTTGTCATGCTAGGATGAAACCCAGTACCTTCTGGGTTTGATTAGGTGAATGCTCTGCTACTGAACTACATATATTACCAGCCTTTCTGAGGCTGTAACTGTAGTCATTTGAATTAAACTAAAATATCATTTCAAATGTGTTATGCTGGCCATAAATATAGTTAATCATCAAACTAAAGTAGTAAAACATTAAGGTCATGCTACTTCATCTTAAGAGTTCTTGAGCATCTACTATTTTCCTCAAATGTTGTCCCTCTGAGCCCATGTCCACCACTTACTTACAAGATGTTAGAAAAATACAGAAGAATATTTTATTCATCAAGCAGCAAATATTTATTTTCAATGCCTTCTAAGTTCAGGACCCAATTAAGTGTACTAAGAAAGACCCATGTAAAATATTTTTTAAGGAATCTGAGTCTTCTTTGAGGATGCAAGAAAACACATGTGAGCAATACAGCTCATATATGACAAAAAGAAAAACAGGACATGGTGGTTTGACTGTTATCCCAGTGCAGGGGGCAGAGGGAGAAGAACTCAAGTTTGAGGCCATACTGGGCTACATAACGATTTCCAGGCTAGCCAGGATTACATAGGAAGATGTGTCAAAAAAGAATCAGAAGATAAAGATCATGAGGACAATGAAGAAAAGGGGGAAGGAGAAGAAGAGGAGAAAGAGGAAGAGAAGGAGAGAAAAGAATGACAGGAGATGAGAGATGATAATGTGATATATGAATATGGACTGAAGTTTTCTATGTGGATTAACGAATAAGCAGAGCTTCCCAAATTTAACTGTTTCTATAACATATTTTTTTTTATTGTACAGCTACTGACATCCCTTAGAACGACTAATTTGTAAGTCACTTAAAGAAATGTTGGTCTGGGCTAGAGGAATAGCTCAGTGGTTAAAGCGCCTGCCTAGCAAGCTCAATACCCTGGGTTCAATTTCCCAGCATCACATAAACCAGGAATGGTGGTGCATGCCTGTAATCCAAGTACTAGGGAGGCTGAGGCAGGAGGATTTCCATTAATTAGAGGTCATCCTGGGCTTCATAGTGAGCTCAGGACCAGCCTGGACTACAGAGGGAGATCCTGTCTCCAAAAAAAAAAAAAAAAAAAAAAAGTGCTACATTAAATTGAGTGTGGTGGCACATGCCTATAATCCCAGAACTCTCTGCGAGGCTGAGCATGAGGATCACAAGTTCCAGCCAACCCTGAGTAACTTAGAAACTTATTGAGATCCACTCTGAAAATTAAAAATTAAAAAAAGATTTGGTGATGTAGCTTAATAAGAAGACCCTGGGCTCAATCTCTTGTACTGCGTAAAAGGAAAAAATGAAAGATCAGAAGAGGAGAAAAGAAAAAGCTGTCCTAATATTTACAACCCTGTGAATGCAGTTTATACCCACACTGGGGGCTCCCATATTCCAACTTTTCTGCTTTCTGAAAAATTGTATGTGGAATGAGTAGGAGTAGGAACCAGTATGTAGCTGGGAAAGTTAATTGGGCAGGAGAATAATTCATGTGAGTAAAAGCAAGTGAAAGCTGGTGTGTAGATACTGCGCCTTCTTATCAGCAAAATATTTACAAGCCCACTTTTAGTGGGAGTTACTAGAAAAACTTCTATAGATTGAAACCGTGATCATTTACTTCCTCATTATAACAGTGTCAAGTTTTCCTTCTTAGGCTGATTTCTCTAGCTAGCTATTATCATCTCTTTGATATAAATTTATTTAATCAGGCTTTATTGAATACTTATGGCATGTATTAATATTTCATTGAAGTGGGTATTAAAATTTGAAAAACATATAATACACATGGTCTCTGCTGTTGAGGAGCAAATAGTCTCAAATAGTCTCGTGCTTGGGATAAAACATTGTTCACAAGGGCTTCCTCCATACTTCTGGAATACATAACCAGCACACCACGCTCCTTGCTATTCTCCTCCCACCCCAGCCAATCAGTGAAATGCACTCCATGCCAATTTCCGGAAGTCTTCACAATGTTTTCCTTTTTTGCTTCTTTTGTCTCTCTCTCTCTCTCTCTCTCTCTCTCTCTCTCTCTCTCTCTCTCTCCCCACGTCTCTAGTACTGGATACCAGAGATTGAACACAGGAAAAGATGAGCTACATCTCCAGCCTCTGCAGTTTATTTTGAGACAGCATCTTGCTAAATTGCAGAGGCTGGCCTTGAACTTGTGATTGGCCTGCCTCAGCCTCCTGAGTGCTGAGATTATGCACAATGACTCTTGCCTATTCAATTACTCTTGATCTGGAATAGGCGCTTACTCCTTTCTGCTTACCAATATCTGGCTTTCATCAAGGTCTAGCTGAAGACTCTGTCCTTTAAAGCCTTCCTTTATGACATTTTGTTTTAAAACACTGAAAACAGAATGATAAAGCTTATTAATTATACAGATTACAGAATGTGAGTAGAAAAAACCTCGTCACTTTCAATTTCAGTATTGTGAATCTGAACATCAGACATCACTACAGTTAAGATGCTGGTACTTGGATTTCAAACTCTGACAAACATAAACGGTAGCACCATTGCATGTGGGTGTCTCTACACACTTCCTTTCCCCTCAAGATGCACACAGAATTCTGGGTTGATGCTTGTTTTTCTTCAACACTTTAGAGATATCTTTCAAGATGTGCACAGTGGTGTAGACTTACCGCACTAGCTGCTAGGAAGGTTGAATGAAGCGGAGCGCTGGGACTCAGGAGTTCAAGGGGAACCCAGGTAACGTGGGGAGACCCTGTCTAAACAGACAGAAGAGACACTGTTGAAATGTTTCTATCTTCCGTGGTTTCTGATGACAAATTCACAGCCACTCAAGTCATCCTTTCTCTCATTATTGATGTATATGTTTTCTAGTATTTTCAAGATTTGTTTGTCCTTATCTTTAATTTTTAAGTATTTTGTTTACTATATATCTGATCACAATTTGTGTTTATTGTGTTTTAAATTTTGCCAAGGTTTTGATTCTCTAAATGTACATCTTTTGCCAAATTTCAGGAAATCTCAATTTTCTTATCACTTTTAAAATTGATTTTAATTGGTATATAAAACATTTTACATATTTTGGGGTATTTTGAAATGTTTCAAAACTTAAACATTGTGGGATGTTAAAATTAGGTTAAATAGATCTGTTTCCTTGAATACTTCATTATTTATGGTGAAAATTTTTGAAATACTTTCTTTTAGCTTTTTAAAATATGCAGTACATAATAGCTGTCTATAGTCACACTCCTGTGAAGTAGCACCAGGGCTTCTTACTCTTCAGTACAACTTAGTATCTTTTCTTATTTTTTTTTTTTCAGTTTTGAGAACTGAACCCAGGATCCTCACACAGAGATAGAGTACTTGCTGTTAACTTATTTTTTATTTGGAGACAGGGTCTAAGAAGCTCAAATTTATGGTTCTACTGCTTCATCTTCCAGAATGGAGGAATTATAGGAGTGCACGAACACACCCAGCTAACTCTTTTCTGTTTATTTTGAGAGACAGGCTTTGAAGAGACCTATGGCCTTATGGTAATTTGGAAGCAATGAATGGCACAAGAAAGGGCCCCTATCACAACACTCCCTTCAAGAGGGTATCTTCACAATAGTTTAAGTTCCTACCACTAGGACCATGTGCTGAGGATCCCCCCACCTCTCAATCATGTCACAGGTTGGAGCCTAAACTTTGACGTTTGAAATTTTGGAGGACATTTCAGATGCAAACCATCACATGTATGATTAAAATACAGAAACTATTGATATTATTGCAAAAGTATATTTGTAATTATTTTATTTCTGTTCTTCAGACAAAATAATTTTTGAGCTATCTTCCTGTCTCTTTTTCCTGTCACCTTCATTCTACAAAAGGAACTTCCTGATGAATTTCAGCAAAATTGCCATACTATGTTTTTTCTATCCTAAATTTTAATTTTTTTCTTATGAATTTCCTTATTTGGCTGGGAACTTCTGTGTTTCCATTCAATTCCGGAGTGAATCCCCTACCTCACAACATGGGTAAATAGATATTTCACTTTGATAATTTCAATATTTGGTCTATCTTATGTCTAACATTGGCTTACTGTCTTTTAACTTAAACATTGTCCTTGACTCACTACATATTATATTTTGAATTTGGATGGCCTTAAAACCCCATGGTGAAAAATAATTTGGCTCACTTGTTTGTTTCAGGAGTCATTCAGTTGAGTAGAATTCAGATTGCATGCTGCTTGGGGAAACTTCATATGTAATTAATTTCGGTCTCAAAATTGTGATCCTCTTGTCTCACTCTCTGGGTAGCTCAAGATCATGTTTAGACACTAAAGAGGTATTGCTGCTCGTGCACTGTGCACTTCTGGGATATTCACCATTCTTGAATGAAAGTGGTATCAAACAAGCAGAACAAAACAATAAAGTAGAAAATTCATCAGTTCATCACCTCACTAGTTATTCCTCAAATTTTTACTTTTCTTCCCCATCTACCAATTGTTACTTTTGAGACTTTAGTTACTTTTTGTGTTTTCTCTACAGTTTTTCTTGTAATAAGTAAGGGAGATAGACAGCAGTGAGTTTATTCGCTATAGTTTGTTACCAAAAGTCTAAAGCAATCTTTTGTGGTTGAAGAACAGACAAATACAGAGAATATATTCTGCAGGATATATATGACTAATATCCAATATGTCTCATTCCTAAGGACACAAAATATGAAAAAAGAATGCGTAATTATGTACATGAAAAACAAAACAGTCAGGTCAGGTGTCTCGGGCTTACAATCCCAGTACTCTGGGAGACTAAGGGAGAAGAATTTCAAGTTCCAATCTGTTCTGGGCAATTTAACAAGACTCTGTCTCAAATAAACAATAAAAGGGGGCTGGGAATGTACCTCAGAACAAAGTCTCTGTGTTCAATGTCTAGTACTCAACAAAGTAAAAAATAAAATACAATAAAGCAGGTGAATCCATATCAATATTAGAGTATAATTCAAGGAAAAAGAAGTTTATTTGAGACTTAGGATAACATGTTTTTCTTTAAAAGTAAAACTCATGAGACTGGAACAGCAAAAAAAAAAAAAAAATCCATGACACACACCTGTCGCTATGTACCAAAATTAAATCAAAGTGGATCAAAAAACTAGATATTAAAACTGAAACACTGAACTTCTTGGTAGACAAATTAGGCAAATATCTTAAAGACATAGGTGTAGGTAAAAACTGTCTTAATAAGACACAAGAAGAAAAAGAAATAGCCCCCAGAATTAACCAATGGGATTCTGTCAAATTAAAAAGTTTCTGCAAGGCAAAGAAAATTATCAACAGTGTAAAAAGAGAACCAAAATATTGGGGAAGATGTTCACCACCAACACCTTAGACAGGAGGCTCATAACCAGAATATACAAGAAAGTGAACAAAAGGAAGCCCCTCAAAATCAAAGACCCTATTGAAAATGGGCAAAAGAAATGACTAAGCAGTTCTCACATGTGGAAGTTCAAATGGCCAATAAATACATGAAAAGATGTTCAACATCCTTAGCCATAACAGAAAAGCAAATAAAAACATTATGAAGATGCCATCTAACTCCAGAGAGATTGACATATGTCGAGAACACGAACAGCCATCATTGCTGGTGAGGCTGTGGGGAAAAAGGAACCCTCCTGCCCTGTTGGTGGGACTGTAAACTGGTAGAACCACTTTGGAAAGCAGTATGGAAGTCTCTCAAAAGACTGGAAATAAATATCCCCTTTGATCCAGCGATACTGCTTCTGGGAATTTCCTCAAAAGAGTTAAAAATAACATATAACAGAGATACATGTATACCCATGTTCACAGCAACCCAACTAACATTAGCTAAAATGTGGGAGACACCCAAATTCCCATCAACAGACCAATGGTATTTATACACAACGGAGCACTAATCATCTATAAAGACAGATAGGTTGGAGTCTTTTGTTGGAAAATGGAGATAACTTGAGACCTTAGTTACTTTTTCATTGCTGTGACTCAATACCCGACACCCACAAATTTAGGAAAGGTTTATTTTAGCTCACAGTTTCATATGGTCACAGTCCATTCAGGGGCGGCCTGCAGCAATCAAAGTACAGGACAGAGGCAGAGGTGGAGGCAGCTTCTCAGGACATCACAGACAGGAAGGCAAGCTGAGACCAGTTGAGACTAGTCCCAGTCCTCCAGGAAGGCAGGGGCAGCTTATGTATCCTTCCAGGTCTCTGCCCAGTAATTAGTCCCGCCTGCATCCAGGTGTGGCCACTACACACCTTTAATCCTAACTCACACGCCTTTAGTCTTAACTGTAATCCACCCCTCCAGACTAGACCCCAACCCACCAACATCACATGGTTCCATAGACAATCCATAACATCAAAATACATGAGACTTTTGGGGGACACTCCAGATCCTAACCACAACACCAATGGTTACACAAATTGTGGTATTTATACACAATGGAGTACTAATCATCTATGAAGACAGATAGGTTGGAGTCTTTTGTAGGAAAATGGAGATAACTTGAGACCGTCATTCTCGGTGTAGTGAGTCAGAAGCAGAAAGTGAAATATTGAATGGCTTATCTGATATGAAAGACCCAGATCACAATTATTTCTAGAACTTAATGTGAGGAAAAATGAGACCTGAAGGGAAGGAGTAGGGTGTAGGAGGGTTAAAAAGGGAGAGGGGAAGGATTTGTAATTTTGCCACAATATGTATGTGCACAAAATACTCAAGATCAATGTAAACTTTATATATTACATCTATCCATATCAATAAAATGGAAAATTAATCCATTAATAAATAATATAGTGCCCTTTCCTCTGTGTACCTGCTATAAATTCAAAGAACTGACAGGAACAAATTGCAGTGAGATATTGATGTATCATATTACACAAACTTTCATAGAGGGAAGTAGAAAAATGCATAATACACAATTTTAAAATATAATTTATGCATATGAATTATTAGAATATAACTAATAATTTACCATTAAAGAGCGCATACATTTTTTTCAAAGCTTATGGGTATCTTGAGAAACTAATTATAATCTAGATAAGAATAAATAAACTTTTTCTCTTAAGTGGAACTGTTGTAGTTGGGGCTGGTGGCAAGACCTGTAATCCCAGCACTCTGCCAGACTGAGGCAGAAGAATCACAAATTCAAGTCCACTTTGGGTGTTTTAGCAATTTATAGAGACCTTGTCTCAAAATCTGAAAGAAAAATGACTAGGGGACATAGCTCAGTGTGCAGGCCCTGGGCTCCAATCCCAGAACCACAAAAAAAGGTAAATATTTTTAGGCTTCATGTGTCTTATGGTTTCCACCACAAAACCATAAAAGTACTTGGTTACTACAATGTATCCGCAAATGTGCATGGCTGATTTCCAATAAACCTTTATTTACAAGCTTGAAATAGTGAATCAGATTTCACTCTTAGGGTATAGGACTTGACACATGTATGTATGTATGTATGTATGTATGTATTGAGACAGGGTTTCCTTCTGTAGCCCACGCTGGTCCTGAACGCACTATGGAGCCCAGGCTGGCCTTAGACTCATGGCAATCCTTCTGCCTCAGCCTCTTGAATGCTGGGATTATTGGTGTGTGCCACTACATCCAGTTTATGTGGTGCTGGGGGATCGAACTTTAGTACTTAGTGCTTAACTTAACGCTTTCTAGGCAAAAGCTTTAACCACTGAGCCATTCCTCCAGCTCCTGTTTATTTATTTTTGAGTCAAGATCTCTGTTTATTGTCTAGGTTCATTCTGACCTTAATGTGTAGTCCAGGTTGGCCTTGAACTCAGGGCAATCATCCTGCCTCAGCCTTCTGAGTACTGAGATTATAGTCATCTATTACTGCACTTAGTTTATGTGCTGGGGAATCAAACCCAAGGCCTTATATTTTCTAGGGAAGCACTTTAACCTCTGAGCCATGCCCTGAGTCCTGATATAATTTTGCAACTAATTTTTTCTAGCATCAAAGATTATCTATAAACCTGGGCATCCTGATAGCAGGTAGTGATTATATCTTTGGTGAAGAATCACTCCAAAATGAACACAAAATTTAGACACTGAATGAGTTCTCTTACAAGAGTAGGACTGGAGTAAAGCTTAGAAGTTGAGTGGTTGACTACCATGTGTGAGGTTCTGGTTTAATTTCCAGCACAGCAAAAAGAAAGAAAGAGGGAAAAAAATATAAAATCAGCCTTCATCTTTCCAACACATTTTTGCTTATTATTTTCTCCATACTAAGGACTTATAAGCACTATTATTTTTATTTTATACAATAACTTTGCAAAAATAGGTATTAGTGCTGTATTACTTAGGGTTCTAGGAGAGGCAGAATTGACTGAAATTATAAGAAAGGAGGATTTATTTGGAGGGTTTACAAGTCCAAGTAGAGAGAGAGTCCAAGATGGCGGCCTGCATGTATGAGAGCTGGAGAGTCTGGTGGCTGTTCAGCTGTGAGGCAGAACACCCACCTGGGACTGCAGGACAGCCTCTGTGAGACTGCTGTGGATCCTGGCTATTCAAAGAATGATGGGATGGTGAAGACCAGAGACTGGAGTGAATCTGTGATGAAGATCTGTGACATGCAGCAAGTTGATGTGTAGCAAATCGATGTCCGTAGACAATCACAAAGGTTAGAGTTTCCTGAGGAAAATCTGTAGCAATCTTTCTTCTTCCTTTTTTTTAATATAGTTCTAGGTGCCCCATGGGCCTCTCAATAAAGGGGTGGCTGTTCTTTCTTCATTTCCTGGCATACAAGTCACACATGCACACATACACACACACACACACACACACACACAGAGAGAGAGAGAGAGAGAGAGAGAGAGAGATCTATAACCTTTACCCCAGATGTGGTTCCTAATCCCTTCAAGTTGACATAATCCTTTTAATGGTCATAAGTGCTTTCCTCATTTTACAAAAGAAAGCTAGCCTAGTGTGATGGTATACACATGTAATCCCAGCACTCTGGGACTACTGAGGCAAGAAGACCAGACATTTAAGCCCAGCCTGGGAAATTTAAAGTCTTAGCGAGATTGTAGTTCAAAAATTAGAACATGGTGGACAGACTGGCATGTGGTTCAGTGTGAAGGCCTCAATTTCAGTCTCCAGTACAATAAAACCAGATGCATGTATAGTGCAATAAATTCGGCCAAATTCACAACACAGATAAATATGAAAGCAATAATTTAAACGCAGGTTTCTCTAACAACAGAATTTTAAAATACTTATAACATACTATATTGCTTCTCAAATCTCAGATTTTTCCTTAAATAAAGGAATCAAAAAGGCAAACCAATTATGCAGTACACAACATTACTGAATTGAGTGGTAGAAACAAAAATAAACTTTCAATCGAATTAAATATATAATGGAACATTTTGAATAAAAGAATAACCATAAGGGGCTGGAGGAATGGCATAGTGGTTAAAGCCCTTGCCTTGCAAGGTCAAGTCCCTGAGTTTGATTCTCCAGCACCACACAAAACTGGGCATGGTGGTGCATGACTGTAATCCCAGCACTCAATAGACTGAGGCAAGAGGATTGCCATAAGCCCAAGGCCAGTCTGGGCTCCATAGTGAGTTCAGGAACAGCCTGTTCTACAGAGCAAGACCCTAACTCAAAAAAGAAAAAAGAATGATCATACAAATTGATTACTTTGGGAATGTGAAAATATAAAATTTATTACATTAGAAAAAGTTCATGTTGTTCTTTTAAAAAATTTTAAAAGATTTTGTGATGTAGCTTAATGGTATTACACTTGCCTACCGTGTGTGAGACTTTGGGTTAAATCCCCAGCATTACAAATAATTTAATAAAAATTAAAAAGTAAAAATAAGCATTAGTTTTTACTTTTTAATTTTTATGAACTTAATGAAATATGATTAATAGATAAAAATCTGAACTATAAATGGAGAACATATTCAATCATATAACCACCACATTCATTATATAGAAACTCTCCATCTCCTTAAATATATATATATAAATACACACACACACACACACACACACACACACACACTATATATATATATATATATATAAAATTTGAATTTTGGAAACTTTAGCTGTACTGTCAACTTTGGAAAAAGTATCCCAGTTTACTGTGTTGAGTTGACATTGTACAGAAATTAACAGCCATATTGGTCTAGAAACGTTAATTTTATTCCATTTGTACAGGGGTATTGCACTGTATTAAATATGTAAAGTCTTATCTACATGGGTTTGATTACAGAAACTAATAAAGTTTTCTCTAAATAACAAAAAAAGAAAAGAAAATCTCCATCTCCAGAGCATTCCTTTTCGTTCCCTCATAATCAATACTTTCTCCAAGCCAAATATCCTAGCAATTGATGATCTGCTTTCTGTGCCTATAGATTCGCCTTTCATCAATGTCATGTACATTGAACAGGAAATTATACAATCCTCTGTGGCTAGCTTCCTTCACCAGACATAATGCTTTTGAGAATCATCCATGTTATTGTGTATGGGCTTATTCAGTCCACCAGTAGTTTTCTGTTTTCTGCATGGATCACAAAGTGCTTATGCATGCATCCATTAAAGGAAATTTGAGTTGATTCCAGGTTTTAACTCTTGTAAATAAATCCCAGTAAGTATTTGAGTACATAGTTTTCTGTGGATATATGCTTTCAAGTTTCCATGGAGTACTTTACAATATATAGCAGAAGTAGGTGTAGAAACAAATATTGGGAGAAGTTTAGAGTGCAGAGGTTCTTCAATACAAAAAAAAAAAAAATATTTTAAGAAGAGTGTGATAGTCAACAGAGTCATATGCCAGAATCAGGGGCTAACAGTATGACAATTGGAAAAGCCATTACATAACACTATTATCAGAATATTAGAATGTTGCAGAAAGAATGTCAGTACAATTGTGAGACTAGAACTCATCTTTGAACCTGTATAAACAAAGAGTAAGGAATAAAAACTGCAAGTCTAGCTTGCTCTTTTAAAAATACTGGCAGCCGAAGATATGGGAGAGAAGTGAAATCACAATTTTAGGAGATATCCAATTTCAAGAAAAAAGTGTGAAGGATTCTGCAGGAGGCTAATTTTATTTCTGGGAACGGAAGAAGGCTTGATGTTGCAAGGAGATCATTGATGCAGCAAGGCGCCAAAGAGACGTGGAAAGGTTATAGGACAAAGACAGGATGTTAGATGATTAGATATTGGTGGAGAGGGGAATTTGGCAATAAAAATCTAGACAGAAGATAGGGAAGGCCAGGGAGTCGGTAGCCAAAGGCCCATCTTACCAAATTGAGAAACCATGTTTAGACCTGACATACTGCAAACTATACAGTTTGGGCATGTACCATAGGGAATTGTTAGAAAAAGTCAAGAGCTGAGTGTGTTTACACAAGCCTGTAATCCCAGGACTGCAAATTTGAGTATAGCCTGAGCGACTTGTAAAGACACTGTCTCAAAAATGAAAAAAGAAAAAACAATGGCTGGAGATATAGCTCAGTTAGAAAGCCCTAGGTATCAGCTCCCAGGATCCCAAGACAGACCAAAAAAAAAAGTCAAGAAAAGATGAAAGAAAGAACATAAGAAAAGTGCAAGTTCCAGCTACAGTTAAAACGTTCAAATTTATAATGAACTTGGTCATTGAGGTTTTGTGACATTCTCAGACATGATGCAGAGCCTAGGACTGAGAGTGGGCTGATAAAATCAGAGGAAGTTTCTCTCTTGGGTTGAGAGAGGGTTTTGCAGACTTAACAAAAGATCAAAGACCTAAGGGAGTATTTGATTTAATGAGAAGATATAATGGGTCCCAGGATAGGTGGAAAACTAAGAGAATTCAATGCAAAATTCATCTGGCGAGCTAAAGAGACTCAAGACTATTCAGTGGGGAGACGGCAAACAGCGAAAAGGGAAGGGAGAGCTGGCATACCGCAGCGGTAGCCACTCCTCAAGAGTGGCGGCAGGATGATAGTTAGCAGCCTGAGTGAAGAACGGATTGGTAAGCAGGTTGCTGAAAACGGAATAATCGCAGATCCCTTACAAAAGATAAACAGTTTCAAGACACGATGAAAGAGGAAATGTGATGATAACGTTAAGATATATTAAAATAGGTTTAACTTCTTCGGCAACACAGAGTGCTTCCACAAGACGCTCTCACAACACCAGGGCAAGCCAGCAAGCAGGGACAAGTAGGCGCTGCTTCTGTGTCTCGCTTCCCTTCACAGTTCACTTACCAGTTTCTGTGCCTCCTGCTGCCACACTTACCCTTGGAATTGCTAGCACAGTGATAAAACTCTTGCTGCATAGAACATTTCAACCGTCTGTCACATTTTCCAAGTGGACACTTGCAACTGAAATAGAAAAGATTTCACTGTGTGAAATGCAGCTAGAGTCATACCCTTATTATAAATAAGACCAGAATCGTGTTACCGATGATGGCAGAAACAATAATGAAAGTATTCGGTTATGAACTTTAGGGTACAAAATGGCAGGTGGAGATCAAAGATTAAGACTGAATCTAATGAAATAAGAGTCTGAGAGACACAAGATTCAACCTGGAACCACAGCAACAAAAAGATTTGCTTGATCCAGTTAAAAAATACATGAACACATCAAAAAAAAAAACTTAAAGTAGTTGTCTTTGGAAAGTGGATGGAGAAGGAGGAAAAGAATTTGACTTTATTCATGTTTATGTAATTTTAGGTTTGCAATGCCATTAATGTCTAATTTTGGAGACTTTTTCAAAACTTAGAAAAGGAAGGAAAAGAAGAAATTGACCACATGTGTAACCTTGGGAAATGCATTTAACCTGTCTGAACATACATTTATTTCCTCAATTCTGAAATGAGAATATTGAGAACGACTCTACATGTTTGGTCAACCAGTGAGCAGTTATTGAGTTGTCTTAAGTGGCAACAATTAGTATCACTCTGAGGAATCAAATGCACTGATTGGCTAGTACAGAGAAAGTGTTCAACACTTGTCATCATTTTACTTCCACTTCTCTTGTATAAAAAGTAGAATCAGGCTCAGAATTTGAGCTAATGCAAAGCAGTCACTGTCCTCTTCCTCCCTTCAACCGTTCCCGCATAGGACTGGTGATTGCAAAGGGAGAGCACCAAGCAGATTAGAACTGTTGGGACTCCACATCGCCCTTAGGAGAGGGTTTCTGCCAGGCTTGCAAAGGCTGCAGAGTTTGTGCATGTGCTCTGAGCCCATTCTTACATCAGGAAAATTGGGCTCCAAGCCTAAACTCTTTTGATCTCTAAGAATTTACCTTTTGGAGTAGATCAATCTTTATTTCATTCCATCAAATGCTGTATGTACCCTATGGTTAAATTTATAGTTTCTGTACCTAACTTCTCAGGTGAGGATTCTCCAGATCTTGGCTATATATGTCTAATTTTAAAGATTAACTGATAGGAAGAACTGAAGTGTAATATTAAATAATACAAATGCCTCTAAAATTGAATGCTGCTTATGAAAAGACACAGGCTAGTTTTTCAAGGTTGATCTCCTGTGGAATGTCCTTAGGGCGAGGGGAAGTGAAGTGCTGAGGGGAGTCAGCTCAAGATCTGTCAATCATTTCGTGAATGAAGATTGTTGTGAGGAAGCGAAGGAAATTATTTAGGTGATGTGCCTGGCACAGGGAAAATGTGTCTGGTGTATTAATAATTTTAAGCTACCAGATTCGATCTGCTAAATCCAACCTTCTTCTCAGTTACCCTGTGATTTTTAAATAAAATATTAGTTAATCATATTTTCTAATCTAGTAGACAAAATTCATGGCATAGTACAATATAACCATGTTGGTTTGGGGGACATTAGAGGGAGGAAACTGTGTATTAGAAATCTTTATATGGAGAAACAGTTTAATAAGAGGCTATATTGAAGGTGTAGCTAAATATGGTTGAAAGTGTAGCTTTTAAATTAAAAAATTAAGAGAAGCAGTGTCTTTCTTAGAGATAAATTCAATCTTATTTATCAAAATGCCCATATATTAGTAGTGCTGTCCTATTGGAATCAGAATATGTACCTTGTTTTTGAATTTCTGAATTCTTGTTTCACCGTGGATTATATTAACTAGTCATATAATTTGAACAACTCACAGACTCACATTTCCCAAGTGTAAAGTGAAGGTAGTTCTAGCTGATTTGCTTAACTCGTGCAAATGTGATAAATCTTAAACAAGAAAATACATAGAAGTAAACTTGAAAGAGTTTCAACTATAAAGGATATTGTGTAATCGCTTGCTATGTATTAGTTTAAACCTTCTCTGCAACAGAAGAAAATCCTTCAGTATTTAAAGCAGTTTCAAATATTGTTGTTAAATTTTAATCAATAGCACTTTTTATTCAAGTGAAACAATGTAACAAAGGCAAAGAGCAGCCGTTCTGTTGGAGCATGGGCCACGGAGCTCTGCGGGCTCTGCCCAGTCTCCCCTCTCTGTCTTTTCCACCCAAAGCCTGGGAACCCCTGAGGCAGGTTCATCAAATAAAACCAGACTTCTAATCTAATACATATAAAATGAACACACTCGATTTAGCCCTGAATTATTCAAGCCTTTTCGCACATTCTGATTTTCCATTTCGTGAGCTTTGCAAATGTAGGCACCAGGCCTGTTAATTATTCTAGATCCACAAGGCTAGGCTAATGACAGGCAGCCCAGATGCTATGCTTCATCAAGTTTTTGATGCCATTAATTGTAAGACACACGTTCATTTATGTGCCATTAAGACAAAAATTTCTCCATCCTGAAACTCTTGAAACTCTCTCACCTCAAGATGTCACTTGAAAATCCACAAGTCAGCACAGATGAAAAATATCCATTTTGTCCATTGTTGCCAATAATGTAAGAAAATATATTTCCTTCCATGGAGTGGTCAGAGAGGTCTTCCCTGAGGAGATAATTGGTAGTCCGGAAGTTGAACGAAGAAGCAAAGTAACTGCTCCAGGTAACTGCTAGTGCTAAGCATCCTTGCAGACATGCAGCGGGTGGCAAAAGCCCAATTGCTCAGGTGAAGGTATATTGGCAACCCATTGGAGGACTTTGAATAAAACGCTGGCATGGTCTTATTTGTACATTTGGAAAGGATCACTCATTCTGCGGGAAGTAAAAGAGACCTTAGAGAGTCAAGAATGACAGGAACCAATTGCAGTTGTTCAGTGAGTGTATGATGATATCGTCGACTAGAGTGCTTGATCCAGAGAGTGAGAGGTTGTCAGATTTGGGATATATTTTTAATGTAAGTCCAAAGGAATTTACTGATGGGTTTAATAAGGATTGTGGACGAAAGACAAAAAAAATCAGATAGTCCTTCGTTTTTGCTTTTATCAACTCAGGAGGAGTTAAGAACAGACTGAGGAATGGAGTGGTAAAACAAATATTGATTTGAGACGTGATATTTGCAAGGTGTATTTTATATGTACCTGCATATGGAAATTCAGAGAAAGGAAAAATTCAGAGGAAAAGCTGAGGTATAGGTAGAAACGTGAAAGTCATGGGGTAAGCGGAGGTTATATAGAAAACCACTATAGATAAAGAGATATGACGGACAGTCTCAAATGTGTTGATGTTGGGAAGGCATATTCAGCAAACGGTATGGAAATAGTCAATGAAGTAAATGGAAAACACAAACTATAACACCTGTCTGAGTCATGGCCTCAACGCTGAGACATGATTCCAGACAGTCACAGCTTAAGGGGGACAGATTCACGTTAGCTCACTTTCAGTGGTCTCCGTCCGTGTATGGTTGGTTGGTTTCAAGGGAGAAAAGTCAATGGCAGAAGAGGCACAGTGGAGAAAGCTGAAGCCAGGAAGCAGAGAAAAAGGGACACAGAAAGACAGACAGACACAAAGATAGAGACAGAAATGGGCAAGAGAATATACCCTTCCAAGTCACACAAGTCATACTTCCAGCAGCCCACCCCTTCTGATCAAACCCCATCTTCAAACATGGGACTTTTGGAGACGTTTTAGATCTAAACCATGAAAGTACTGACGAGCCAATGACACAGAGTTTACAAGAGGGATTTACCATACTGGCAATTATGTATCCAAAGTCTCTAGTTTTTTTTTAATCAAATAGCCTTTTCTTCTTGTTAAATTCATTTTTGGCTATTCTAATTACTTTTCATTTCCACATACATTTTGAGCAGCTTTTCTGTATCTATAAACAGCCTATTATTTTGAGCATAGTTGAGATGAATCTGTAGACCAATTTTGATAGAGCTAATAGTTAACAACATCGAGTCTTCTGATCCCTGAAGACAGTTTAGCTTCCATTTATTTAGGTATTCCTTAATTTTTGCTCATGAGTGCTTAGTAATTTTCAGCACGCATATGTTATTAAATTTACACCTACGTGTTTTATGTTGCGTGCACTACTGTAAAAGGAATTGCTTTTTTAACTTTACTTTTCAACTGTTCATTGTCATGGTTTCTGATGAAAAATTCACAGATGCTTGATCACTATTTCATATATAATGGATGTTTTTCCTTGGCCGCTTTCAAGGCTTTTAAATATCTCTGGTTTCCAGTAGTTCAATTATGACGTATCTGAGCATGGGTTTCTCTGAGTTATTCTGTTCTAGATCCATTGAGTTTCTTGAATCTATTTATGTTATCAAATTTTAGAAATGTTCACTTACTTCTTAAAATGTTTTTTTCTTCACTAATCTTTTAGTTCTCTCCTTTTGGAACTGTAATGGCATGAATGTTACCTTTTTTATATTGTCTCACAGACCTTTGAAGCCCTGTTAATTTAGTTCAATATTCTAAGTGCTTTATTTTAGTGGTCCTCAAATTGGGCAATATGTACTGACTTAATTTTAGTTTACCTGCTCTTTTCGCCATCACTTCCAGTGGTAAGTTTTGCATCTCGAATGTTGTTGCTCAGTTTAGAAATTCTCTCTTTCTCTCTCTCTCTCTCTCTCTCTCTCTCTCTCTCTCCTCTATTTCTATTTCTCTTTCTTTTATTTTTGTACTAAAGATTAGCCTCAGGATACCTTTACACTGAGGTACATCCCCAGCATCGTTTTGTTTATTTGGGTTTTGAGACAGTCTCCCTAAGTCACTAAGTTGCTCAGGGTGGGTTTTAATTTATGATCCTCCTGTCTTAGACTTCTGAAGTGCTGGCATCCATGTTTGTACCACTGGGCCCAGTTACTGTTTCTTTTTTTAAATACTTTCTATTTTTCTGCTGAAAACATCTACTTACCCATTCAGTTCTGGTGTAATCTTCAGTATTTGTCTCCTAACTCCAACATCTAAGTTTTCTCAGGTTTGCGATGTCAATTGTTTTCTACTTTGATAACTGCTCACACTTCTCTAGCTTACATCATCTCCCAGGCATTTTTGCTATCACATTGTTTAGATTCTGGATCCTGCTATATTCCTTTGGAGAAAATAGATACTTTTATCACATCAAGCAATCATATATTAGGATCTTTTTACTGTCAAAATATTCTTTTAACTGGTTTATTAATTTGGATTTCCGATAGATAATAATTGTCTTCAACTTGAGAAACTGGTGCATATACATATCACATCTCGATAATTTTTATTTCCTCCTCTTCATCCCAGCCTCTTGCTTCCTTCCCACTCTCCAAGAAGTGTAAGTGGCTGATAAAAAGGTTCTGACTACAAATTCTGTCTTGCTTTCTATGCTTGACAGTTTGAATCTTCTATGGCTGGGGAAAATATACAGTGGAATACTTGATGCAAAGTAGATTAGAAGTTTTGCAGTGGTAGGAGAAAGAAGAGAGATTAACTATGGATCTTATTAGGTGATGGAAATATTCAAAATTAAATGGTAGTGATGGTTGCACCATTCAACAAACTTCCATACAATCATGTAATTATAAATATTAATGTCAAAATGAATTTTATCATATAAAATTACAATTTATAAAGTTGCTAAAATATTAAATCTTTTATTCCACTACAAATTTGTTCTGTTTCTTTGAGTCTTCTCAAAGGCAGCATTATTCTAGAATAATCTGAGACTGGTGTGGGTGGCTCTGACCTCACTCACGTCACTTCTCAAAGACGTTCCTCTGCTTTTTAGGGTCTGTGCTTTGCACAAGTAGCTCAGGGCTCAGCTGCGACATGTAGAAATAGGAGACTGCTCCAACTTTATCCCATCTGCAACTCTGCCCTCACTCTCTAGCCAGTGGGGTTTCTTTTCCCTATTCCCCCGGCCAGAAAGTTAATGCGACTTCTGGTGCTGTTCTATCTTTCTCAACACTCCCACAACATTATATGAGTGGAATCCAACCTTGGTTCAAAACAGAACCAAAAAAATGAGAAACGTATTGCCGCATAAGTTATTTCTCCCACTTTTAATTCCACTTCATAATCTGTCTTCTGCACTAGACTGGGAGTTCCATGATGTAAGAAACTTTATTTTTCCTCGTTAATATCTGTGTCTCCATAATACTTCCCACTAAATAGACTCTAGTGATTCTTTTAATCAATAAGACCTCCGTGAACGGTAACGCTATTGAGAACCCTACGTTCACAATTCTCAAGCCCATAATTCTTGTGACATTCACTTCCTAATTTAATCTGCCCCCACCATTACAACTCTCTTTCAAGCTATTCCCAGAACTGCTCTGCACCGGAAAGCCTTCATTCTAATAGCTTACCTTCTAACCATAATTCCTTACCATTCCATTTTCATTCTTTTATTAACATATAAAACAACATTCATTGGTTGTTTCACAGTTCAGTAGGTCAGAAGTCCCAGTGGAGTGAATAGGGCTCTCTGCCTAGGGTACTGCAGAGCCAAACTTAAGGTGTTAAGTTGGCCACACTTTGGTCGGGAGGCTCCAGGGAAGAATAAACTTCTAAGATTATTGGGGTTGTTGGTAATACTCGGTACCTGTGGCTGTCAGACTGAGTTCCCACTTCGTGGCCAGCTGTCGTGCTGATCTCAGCCCCTAGAGACTATTCTCAGATCCTTGTGCTTGATCTACCCCACCTTCAAAGCCACCTTCAAAGCCACCAAAAGCATGTCAAATCCTTGGGTTTGAATCTCTCAGGCTTTCTTATCTTCACTTCTACTTTCTACTGTACATACCCCTGGTCTGCACTGACACCTTTTTTCCAATTTTTATTTGTTACAAAGTTTCTAGCTCTTTGGTGCCATAAAACACTATGGAGAAATTTCTCTTTTGTATTTGGGCACTATTCATTGGTTTATGTTATATACCAGCATGTCTCTAAGGTTGTTTTAAATTTTTTACCAAAAGATAAATGCTACCTATTTGACTTAATTTCTTTGGTTGGTGACCTGTATACACCACACTATATGAAATGCCAAATTCTAAAACACCATTTCAGATTATTTTCACATGACGACTTTTTTTCACAAACTGATTCTCATCTTGGAAAAGCTTCTCTTTCTTCACACGTATTTTGCAGATACATATTTAAATTATTCCTCTTCCATGAAAAACATAATTGAGTAATTACAAAGACTTTTCACTTCTTAAAACACTATGACAGGTAGAGTTTTGAATGAGTAACTTTCACTCAGTTTTTATGAAACCAGGTAAGCCAGTATACTCTGTTCTTTAGTTCTGATCTGATCTTGAGAGAACTCATTTCTCACCAGTCTCTTATGACCTCATTAGTTGGGGCATTGGCAGTGTGGTGGATTGGATCTGGAGTGCCCCCCCCCCAAAGTCTTGTGCTCCTATGGATACTGTGTAGGGTTTGGAGGTGGGGCCTGCTGGAAGGGTTGGAGGCGTGGGTTTGACCTGGAAGGGTGTGTGCTGGTTCCGCCCTGCCTCCCAGTCTCTCTCTGTGCCACCCTGTTGTGAGGATCTCTGACGCTGGACTCTGGCTCTGGCCCTGTCCTCGCTCCAGCCCTGCCTTGTACTTCTACCATGGTCCAGCTGCCCACCTGTAAATGGACTGTGACTTTCTGAAACTGTAAGCTAAAATAAATCTTTCCTCCCTAAATTGTAGACATTGGGTATGGAGCCATAGCAACGAAAAAGTAACTAACACAGGCAGATTAGCAGGCGATTTGTATTATTTAGTATAAGTGTACTTGTCTATTATTTTGTGTTGATAACACAGCCAATCATGTGCTTAAGAGTAGAAACATTTATAATGACTTTGAATCCTGAATTGTAGCTAATGATACATTTCTTTGGGGGTTGTGTGTCTACTGCGGGGAGGGAGGCAAATAAAGAAGAGAGAAGGAATTAGGAGAAATGCAGTCACGTGCTTCTTGGTAAAGCAGATGCTGGCCTTGTTTTACCTAAGCTCCACTCCTCCTTTTGATTCTTTTATTTTTCCACCATTTTTATTAGTACAAATATGCAATACACAGTGATTATATTAAACTTGCAAATTTTATGTACATATACATCACAACAACTTCACACCTTCCCCACACCGGTTCTCACCCTTTCACCCCCTCCTCATACCCCTGACTCCCAACATTTCATTTGTTTGACTCTGTTGTTTATTTATACTCTGAATTTCTCATATTAGAGAAACCCTACAATATTTAATCCTGGGAGTCTGACTCACTTCACTATGCATGATGGCCTCAAGTTGTATCTATTTACCTACAAATGATTCACATGTATCAGTCTTTTTGGCAAAGTTGTACTCCATTTTGTGGATATACCACATTTTTCATCCATTGTTCTGTTGATGTATAGTCAGCATCATCTGTGGTTTAGCTATTATTATTGGTCGTGCTGCTATAACCATGAGTATGTATTTATCTCTCTTACATGGTATTTTCACCTTTTTTGGAAAGATACTTAGAAGTGGTATTGTTGGGACAAATGGAATATCTATTATCAGTTTTTTGAGGAATCTCCACATTGCTTTCAATAGTGGTTGTGTTGCGTTACAGTCCCACCAACAATGTACAGAGATACCTTTCCTCTTCAAACTTGCCAGCATCTATTGTCATTTGAGAATTTGTGTTCTTGATATGTGCCATTATCACGGAGTAAGATGGTATCTCGATGCTATTTTGATTTGGGCATCTCCAATGGCTAAGGGTATTGAACCTTTTTTTATGCCAGCCATTTGGGTTTCTTCATCTGAGAGCTGTTTATTTCAATTGCCTATTTTTAAGTTGGGTCTTTGATTTTGATGTGTCTATTTCTCTCTGGTATTTTTTTTTTTTTGAGGCAAGTGCATTTTCTGTAATCCAAGCTGGCCCTGTACTGAACGTAATCCAGACTGGCCTCTAACTCTCAGAAATCCTTCTACCTCAGCCTCTAGAGTGCTGGGATTTCAGGCGTGCACCACGACATCCAGTTTATGCTGTGCTGGGGAATCAAACTCAGGGCCTCTCACATGCTAGGCAAGCCATTGTGCTATTCCTCCAGCCCTCTCTTCAGTTCTTTGTATATTCTAGTTATTGGCCTCCTATCCAACTGTAGGTGATAAAAGTTTTTCACATTCTGTCTCCCTAAGCTTTGGCCTTTTCCTAAACTAAAAACTATTTCTTCAGGGGCTGGAGGCATATTTCAGAGGTTAATGTGCTTGCCTATCAAGTGCTAGGCTCTGGGTTCAATTCTCTAGTATCATGTAACTGGGCAGGATGGTACATGCCTTAATCCCAGGACTCTGTAGGCTGAGACAGGAAGATTGCTGTGAGTCAGAGGTCAACCCGTACTACACAGTGAGTTGAAGGCCAGTCTAACCTACAGAAGGAAATCTTGTCTCAAAAAAAAGAGAGAGAACTAAACCTCTTTAGATTCTCTTTCTCTTATTATCTTCACTCTCTTAGAAAATGCCAAGTTTTTGCCATTTGATCTTTTTGGGAGTGGAATGCAAGTGTCACGGACATCACAAAGAGGCTACTACATATATTTAATGTGTCCTTATTATCACCCTAGAAGTTAGTTGGTGACTACCCATTCAGAGAATTCACAGCATTCACACATTACCACGCTGCCAACTTCCAAGTGCGTGCCATCAAAAACCACAAAATGACAAAATTGAAAGCAGAGAGATAATATAATCTAACTTATTTTTTTTTTCCTATGAGCAAACTGAACACTCAAGAGGTTAAATGGCGTACCCAAGGTCACACAGCTACATCATTGTTTTTAAGTCCAGCACTTGTGGCTGGAAGCATAGCTCAGCCAGTAAGAACACTTGCCTGGCAAGTGTGGGTCCCTGGGCTCAGTTTCCCAGCACCACAAAGGCTGGGCGTGGGGACACATGACACACCAGTAGGAAAAAAAAGAATAAATAGAAAATAGAGCCGTGCACCACCGGGTCTGGCTCAAAAAATAAGACCTAATAAAAAATTTAAATCCAACACTAGATAGTAGAATGTTTTGTATCCTAAGCAAACCATTGCAGTTACACAACGTATTCACTTCTCGTTCTATCCCCACTTTATAAAATAGAAAAACAATCACACCTGTCTGTTTATGGGGAGAACAAACCAGTCTGCTGCTTCACATCAGAAGGTAAAGTTGTACCCGTTCGATGGTTCACTTTTATAGGTGAAAAATGTAATTTTATTAAATAGCATTCGTTCATTTATTCAGCAAGAATTGGAAGCTATCCTCTTGAGACTGGTAGCCAAGGGTAGTATCAGACAGGTGTTACGAAGAAGGTGAATATGATTGGGGCCCAGTAGCACAGCCCTGTAATCCTAGCATTTGGGGAGGCTCAGGCAGGAAGACTGCAAGTTTGAGCCAAGCCTCACCAACTGAATGACTTAGTGAGACTAAATGGCCTAGAAAAAAAAAGCAAAAGAAAGTAGGCTCTGATTTCTTTTTGCCACCGAAGAGCTTTGATTCTTTCCCTGGTTGTAGGAGAGAGCAAAAATGCGCAAAACAAGCACAGTGCAAGTCTTTTTATCTTTGGGTTCAGAGGATTATTCGAGT
The DNA here is from genome assembly GCA_004027205.1 of Ctenodactylus gundi. Taxonomy (NCBI): domain Eukaryota; kingdom Metazoa; phylum Chordata; class Mammalia; order Rodentia; family Ctenodactylidae; genus Ctenodactylus; species Ctenodactylus gundi. The sequence continues at coordinate 371,878 of PVKB01000559.1, read as the reverse complement.
GGATTTTGTGAGCCCTGAGAAGACGCACCAAAATGTGATGGGATCTTAACTGGATGGGGTTAGGAAAGCATTCTCCTGGAAAAGGTGAATTTTGAACAAGATTATAAAAATGATTGGAAGGTCGTGGCATTGAAAACTAAGAAGTTCTTTCTAAAAGGCAGTAAAAAAAGCAGCTGAAAAGCCGATAGGAACACAAAGGAAACAACAGTTCGGATGTAACAAAAGCTGTAAGAAGTTAAGGAATGTTTGTACCTAGGATCAATGTGGAAGCCAGTAACCATGAGTGTGTGAATAGCAGGTAAAAGATGTATATGTTACCTTTCAAGCACTAGTTAACCATACATTCATAACATCAACGTTTATTGAATGGTTAGTGTTACTAGGGCTTACTTCAGAAAGAGAATTATGCAAAGAGTTTACATTTATTTATTTGTTTAGAGATAGGGTCTCACTCTGTAGTCTAGGCTGGTCCTGAGCTCACTATATAGCCCAGGACAGCCTCAAGGCAGTTCTGCCTCAACCTCCTGTGTGTTGGAATTACAGGAGTGTGCTACCATGTCCAGCTTATGTGGTGCTGAGGAATCAAAGCCAGAGCCTTGCTATTATAAGACAAGTGCCTTAACTACTGAGTTCCATCCCTAGCTCTACAGTGAGTCTTAAGCAATATCACAATTATTTAATAATAATATCAGTTAAATTTTAATATATTTTTGTTTATAAAGAAACGTGTCTTCGAAACAAATAATATTCCCAAATTTTCATAATTATTAAAAAGGTAGAAATTCAGACCCAGATCTTCTGTCTCTAAAACTCACACTTACAACCACTAAAGCTATAGATATTCTCTATAGGTAATTGAGCAAGAGCAAAATGTTATAAAAATTCTATTGTAAGAAATTAAACTGACAGGTGAAAGAAGAACATGAAAACAAAGTTAGTAATTTTAATAGCTCATATTAAACAGTAATTACTAAAATTCAAAAACAATTAGTAATAAAGTGCAGGGGCTGGGAACATAGCTCAGTGATTAAAGTGCTTGCTTAGCATGCACAAAGCTTCATATTCAATTCCCCAGCACCACATGGAGATTATCCAGGTGCGATGGCTCACATTCATAATATCAGCACTCAAGATGCTGAAGCAGGAGGACTGCTATTGTGGTTTGGATCTGGAACGTCCCCCAAAAGTCTCATGTATTTTAATGTTGATGGATTGTCTATGGAACCATGTGCTGGTGGTAGATTGGGGCCTAGTCTAGAGGGGTGGATCAGAGGAGTGTAAGTTAGGATTAAAGGTGTGTAGTGGCCACACATTTCACATCTGGATCCAGGAGGGGCTAATCACTGAGCAGAGACCTGGAAGGATATATAAGCTGCTTTCTGCCTTCCTTGGAGGACTAGGACCGGGGATGGGGACTAGTCTCATCTAGTCTCAACTTGCCTTCCTGTTTGTGATGTTGTGAGAAGCTGCCTTCACCTCTGCCTCTGCCATGTACTTTGATTGTTGCTGGCCGCCCCTGAGTGGACTGTGACCTTCTGAAACTGAAACTGAAACCTTTCCTCTCCTAAATTTGTAGATGTTGGGTATTGAGTAACAGCAACTCAGAGTAACTAGGACAACTGTCAAGAGTTCCAGGCCAATGTGGCCTGCATAGTGAGCTCAGGACCAGCCTGGACCACAGAGTGAAACTCTGTTTCAAGAAAAAAATACCAAAGTGCATACTCTTTCACTTGCTGTATTTTTTAAAAAATCATATTATGAATGTTCTGACGGGAAGAGGCAGATTAAAATCTAATGGCACCTGTTTCCTATCACCACGTGTGCTGAACAATGAAACTAATATACATCAAATTTATTCATTTCCCTGGAAGCTATTACTATGTTTTAAACACGTAAGAAAATCCTAGAATTTGAAGGTTCACGTACATGTTTTATATATTTGTTTAATTTTGTTAGAACATGAAATCCCAAAGAATTAATTAACATATATGAACCAAAATGTCAAAGTCAAATATCGCTTTTGCAGCAGCTTCATGATAAAATAACTACCAAATTGATTTATTCAATTAGTTTCTGCCTCAGAAACATTTATAAGCTTAAATCAAAGAACATAACTCTTTTTTCTCAGGTTTTTCTTTTCCTTAGTATACATTCGGCTTGGGGAAATCATATGTATCCAAATCATATCTAATCATTACTACTACCCTCCCCCTCCATCTCTCATTTCCCCACTTGCTCTTCCATTCTCCAGTGTCTACCTTTCTATTTTCTATCGTTTCTCTATTATTTTGCTTATTTATAATTTGTTTTTCATATTACAGAAATCAGGTGATATTTAACCGTCTGTGTCTAATGTATTTTCCTAAGTACGATGGTCTCCAGGTATACGCATTGTTTTTTACAAATGAATCAAACTTATCTCTCTTTAAGGCAGAGTAGCTGTCTTAGTCCCTTTCTCATTGCTGGGACACAACACCTGACACTCAATACTTAAAGAAGAAAAAAATATTTTAGCTCATATGTCAGAGGTCTCAGCCCATTCACAGTTGATTGGCAATGGCGGCATGGCAGAAAGGTCTGGGAAAGAACACCTGCTCATGACCTCACCAGAGGAAGGAGCGCAATGTTGGAGAGAAGCCAGGGCGAGAGTATGTCCTTCCGGGCCATGCTATCAGTGATCCAGCACACACTCTCAGTAATGCACTCTTCCTGACCAGGCCCCACCTCCTAACAGCACATGAACTCCATAGGTAATGTACAATGCCCAGTTATCTCCACGAGCAATCAACTTCTAAATACACAAGGTTTGGGTAGAGGGGAGTGTTGCAGACCCAATCCACAGCACTAGTACTTTGTGGTGTATATATGCAACTTTTTCCTTGTCCCATTTACTTGTTGATGGACTTATAGGCTCTAGAAACAACAAATGCTATAGAGACCATGAGGGAAATAGGAGGCCTTCTACATTGATGGTGAGCCCATAAATTAGCACAACCACCCTGGAAATCATTATGGCTCATCCACAAAAAAAAAAAAAAATCCTCAAAATAGAAATTCCACTTGACCCAGTTAACCTTCTTATGTTATCTTTCCAAAAGAGTTACAGACATCCTACTATAATGATACACGCATCCCCACATTTATAGCAGCATAACCCATAGTAGCTAATTTTGGAATAATATTAACTCATAAAATTGGAAAGTTACTTTCACAGCCAGTAGTAGAATATCCAGCCTAGAAACATGAAAAAAAAAAAAACAATAGTGACCATCACTGCCTATAATCACCAAACATTATGTTGAACACTCAAGGATCCAGGCAGGAAGCAAAGAGTTTTTGGTTTAATTAGTTTGTTTCTTCCAACATAGGTGCCCTCAAATATGTTAGAGTTTGTTTAAAAAGACAAAAAAAAAAAAAAAAAAACACTACAAAATTTTGTCTCTAGAATCCTCAAGTCCTATCCAATTCAGCTTGTTTATTTAAAATGCATATAAATTGTCGCCACTGTTTCTGTGTTATCTGAATTCTGTTTGGTATTTTAATAGTCAACTCCCTTTCCCCTGAGAGGTTTATCTGCAGTAAACATGAACTTTGACTCTGGGCCTCAGCTGTCCTGTTTGTCAAATGAACTTTGAATGATCTTGAAGTCCCTTTTAGCCGCCAACATTTTCTAATCTATGGAATGTCGATGAGATTGCATTACATTCTCTGCCTGTGGTCATTTTTTTCTGGCTAATATATAACCATCACTATCTGCTTTTTTTTTGCTACAAATACTATCTAGAAGACATTCCCAGAGAAGAAAGTTTAAAGTGACATTCTTTCATGACAATCCTCTTACTCCTATAGAAGGTGGAACACATAACAGTGACAAAGTGAGAAGGAAAACGACTATGTCTTAAATGAATATTCAGCCTACTCTTAAAGCCAATCTAGGAAAGAAATTCCCATATTCTCCTAGGTAGTCTTGAGAAGCCGATGAATTAGTGTCAAATATTTTCATTCTTATTCAAGACTGATTAAACTTTGGATCCTTGGAACTGTTATCTGTTTTTAACATCATTACAGTACTTCATGTTTAGCCACATCTTTAGTGAGTTCTTGACACTTGTTTTTAAATGTTAATCAAGGCTGTCATTCAGCATAAGGCTCTGGTGACCTAAAAAACTCAGAGCTCTTGCAGTGGAACTTGAAAAGTGTTTCATATATACAGTTTGCTCATACTAGAAGGAAGAGATCCAGTTCCGTTCATATCCATCCTTGTCAACATGTTGCTTTTCAAAAGTATTCTTAGCACACAAGATGTGGCCCAAACAGATTAAACAATCACTTCAAATTCAAGCACAGGCAGAAGAAAGTTAAAATTATTCACTTACTAGGGTTGGTAGTATGGGGAATTGAATTATTAATGCAATGAGGTCATTGTCCAGTTACCCACCTATTTTTTGGCTAAAACTGAATCTGAGCTTTTAAAAAAAAATTTAAAAAGATCTTTGGAGTGAGTTTATATATTCTCTAGCTTTAAAAGTTGTTTTATACAAATTTAAAATATGATGTGAGTCTATAAATTTGTACATGAGAATACTGTTTATAAATGAATACACAGATAATTACAGAACAAGACCTGTGAATATAAATATATTTTTCTCACAAATTGTGACCATGGTTTGATATTTCTCCACCATCATTCTTTTTCATTATCCATTATAAGAGGCACTACTCACACTAGCATTGACTTTTAGAACAAAGTTGATAGATGTAAAAATATCCATTTATGTAGAATCATTATTCTATATAAAAAGAACTTGAAGGAAGCATAAAAGAACATCTACTGTCATAAGCCCAGATTCAACCTATGAAAGTCTAGTCTGTGTTTTAATCTAACATTTAACAGTACAGAGATACCAACCTTTAAAATTCCAGTCGTCTGGACTGAAAAAGTAGCTCAAAGATGAACCATAACACATGCAAGACCCGGGAATTCATTCTTACCAAAAAAAAAAAAAAAAAAAAAAAAAAAAAAAAAAAAAAAAAACTAGTCTCTGATTTCTTATGAAAAAAAATCAAAAGATTGGCAACATCAGGCTTACATTCCAGTGTGACCACAGTCAATAGCAACCAAATACCTGCTCTTTTGTCCAAACAAGCCTGTACTTGCCTTATAACACAATCAAATAGGTCATCTCGATTCTGCATTGCATGTTTGATCGACCAGCTAGAAGTTCAGTGACTTTCCTAAAGTTATTCTAGGGAAGAAAAGAATAATGGGAATGTTGCCCAATAGTACAATGCTTACCTAAAATTCACAAGGTCCTAGGCTTGATCCCCAGCCTCACACCCACACACAAAAGGCAACTGTGTTACCTCATGCTTGTATTCCCAGAAGGCTGAGACAGAAGAATTTAAAATTCAAACCCAGAGTGATTTAGTGACTTAGTAAAACCCTGTCTCAAAATTTAAAAATTTAAAAAGTTGTAGAGATGTACTTCACAGAGAGGCCCTGGGTCCAATTCAGCCCTCTACACAAAAGGAAAAAGAAAAAGAGAATAAAGGAAGGAAGGAAGGAAGGAAGGAAGGAAAGAAAGAAAGAAAGAAAGAAAGAAAGAAAGAAAGAAAGAAAGAAAGAGCAAGCTTAAGGGTGGCCACAGTCCTTAGCTTCAAAGAGCTTAAACCCTTCTTCAGGGAAATATATATCATAACAAAGTACAGAATATAATAGTCACAAAATAGAAACATGTAAAATGCAGAGAAACTTTCAAGACAAGATCACATCTTGTTGGGAACCATAAGGAAGAACACATGAAGAAAATATCATTTTACACAGTAGACCACATCATCAGAAACCAGTTTGTCAGGTTTCTCAGCATATACTCCAGCTCTGACACCAAGTTCATGACTAGAAGCGCCTACCCTCCCCAGCCACACGTACACTTACACACCACTGCCAGCACATTGCACTCCCGTCGGGACAGGTGTCCCCAACATCCTGGAGTCCCAGCCTATTCTCACCACTGAAGCAGTGCCTCTCCCTAGATCTGCAGTGATGAATCTGTGAATGCTGGACTGGGCTGTGAATTCCAGATGGCTCCTCTTGCATGACTAACTCTGCTCTAAACTATAGGTCACCTTGAGATTTCCATTCAGCGAGGATTTTAAAAACATGTACAAAGAGAGATATATACCCATTCTCCTCTCACAGACACACAAGTAGACTCAACAGACATAAATGGGCACAAACATGGCACCTCACCTTATGAAATCAAAGCTAAAGAATGGGGAACTGCAGGTAATCTCAACATGGGTCGGTACTATTTATGATCTTTCTCAAGTTTTCTTTTAACAGTGCATCTCATAAACAACTGTGATATGTTTTTATGTGTCACAAAACAAATTTCATTTTGAATAATGTGTATCCTGAAATAATACAGTAAGATTTCACATTTGTTTTCTGTAGCCACACACTCTTAAGTTTGTTTATCCTGACTATTTTACATGGACTTTGCCATCCGTTTTGTTTAATTATTGTTATTAAAGAATATTATTACTTCTAACAGTCAAATTCGTTTTTAATTTTAGGCAAAACTCCAGTATTCCTATATTATTCAGTTCTCCTCAAGTAGTTAAACAGCCCTTTCTATGTATATATATAGAAATATTATTCACATTTAACAAATATTGATGGAGCAGCTATGTTATTTTCTATTCTGTAATAAAAGATAAAAATTAGATAAAAATTATATGAGGCCATTGTTTTGGATTAGGTATCTTCACTGGGCCCCAACAGACCAGTCTGAAATCAAAACAGAATCACCCATGTCAAAGTTACAAATGACTAATTGAAATAAAGTTTTTTTAATAATAAAAAGTTGGAAGAATGAGGACCAAATTTCCCACACATTTCCATGGGCAGGATGACAAAGTCGTCTCCTTTAATCTCAATACCCTTTAATCCTTTAATCTTTCCAAAAAGTAGTAACTTGAAGTCCTTTCGCCCCTACCCTATCAGCTTATATTTTCTATTGTTCTCACCCGGGCCTGGCCTTGGAACGAAAGAGCCTCAAAATGCTCCATTTGTCTTTACTCTTCATTGCTGCTTTTTTCAATCCTTCTGTGTCCATAATACTAAAATCTGCTCAACACATGGAAACACTTATTCAATTTTATGTTTGAATTGTTGCCCAATTCTCTAACTGAAAATAAAGCCAATTAAGCTCTTCAAATGAAATTGTTGTAATTTTGTCCTGTGACACTACAATGTACAAGGCACTGTGGTGACATACGGATAAGAGACACGTGGTGAACGAGGTAGGCATTGTCCCTGGAATAGATGGAACAGTAGAAAATGAATGTAAAGTGTGTATTTCTTTTAGAGGTAACAGTACCAGCAGGTCACCATGTAGTCATGGCAGATCCTCCATGGGGTCAGAGTCACAACCAACAGAGGTGAGGCCTTTCACCTGTGGTTCCCAAGGGGACTTTCAGGGTCCTATATATTCCAGCCAGCAGGAAGAGGAAGGAAAAAACAAAAGTTGATCACTTGCATGTAGAAGAGCCGTGAGAACAAAGAAAGCACAGTCCGGGTCCGTACGTAAACACATCACTTCATGCATTCCATTGTCAAGCGCGCCATTGCATGATTGCACTTGTCATGCAGTGGTCTGAGGACATTGTTTTTCTCAGAGCCAAACTTCAGTAGTCCTACAGATTTAAACCCTAACTGGATGAATACTCTAAACTATGGAAAGTGAGCAGTTAGGTGCCTCTGCCCACATTCCTTGGCAGCTTCATATATTTGAGACTGTAATGGAGAAACAGATGACACCAAATATATTAAAGGAATATTATTAAATTATGATAGGCATAATAAAGGAAAGCACAGTGGAATATAATAATGTAAGATAGGAAAATCTGATCACACTGAAAAAAATCTTTTTTAAGGAAAAATAAGCTAAGAGGTGAAGGACGAGTTAACTAGGAATGTAGGATGGATAATTAAGTGAATTCTCAGCAAAGAAGAAAGCAAGGGCAAGTTCCCTGTGACAGGAAATTGCTTAAGTAGAACAGAAGTTAAGGGAAGGCTAGTTGACATGGAATCCAATGATCTAAGAAAGCAGAATCAGACAAGACTGAAAGGCATTCATGTGAGTCTGGTCATTCAAAACTTAGTAGATCTTGTTAAGACTTGAAATCCTCCCACCTCCCAGTGGCAAGGATGATTACAGGTTCATATCTGTATTTTGATAGAGCTGCTGACTGCAGCAAATGATTGAAATTGGCCAAAGGCACATGAAAGATTCTGAAACTGCCTAGGTGAGAGACAGGAGATTACAGTAGAGTAATGGTGGCATAATCAGAAAGTAACAAAACTAGGAGATACTAAGGAAGAGAAGTTGAGAGAGTTAATCATGAGTTGAGTATAGCAAGGCAGAGCAAAAAAGAATTGATGAATAACTTAGGCTTGCCTATCTGGATGGTGGCACTATTGGTAGAGTCCATTATATGGAGAGGTAAATTATGATTTTGTGATTGGACTTTGAGAGTTTGAGGCACCTTCAGGATAAAAAGCTATAGCATGTGGGCAGTTACCTCTAAAAGCCTGAGGCTGGTGGAACAACTAATGCTAGAAAAACAATTTGGAGATTCACCCGTATAAGTTGACAATTTGTACTGGTCATGGATGATATCTTCTAGAGAAATAAATTGAGACAAGAAAATTACAAATTGAGGAAAACAGTCCTAAAAACTGGCAAAGTATAAAATGTCCCTGTGAACACGACACAAGCAGGATGCCAAAGACCTAGGTGGATTTTGCAGCAGGAAAATGAGGACTATAGGACATTCCCAGCAGTCGGTGGTCGGCAGTGTGGAATGCTGGCTAGCAGGGTCCAAAAGGCCAGTAGAGTTTTTATTTTGACTGTCAGTCTTACAAAGTATCCTTTGCTTCTTCTTGGCTTTATAACAGAGGATGTTTTGGCAAGAAAATTCCTTCACTCCTCCTTAGAAAACTGAATTGTAAAGTATGGATAAAGGTGGGCACCAAGAAAGTACAATTCCTGCATGCTCCTCCCCCTCTCCCTCTTTCCCTCTATGCTTTTTCTCCTAGCGATCGAACTGAGGGGAGCCCTGAATTGCATCCTTTCCACAATTCTGATTATTATTCATTTTTGAGACAGGGTTTTGCTAAATTTCCTAGGTTGGCCTTCCACCCACTGTCCTATTGCCTCAACCTTCCAAGTGGCTGGGATTACAGGCCTGAGCCACCACACCCAGTGGAATTTGGGTTTCTCTATCCAAGTTTGCTGCTGGTGAAGGAAAACACTTAATAAGTCATATTCTTAATGGAGATTTCTGGGAATATTTTCACTTCTAGTATTTCTGTAATTATGATTGGCCTGCATAAACACAGAGCCAATAAAATGGTTGCATAGTGAAAGAGCAAAAGCTGCTATGTATATCGCAATAATCACCAATTAATGCTAAAACAAGTTTTGCAACTGGATGGGATCCTTCCTCCTTTTTCCTGCACACATATTTTGAAAAAAAAAATGACACCAGGTTATTTTTTTTTTTTATTTTTGAGACAGGATCTCACTTTATAGTGATACCAGTTCAAAGTCAGTGTCTGTTTCAGGCATGCCCAAAGTTCAGCCCACTGTTAACTACTTGCAGTCACTATTTGATTTCTAGTTAGGCCATTGCATCCGGAAACAACAACAACAAAGAAACAACAGTGGTCAACCAGCTCCAGGTTTTAGTTTTGTTGTTGAGTAAATTTAAAGTAACAATAATGATAAATCCATGCTCCGTGAAGAACACACGCTTCTTTTGTGTTTTGTCAAATATAAACTTTGGTTTCCCAGATCCTATCAATCACAGGGAGTAATTTAGGGCCCAGATTAAGTTTCTAGCAATATTGGGCTCAAATTTCTCATTATTTTCCCTTCTACTGTCAGCCATTATTTATTGAGCATCTACTATGTGCCAGCACTTATCTTAAGGGCAGCAATAAAGCAATAAAATAAGCATAAATCCTGGCCTGATGGAGATTATCTGTTTCTTTATTTGGGTTTTATGACCAATCACACTTTCTGACTTCGCTTATATGAGAAGTGGATAATTGGAAGGAAAATAAATCTTCCAGGATTTTTCCTTCTTTTTCCTTTACAGACTCTATTACTGGGTAATATATCCAGAATTCCTTAGGGACTAAAGGCAGAAAATATTGTGTCCTGGTTTTCTGTATCTCTTTCATCCTTCATCTGTTTTCATCTGTAGTTTTATCTTATCAGGTGAATTGTCTACCTCTCAAAAAGGTTTTTTTGTTTGTTTGTTTTCAGTGAGACAAAAGGCAGGCTTCATCTTCCCTTCTTTATTTGAAGGCCTATTCATGTATCAGTTCTCAAATTCTCTTTGGAACAGTTTCTAAGCCTGTAGTAGCATATTTTTCTCCAGATAGAAATCCCGATAACCTGACTTGATATCCCAGCTGTCCCAAAATACATCCTTTGTTCCATTATTGAAAAAACAATGTAAAGTAATGTATACCCTTCCAGTTATCTCCCTTTGAAAGTCTTTTCCTTGATTTTTTTTTTTTTTTTTTTTTTTTGAGACAGGGTCTCACTCTCTAGCCCAGGCTAGTACTAACCTCACTTTATTTGGAACCCAGGCTAAACTTGGCCTCAGGGCAATCCTCCTGCTTCAGCCTCCAGAGAGCTGGAGTTACAGGCTTGCACCACCACGCCCAGTTGCCCAGTTTATGTGGTGCTGGGGAATCACTGAACCCAAGGAGTGACCCTTGCTAGGCAAGCACACCAACCCCTGTGCCATTCCTCCAACACCCACCCCATCTTTTCTGTCTAGTACTACGGATTGAACCCAGGGTCTAAGCTAAATCCCCAGACCATTTTTTTTTTCTTTTGTAATTTAGACGCACGACCTCATTAAGTTACTAAGTTGCCCAAGCTGGACTTGAACTTGCAATTCTCCTGCCTCAGCCTCTCGGAGTATTAAGATTGCAGGTCTGTGCGAACGCACTCAGTTTAGAATTACTCATGGTAGTCTCACCCTCCAAATACCTGCTGTGCAGTGATAGTAAAGAACACAAAATGGAAAGGGCATTGGGAGCAAATGTTTTCCTCTCTGCCAAGGAGCCGACAAAGCGATGCACATTTTGCAAAGTTTAGATATTGACAGATTGTCTCCAAAAGTTTTATCAAGAGACATTTCAGCCAACACTGTGTGAATGCTTATGTTTGTCACCTTGCCTGGCTTGAGATGCAGCTTCTTGATGAAGGGACTCTGTATTTCTTGTTTTGTTAATTGGGTGTTTATGACCTGTTTGATTCCTGCTATCAGGTCACTTCTTGCCTGCTGCCACACACCACAGATAAGTTCTCCAGCCCTCAGCTGCAGCTGCTATTCACTAATCACCACAACCTCCTTGGTACCGAATCCAGTGAATGATCTTCAGTGCCACCCTACTACAATGCTCTGAAATCTTGATATACCACAGTTATTACTTGAACTCCTTAGCTTCCATGACACAGCACTATGCTGGCTTTCTTCATATCTACTGCTTTGGCCTCCTTTATATTTTTTGAAGATTTTTCTTTCTCTGGGCATTGTTGAGGTGACAGAATTCAATGCCACAGCTCTGTCCTAAAGTCTATTTTCTTCTATTATGATATTCACTATATCTTCATGATCTCATGATACAACTGCACATTACCATTTATGTACTGATGATTCCAAATATCCATCCTCACACATTTTTTTCTCCTGAGTTCCAGATCCATATAACCAAATGCATTCCAGAAATTTCCATTCTCATTTTTTAGACACCTACAACTTCACATGTCCAAAACACTGTTCATAATTTTCTTTCCAAAAATGTTGACTTCTTTTCACCACCACTCTATCAATATTCAACCTATCTCTTCAGCAAACTGAACTTGAAAGTAAATCCTCTTAAAATTTCTCTAGGGAGTATTCTCTACATGCAAAACTAATCATGACATTACTTCTCTTTATAAAGCATTTCAGTGTCTTCCTTAAGAAAATTTAAGTTCCTCAACAATATTTGCAAGACGTAAATGATATGTCTTTTTCACCCAAGTGTGTGTGTGTGTGTGTGTGTGTGTGTGTGTGTGTGTGTCTGTGTGTGTTACATATTGGTTACACTGAGCTGGAGTATTTTGGCTACATATATACTGTGTCACCATTACTAGCTCTTCTGCTCTGCTGTCCCCTTTTGGCCCTCCCGCACTCTCTCCTCCTCTCCCCTAACTTCCACTATCACGCCGATTTAGTTTTATAGAATGCCTGTATTTTGAGCTGCTCATATTAGAGAAACCACGTGATATTTAACCTTCTGTGTCTGACTCACTTCACTGAGCATGATGTTCTCAAGTTGCATCCATTCACCTACAGAAGCCTCAGATCTATTTGTCTTTACAGAAGAGTAGTGCTCCATTGTGTACATATATCACAATGTATGCATCCACTGGTCTGTTGATGGATATTTTGGAGTCTTCCACTTTTTGGCTATTGTTAGTTGTGATGCTATAAATATGGGTATGCACGTATCTCCTTCGTATGCTGCTTTTAACTGTTTTGGAAAGATATGCAGAAGAGGCATCGCTGGATCAAATAGAATACTTATTTTCAGCTTTTTGAGGAATTGCCGTACTGCCCGCCTTCCTTCCTTATTCCCTGTGCTTTTTATAGGATACAGAAAAACATACTGAAATGTTATTTTTAATTCTTTTTCTTATGGTGGTGGTATTAATGGTGATGGTGGTGTGGTACCAAAGACTGAACCCAGGACATGTACATTAGGCCACATCCTTAGCATTTTTATTAACTTTTATTATGAGACAGGATCTTGCAAAGTCACTAAATCAACCAGACCTGGTCTGAACTCACAATCCTCCTGCCTGAACTTGTTCAAGTGTTGGGATTACACATCTGTAGCACCATGCTTGACCCGAAAAGTTATAATTTTCCTCAAATGTGCCATGCTGGCTCTCAATTCTAAGTTGTCACGCATGTTATTCATTGTGACTAGACTGCTCGCCGAGTGCTTCATCACCTAGCCCTTTCACTTTGTATCTGCCTACTAGGAACTCAATTTTCACCTTTAAAATTTAGAAGTTACTTTCTTTAAGAAGCTTTGCTTGGTTCCCCAAGTATTGGCTAGGTGCCTCCTGCATATTCTGACTGTATCTTTGTCATACAAATTATAATTACTGTATAATTATAATTATAGAACTAATATGCCTGTGTTAATCTGTGTCTTCCAGTAGACTGAAAGCTCCATATGAGCAAGTAGTGTATTAGTGTTGCTTTTTTATACTATGATGTAACCAATATATTAGGTTTTATGTACTTTTTCTCTGTCTTAATTCCTTTCTCATTCCAGGGAAATAGTACTCAACTCCCACAATTTACGGGAGGAGAGAGAGGGTTTAATTTAACTCCTTGTTTCAAAGGTCTAAGTACATAAGTAATTGGCTGGCAGTGGTAGAGATGGGGGCTGCTTAGTCCACGGCAGCCAGGAAGGAGAGTGAGAAAGGAGCATCCAGCAAGGCCACCACTGACCCATCCCTCCAGCCAGGCCTCACCACCTAACCCCAAATGGAATCCTCAATGGATTGTTCCACTGATGAGAACAGAAACCTCATGATCCAGTTATCTTAACAACACATAACATTTTGGGCAGACATTATAGATATACAAGGTTTGTCTCTTTCTCATTGAATTCTAAAAACTCTTTATATGGTAAGGTCTCTTAGTTACTTTCTCAGTGCTGGAACACAATATTTAACATCCACTATTTAAAAGAGAAAAGGTTTATTAGAGCTTATAGTACCAGAAAATCTAAGTCTATTCGTGGTTGGCTGGCAATGTTGGAAGGGCAGGGCCAGAGAAATCCCGTTCACAAGCACAGCAACAAGAAGCAGAGAGCAAAAGGCACAGATAGCAAGGGAGTTACATACTTCCAAGTGATTTTCTCCTTTCGGCTCTTTTCTCAGTGATCCACTTCTGCCAACCTGATCCTACCTTTAGAAGCACAGGAAAGCAATGGATGAATACTCTAGGCTGAATTACCTTACAAACATGAGGCTTTGTGGGGATATTCCAGATGCAAACTATAGTTTTCTGCCTGTGGCCCACAAAAGACTTATGTCCACCTCCTTACACAAAATGCATTTAGTCTTTCCTTAAAAGTTGCCAAAGTCTTTAACAGTTCCAGTGCTGCTAAAAAGGCCCAAGTCACCACTGAGACTCAAGGCAAACTCTTAGCTGTGAGCTCCTGTGAAAATTTAAGAAAAGCTAAACACTTTCAATATGCAATTTGTAAAATTTGCACATTGCATCCCTTTCCCCGTCTCACCCTCCTATCACCTTACTTTCCCTTTCCCTCTCCACAAAGTCCATCTTCTTACTTTCTTATATATCTCTTACATTTTTTATGGTTTGGTTTTCTCATATTAGAGAAATAATACAATATTGAACTTTCTGGGTCCGACTCATTTCATTGAGCAGAATGGTCTCAAGGTACATTCATTTTCCTACAAGTGACTCAAATGTGTCATTCTTTATTTGTGTATATGTACATACTGCATCTTCTTTATCTATTCATTTGTGTTTGAGCATCCAATATACAACTGTACGGTGTAAACATTACCATTCCAAAGGGAGGAATAGAAGAGTAGAAAGAAATTGAACCAAAGCAAGACTGAAAGTCAGCAGGGTAAATGTTAAATCTTATAGCTCCATGTCCAGCACCCAAGGTAAGGTATTGTGACATTTGTGCTTCAAGGCCTCAGGTAGCTCTGCCTTATGGCATTGGCTGATGAAAACATTATATCTTTTCCCCTGGATTGATTCTACTCAGCCTGCACTTTTCCTGAGCAAACAATCCACATTCCTAGTCTTTCCAATTCCTGTTTTTTTCCAGCGCACCTTTGGCTTCGCCTTCACAGGTTTGGGTACTTCCTTCTCAGGGCCACATTGCTTGGCCTCCAAGATCTTCTATTGAGATCCAAGTGGAATCATCCATGATGCCACAACTATTGCATTCTGCAGGCCTGTAACACTAGCACCATGTGGTTGACACCAAGTTATGCCACTGGCTAGAGAAGTAGTCTGGTGTCCTTGAACCATGACTGAGGTGACCTCTGAATGGCCGAGATTGCCCTAAAGGATGCCCTAAGTGTCTGTTTTCTGAGCAGCCTTTTGCCTTTGCACCTTTGATGGGTAAAAGTTGAGGTCTTGCTGATTCTTCAGATGACCTGAAGGCATCTTTTCTATAATCCTGATACAAAGTACTTGGCTTCTTTTTAAAGCTAATTTCTGAAAAAAAAATCCATTCTTACCCCAATTTTGCAGTCTTTTATTCTGGCAGAACTGCAAACTTTTTGCACATTTTTCATCTGCCTTTATTATTATTATTATTATTATTATTATTATTATTATTATTATTTGCTTATATCTGGCTAGCAGCCATAAGGAATACCCATGAGACAATTAGGCTGCCCTGAAATTTCCTTCAATGGATTAACTAGTCTGCTAAATTAATTCATTTCAGGGAAAGACACAGGATGAGAGCAAAATGCCGATGCACTTTTTGCCCCAGCATGTCACGTATGCTTCCTAAATCAGTTGCCAATATCGTCTTCCTTCCCATCCGAAACGTCTTGAGCCTTTTTGATCAGCATTCCAGTCTTTTGAGCCCTAAGCACAATCTCCCATAAATCTTGGTTTACAGCATTCCATGGCTTCTCCAGTCAGCATCTTCAAACGCTTTTCAAATTCTTTCCACAAACCAATTCCTAAGGCTTCTAAACTACATTTTCAGGTAAACTCATGGTAACAACTACACTTCTCTGGTACCGATTTCTGTCTTACTTTTCATTGCTGCGACACAATCAACACTTACAATTTTAAGGATGTAAAGTTTATTTTAGCTCACAGTTTCAGGAGTTCTCAGTCCATTCGTGGTCAGATGGCAATGATGGAAAGGCATGGCATAGGCTTGGGTGGAGAAAATCTCTTCACAGCATAGCAACAGGAAGCAAAGAGAGAAAAACATAGAGCTACCAAGGGAGTAATATTCTTCCTCTTCCAAGTGTAGACCCCACCTCCTAGCACCACAGAAAATCAATGACTTAACCCCCACAATCAAATCATCTTCCAAACACAAGGCTTATGGGAAGCATTCCAGATCCAAACCATAGCTTAAGGATTTCAATTTTCTCTCCCTTCGTCATAAATATTTTTCTACCAAAGAGCCTGGTCTTTCAATGATTCTCTAACAACACTTTACCTTTACTAACTCTTTTCCTCTGTATTTACCTTTATATCTGTTATGACTAACTCGCTCCTTAGAAATATTTTTATTACTAGAGATTGGACCCAGGGCCTTTGCACTGGGCCCTTTTTTATTTATTTATTTATTTTTTTATTTTGAGACAGCATCTTGCTAAATTGCAGGGGCTCAGCTCTAATTTGTGATGTCCCTGCCTCAGTATCCCAGAGTGCTATGATTACAGGTCTAGACAATGTATTTATTTTATACCCACTCAAGTGACATTTCCTTTATGAGGCCATTGGCTTTTGCTGAAATAATTATTAATCCCTCCCTAATCCCATAAAACTTTGTATATGGATCAACTTTAAAACGAATGTTTTTATTTCTAAGAAAATTATTGTTTGCATGGATTTTATTCTTCATTATACCACAAATTCTTTCAAAGCAACGGGGTGGTTCTTTTGCTATTTTTATCTGTTAGTTTTTTCACTGTTGGGACAGATTACCTGACATCCACAACTTACATGAGGAAAGATTTATAGTTGACCGATTCAGAAGGTCTCAGTCCATTCAAGAGTAGCTGGCAATGGTGGAAGCACTTGGCAGAGGTCTAGAAGGCGGAAAAGGTGTTCATGGCAGACTAGAAGTCATGTGAGCAAAGAAGGGCAAAGCAACCATATGTCTTTCCAGATCATATCCCTGTGCTCTATTCCTTCTGAGCCAAGCCCAGGGTTCTACCCTTCCCATCAAACTCCACCTCTTACCAACACATGGTTCAATAGGAATTCCATGATATCCAAATGCATAAGGCTTTTGGGAGATATTCAAGGTCCATACCATAACATTCCAATCTTGACCCACAGAAGAGACTTATCTACCCCTTTATGTAAAATGCATTTAGTCCTTCTCTAAAAGTTGCGAAATTCTTCACAGTTCCAGTACTGCTAAAAGTCCAATTCAAGTTTCTTCTGAGATTCAAGGCAAAATTTTAGCTGTGAGTCTTTGTGAGAAATCAAAGAAAAATTTAACACTTCCATCATCCAACGGCACAAGGTAACGTTCCCATTCAAAGAGAGAGGAATAGTAGGATGAAGCATCTCCAAATTTCTATGGTCTGTACAGCACCTTTGGCTTCCCCATCAAAACCTCATTTACTTCCCTCCCAGGGGAACACTACCTGGCCTCCATGGTCTTCATCTGAATTCTGGTGGAAGGCTCACAACTCTTGTGATCTGAGTGCTTGTGAAATCAGTACCACATGAATGATGCCAAGGTCTGCCATTGGATGGAGCAGCTGGCCCTCTAGGACCGTGGTAGCCACAGCAGCCTCTGATGATTTCCTAGATGGTTGAATTACTTCAGGATTCACCTTTCTAGGTGGGCCTGCAGGAAGCTCTGGGGATGTCTTTTCAAACCAATGAATTTCCCTCTACATCCCTTAGTTGGTAAATGACGGGGTCTTGGTGATTTCTGATACATCCTTAAGGCATATTTTTATAGTTTTGATTCCAAATACTTGTCTTCTTTTTAATCCAATTCTCTTTAAAACCGTGATGTCTTTTGCCCCACCTTTGTGTTCCCTTTCAATATGACAAAATTGCAAACTTTTCATATGTTTTTTCTTTGCCATTTTTTCCTTCTTTTCAGTGTAATGCTGTCTAAAAGTCACAAGCAGTACCCATATGACAGCCTGAACTTGAGGCTTCTTTGAAACTTCCTCCACCAGATTAAGTAGCCCACCAACTTTACTCTCAGTTTCTGGCAAAGTCTTAGGAACAAAAGCAAAAATGCTGACATACATTTTGATTGCACATAGCATACATGGTTTCTAGACCTACTGTCACTAAAGTCCTCCTTCACATCTGAAACTTCTTGAGCCTGGTCTTTACAATCTACATTTGTGTCACTACGGTTTTCTGAACTTTTACCATAGTCTCCCATCAACCCTGACTTACATCATTCTCAGGCTTCTCTAGCTGGCATCTTCAAAATTTTCCAAAATCCTCCCACAAGACCATTGCAAAGGCTTCTAAATCACATTGTCAGCAAAGTCATGGCAACAACCCGGCTCTCAGTACCAATATCTTAGTAACTTTTTCATATCTGTGACACAATATTCAACATCCACAACTTAAGAAAGAAAAGATTTATTTTAGCTCACAGTTTCTGAAGTTCTGTCCATTCATGGGCAGTGGGCAATGGTAGAAGCATGCAGCAGAGGCCCAGAGGGAGAGAAACTGTTTATGGGACAGCAGACAGGAAGCCAAAACAGCGTGGAAGGGTGAAGCTAATATATACCCTTCCGTGTTCTGTTTCAGTAATCTGCCCCTTGTGGGTCAAACCCCAGTATTCTTCCCTTTCCAAACAGGCCTCACCTCTTAGCAGCAAATGGTTCCATAAGTATTTCACAACATTCAAACACAGAAGGTTTTCAGGGACATTTGAAATCTAAATTATAGATTTTTTTTTTTTTTTACTATAAACCCAATATTCTGGGAGGCTAAAGCAGGAGGATCACAAGTTCAAGCACAGAATGCAAAACTTAGGCACTGGGGATGAAGTTCAGTCTTACATCCATGGAATCAGGCCCCAACATCACAAAAATGTATTAGTTTGGAGTCACTACTAAAAATGTTTGATAAAAAAAAAATATGAACTCGGCCCTGTGGCACAGGTCTCTAACTCCAGCACTCAGGGAGGTTAAGGCAGTAGAATCCCAATCTCAAGCTCTGCCTGTGCACCTTAATGGCTTAGTGAAAGCCTGTCTCAAAAATCAGAAAGAAAAATGGGCCAGGGATGTAGCTCAGTGTGAAGGCCCTGTAGTCAATCTCTAGTACTAAAACTGGAAAATAAATAAACAAAAACATAAAAACAATATATTTTTGTGAATGGCCATAAATTAAGAACTTGAGGAAAGTACTGTCTGAATATTAATGTCTTCATTAACAGAAGTCTTGATAATTGTAAACTACAAAGTAAGGGTTAGCAAATAAGAAGTCAAAGGGGAAAAATCATGCATTACTTGAGGATCATAACTCTGAAACTAATAATGTCATGTACAGGTAATGCAAACTAAAGTTGTCCATTAAGCAAAGAGAGCTTTACTATGAACAGCGTTAGCTGCAGTCCTCTAGTAACTTCAAGAACCTACTGCTTTTAGCTTCTCCAGTTGTGACAAAAGGGGAAAAATAGCAGACATTTATCCTTTGTTATTAAATTGTTCAGAGGCAAAAAACCCCCAGAGATTTAAATTATTCTGCTAATTACTTATAAAAAATTCCTTTTAATTTCCCTTTTTGAATCAATTGTTTTTTGCATTTGTTTTAGTTTCTTTTCAGTTCCAGTTTCTTATAATTTCTAATTGGACTTTGCTTTTGAAAACCTGCCTAGTCTAATGTAATTTAAGAACATTTTACTTATATAATTCTTAGAGACGTGTGTTTACATTACTTTTTTGTGCTATGTTTTTTTCTGCATTCAAAATCAGACTCAAAAGCTAGATGAGATTATTTATAATCAAGTTCATTCAACCACTTTCTGTTTCATATGAGAAAAGTAAGGCCTCAGGATGCGACATATCTTGATCAAATTCAAACACCAAGTTGAACAGCCAGAATTATAATCAGATTTCCTGCCTTGCATTTCCACTAAATAATAGTGTCGTTTTCAAAGTGTGTCTGTCCATTTAGCCATGATTCAGTAATCCCAGGAAAAATTACTTTGTAATTCAACAAATAAAACTTAAATGTTTACAAGGTGCCAGGTATTATGGTGAGAGAGTGATTTGACTATTGTGCACTTCTCCAGCTCTCTGAGATGTATACACAGGGAATATAGTGTGTGAATAGGACAGCCGAGGTTAGTGGTCTAACAGTCTATTGTAGGTACAGATCTACAAACTGTGATAAAAAGTTCAATGAATGTTAATTTTTAAAAATTTATTACACTTAGGACACGCACTGCCACTAACCCTTCTCAAGGTAGTGACACACTTTCTTTCCACTCATTTGTCCACTTGTCAATATCGTCGGTTGTGCTGTCGTGGCTACCTCAATGTGCTGGTACAATTCAAAAATATTCGTTTTTTAAGGTCATTTTGATTTTGGGAAAGAGTCAGAAGTCATCTTGTCTTTGGTGCCAGATCTGAGACATTTTGACAAGCCCGCCTTTCTGTTGGCTGACACTCGGCAGCAACACTCGCTGTATTTTAGACCATACTTCGTAAAGACGTTCACAAAAGAAGACTTACAAAACAGCCTCAGGAAGGGGCACAAATGATGCTATAAGTGTATTCAAGGCAGGTGGAAGTATTTTGATAGGAAATAATGAAAATGCATCTTGTAGTTTAATAAATATTTTCTTGAACATTCACCGTATATTTTGATCACGACTCATGTTTCTTTCCTCCTTCATGCTACCTGTTGCTTTCACTTTCACTAAATTCGTTTTCAGTAGTGTTTTATGAGCCATGTCTCCTCAGTGAGATTCCACCGCTCATAGAGGCATATTATTCTAGCAGCTGTAGTTCATTTGCCTTCATAAAAGGGGGGCGGGGAGCCCTGTTTTTCTTCCACAATCTGCCTCATTCATGGACATGAAGAGCAGAGCCATTTCTGAGCCTCATTGGGTCAGCTCTCTTATTTCTTCTTAGGTATTTTAACCAAGTGACTAAATCGACTAGACAGGAACAGAGTCAAAGTGTCCTCAGTGCAGGACAAGAGGGGACAGGAAGATTCTTTTCGGCCTCAGTTCCCATTGCTGTCTTCTGACAATTCCCCTTGTACTTTGGAATCATTGGCCCTCACTTTTTATTCATCACCTACTCTGTTCCTTACAACTCAGAAGGGTAGGAGCACCTGCAAAGCCAGTCTAGCAGGAAAGCAGACATTGAATTAATAGGTAAAATATAATCAACTGCACTTATGGAGTGCTTCTTCAGCATCTCTGGGGAATTGGTTCTTAGAACCCTCTGGGAATAAAGAAAATCTATGGACGCTCAAGCTCCAAATATAAAATGTCACAGTATGTGCGTGTGACCTATGAGCAGTATTCCACATATTTAAATCCTCTCTGGATGACTTTGCCCTACCTAACTCAGTATACATAGCTGTGAGACTGCACTGTTTTAGAATAATGACAAGGAAAAAATCTTAGCTGGGTATTGTGACACACACTTATAATCCTGGCATTCCAGGGGGCCGAGGCAGGAAAATCTCAAGTTTGAGCCCAGCCTGTGAAATTTTGTGACTTTTCAAGACCCTGTTTCAAAATCAAAAAGGGTTATAGCTCATTGTGAAGGCTCTGGGCTCAATTCCCAGTACTGGGGGAAAAAAAAAACAAGCCTGAGATGTTCAGAAAAAAATGCAGTCACTATAGGTGTGTATGCATGTGTGCGTGTGTGTGTGTGCACGCGCGCATGCACGCACTTGTGTATAATGTCACTGCTTTAGGAAGTATCTATTTGTGTGTGCATATATACATATATGTACATGTATGTGTGATACATATGTGTATACATGTGTGTATATATATATGCACATTTTCTAAAGTAGTGGCATTTAAAGTAGGACTTACAATAATTAAAAGTTTAGGTCGGCAGCCAGAGGAGGCTGCAGGAGAGGATGATCCACACATTCCAATAGAAGGACTAGTGTGTGTGAAGCTGCGAGGCACAAGCAAGCATGGTTCCGTCTTACAACCGGGAAGAGAACACTGGATCTCAGTAAGAGTGTGCAGAAAGGTGCTATATCATCTAATATAAAAATTTTATTATTACTGTTTATTTGCATAATCTCAAATCGCATAAGCATGAATAAAATTGAAGAAGTTCATACTTGTAGAGGCACTCATATGGCAGGAGGCTTTCCTGCATAAATAAGTTATGAGCACCCAAAACAACACATCCAACCCACCAAAATGCCTTTATCTCCAACCTAGTCAATTTCTGTAGTTTGGATCTCAAATGTCTCTGAAATGCCCGTATGTTAAATCAAAGCTTGTTCCCAGACGATGGCTCTGTTGGGAGGTAGTGGACTCTTCACAGTGTGGGATCTCACAGGAGGTCCTTGAAAAGGAACATGGAATCCCATCATCTTCCTCTTCTTTTTCACGATGGCCATGATGTGAGCAACTTTCCTCTGCCGCGTGTTCCCTACCAGAACAGGTGCTTTACTATAGGCCTCAAACCAATAGGACCAATTGATTGTCGATTGGAACCTCCAAAACTGGGGTTCCAGATGAACCTTCTTTTAAGTTGATTATATCAAGTATGTGCTACAGTAAAGCCTAACACAACAAATTGAGGTATGAGCCTGAGGTATATGAAAAATAACCATACAGGGCCTATCAGTTTCTTGATCACAGAATTGATAAACTCATATCTTTTTGTTTATCTAGCTTCATCTTCAAATACGGAAATCAATGACCTATTTATTAACTTCTTGAAATTTGCTTTTGCCAGCGACTAGTTTATTTTGCTTTTATATCTCTTTAGCAGAGCAGACAGAAATATCCAAAATAATCTACTTTTGTCACTGATTAACCCTTGAAAACAATATCACGATTCTTTTGCCAAACAATTGTTCTCAGAGGCCCAATAGCAGCTTACCAGTCTGACTACATTAGCAATTCCTTAATCCTTAAAATGCTTGCTGAATTTTAATTTTTATTAGTAGCTTCTGTTTCTTTAAGAGCCTCGTCATCAGTCAGCTTCTGTTTGGCAGAAACAACCTGCTTTGGGTTTTCCTAATTGCTGCAGCAGAAATCCACTCTGGTCCAAGTCATAGCTCAAGCACGCACTTCCTTAACTGCACTGCTGACCCCACACGCCGTTTTCTTTCTTTCCAGAAGCTTAAATTTTCACTCAAGGCTCTCAGTTTATCTTCAGTATTCTATGTGGTTAAAAAAAAAAAGCTAGGACAAGGGAAATACAGTTTTCTCACCCTTTCCCAATGCGGCAAAGCACAGATTCACAGAATTAATTGCTGAGTGGCACCTTGGTGATTAGATCTCCTTTCATCCAAACCCCAGTTCTCCTATTATACCTACATCCTTCCTATAAGCAAATAATCTATTTTCTTAGAGTGCAACCCCCTAAAATGTTCTGCCTAGGCTCTCCTTAACATGCCATTTTTTATTTGGGTAGTCTTATTTCTCCTATCCTATAAATTTCAAAAGAATAGACACCACTTCACTTTTTCTACTGGTAAAAGCATCTCTGATATTAAATTATAGCCCTTCCTATCCTCTATTAGTTATTGATAGTGATAAAGATGATGATAATGATGAAAAGATCACATGTAATGTCTCCAGAACGTTCTATATGCCCAGCACTGCCTTATTTTATCCTCTCCCCAGTCATGTGATATAAGCACTACTGTTATTTCCTATTTGCATTTTAGATCATTGATACTTTCTTTGCGTTTTCAGTACTATGAAGATTGCTTGCAATTAGTTCACTCTGCCTGTCTGTTCTGCTATTAATGATGGAATGCAGGGCCTTGTGCACGCTAAGTAAATACTCTACCACTGAGCTATATTCTAGTCTATCTTTTTTTATTAACTTTGAGACAGTATCTCACTGAATTACACAGTCTGGCCTCAAACGTGCAATGCTCCTGTCTAAGACACCTGAGTATCTGGGATCACAAGCATGCATCACCACACCTGGCTAGCTGCATTCAAGTTTTATTTATTTGTTACTTTTTATTTTCCCATTTTATATTGCTAAGTATATGCAATACACAACGGTGGTATAGAGCTTGAGAATTCTGGGCACATGTGTATTTTGTCACCGTCACATTTCCTTCCTCTCACACTTTTTCACCCTCACTCCTCGTTCATACCCCCGACTCAGAGCATCTTGCCCAGTGGATCTATTATTTACTTCTACTCTGGGTTTCTCATTAGAGAAACCATGTGATATTTAACCTTCTGAGTCTGAATCACTTCACTAAGCGTGATGGTCTCGAGTTATCTATTTTTCTGCAAACAACTCAAATCTATCGGCTTTTGTGGCACAGTATACTCCATTGTGTTTTGTTGTAACCGTTGCTCTGTTGATGGATATTCTGGAATCTTCCATGATTAGCTCTTGTTAGTTGTGCTGCTATAAACATGGGTGTGCATGTATCTCTGTTATATAGCGCTTTTGAACTCTTTTGGAAAGACATCCAGAAGAGGTATCACTGGGTCAAATAAAATATCTATTTTAGTTTTTTGAGAAATTTGCATGCTGCTTTCCATAGTGGTTGTACTGCCTCGCAGTTCCACTAGCGAAGTAAAAGGTTTCCCTTTTCCCTGAACCTTTGCCACCGTCTATTGCTTTCTGAATTCCTGATAAAAGCCATTTGAACTGAGGTGAGGTGATGTCTTACCGTTTTTAAGGTGTACTTCTCTAATGGGTAAGGATGACGGACATTTTTTCACTCATTTTCTAGCCATTTGTATTTCTTCTGAGAATAGTCTGTTGATTTCAACTGTCCATTTTCAATAGAGTCTTTGATTTGGATGGTCTATTTTTTCTTCTTCGTCTATTCTACTTTTAGCTCCCTGTTCAAAGTGCAGGTTGTAACTTTTTTCCCATTCTGTCTATTCTCTCTTCACTCTGTTGGTTTCCTTTGCCATGCAGATACTTTTTATTTTGATATAATCTCAATCGTTAACTTTTAGGGCTATTTCTTTTGCATCAGGCGTCCTATTGAGAATATCTTTGCCCAAGTCTATATTTTCAAAAATTTTATCTATTTTGTCCTCCAGAAGGGTCAGTGTTTCAGTTTTAAAACCTAGGTCTTTGATCCACTTTCATTTGAATTTAAGTATGTGGAGATTGGTGTGTGTCTAAATTCATTATTCTGTGTGTGAATAACAAATTCTCCTAGATCCATTTATCAAAGAGGTTATCTTTTCTCCAGTGTATGTTTTTGGCTCCTTTGTCAAAGATCATATGACTGACGGTACTTGAGTTTGTCCCTGAATCTTGAGTTGTGCTCCATTAGACAACCTGTCTGTTGTTGTGCCAATACTATATGTATTCTACCACTGTTGCTTTGTAATATACTTGATGTCTGGAATCATGATGCCACCTCCTTTTGCCTTGTGGTTAAGGATTATCTTGGCTATTCTGGCTCTCTTTTGGTCCATATAAATTTTTAGATTTTTTTCTAGTTTTGTGAAAAATGTTGTGGATATTTTCATAGGAATTGCATTAAATCTGTATATCAGTCTTTGCAGAATAGCCATTTTGACATTATTAGTTCTGCCTATCTAAGAAAATTATATTTTCTAATGTCCTCTTCAACATTTTCTGCATAATATCTTTCTCGTTGTACAAGATTTTCCCTTCCTTGGTAAGTTTTATTCCTAGATATGCAATTTTTTGAGGAGTTACTGAGAATGGGTCTATTATTCTCCACTTTTTCTCAGTGACCTCATTGATAGTGTAGTGGAATACTAGTGATTTGTTTGTATTGACTTTATATACTGCAACTTGGCTAAATTTTTTAATTTATTCTAAGAGCCTCCTGATGGAGTTTTTGTGTCTTCAATATAGGGAATCATGTCATCTGCAAAAAAGGATAATTTGATTTCTTTTTACCAATACATATTCCTTTTTCCCCATTTTATTGATATGTACAAGTGCAAAATTTAAGGTTTACAATAGAGTTGAACATTTTGTGCACATATGTATCTTGTCAAGGTGACAAGGCCTTTCCTGCTCGCCTTTTGCCCCTCCCCCAACCCTTCCTTCCCTCCTTCCACCCCCACCCTGTCCCCCTCTTTCACTTTGTCTTTCCTCTTAAGTTCCATGAGATAGTTGTGGTCTGGGTCTCTCAGTGCTGGTGAGGCTGTGGGGAGAAAGGAACCCTCCTGCACTGCTGGTGGGAATGTAAATTCGTACAACCACTCTGGAAAGCAAGATGGAGATCTCTCAAAAGACTAGAAATAAATATCCCCTTCAATCCAGCGACACCCCTCCTGGGAATATATCCAAAAGAAGCCAAAACAACACACAACAGAGATATATGTATACCCATGTTCATAGCAGCACAATTAACAATAGCTAAAATATGGAAGTCACCAAAATACCCATCAACAGACCAGTGGATGCACAAACTGTGGTATTTATACACAATGGAATACTATGCATCTATAAAGTCCAACAGCATAGAGGCTTTTGCAAACAAATGGAAGAAACTTGAGAAGATCATGCTTAGTGAAGTGAGTCAGAAGCAGAAGGTGAAGCATCGAATGGTCTCCCTGATATAAGAGACCCAGATCACAACTGTCTCATGGAATTTAAAGTGAAAAACAAAGTGAACCAGGGGTGTAGGGCAGGGAGGATGGAGAGGTGGGTAAGGGGAGGGACAAAAGGAGAGCAGGAAAGTCCTTGTCACCTAGGCAAGTTATGTATGTGCACAAAATGCTCAACTTCATTGTAAACCTTAAATTTTGCACTTACACATATCAATAAAATGGGGGGAAAAAGAGAAATTTGCCTTTCCTATGTATTTCCTTTAATTCATTCTCTTGCCTAGTTACACTGGGTAAGGTTTTGAACATTAAGATGAACATGAGGGGTGACAGTGGGCAGCCTTGTTCCCCCCCCCCCTTTTAAGATAATCTCAGCTGTAGGATTGTCATAAATTGCTTTTATCACCCTGACATAAGGTCTTTCTATATATATTTTTATCCTGGTTTTTGTCATAAAAAGATGTTGCATTTGTCAAAGTCTTTCCCTCCGTCTACTGACACAATCGTGTGATTTCTGTCCCTGCTTTTGTTTATGTGTTATATTACATTAATTGACTTATATATGTTGAACCCTCCTTACATCTCTGGAATGCAGCAAACTTGGTCATGGCGTATGATGATTTTAATAATTTGTTACATTCTGTTCACAAACATGTTAGTAATGCTTTTTGCATTTATATTTTGTTAAGAAGGTTGGCCTATAGTTTCCTTTTTTTGTTAAGTGTTTATGTAGTTTTGGAATCAGAGTAATGATAATTTCCAGAAAGGAGTTTGGCAGTGTTCCTTCTCTTTCAATTTAATGGTGAAGATTGAGAATCACTGGGACTCCCTCTGTAGTTCTGAAGTTCTGATAAAAATCTGTGGCGAATCCACCAGCTCTACGGTTTTTCTCTTTTGGTAGAAACTTCTACTGTCTCAATTTCATCCCTGGTTACAACTCTATTCATAGATTTTATATTTTTCTTGGTTCAATTTTGTTATACAATATGGATCTAGGAGTTTATCCATTTCCTCTGAGTTCTTGAATGTATTGATATATAGATTTTAGGAAAAGTTTCTTGTAATTATGGAATTCCAACTGCGTCTTTTTCATTTCTAATTGCATTAGGGTGATTTTTTTTCATTCCTTTCAGTGAGTTTGGCTAGGGGTTATCCAAATATATGAGGCTTTGGGGGGGGGGGGGACTTTCTCCATCCAAGCCATAACACTGCGCATATCTTGCATTAGTTTAAGTATGTATTGTTTGAATTGATTGACTGCTTGGTTCACATTTTTTTTTTTTTACTGTTTTACACCCTTTCCAGTAATTTCCACTGCTTCAGGGCCCATAATACCACTTCTGAAGAATTAAGATTTTCTACAGATGTCTTATTGCCTTGTTTTCTCATGATTGTATTGCTAAGGTTTGTAGACCAGTTAGAGTCATAAAAATTCTATTTATAAAAGAATAATTGAGATAAATCCAAAAATTGTCACTGTTTTGAGTTACTTGAATAGTCTTTCTTTCCTCATGGTGCTGGTAGCTACTGCCTACCAGATATGAGGGAGGGGGGAATAGTAGTTGACTTACCATCTGTGGTTTCCTGATCAGAGTTTGCTGTGTTCGTTGATGAGGTATGCCCCCTGCTGTTCCCATATGTGACTCCACAGGACTGTGTCTCTCTGAGGGACTTCATTCCAAAGGCCAAGCTGAGGTGTTTCTCTAAGTGTGCTTGAAGGTAGGTTGGGAAGCAGAAAGTCCACTGAGTTCTACTCTGGTTTCATAGAGCAAGGGAGACCTAAGAGTCAAATGGCCTCCGGCACATCTTGCTCTTACTCTGCCCTTTTGACATAACTCTTCCCTGTTCTGAACACATAGATGAAGAAGTGTCTACTTTTGCCTACAGATAATGCACTAAGTGTGGAGCAACATGGAAACACTGGGTGGAGGAGAAGAACTTGCTCGAATTCACTGAGCCTTTACTGTATGTCAGATTCTTTACTAGTTTTACATATACTTTCCCACCTGTCTTTCCTGCAACAAAGGATATGACTATGTCTCTTTTACTGAATAGAAATCTGAAGATTACACAGAGTGTTCTTTATTCCAATGCTACAAAAAAATGTCAAAAAAATTGCCTGAGCCAAAACTCAAATGCAAGGCTGCATAATTTCTCTCTTAATGGGGTCACAAAACTCGATGCTAAAAACTAAGTAGAAAGAAATTTAAAAGATATAACATTAGAATCCAAGAATAGCCATTATAAAGCACACTCGTGTGGTATGAAAGAGACATGGAATCTATTGTATAAGAAAAATAGTAGTAGTGGTACTGATAACATTAATAGCAGCTAACATATATTGAACACCCTATGGGTCAAGCATTTTTCAAAGCATTGTGTGTTTAACTCACTAATTTTTCACAACTCTACGTGATTCATACCATTAGTGTTCAGATTTTAGTGTTGAATAAACAAACACAAAGTGGTTAAATACTTTACCCAGATGGCAGAAATTGAATTTAAGATATGGCTCAAAGAAACTCTTAAAAGTCAATTCTAACTAAGCACTTGTAAATTATACTGCTGTAGCAAAAAACAAATAGAAGAGACTGTCTCAATGCGCTCCAGTGGCTGCCCTGGGTGATGGATGGCACAAGGGAGGTAGACTAATTTACATTCTATTTTGTTTCTGTCGTTCTTGCCAAAGAGAATTATTTTAGGCTAAAACATTTTTAAGACCTACCATTGCTGCCTAGCATGCACAAAGCCCTGGATTCTATTTTCTCTAGTGTCCAAATGGCTTTTGGTTTCCTGGGATGTAAAAATTAAGTGAAAGAAATGTATGTGATGAGCTGACATGTATGAATGATCTTTGAGGAATCAGGGAATGGATGAAATCCTGAAAGATCATTGAAGTTTTTTTTTTTAAGAAGAGGAAGAAGATACACTTAATAATTAAATATAGACGTAATGCTTACATTCTACTCTTTGCCTTTTACAATTCATTCTCTCCACACAGCTAACAGAATCCTTGAATAATATAACTCAGATCATAAAGCCCTGCTGTATGCTACAACCCTAACTGTGCTTGGAATGAAATCTTTCCTTTTACCATCTCTGCTACGATCTAACCTGGCTCCTTCATCGAATCTGTTGCTTCCTTATTACATCTAGTGTTCACTCTGTTCCAGTTACAATGATCTTCTGTTACTTGAATATTCCCCAGGACTTTTGCATTAAGGTTATCTCTCCCGTCTCAACCAAAATGTCATTCTGCAATGAAAGCTTTATCCCACCTACCCAGTATCTCTTTTGTGGTCTTAAGGATTGAATTCAGGGTCTTTGTACTAAGCTACATTCCTAGCCCGTATTTTACACTTTTCTTTTGAGACAGTGTCTCACTAAGTTTCATAGCCTGGGCTCAAACTTGAGATCCTTCTGCCTCAGTTTCTCCAACTGCTGGGAATAAGGCCCTGTGGCAACATGCCTAGGTTTCTGTCTCATTTTCTTACTTTATTTCCTCAAAGCGCACACTATTCTCGAAATCATTATCTTTGTTTGCTGATGGGCTGACATCCTCACAAGTGCACATGAGCGAAGACTTTGACTATCTGACTGTGTTCACCTTATACTTAAAATAATTCTTGACAAGTATCAGCACCTAAATAACTATTTGATGAATGAATGCTTAAAGATTTGAATCACGAGAAAGATTGTAGAATAGATTACTAAAATAAGTGTTATGAGTATCTAAAATGTAAGTCAACTAAATTCATTTCATTCTCCGTTATGGCCTATAACCCTTAAAATCACATATGTAGCGTGCATAGTACATAGACACATAGGCACTCAACACTGAATCCATGACATTCATCCTTGCAAGATGGAGATTCATTGGATAAATAGATTTTTAAGCAGTTGAATGGTTATAGCCCACATATTGATGCTCCTCTTGACCAGAAATCCCCAAATCCTTTGGCTCACACAGATCTTTACAAATATTGTGAAAACTATGGAGGATTCCCGACCCCAAAAAAAATACACACGTGCACACAGTTTGAGTGAAATTCTTTGAGCGCCTGTTGGTGCATGAGTCGTAAGATAAAGACATTGCTTTTTTTTGAGTTCTTAATGAAAACTATTCTTTCTGGTGTAACATGGAAACTCAGTGCTGTTTTGTTTTGCATTTCTCCATTGGCTAAAGATGTTGAACATTTTATTTACTTTTTGGTAATTTTGTTTTTTGTAATTTTTCCCTTGAGAAGTGTTTATCATTCGAATGGATCACCTTTCACTGAGCCTTTTATTTTGGAGGGGCTTAATTTATTTGAATACATTGTTCTATATATTAGTCTTGTGTTTAAGGAGTAGCTTTCAATTTTTTTACCATTAAGAAAGATAAACAAGCCATTTGTAGAAAAAAATGGATGCATACTGAGACTATAATGTTAAATAAATAAATGAGACACCGAAGACTAAAAGCAATCTCTTATACAAGAAACCCAGAATATAAGTAATTTGAAGATATAAGAACAAAAATGAAAGAGATGATAAGAAACAAGGAGAAAGCCATGTGGAAGCAAGGTGGGGACCTGGGTTTGGAGGGTAAAAGGAGGGCAAAGAGGGAAAGGGAAGTAGAATGATGAAGTTACAGTAGCATATGCACCAGTTTCTCACATTGCGTGTGCTTAATGAGCATCTTAAGCATTCACTAATAAGAATTTTAAAATTCAGGTTAAAAAAAGGAGACATCAGACTAGAACACTTCTGAGGAAAAATTTTCTGGTTCCTTCATGTTCAACAGTTATTTAGGTAAGAAAGGAAAAGTCTCCTGGACTACAGTGAGACCCTGTCTCAAGAAAAGATACAATATTTCTTTTGTGTACATTTTTATTTTAATTATATGTTAATCACACACATCAAAAAGTTTTGCATTATTTCTAAATAAGATATTAGATACGATCAAAACATTTGAGGAATGCTGACATTTAAAAAATTATTATACATTGCCACCAATTCCCTTCAAAATATTCCCTCTCACTTCCAACACGTTTATCCTACTGTTTTCCCAGTTTCTGAAACAGTCCTGGAAATCCTCTCTCATATCTTTGATTTCAAAAATATAGTTAAACCAGTTTACAATTCAACCAACCATGTAGAAGCATTTATTTTTTCCCCTTAACCTCACCCAAATTGATTTTTGAGTTCTTTATGCACACTGTTCTCATGACAGTGAGATGAAATCTCAGTGTTGTTTTGATTTGCATTTCTCTGATGGCCAAAGATGCTTAACCCTTTTTCATGTGTTTGCTGTCCTTTTTTACTTCCTCTTCTAAGAAATTTCCATTTCAGTTCCCAAAAGAACTAAAATCATCATATCATAGAGACACATGCATATCTCCGTTTATAGCGAAGCAATTCATAATAGTTAAATCCTGGGAACGACACCTATGCCCAGCAACAGGGAAATGTACAAAAAATGTAATACACACACACACACACACACACACACACACACACAAATGAATATTATGCAGCCATGAAAATGGAAGAAATGATGCATTGATAAGAAAATGGAGTTGTGGTGAGCCAATAATGTACAGTGAAATGGACCAGACACAAAAGATTAAGTATCACATGGTGTCTCTCATATGAGATGGCCACAAGTACGTGTACAAAAGAGATCTTAATGTAAGGGAGGGTAGAAAGAGGGGAAATGAACTGCTTGGAAAAAGGAAGAGACGCTGAGAGTGGGGAGAGAGGATAGGTGAATAGAAAGAGGGAAGGAAAAAGTGGTCCAAAAGTGACATGTATGGACACAAATTACCCAAGTTGTATTTAACTAGTATATTAATGAGTCTGTGTACTCAATCCAACATTTAACAAATATTTATTGAGTACCAAGTAAGAGTAACAAACAATTAGCAGAATACAGTCTATGGTTCTAAGAATACCACCATGAACGGAGAGACACATCTACAAGTAAAACTCATCACAGTGTGAACGCAGGAAATGTCGTAAGAAAGGTGCAAAACGACTGATATGGAAATGTCCTTCCGACTCGAAGGAATATGGTGTTCCTGAACGACTTCATTAGGGAAATCTAGCAGTCTCCCCTTGTCAGCGATTTCATGCTCCTCGCTTTCAGTTCCCTATAGTCAGCTGTAGTCTAAAAATATTGAATGGAAAAGTATGAGGATGAGCAATCTGTGTGTTTTAAATTGTTCTCAGCGCTGTGACAAATTCCATGCCATGCTGCTTCGTCCCAGCTGGGACGTGAACACCCCTTCATTCAGTTTGTCCACACTGCATTTTCTCCCCTCCCTCAGCCGCTCAGGAGCTCTCTGCTATCACATTGACTGTCTCCGTGTCACAGCTCTCGTGAATGTGTGGCACATTTGTGTTCAAATAAAAATGAAAACATTATGGTGAATGCTGCTGCCCACTGTCACCTACCAGAAAATGGCAGGTTACTACAAACATTATGGTGGATTCTCATCCACCTTATTCACCAGATCTGTCAGCGTGCAACTTCTGGTTCCTCCCCAAGATGAAGGGACCATTAAAGGTAAACTCTTTTAATCGATTCAGGACTTTATGGTAGCCATAACTGTGCAACTAAAGACAATAATGAAACAAAAGTTGGAGATGTAGCTCAGTGCAAACGCTCTGGGTTCAACATCCAGTAGCAAATAAATAAGTAAATAAATAAAAATAAATGAATAAAAAAAAACTTTCATGAAAGAAGACTTCTAGAATTGGTTCAGAAAGTAACAATAACTATGAGATAGGCGTGCTCAAAATGGGAGAGCACATTTTGAGGGGGATAAATAGCAATGTGTCTTTTTCCATAATTATTTTTAACTTAAATATTCACTATGCATTTCAATCACACTTCACATAGCAGAAACTATTTTTAAAAAGTTGACAAAGAGCATGAAGAATTGGTTGTGAAGAACAATATCTTAAGGTGAGGTGTATGTTAAGGATATCAAAGCAGCTGACTTGGGGTTAGTGTGCATAAATAGAAGAAAACAGGTGATAGTAAAGACTCCTGTGACACATCTATCATTCTAGTTATTGGCCTTCAAGAAGTGTGTGGACCAATGTATTCAGTGGCACTGCCCAGCATCAGAAGAGAACCATGCAATCAGGTCTCATAATAACCACTGACTGAAATCAAAGTTTAGCTGAAGTCAGCATAGTGACAGAATACCTGTAATCCTAGCGTGTTGAGAGGTTGAGACAGGAAGTTCTCAAGTTTGAGCCTAGCTTGAGCTCAAGGATTCAAACTAAAGGACTCAAAGACACCCTGCCACGAAATTAACAATTTTAAATATAAAAGAGTTGGAAATAGAGCTCAGTGAGAAGGTCCTGGGTTTAACCCCACTGGTAACACCAACAACAACAAAAAAAAAATGTTAAGAATAAGGAAGGTTATCGCAGAAAATGGATATTGTTAAATGTTAGTTGCTGACAGTTGAGAAACTTTAGATGAGAAAAGTATTTAGATTCATCCTGCATGATTGTTATAAATCTAGTGTCAAAGCTTATAAAAGACATATTTGTTTAATATCAGGTAGTATCTCTGAAATATGAAAAGCAGCATTAAGATAAAATATGCTTCTAGAACCTCTAGAGAGTGTTTGTTCTGTCACTAAAGATAGTAAAGGCCCAGGCTTACAATCATCAATTGGCTGCCATCCTACAAAGGAAGCTAATTCAGCGTCAGACAGATGGTTAGAAACTAGATTATTCTCATAGCTCCTTTCTAGAGTGAGTGTCTCTGAATTTTTGGAACCAAGCAAACTAAGTGTCTTTAGAATAAAGAGTCTGTCCCAAGGCACCTGTGAGAATGCAGCCCTCAGCTTTTCCAGGAACCACTGCAAATCCCCGGGCACCTAGTGTAGTTATTATGCAAACTTATTCCCTTCATGCTGATCATCTCTCTAACTTCTTGAATATTTTTTTACTAAAACACAACATATTGGAAATGACCTTTTCATTTAAACTCAGCAAGCATACAGACTATGTACACAGCACACACAAAAGAATTGCCTGTGGTGACACCGGAAATACAGTCAACTCAAAACAATGTCTTTTTTAAAATAAAAAGGCAGGTTGACAGATTAATAAATTTATAGAAGGGGTAAGTGCAAGGGCGAACACAACCCTATCATAACGGCAACAATTTTTGGCAGGTAAATTCTTTTTGCAAATGAGAAAATTGTTTCATGTATGTGACAAGTTCACTTAAATGTTACCCAGCACTGACAGACAGATCCACCCATTCGTGGACATGGTAGTGGTCTCACACATTTGCCATGATGTGGCCAGAACTTGCATCAAATTGCTTTCTAAATGTCATCCATTTAGTAAACAAGGATGTCAAGCCCCACCTGTGAGTTCTGGAAACCATGAATCTTTTTGTTTGTTTGTTTTGAGACAGGATCTGACTAAGATACTTAGTTGAGCACAAAATGGGTTAGAACTTGGAATTGTCCTGTCTTACCTTTCCAAACCACTGAGACTACAGGCCTGCACCACCATCCCGGGCGACAGTGGAGATTAAGTGGCAGAAAGGGAAAGAAGAATTAATCAGAATGTAAGTGGAAGAAGACAAGGGAAAAAGAGAAAGGGATGAGTAAAAGATGAGCATATATTGATTATTAGACTTATGCTTAGTGACTTCACATATATTATTAACTTTTTTCATAAACACAAAGAAATAATCATCTTCCTTTTTAAAAAAAAAAGTAGCAGAATTAAGTAGCACAGCCAAAGTTCAAAGTTAAAAAATGATTTGGCGGAGTGGAGGAATGGCACAGCAGTTAAGGTGCTTGCCTTGCAAGCACAAGGCCCTGAGTTAGATTCCCCAGCACCACATCATACAGCTGGGCATGGTGTTGCATGCCTATAATCCCAGTGCTTGTCACTAATATAGATATTAGAGATACAATGTGAAAAGTAGTCACAGTTCTTGCTTTCAAGAGATTGCATTATAGTCCAATAAAGATTCTTCACAGATTTCAGCTCCCAAGTAATAGCAGAGGCCAAGCAGTAACTTATTTGTGGTAGAAAAGGAAGCCTTTCAAAGATGTTAGACTTGAGTTAATCTTAGAGAAAAAGTAGGAGCTGGGCAGCAGATGAAGGAAGACATCAGAGAACACAATACACAAAGACAAGGAAGCTGGAAGAGCCTGTGGCGTTCTGGGAACCCACAAGATGTTTAGTTTGGCTGAGGAGGAGATTTGGAAGAACAGACTAATGAAAGGATTGGAAGTAAGCTGGACAATTCTTTGTATGTGGAAGATGAATGAAAGTCAACGGCGGCCACTAGATATAAAAACTTTTCAAATATTTCTAAACTCCATGCTTCTGAAAGGGAGGAATATGCTGTAGTGGAAAGATATGGTCTCAGGAGTCAGAAAGATCTATGTCCAATCATTTCTTTTTTTCTTTTATGTCTAATCATTTTTCCTTTCTTCTCTCTCTCTCTCTCTCTCTCTCTCTCTCTCTCTCTCTCTCTCTCTCTCTCTCTCCCTGTCTCTCTCTCTTTCCAGGGTCTCACTCTAGCACTGGCTGGTCCTGAACTCACGGGTGTAGCCCAGACTGGGATGGCCTTGGCCTCAGGACAGTCTGCCTGCCTCAACCTACAAGCAGTGGGATTACAGGCATGCAACACCATGCCCAGCTGTATGACGTAGTGCTGGGGAATCTAACTCAGGGCCTTGTGCTTGCAAGGCAATCACTTTAACAGCTGTGTCATTCTTCCAGCCCCCCAAATCATTTCTTAACCTTGAACCTTGTCTGTGCTATTTAATTCTGCTACTTTTTCTTTAAAAACGAAAACAACTAAGCATTTATAAATGCTGAGAAAGAGAATGTGCAAAGAAATGGCAACAATAATGACCACAAAATGAACAAATGAGGAAGGCAGTTCCAACGTATTAATGGATTGATGTGATACTTAGTAAAAAATCAGAGAGGAACAATTTCATAATGAACTAGGCAAAACACTGTTTAACCAAGACTTTTAATATTTCCTCTGTTAAAAGAAGGACTGCATCCTCCAACCAGACTTCAGTCTCTTCCAAGTTGTTCTTCTGTCTCAGTACCAAGTTTGGTGCATTTGCTTCACTCTCTTAAATGTGAGCATCCACATCTTCTAGGCTCTGAGTAGAACTCCTGGCAGCAGCAACCTTGGTTCATCTCTGTTCTGAGAGAAGCAACTTCCTGTTTGTAATGAGTAGATGTTTACTTGCTACTATGTTTGGCTCTGGAGTTTTCCCCCAAAGCCTCATGTTTTTGGAGGCAGTGGAATAACTGTGGAACCATATGCCAGTGGGAGGTAGGAACTGTTTGGAAGGGGACAGATGCTTGAGGCTTGAACTGGAGGGATTAGGTCAACTTGTTGACATTGTTGGGTGTGCACAGCAAAGTTTTCAGGTGTGTGTTGTTGACTTGTGGGCCTGGAAGTGAGGGAGGGGCACCCACCATGATTGTAGGGGTCCCTACTGGAAGCTTGAATTGAGTAAAGGAAGAAAGAAGAAACATTATTTTAGATTCTTCCTGGGAAGGCTCTAGTTTTGCCTGAGTCTCCAGCCATCAGCTTGCTCCTATTTCACTTGGTTTCTGTCTGCAATGCCTTGGGCAGCTCTCCATCCTCTGTCACGTGCTTTCACTGTTGCCTGCCTGCTGTGCCATTAATGAACTTTGTGAGACCTTATGAAGCTATGAGCTAAAATAAATCTTTCCTCCCTTAATTTGTGCATGTTAGATATTCTGTCAGAACAGTGACAAGTAAGTACGACACTTGCTTTCCCCGTGTGCAGGGCCTCTGCTCCATGGCAGCCATTGGATTGCCTTGTCTTGCTTCAAATTGTTCTCCCAGGTTCCCTTGCCACTTGATCCAGAAACAAAAATGGAAAGAACAAAGAAATAAGCTTCATATATCATTTTTCAATTTTCTTGTGTGAAACCCTGTGACTGCCTCATTTCAATCAGAAGGAAATTAGTTCGTCATCCT
Source organism: Ctenodactylus gundi (assembly GCA_004027205.1). NCBI lineage: Eukaryota > Metazoa > Chordata > Mammalia > Rodentia > Ctenodactylidae > Ctenodactylus > Ctenodactylus gundi. The sequence goes on along the minus strand of PVKB01000559.1, from coordinate 334,301 downwards.
TTGAAGTGAGATGAATCACTCATAATTTGAAAACAATGCAACTGTGGAGAGAGAGGGCAGTGCCTAGAAAGGAATGCATGTAAGCTGACCTGTGTTCTTTCAGGTCCTGTTTGTGTCACCAGCCAATTATGTGACCTTGGACAAGCCACTTAACCTCTCCAGGCTTTGGTTTCTTCATCTGTAAAATTGGGAGATTGGGCTATATGATCCTTAAAGTTTCTTTTGCTCTTAAATTATGTCTTGCGTACATAAGCATGAATGAAAGATGCTGTCACCATCGTATAGACCTGTACATTTTAAGGAATCACTGACTCACTCTAGGTCCAAACCTATAAACTTACGCTCACCCCTCCATCCCTCGGTCTTTCTAGTTGATTGTGTGCTTGAAACATTTGATTCAAATTTAAATATGATATTCTGGCCTGCCAAGAAAGCATTGACGGATGCTGTAGCCTTGCTACTCTGGTCCAAGCACCCACAGGATGACATTTGAAGTTCTTAATTTTCTCTATAGATGCCATTATGTTGGTCCTTTGGGCCTGTTCACATCTACCTGACACTCTATAATCTCCTAACTCACCTGACTAGGTTACTGTTGACAACATTAGGAAACTGAGTTTTTCATAAAGAGGGTGGGGAACTGGAAGTAAAAGTCTTTGTAAAAATGCAAATTTTATAGCCTAAAAAGCAGACAAATTAAAGGTTGCAGGAAGCAATGTTTGTCATAGATGAAGAATTTCTTGTTACCAGGGATATCATAGAGAACGATGTAGGTATACACAGATGTTAAAGCCTGGGCGGCACATACACAGATGATTAGGGAGAGAAAATTAATAGTCGAAGCCTAAGCAAGAAGAAAAGAGTCTGAAAGTAGCCAGATTTCAGGTGACCAGATGGATGGCAAATCTCTGGGTCAGTGGTAAAAAGAGAATGGGTGTGAGTTTTCTGATCAGTAACAGCTTGGTTATGAGCTGATCACTTGCTGCTAGGGAAAAAGTATTCCAGAGCGCACATGGGCGAGTAGATGACTAGATTGGAGAGTTAATTATTACTGACAATTAAAGGCAGAGACTCACTGTTGACTTGGTTCTGTGGAAAGGCGTGGCACCTTGGTGTCAGAAGCCAGTCTCACGATGTAGAGGGCATCAGACAAACAAGAGCAGTGTGAACACAAATCCTGTCCAACTGAGGAGGGTTAAACTCTCAGCAAGCAGAAAAGTAGGTGCAGGGCTTGAAAACTACCAGCTTAGTCACATTCTTTCCAGAGCCTCCTATTCGCTCTGGTCAGAGCTCACTGAAGATAAGGGAACATGGTTAGGAATCCATGAGGAGCTGGCCAGACAGGACAGGAAAGAACTGATGAGGCTAACCTTAGGAAGCAGCAGCAACTTCCAGCTCAAGAACACATACTGCACCCATTGCTGCCTAATTTTTCCCAGTGAACCTGGGGACAGTTTTCAATACAGCTTTCCAGATAGCCATTTTGAATTGAGAATTATTTTTCATCTACACTGAAATTAGTTGTAAAACAACTACAACTCCAGACTTCTTAAACTCTCAGAAACTTTTTCTATGTTGATTTCACAGCGCGATTATTCAGTGTCTCTCCACGATCCACAGGCCACAACTAGTACTCTAGGATTAAGGAGAAAATCATCTTATTCACGTAAGCCCATCACATAGATTTATAACGACTAGCGCAGCCTGTGAAACCATGCTCCTGCCTCACATGTTGTGGTTAACCCCTCATGACCCGTAACCATGACCTTAACGTAATATAACACTCAGCCAGCGTCCTTCCCTGCCAACCCAGCCGCAGTAGACATAATCCTAGCTTTTAATTCTGCAGGACCATGCTACAGGTGATTCATAATATTTTTCATTGTTCTAAAGTGATCCAATTTTCTAGGAAAATCTTTCTGAAAAAAATATTGCCTTCTTGGTAAATCTTCAGATAAAACAATTCCAGTGACTAGTTGTAATGGCACCATTCCAATTGAATGTATAAATCAGAAGGCCCACTTTCTAAAAAAAGATTGTCCCCTACCATGTAAAAGTCTTTCTTTGGAACACACTTGTGGCTAGTCTTCTGACCTGATTTACAAGCAATGTAAACAAAATGATATATGTACCCCTTCTCATTTGAAGATTCCTTTACAAATGAAAACAACTTGTTAAATAGAGAAGCGATAAGGCCACTTTTAATGGTTGTGCTGAGGAAACTTCGTTAGTGATAAAATAGTTTGTGTTTTGTAATAAGTTTAAGGCACAGAAAGCCTCTACTTTTTCTATTTTTAATTGGCATGGAGCTTGATAAGATTTGTCAATTTAAAACTAAACCAAAAGTGGTCAAGTCATTAGAAAAATAATATTTTTTAAATGGAAGAGAACAAAGGTTATGAATTTTAGTATTTGGAAAATAGATTTACAAGGAAATTATTTTGTTAAGAAGTTTGTGCCTCTACATATATGCAGCTTTATTTGCCTTTATGGAACATTTTTTGTTTCAATAATTCAAAGTTACTATTTTATTGTATTGTTTTGTTTTAAACTAAAAGCTACTACAATTGCACTTCTGAGTGTTACATAACTCTTGTCAAAAGTTAATGGTCCTTAAAATTTGATGTAATAGTATCTTGAGCATGATTCAGATATTTTCAAAATAATTATAGTGAACATTAGCTGACTATTCCATTATATAAAAACAGCTTAGAGCACTGAAATGGTGTTTTTAAATTTTCTAGAGTAACTATAAAAACCATTGTAAAATAATATCATTTTACAATTGGAAATTTAAAAAGTTTAAAATTGAAATAGTTGTAAGACTAGATTATTCAATATACAATTTCTTGAATATAGAAGCCACATGTCTATTGAACTAATACTGAAATAATTAAGCAGAAATACACCCTATACACTTCAAGGCAAAACAGTTGAAGTAATTTTTTGGCCAAGAAATAAAATAAATGACTAGAGGAGTGGCCCAGAGGTTAAAGTGCTTGTCTTGCAAGCACGAGGTCCTGCATTCAGTTCCCCAGCACCACATAAAGCTGGGCATGGTGGTGCATGCCTGTAATCCCAGCACTCAGGAGGCCAAAGCAGGAGGATGGCAGTGGGTCCAAGGCCAGCCTGAGCTACGTAGTAAGTTCAGGACCAGCCTGGACTACAGAGTGAATTCCAGTCTCAAAAAATAAATAAATACAATAAATACACCTGGACTCAAATGTCTGGTAACTTGAACAATTCAAACAACCTAGATGCTGAAAATGGTGAAAGCCATGAAAATAGCTGCCAGCTACAGGTGTAGAGTTATAGAACTTACAGTTATGCCATTTCACCGATGAGAAAAGAGAAGCAAAATTTCACACAAACCACTCCACACCTCTGTCCTAAGAAGAAGGGGTAGGTAATGGATTAGCCTAGATACAAAATACAAGAAAGGTGGCAAACAGCAAAATGATGTGACCAACTAGAGATAGCAGATATGAAAGAAGATAAAAGACACCTTCTAGTTAGTGATGTGAGGACTTCTAACCAAAGGGGAATCTAAGCACTCACTAATAAGACAGACGTGGAGTTGGAGAGTTATAGGAGGGGCAACAATTAAACTGAAGGTAGTCACTAGAAGTTCCTATTGTGTTCCAAACCTAAGTAATTGCCAAAGGTTTGCTATGACATTGTAAACTATCTGATGTTTAATATCTAAAAGCCTGAATCAATCATCTTCAAAATAACTTTTTACAAAGAAAGTCAAGCTTACAATAATGCTCTAAGGATACAGCTTTTAATTCTTTGAAGAACTTGCAAATTCGAAATGCTTAATGCTCGTATCATATAAGACAACCAAAAGCTTATTTTACATAGGCAATCTCCAAATTATTATATCATATTAAAAACCTTCTGGACAGCAAAGGAAACAATCAACAGAGTTAAGAGATAACCGAGAGAATGGAAAATAACTTACCAGCTGCTACATAAAGAACAACAACAAAAAGCCCCCTAGAGCCCCCCCCCCCCAAATAAAACATCCGATCACAAAATGGGCAACTGAAATGAGTAAACAGTCCCCAGGAAAAAAGTCTGAACGGTATACTTAGAGAATGGAATACTACTCTGCAATAAAGAAACATAAATTTGAATCATGTGTAAAAAAAATGTGATGAACTTAGCATGGTGACACATATCTCTAATCCCAGTAGTCTGGAAGCTCAGGCTGAAGGGTCACAAGTTCAAGTACAGCCCAATGACATTAGTGATTTACCATGACCCTGTCTCAAAAAATAAAAAATAAAGAAAGTCTGATGATGTAATTCGGAGCAGAGACGCAGCATTAAATCCCCAGTACTGGGGTGAGGCAACAGGTGCGATGATCCCCTCCTGTGTTACAACTATGTCTACATTTCCTGTCTCTCGATTTAATGTGGCTTGGGTCTTCCCACAATGTGGTGCTTCCTCCCATAATCAACATTAATTATGGATTACTACTACCATCCCATTTCACAGACAGAAAACCCGAGATTCATTCATTTGAGAAACAGTTGTACTGTAGAATATTTTCACGGATCTACTTTTGGCTCATTATCTTGCAATAACCTTTAAGATAACAGATGGATTGAAACTTTACTTCGGTTTCCAGATAATACTTCTTCCTCTCATCTACCATAACTTCAAGCCTTAGAGACCAATGTACAAAATATCTGAATATAAAATACAAATAATTCTATATTTTCTATTCTCTTGGTAAGCAATGAGAAGGCTTTTCAGATCTTTCATAACCAACTTCATAGTTCTACATATTTGGTAACATAAAGAAATATAAACATGATTTGACAAAAAGGGGGGCAGAAAAAATCCAAACGAACAAAAAAAAGAAGAAAGAAAAAGATATGGGCAAAAGACTCTGGTCACATACTAGGACACATTTTCTTTTGTAAGAAGAAATGGGAAAGCTGACACAAATGTGCACCCATAACGCTGTCTTTCACAAGAGGGCACTGGTACACAAGACAATGAAGGTAGCAGTCAGCCGGTGAAAGTACCTCAGAGCAGCAGAAGGAAGGTCACCCTGGCACTGTCTGGCACTTGTTATGGGGCCATTTGCTTTCCACATTTCACATCCTCTGCTCTCCAGAATATGCTTTGGGGCACTTGGAGAGTAAAAGCCTCATCTGTCACCACACTGAGGTGACATGCAAGGCCTTTTAGCTCCATATAGAAAATGGAACAAAAAAGCGTAAATACCTCTATATCACAGAAAGCCAGGCACGATAAAACAATTATGTGAAATGGCTGATATTTTGGAGCAGTCTGACAATTATCCTTCCCTATATCTTTATTTTTTTATATTACACAACAGTTTTATTGTCACCCAAGCAAACCCACAAAATTATTCTCAGTGCCAGAACAATTTGAGGTCCTTTCAGGGCATTTTACTGCAACTCATTTCAATAGACCTGTGAAAAGACCTACAGTGGCTGTTTTCTCAATCCTGCTCGTTGCTCAGACCGGAAGGCAGGGGAGAGACATCAGTCAGGGTGGAGTGAGATTCCACACTGCCGCCAGCTGTGATAGAAGCTAACCCTGCACTGCAATGGGGAAACTCCAAAATGCAATTCTTCCTGGAAAACTGAAATTGACTTTAATCGAAGGAGAGAAGGGGATAGTGTCTAAAGCCGATGTCGTCACAAAAGTAGCTTTCCAATGAATTACTTCAGAAGAATATTGTTTAAAATGGGGAGAAAAGTGAGGACAGAATATAATGATCCAACGGAAGCATAAATAAGTTTCTACAAAATAGTTCTGCAGAGAGTACTGTGTGATTGCAGGTCTCTAGCCAATCACGCCCCCCCCCCCCCCCCCCCCCCCCCCCCCCCGGGATTCACTAGACAGAGCAAACTGTGCAGTTTGTCTCGTATGGAACAAAATAATAAAGAAGAGTAAGTACAGAAATTAACAATGCTGTTCAGAGTGCTTTGGGTGCATTATTTAAAGTGATATGTGTGAGAATCCTTAAGGAAGCAGTGATAATTTCTCCATATTTTAGAACAGAAAATGAGAGGGCAGAGAAAATAACCGACCTGAGACACTGCTAATAGGTGGTGGCCCAGGAACAGGGAGTTGAGTTTCTTGTCCTAAAAGCTCACGCTTACTGTCCTTTGCTGTTTCCTCTCAAGGTGAATGTAATTGTCATACCACTGAGAGAGGGAAGCTCAATTCTATGTATGCTATGTTTTACAGAAATTGACATAGATGCATTGAAACTCATAGCTATTAGAATTATGTTCATTCCAAGACATAGAATACTGTAATTTTGTATTACAGTCTTTCCTTCGTATCTGAGGGGGAGTAGTTCTGAGATTCCTCCTCCATACCAAAATCATGGAAGCTTAAGTCCTTTATATAAAATGACAGAGTATTTGCATGTAACCTATGCACACCCTCCTCTATAGGTTAAATGTTATAATACATAACACAATGTAAATACTATATGAATGATGGGAATTGTTGCTCTACTATACTGCTTAAAGAATAACAAAAAGTCTCTGTATTCTCAGAATCCATTTTTCACTTCATTTTTCATAAATATTCTCCATCAGTACATGATTCTAATCATGGGTGCAGAACGCAAAGGGATGACTGTATTTCTACTTTGACAAACTCGAGAGATTGTGTTTATTTTCTGTCACTAAGAAAGTATAATATTTTTGGATAACTGATTTACATTTAATTATGTACACAGCTTTTTAAAAACTGTAACCTTGACAGAAGGAACATTTTTAATGGTGCTAGGATAAATCTCAGGGCCTCATACATGCTAGGCAAGTGCTATAAAAATGAGCTACTCCAAATTATGCTTTGAGGAAAATGGTACATTCCTGTACAGTTACATAAAGCAGTATAATACAGAGAGGTCTCATGTAGCCTTTAACCTCCCAATGGCAGCAGCTTGTAAAAATATAGTATAATATTAGAACGAGAATTTGACTTCAGGCATTCAAGGTACAGAACGTCTGCGCCAGGATCTCCTGTGTTTCCGTTGTTTAGCAAATGTGTTTCCCTCGCACTGACAACACCATTTTCTAAATAAGTGGCAGCCACTTTTGTATTCACCATTTCTAAAGTTGTGTATTTTTAAAATATGTTAGAAATAGAATCATGTGGTATGCTGCATTTTAGAATTGGCTTTTTTCATTCAGCACAATTCCCTGGAGATTCAGCCAGGACATCACACATGCCCAGAATTCAATCCTTTTTCTTTCTGAGTGTGATTTTACGGTGTAGATGTACCAGAGTTTGCTTAACCATTCAAGAACTGAAAGGGTTATTTTTGTGCTATTTCAAATACATCTGCGACGAATTAACAATAGTTAAATTGTGGCAGAGGAAAAATATCCATTAAGAGACCACAGATACCAAATAGGTGGTGCACCTACACATTGGACCGTAGATCTGAGTCACTCGTAGGTAAATGGACACAATCTGAAACCATCATGTGTAATGAAATGAGCCATACTCAGAAGGTTAAACAGTGCATGGTTTCTCTACTATGAGAAATGCACAGAAGAAATAAATAAGAGTGAAATGGGTGGGGTAGGTCAGGAGAGTGAAAAAAAGAGGGAGGGAAAGGGAACCTAAAGTTGATGCAAGATATATGTGTCCAAAATTCTCAAGCTCAATGTAACTGTTGTATGTCACACATATATACTAATAGAAATGGGGAGCCTAGCAAGTGCAAGGCCATGAGTTCTATTTCTGTGCACCAAATAAGCTGGGTGTGGGGATGCTTGCCTATAATCCAAGCACTCAGGAGGCTGAGGCAGGAGGATTGCTGTGAGTTCAAGGCCAGCCTGGGCTGCATAAAGAGTTCAGGACCAGCCTGGACTACAGAGTGGGCAGAGTGAGACCCAGTCTCAAAAAATAAAAATGTGGAAAAGTAATAAAAAGAGAAGGCACAGAAAAAGATACCGCTGCTATAGTATGCACATACATGTCTTTTGTGAACATGATGCCCAGGAGCCCAATTGCTGGGTCATATTGTAGTTTCCTGTTTATTTTTTAAAGAAATTGGTAGTCTCACTTGGAATAACATAATGCTAGAGTAATTGTATCAACTCATATTTCCATTAGCAATATATGAGTGGCGCAGTCCTTCTACAGCCTCTACTCTATCATCCCATTTTTTAGCTATTCTTCCTTGCAGTGCTGGAATGAAACATGGGGCCTCCACATGCTAGGCAAGCGCTCTTCCCAGGAACTACACCCTTCCCTCCATCTTTTTGAGACAGGGTCATGTTCTGTAGTTCAGACTGGTACTGAACTCACTGTATAGTAGAGGCTGGTCTCAAACTCATGATACTACTCCTGCCTCTGCCTCACAAGTGCTGAGATTAGAGGTGTGCCACCACCACAACTGGCTTATGTGGTACTAGAGAATTGAACTCAGGGCTTTGCTCTTGCTAGGCAGGCTCTTTAACCGCTGAGTTATACCCCATAGTCTTTATTTTCTAAGCCATTCTAATAAGTATGCAGTGATACCTGATGGTTTTGTTTGCATTTATTTGATGACTAGTGATGTTGAACATTTTCTCGTGTGTTTATTTACTATATGAATATCTTCTTTGGTGATATGTTTTTTCATTTCTTTGATGTCAGGTTTGTTCTCTTTCTTTTTTCTTTTTTTAACATATTGCATCCCTTTCTTCTTCCTACCTTGTTACTCCACCTGCAAACATACTCATCCCCTTTCCCTCTCCACAAGCTCTATATTCTTATTTTCTTCCATCTCTCTTAATTTTTTATGGCTGGCTTCCTCACATTAGAGAGACCATATAATATTTAGCCTTCTGTGTCTAATTCATTTCACTAAGTATAATGGTCTGAAGGTGCATCCATTTTTCTAGAAATGACTCAATTTTATTTTGGGGGAAGAGTAGTACTTCATTGTGTAAATATATCACATATCGGTTATCCATTCATCTGTCATTGGACAAATTGGCTTCTTCCCAGATTAGGCAACTACAAATTTTGCAGCTATAAACAACACAAGTTTACATATTATCACTGTACTTACTATGTCTTTAGCTCTTTTGGGAAAAGACGTAGAAAAGGTAAAACTGAGTCAAATGGGATATCACTTTTCAGTCTTGAGGAATCTCCTATGGTTGTACCAGCTTACAGTCTCACCAACAATGTAGGAGGGTTCTGAAAATTTTCCTCACAATCTCACCAGCACTTGTTTTTCTTTCTTTTTTTTTTTGAGTTCTTAATACCAGTTAGATGGAAACTCAGTGTTTTCCCCCATTTTATTAATATGTACAGGTGCAATACATAATGCTCACATTGATCTAGAGTATTTGTACATAAACATAAAATGGCAAAAACGCAAATCCTGCCCCTCATCCTTTTTGACACTCCCACCATTCCCCTTCCCCTCCAGTTCCCATTTTTCCACTCAATTGGTCCTATGGAATGATTGTGATCTGGGTTTCTCACATTAAAGAAACCATTTGATATTTAATCTTCTGTGTCTTACTTTTGATTTGCATTTTTCTGATGGCTGAAGATGCTGACCATTTTTTTCAGATATTCATTGACCATTCAGGCTCCTTCCGAGAATTGCCTGTGCATTTCAGCTGCCCATTTTAGGTCCAGGTCTTTTGCTTTGGGGGTTGTCTAATTTCTTTGGTTAGTTCTCTGTATATTCTTGCTAATGGTCCTCTATCTGAGGAGTCGCTAGCATGTTTTTCCCATTCCACCAGGTCCCTTTCCATTCTGTTGATTGGTTCCTTTGCTGGGCAGCTTTTTAACTTGATATAATCCTATTTATTGAGTGTTGCTGTTATCTCACTTAGTTTGGGGTTTTTATTTTGTTTTGTTTTGTTTTTGAGAAAATCTTTGCCTATGTTTTCAAGGGTTTTGTCTGTTTTTTCTTCTAACAAGTTCAATGTTTCCAATTTAATGTCTAGGTCTTTGATAATTTGATTTGATTTTGGTACGTGGTGAAATATGTGGGGCTAGTTTCATTCTTCTTCATGTAGCTAAGCAGCTTTTCCAGCACCATTTGTTAAACAGGCTATCATTACTCCAGTGTATACTTTTGGCCCCGTTTTCGAAAATCAAATGGTTAAAGGTATTTGGGGTTTTCTTTTCGTCCTTAATTTTTTTGCTTTAACTCACTTGACTATTTTTGTGCCAATACGTTGAGATTTTCTTCTAACTACTGTTGCTTTGTAATGTAATTTAATATCTGGTGTTGTGAGGACTCCTGCTTTTTTTTTTCTGGTACTTAGGATTGTTTTGGCTAGTTTGGGTCTCACTCATTCCACATCTACTTTTAGATTTTTTCCTAGTTTTGTGAAAAATCCTGGTGGTATCTTAAGATTGCACTGAATCTGTATGTCAGGTATGGTAGTATGGCAAATTTGACATTGTTGGTTCTGCCTGTCCAGTAACAAGGAATGTTCTTCCATTTTCTTCGATTTGATTTTTTTTTTTTTTTTAGAATATTACAGTTTTTAGCATGGAGGTTTTTCACTTAGGATTATTCTTAGGTATTTAATTTTCTTTGAGGCTACTATGAATAGGATTATTTTTCTGATCTCTTTCTCTGTGTTTTTATTATTATTGTACAGGAATGCTATTAATTTTTTTGTACAGAGTTTCTGTCCTGCAACTTGACTGAATTTGTTTCTTAGGTCTACGAGTTGTCTGGTGGAGTTTCTGGGCTCCTTTATGGAAAGGGTCATGTCATTCACAAATAAGGATAGTCTGGCTTTTTCGTTTTCTACGTGAATTGCCTTTATTCCATTCTCTTGCCTGATTGCTCCAGCTAAGGCTTTGAGTGCTTTGTTGAATAGAAGTGGTGAGAGGGGATACCCTTGTCTTGTTCTTGATTTGAGGGGAAATGCTTTCAGTTTCTCCCATTTTGGATGATGTTAGCAATAGGATTTATTATTAATTGATTTTATCAGCTTAAAGGATGATCTTTCAATATGCATTTTCATCAGAGATCAGGAAGGGATGTTTCACTTTGTCAAAGGCTTTTTCTGCACCTATTTTGATGATCATGTGAGTTTTGTCTTTATTTTCATCAATATAGTGTACTACATTAATTGATTTGCATATGTTGAACCAGTCTTGTATCCCTGGGATGAAGCCAACTTATTTATAGCATATGATCTTTTACAATAAATCTTTGCATTCTCTTTGCTAGTGTCTTAGTAAGGATTTTTGCATTGACATGTACTAAGGAAGTTGGCCTACAGTTTTCTTTGTTGCGTCTTTATCTGGTTTGGAATCAAGGTGATATTTGCTTCCAGGAAAGAGCTGGGCACCATTCCTTCTCCTTCACTTTCATGGAAAATTTTGAAAAGTATTGGCATTCATTCTTCCCTGAAGATGTGACAAAATTCTGGGGTGGATCCCTCGAACCCTGGACTTTTCTTTGTTGGTAGGCCCTCTCTTACTGCCTCGATTTCATCCCTGGTTACCTCGCTATTCAGAGTTGTTATATTTCCTTGGATCTATTTTGATAAAGCATGTGTCCAGGAATTGATCCACTTCTAAGTTCTTAAATTTATTGAAATATATGTTTTCAGAATCGTTTCTGAAAATCCTCTGGATCTTAGCAGTGTCTTTTGTGATTTCACCGTTTTCATTTCTAATTGAATTAATGTGATTTTTCTCCTTCTTTTGGTGAGTTTACCTAAAGTTTTATCAATCTTATTAATTCTTTAAAAGATCTATTTGAGCTATTAATTTTTTGAGTTTTATTTTAGTTTCTATTCATTTGTCTCTGCTCTGATCTTGATAATTTTCTTTCTTTGATTGCTTTTGGCTTTAACTTGTTCTTGTTTTTCTAGTAATTTGAGCTGCACTTTTAAATTGTTTTTGTGGGATTGCTCAGCATTTTTCGTATGTACATTCATAATCTATAAATTTCCCTCAATACGGCATTCAGTGTGCTCCATTTCAAGTTGACTTTAGAATTTTTTTACAATTTCTTTTCTGGTTTCTTCTGGTGATCCATAGTTTTTTTTAAATGATGTATTATTTAATCGTTATGTATTTGTATAGTTTCCATAGTTTACTTTGCTGTCAATTTCTAGTTTCATTCCACTATGATCTGAAAGTATGCGGGGAACTATTTCAATTCTTTTGTAATTATTTAAACATGTGGCATGTCCAAGAATATGGACTATTTTGGAAAATTCCCATGTTTACTGAGAAAATGGTATATTCTATTGCTGTTGGGTTGAGCACCCTAGATATCTGTTAAGTCTGTTGTGATTTAGCTCTGTTTTTTCTTGGTTCATTTTTTCTGTCTGGTTGACCTGTCTATTTGTGAGACTAGGTACTGAAGTCCCCTAGTATGATTGTATTGAGGCCTATTTGGTCCTTCATATTCAATAGGTTCTGTTTTGTATAATCATGTGAATGTACATTGGGTGCATATATTTTTACAACTGTGAGCTCTTCTTGTAGGAGTCGTCCTTCTACCAGTATATAGTGTTCACTTTTGTCTCTTCTGATATGTTTTAATTTGAAGTCTGCAGTGTCTCCAAATAGTGTACGTACTCCTGCTCTTTTCTGGGCTCCGGTGTCATGCAGTATAAGTTTCCCTCCATTTGTCTTCAGTCTGTGTGCTTCTTTGTGTGTGAGTTGTGTCTCCTGCAGATAACGGATGGTTGGGTTTTGTTTTTTGATTCGCTCTACCAGTTTATGTCTTTTGATTAGTGAGTTAAGACCATTAGTATTGAGAGCAATTATTGCACTATCAATATTTTTGACTGAATCCTGTCATTGTCCTGTTCATTTAGTGTTAGTTCTTTGATTTTTCTTTTTGTTACATTTTTCCTTTCAGTGTTTCTTTCTTCAGTAGTTTTGGGTACAGCTCTTCTCTTTCTCTCCCTCTCTCTCTTTCTAAGATGGCTTCAAGTATTTTCTGCAGTGCTGGGCTAAAGGTCACGATTTTTTTTTTTTTGTTCTCCCATTTTTAGGGATTTTTTTTTTCTGGATACAACAGCTTGGGTTGACAATTGCTTTCTTTTAAAGCTTGAAAGATTTTATTCCACGTTTTTCTGGCCTTTAAGGTTTACATTGATAAACCTGCAATAATTCAGATGGACTTGCCTTTGTAGAAAAATGTCTGTTTTTCTCTTATTGCTTTTAATATTCGCTCTTTGTGTTGAATTGTTGAGGTTTTGATTAGGATGTGTTACTGTGAGGTTCTTCTCCTGTCAAGATTATTTGGTGTTCTATAAGCTTCTTGTACCTGAAAATTAATTTCTTTTCTTAGATTCAGGGAATTTTCTTCCATGATTTTACCAAATAAATTCATTATGCCTTTTGTACAATCTTCTTTCTTTCATCTCCATAATTCCCAGCTTGCGTCTCTTTGAGTTGTCCATCAGCTGGTGAATTCAGCTGCTTTGCTTAGTTCTTATTTGGTGCCATGCCTAACTATGGCATTAATTTCCTCTGCCTTGTCTTATATGCCTGAAATTCTGTACTAGCAATGTCTGAGCCAACTTCCCCACTTTCAAGTAAAATTTTCACATCCTGAACTTCATCTAGATTTCTTTTCATATTTTATACTTCTCCATCAAAATGTTTCTTCATATTTTTGTATGGCTTTCTTTCCCACAGTCAACTTTTTATTTGTCCCTTTTACATGCTCAGTATGCTTTGTATTTATTAAGACCATTATTTGTTTACTAAAATACTCTTTAAGCTCACTGATCATTACTTTACTTTCTTTTCTTTAAGAATGTCTTACTTGAACTAACTGTTCACAAAAAAAAGTTCTTGTTCTTTTACTTCCTTTCCAATGAATTTCACTTTTTCAGGGCCCATAACATCAGCTTCTGGGAAGTCAGGCACTTCTGCAAGTGTCCGATTGTCTTTCCATGATTCTATTCTTGAGAGATGTCAATTTAGTGGCTTACATGGGAGGTCTCTTAGAATGTGCATGAAGGTGCTTGGGGTAGCCAAAATTATTCTGAGTTCTGTTCTGAGAGTAGTAATGAGAGGGGGACCCAATAGTCTGATGGCTTCTAAGGTATTTTGTTCACACCCACTCCCTTCAGCAAATTCCCTCTCCCCCCCCCACCCCCCATGGGGTTCTCCATCACCTGGAGTCCTCTTCCTCCCAGCCAAAGTGTTCAGGAGATCAGGGGCCTTTCTGCTCTCTCTTCAACTATATCCTACGATACTTCTTTCCGAGGCACTGATTAAAGGTGTCCCTGAAATCTCTGCCATATTGTCCATCTGTAGTTTCTTTTGCTCTAAACAGTTCAGACTCAGAGTCTTTTCAAAATGTCTTCTGCCTGTGTCACTGCCTAGTGTGGCTGCCAAGTGCTGCTCTTCTCAAGCTGGTCTGTTATGCTCAGAGTGGTCTTGTCAAGGGGAAGCTCACAGTGTGTTTCCAGTTTGGGCTATCTGCAGGCTCATTTCTGGAAGCTGGGTCCACAAACTGCTGTTCATGCCCACAGCTCCCAGCTCCTGTCTTACCTCTGTCTGAGGCTGCCAGCTGCTGTTAATTCCTGTGGCTCCTGGCCCTACTCTTTCCTCAGTCTGAGTCTGCTGGTGGCTTGTGGCCCTTTTCCAGTGGCCTGAGGCAGACTCCAGGGCTGACATGTTCTTCAACTCCTGCTATGTCTAGAGGCTATCCAACATTCCCATGACCTCTTTTCTCTTCCTGAAGCTCTTCTGCCTCTCTTAGTTAAGTTGAGCAGGTAGTTTTTAACTATATCTTGACTTCTGTGGCTGAGCCTGCAAGGAGACACTGAGCAGAACTCCTGATCAGCCACCATCTTGCCCAGATGTCTTGTGTTTTTAAAGACCAATTTCCACTTAACTTTTCTCTGTTGAGTTTTGAGAACTTTATGTTATTTTGAGCTATATCTCCAGCTCATTTTTATCATTTTATTTTTTAACCATAAGACAAAATTCCGCTAAGTTGCTAAGTTGCTAAGGATGAGCTTATACTTGTGATTCTCCTGCCTCAGGCTTCCTAAATCCTGTGATTACAGATGTGCACTACAGTGCTCCCATTTCTCTTTCCCTTAAAAATATTTTTATTTTTACTTGTATGTATTTCCTATACACAGTAGTTAGTAATAGTTGAGGAATTACTAGAAATATTTATTGTATCTCAGTCACTTTCATTTCTCTCCCTCCCTTTCCACTCTCTCACCATCTCCCACATCCCTGCTCTCTTTCCACAATTCTATCTCCCTGTTTCTTAGGATTTCTCTTATTTGGCTCATTCACTTATTTATACCTCAGGTTTCTCATATTAGAGAAATCATGCATTATATTTAATCTTCTGGGATTGATTTATTTCGATAAGCCTAATAGTCTCAAGATGCATCTATTTTGTGACAGATGACGCAAAGCCATCTGTATTCATGGCAAAGTAGTACTCCATTTCTTTATGTAATACACCACATTTTTTAATGTATTGACCTGTGATCTACTCATTTATTCTATTGATCTATCAGTAGTTTCCATAATTGATTTAGCTATTATGAATCGTGATGTTATAAACTTGGATATGCATGGAACTCTTGGAAAGATACCCAAAATTATAGCTGGGTCAAAAAGAATATCTATTTTCAGGTTTTCTGAGGAAACTCCATGCTAATTGCCATAATGGTTACACTAGTTTATAATCACTCCAGCAATGTAGAATTATTTCTTTTCCCCACATCCTTATCAGCATTTGCTATTTAAGATGGTACCTAAGTGTTGTTTTGATTTGCATTTCTCTAATGGCTAAAGATGCTGAGCATTTTTTGTGTAATTTTTGGCCATTCCTACTTCAGAGAACTGTCTATTCATTTCAACTACTCGTGTTTCATTAGATCTTTTATTTTGGGAGTCTACTTTTTTTCTGTTCCTTCTATATTCTAGAAATTAGCTTTCTGCCTGAGGAGTAGTGAAAGCTTTTTACCCCCTCCATTGGTTGTTTCTTTACTCTGATGTTTCCTTTGATGTACAGAAGGTTTTTGATTTGATATAATCTCAATGGTGGATCTTTGGTGTTATTTCTTGTGCAACAGCTGTTCTATTGAGAAAGTCATTCCCTACAGGTGTGTCTTCAATGGTTTTATCTATGTTTGTCCTCCAGCAGGTTCAGTGTTTCAATATTAATATCTAGGATTTTAGTACACGGTGAAAGTGTGGGTCTAGAGTCATTCTTCTGCAGGTGGGTAATCAGTTCTCCCAAAACCATTTGTTAAATGGGTTATTCTTTCTCTGGTGTATTTCTTTTTTTGTCCCTGTTGCTAAACATCGGATGGCTGAGGGTGTTCAGAGTTGTCTCTGCATTCTCAAGACTCTTCAATAGATTCATCTGTCCATTTTTGTTGGTCTCTCTGTCATCAGGGTTGTCCTGAACTCACTATGTAGTGCAGGCTAGTTTCAAACACAGGCAATTCTCCTGTCTCAGCCACCTGAGTGCTTATTATATGTTTTTTTTAATAATCACTTTTGGTCTGTATATAATTTGATGTTTGGAATCTTGATGGCTCTTTATTTCGTCTTGTTGCTCAGGCTGTTCCAGGTCTCTTCCAGTTGCATGTGAATTTTAGGATTATTTTTTCTAATTCTGTGAAAAAATATTGGTGGTATTTTGATTGGAATTGCATTAAAGCTATGTCAGTTTTTGTAATATATTAATTTTTTAAATGTCGGTTCTGCCTATGCAAAAAGTGGGATGTCTTAACGTTTTCTGTTTTCCTCTTTAATTTCATTTTTCAGTGTACTATAGTTTTCACTGTAGAGGGCCTTTCTTTGGTCAGCTTGACTCCTAGGTATTAATTTTTTGAAGCTACTGTCCATGGGATTGTTTTATCATCTCTTTCTTGGAGATTTTATTGTTGGTGTGCAGGAATGCTATAGATTTATATGATTGATTCTGTAAAGTGTAACTTGGCTGAATTTATTGACCAGTTGTAAGAGTTATGTTGGAGATTTTCGGAGTCTTCTATGTAAAGGATCATCTGAAAATAAGAGTAGCTTGAGTTCTTTTTTCCAATACCTGTTCTTTTGTTTAATTCTCTTCACTTTAACTATAGTTTCAAGTACTATATTGAATGAGTGATGAGAGTGGACATCCTTGTCTTGTTTCTGACTTTAAGAGAAAATGCTTTCAGTTATTCCCAATTTAGGACTATGGTGGCAGTAGTCATAACTTGGCTTTCTCCACTTGAGGTGAGGTCCTTCTATACCTATTTCCATCAGGGTTTTTACCATGAAAGGATGTTGGATTTTGTCAAAAGATTTTTCTGCATACATTGGCATAATCATGTTAATTTTATTTTTGCTTTTGCTTATATGGTGTATTACATTTGTTGATTTATGTATGTTGAACCATCTTTGCATCACTGGGATGCAGCCGACTTGATCTTTAAAGTGGTTTGCTTCATTCTGTTGACAAGTGTCTTATTGAGAATACTTGAATCTATTTTCATTAAGAAAATTGGCCTACAGTTTTCTTCCTATTAAATCCTGGACACTTTTTGGTACAAGGGTAATGCTCGTTTGCAGGAATGAGGTTGGCAGTGTTTCTTCTCTCTTAATTTTATAGAAAAGTTTTTGAAGCATTGACATTAGCTATTCCTTAAAGTACATTGATAATTCTTCTGTGAATCCATCAGGTCCTGGGCTTTGTGGTTAAAGACGTATTAACAGCCTCAATTTCTGTCCTTTTTATTAATCTATTTGGGGTTTTTGTGTCTTCTTGGTTCAATTTTGGGAGCTCTTATTTGTGTAAGAATTTATCTGTTTCTTCCAGGTTCTCTAATTTATTGGAGTATAAATTTTCAAACTAATTCATATAATAAATGGACTTGAGCAAGTGTCTTGTGGTTTCTCACTTGCCATTTATAATTGTGTTGGTATGAGTTGTTTCTGTTCTTCTTTTGATTAGATTGGCTAAAGCTTTATCAATCTTATTTATACTTTCAAAACTCACTGATCTTTTGTATTTATTTTAGATTCGATTTCACTCACATTTGATACTTATAGTTTTTCACTCTGATACTTATATGATTTTTTCAGCTACTGCTTTGGGATTTAGAGTGTTCTTGTCTCACTAGAACTGTGAGGTGCATCATTAGATTATTTGGGATCATGCTGTTTTTATACTGTGCTCATTCAAAACTACAAATTTCGCTCTTAGTACTGTTTTTATGTATCCCATAGATTCTGTGATGAAATGTTTTCATTGTCGTTTGACTCTGGGCAGCTTTTTATTTCTTCCTGCATTTCTTCTGCAACATTACTTGTTCAGTTATGCATCATTTAATTTCCACTTAGGTCTTTAACTTATTTAGGGTCTTTGGCTGTTGATTTCTATTTTCATTCTGCCTTGATCTGAAACTATGCAAGAAATTGCTTCAGTTCCTTTGTATTTATTTAAGCATGCCTTGTAGTCTAGGATATGATGGTCTACTTCGAAAAAAATTTCCAAGCGGTTCTTAGAAAAAAGCATATTCTGTTGATATTCTGTGGAACACTCTGTAGCCAACAGTTAAGTTCATGTGTTCCATGGTAAGGTTTAGCTCTAACAGCTCTTTGTCAAAATTTTGTCTGGTTGACCAGGCTATTTGTAATAGAGGAGCATTGTAGCCTGCTACTCTGATTGTACTGGGGCCCATTTGGTCTTTTACATCTCATAATTTTTGGTTTTGTAATTGGATACACCAAGATTGGGTGTGTTTATATTAATGATTGTGAATTCTTCCTGTTGGATTGTTTCCTTTACCAATATACTATGGCTATCTCTGTCTCTTCTGATCTGCTATGGCTTGAAATCTGTTATGCTTGCTTTGGGGCTCTTGTTATATGAAGTGTAAATTTTCATATCTTTAGTTCCAGTCAATGTGTTTCTTTATGGGTAGCGTGTGTCTCTTGCAGATTGTTGTTTTTTTGTTTTGATCCAATCTCTGATTTTACTTTTTTTTTTAAGACAGGGTCTTACTTTCTTGTTCAGGCTAGTCCTGAACTCATTGTGTAGCCCAGGTTGGCCTAGAACTCACAGCAATCCTCCTGTCTCAGTCTCCTTAGTGCTAGAATTACAGGGGTTGCACCACCACACCCAGCTTATATGGGGCAAGGGAATCAAATTCAGGGTCTTGTGTTTGCTAGGCAAGCTGAGCTATCCCTGCAGCCACAATCTGCCAGTCAATGTCTTTTGATTGGAGAGTTACACAATGAAGTACTAAGATTCCATAAATATAGATAGACTTGAGGCCTTTTTAAGTGAATGGTTACAACCAGAGGCCATCATGCTTAGTGAAGTGAGCCAAACTCAAGTTAAATATCACATGGTTTCTCTAATATGAGAATCCCAGCATGCACGCATTTTATAGAACCAAGTGGGTGTCATAGTGGGAGTTAGAGGGGATGGGGAGGGTGCAGAAAGACCAAAAATGGAAAGGGGAAGGGATGGTAATGCTGACACGATATATAGGTGTACAAAATGTCCACGCTCATTATTATCATTATATATTACACATCTATCTATCTATCTATCTATCTATCTATCTATCTATCTATCTGGGAAAAAAGACCATTAACATCGAGAGTTAGTATTGTAAGACATTTGGTGAATCCTGCCATTGTCTTGTGATTTCAGTGTTGATTAAGCTTTGCTTTTGTTAGATTATTCTCCCCCTTTTGCTGTTTCCTTTTCTCTGGTTTCTTTGGTGCTTCTAGCATTCCTGTCTCTGTCTAAGATGCCCTTAATTATTTTCCGTAATGATGCTTTAGTCTTCATAAATTTCTTTAGGTTTGTTACAAAAAAAATTGTCATGAAAAAATTTTACTGCTATAATTTTGAAGGAAAATTTTGCTGGATGTAATAGTCTGTGTTAACACTTGCTTTCCTTTAGCACTTGAAAGATTTTGCTCCTTTCTTTCCTGGCCCAAAAGGTTTGTTTTGAGAATTCTACGGTTATTCTGATGGATTTGCCTTTGCTTGTTACTTTCTGTTTTTCTTACAGCTCTTGGTATCATCTCTTTGTATTGAATGTCTTGGATTTGGCTAAGATGTGTTCTGGAATGGCTTTTTTCTGATCAAGATCATTATATGACTTCTGGACCTCAATATTTCTTTTTTATTCCTAGAGTAGGAAATTTTCAGCCATAATTCTAGCAAATAACTTTCCATGTGCTTTGTACTGTCCTTTATTCTCCCACTTTCAAAATTTTGCTATTAGCTATTTGGGTTATCCATCACCTGCTGCATCCTGCCACCTCGTAAGGTGTCACTGAGTATATTACTCAGTTTGTCGACAATATATGTATAAGTTCTGTCACTCTGTCCTCACAGTACTTGAGCTGGCTGTCCATGCTTTAAATTGAATGTTTCATACCCTGAATTTCAGCTTCTTGTCTCTTCAGATTTCCAACTTCTGCATCAAATTGTTCTTTTATGTCTTGCATTCCATTATCTACTTCATTTATCTTTTTTATATTTTCTATAAAATAACTAAATTTTTATCAGTTAAGACCATTTTTAGTAAATTCTCTTTGGTCTCACTAAAAAAGCTCTTGCATTTGTATAAGCATGTCTTGTTTGAAGTGATTGATCACCTGGTCCATTTGTTTTATGACTTTCTTTTCTACAAACTCTACTATCTCAGGGTTCATGATATCAGTTTCTGGAGACGCTGACATTTTGGATGTGTGTTTTTCTTCAATTTTCCCATGATTCTATTGATGAGAACTGTACATCAGTTAGTGTGAAAACACTATTGTGCTACTGTGATTTCTTCCACTAGATTTTTTTTTAACTTTTCCTTGAGTAGGGTTATATTTTGATGTTTATGTCTATTCTCTGCTTGCATAGTTATTAATTCTGGGGATATTTTTATAAATGATAAAAATCTGAATAGTTTATTATAATCCAAAAAACACTGGTTTTCAAAAATTAATTAATTGATTTTTGCCTAATTTTTGTATCTATAGCCAACTTTTATGGCTGAAAGTAACATACAAATATACATTATTTTCAATGATATTTATTTTCATATACATGAATTACAGATTCAATAACACATTAGAAATGTATGGAATCAATGACCATTATACCCCTTTGGCCCTCTTGTTCCTTCCTTCTTACCCTTGCTCTGTGCCTCGCCACAACTCTCACATGAGTCCCATTCCTAGTAGTCCATTACCACATTTCGTATCCTGTCCCTTATGTTGGGGCCTTTTTATGCAATTATGTTTCTGAATTTCCTAAGGTGGACATCTGTCTATAGTCTGTTGTGTTTGGTCCATCTCACTGATGGACTCAAGATGGCCTCATTTTCTTTCAAATGCTTTATGTCTGTCTTTCTTTTTTTATATATCTGTCTTTTTGTGGCTGCATAATATTCCATTGTGTATAGGTACCACATCTCCTTTAACTATTCCTCTGTTGATGGACAGGTAGGTTGTTTTCAGGATTTAGCTATTATGAATTGTGCTGCTATAAACATGGACATGCATGTGTTTTTTTGGCATGTTGACTTTATTTCTTTTGGGAACATGCCCAGTAGAGCAGTAGCTGGATCAAATGGGATTTTTATTCTCAGCTCTCTAAGGAATTTCCAGATTGCTTTCCATAATAGTTGGACCAGATTGCACTCGTATCAACAGTGGAGTAGAGTTCCTTTTTTTCCATAGCCTCCCCACCAATTATTCTTCTTTGAGTTCTTAATGTAGGCCATCCTGACTAGGGTGAGATGAAACCTCAACATTGTTTTTCTTTGCCCTTCTCTGTTGGCCAGGAATGACGAACACTCCCCCGTATGCTTGAAGGCCAGTTATACTTTTCTGAAAAGCGTCTTTTAACTTCAGGTGCACATTTTTTGACAGGGTCATTTATTTTGGTAGGGGTTATTTTTGAGTTCTTTGTATACTGTAGATATTAATTCTCTATTTGAGGTATTGCTGGTAAAGATTTTCTCCCATGACTTGGTTTGTTTCCTCCCCTTGTTAATTGTTTCCTTTGCTGTGCAAAAGCTTTTTAGTTTAATGTAGTCCTATTTGTTAATTCTTCTGTTATTTTTTGTGCAGCTGTCATTCTTCTCAAGAAATCTTTTCCTTTCCCTACATCTTCTGGGGTTTTACCTATTTTGTCTTCCACTAAATTTAGTGCTTCTATTTTGGTTTCCATTTGTTCGATTCACTTTTACCTGATATTTATTTATTTATTTATTTATTGAGACAAGTTCTTGCTCTGTAGCTTAAGCTGGTCCTGAACTCACTATGGAGCCCAGGCTGGCCTTGGACTCATAACTATCCTTCTGTCTCAGCCTCCTGAGTGCTAAGATTATAGGCGTGCACCAACATGCCCAGCTTATTTGCTTTGATTTTAGTATGTGGTGACAGATATGGATCTATCAAGCTTAAGTCCAAAATACTAAGAACAATTGAGGTAAGTCCTAAGTACAAAAACTTATTAATGTTTAGATAAGTATTATGTTTCCAGGTCCTGTGGTTTTGACTTCCACTGTCTACCAAATATGAGAGAGAGGGAGAACAGTGATTGAAATATGACTTGCTACAAAGTCCTCACTCTGTGTTCTATGATGAGACTGATCCCTGCTCTCCCTGTTGCCAGTATGCAGAAAAATACTTCTTGCTTGAGGGTCCTCCCTCCAGTGGCCAAGCCGAAACACCTCTCCAAGCTCATATGAGGTTGAGAGGAGCCAAAAAAATTAAAAAAAAAAAAACATTGGATTTTGAGCTTGGAGCAAATAGTGATGGAGGTCCAGCAATTCAAAGGCTTCTAGTAAGTCACTTACACTGCCAGGGACCTGGAATATCCACTCCTGTCTGACCTGGCCTCTCTCACTTGTGGACTGTGTGGGAGGAATGAGCCTCTACTCTCCACAACCTGCTCATACTGGGCCTGTATCTTCCAGAAGGTATACAGCCTGTTCCCCATTACCATAACTGTCTCTTTTGTCAGGTCCCTTCCAGTCACCAATCAAGAGAGTCCCCAGTACCACTCAGATTCGTGCTGTTCATAGCCTATCGCTCAGAACAGTTCAAACCGAATCTCTTCCTCCAGTAGCTCCCTGTTACGGCCCTGCTGGCTCACTTCTCATGCACCCCCTTAAGATCATTTTAGTAAGAGATCCCACCGTGCACTTGCAGCTCACAGTCATAAGCTTCTCCAGGAGATAAACTGCCACTTAGCTCTAAGGCTCCCAGGCCCTCCAGGCATACTCTGTTTCTGTGTCCAAAAGCCGTTCCTGGACCTTGCAGTTCTACATAGTTTCCTGTCTGGTCAAATTACCTGACAGTGGTATTTTGACCTCCACAAGGTTTCCAACTTTCCTTCTGGCCTCTCCTTTCTGTACCTGGAGCATTCCTCTTTCCTAAGACTGAGCAGTTCAGATGTTTTCTTTATTATATCTCAGCCTTCCTTCTGAGTCTCTGCAAAGCTGCTAAAAGGGACAAACTACTCCACATCCACCTGGACTCTTCCATGATTTTGGATTAAGTGTAGATTTTTTTGGCCCCCTTAAAAAATCTTTTCTTCTTTGTGTATGTTGCCGTGGATTAAACGATGTTTCTTAGTTACTTTTTTGTTGCTGGAAGAGAATGCCTGATATCCACAATTTAAGGGAGGAAAGGTTTACCTTAGGTCGCAATTTCAGGTCACAGTCCATACATGGATGGTTGACAATGATGAACAAATGTGGCCGGGGTGCTGCCAGAGAGCTCTTCATGAAAAGGCAGATGGGAGCCAAGCATCTGCCATGCCCAGGCAGGCCCCACCACCCAGCAGCACATGGTGCTCCTAGGTAACAAACACCATCCAAATATATGAGGCTTTTGTGGAACACTTCAGATGCAAACTGTAACATTCTGCCCCGGCCCTCAACTCAGGTCCACCTCCATATGCAAGATTCATTTAGCTCCTCTCCAACAGTTACCAAATTCTTAACAGTTTTAGCATTGTTAAAAAAGTCTGAGTGCAAAGTCTCCTCTGCGATGATGCAAGGAGAACTCTCTCAGCTGTGAGATCCTGTGAAAATCAAAGAAAAGTTAAACATTCCCAACATACAATGGCACAGGGTAATCATTTCCATTCCAAAAGGGAGGCAAAGGAGGACAGAAAGCAATTGCACCAAACAAGTTCTAAACCCAGCAGGGCAAGGGTTAAATCCTACAGTTCTTGTCTAGCACCTAGACAAACTGTGGGAAGATGTGAACTCTAAAAGGCTGGAGTGGCCCTACCCTACAACGTTGCCTCTAGCTGTAGTTTTTCCTTGGGGCTATCCCCACCTGAAGCCTGTAGCCATCCTCAGCAGACAATCCATGTTTCCAGCGAACAAATTTCTGGTTTCTCATTGCACTTTGTGCGTCTCCTTCACAACTTCACGTATTACCCTCCCAAGGGCACACTGTCTGGCCTCCAAGGCCTTCCTCTGAAATCTGGATGGAAGCTTCTGTAACGCCACGACTTTAGCACTCTGCACGCCTGTAAAGTCAGGATTGTGCCGATGTCACTGAAGTCAACCACTGGCCTGAGGGGTAACAATCACTGCCTAGGCCTCTGAGATTTTAGACAGTTGAACTCCAGCAAGCATTTTTCTTTCTGCTTTTAAAGGATGCCCTCAGGTACGATTCTCAGAGACAGGTCTTTGCCTTTCCACTCTTTAATTGATAAAGGGTGGTGGAGACTTGTTGATTCCTAAAACACCTCAGGGTGCTTTTTTCTATAGTCTTGCTTCCAAATATGTGGTTTCTTTTTAATGCTAATCTCTTTAACTTCCCTGTGCTCTTCTGCTCCACTTCCGCGGGCCCTTTCAGTCTGGCAAAACTGAAAACCTTTTACATCATTTTTCTGTCATTCTTTCCTGCTTTTTGCCATAGAGTTGCTAAAAGCTGTAAAGAGTGTCCAACTGATGGTGTCAACATTGTGTTGCCTTGAGATTTTCTCTAGCGGAGTAAGTACTCTATCGCCCTTAATCTCAGTTTTAGGCAAAGTCTCTGCACAAGTGCTAAATACTGACACACTTTGTGCCACAACATGGCATGGTCAAGTATGCAATCCTTTTCATATGTTGCTGGATTAGTTTGATAGTATTTTGCTGAAGTTCTTTACACCTACATTCAAAAGGACATGTGTCACTGGCCACTCAAGTACCTACACTCAGGCCTTTATGCTGGCCACTGACCAAACCCAAGGAGGTCATCTATTGCTATGAAAATGGAAAAGGCCTTACTGAAGGCTGCTTCTAAGAAATGTCGGGGGGACTAACTAGCCCTAAAATTTGGAGAAGTCAGTCTCATATTCTATACATTCATCTGACTCAAAGAAAGAAGGGTGTGACTCCCTATGCCTGAGCAAGTTTGAAGAAGCCGTTTGTCTCTTTAAGAAGTTAATGTTTGAAGTTTTATTTTTCCATACTGGTTACATATTGATCTGGGGTTTTTTTGTTCTCTTCTTTGATGTCATTGTCTGATTTTGGCATTGGGGTAATAGCAGCTTGATAGCATGAATTCTATTTTTTGCAAAAGACAGTGTAGTACAGATATTATTTCTTTATAAATAATACAATTCTCTACTGACACGATCTGAGAAAAGTTTGCGTTTTTAAAAAATTGTAAATTATCATGAATGTAATTTCTTTAATAGAGTATAATTTATATTTTACTTTGATTGAGATCTTGTAGCTTGTGGCTTTTGAAAAACTGATACATTTTCTAATCCATTAAACTTATGACCTCAAAGTTGCTCATAATTGTCTCTTATTACACTTTGAATAGCTGCGTGACCTTTAACAACGTCCCATGTCTCATTTCTAGAGTTTGTAATTTGTGTATTATGCATTTTCTTTTTTAATTTTTGTCAATCTTGCTAGATATTTTCAAGTTGCTCTGATGTTTTTCAAAGAAGCAGGTTTTCCTTTTGTTGGTCTTGCTCTATTATCTCTTTTCAACTTAATTATTTGCTCTTATTGCTACAATTTCCTGTCTTCAGCTTGCTGTTGCTTCATATTGTCCCCAAATTTTAGTTTCCTCAGGTAAGAACCTGAATTAATAATGTGAAAACTTTTTTCACTCAGTTCCATACCTTTTTTATATTCTACCGGAGTCTTTCTCTTTGATCTCTGAATTATTTATATGTATGTAATTTAACATCAAAGTATTTAATAATTTTTGTTTGCCTTTGTATTGTTGATTTCTACTTTTTGTATCATACATACCTTAAATGATTGCAATTCTTTTATATTTATTGAGGTTTTCTTTGGGATCTCGGAGATAGTTCATGTTGATGAATAATCTGTGTACTGCTGCAGTACAGCAGTTTTGAGAAAGATTGCTATATATATATGGCAATTAGTTTGTTATAGTAGTTTTACTTGGCTTTATCTAGGTAATCAAAATCCTTCTTGATTTTCTGTTTACTATTTATTGAAAGTTGGCTTTGAATTCCCCAAGTGTGAACATAGATCTGTGCGTGTCTCTATCAGCTACTTCTTCGCGTACTTTCAGGCTCTGCTCTTTGTTTATACGGATTTGGTATTATTAAACATTTCTGGTAGCCAGATCCTTTTACTGTCATGTAATACCATTCTTTGTCCCTCATAATTTCCTTTGTATCAAGTTGTTCTTTATCTAATATTAATATAACTAGTTTTGTTTTTTAATTTTTTCCCACATTTTATTGATATGTATACATGCAAAATTCAAGGTTTACAATCAAGTTGAGCATTTTGTGCACATACGTATCTTGTCAAGGTGACAAGGGCTTTCCCACTCTCCTTTTGTCCCTTTAATTACATTTTCATAAAACACCTCTTATTTAGAAAGAGGTCTTGATATATTGTCCAGGCTTTTTCTAACTCCTGGCCTCAAAGAATCCTCCTACTTCAGTCTCCTGAGGAGCTAAGACTAGAGATGTGCATCGCTGTGCTCAGTCAACATGCATTTTTCCATCTTTTTCTTTCAATTCCACTATGTTATTGAACTGGAAGTTTCTTTAAAACAGCATATAATTTATTCGTGATGGTACATTTACTATTCTAATATTGGTATTTTGATTGGTATCTTTAGAATACTTACATTTAAAGTATCAATTGATGTATTAGGGCTTAACATTGTAATTTTATTATTTTTTCTGCTTGTTTCTTCTGTTTTTCATCTTTTTCCTGCTTTCTCTGATGGTTACTTGAAAACCTCCAGATTCTATTTTTATTTATTTATAGTGTGCCTTTTGCAAAATCTGGAAGGTAGTCAGCCATCATTATTATTTTAATACTTTTTTAAGGACCATACTGTCATTTTCCTTTCCTTATGGAACTCTGATGACATGAATGTCAGATCTTGGAATAAACTTCCACATGTCCATAAGGGTCTGTTCAATTTTTTCAGCTCATTTTCTTTATGTTCTTTACATAGAGTAATTTCTATTGTTTGGTTATCCAGTTCACCGATTCTCCGACCTACTCTCTCTATTCTGCTTTTTTCATTGTGGAGGGGCACTGAGGATTGGACCTGAGGCTTTCACATTGTACCCCCTCCTAGTTATTTTAATCTCTTTATTTTCTGACAAGCCCTTACTAAGTTATTAATTTGCGTAGGCTGGTCTTGAACTTGCACTCCTCCTGTATTATGCACTCAGGATGCTACGATTACAGGTCTGTGCACCCCACACACCTCTATTCTTTTTTTTAATTGTATGGAAATTTTATTGGAATTTCACTAACCTTACATATTCATTCAAAAAGGAATGGATTTATTACATATTCATTCTTTATTTTTATTTATCTGATCTAATTTTTCCCATTTTATTGATATGTATAAGTGCCAAATTTTAAAGTTTACAGTGATCTTGAGCATTTTGTGCATATACATATCTTGGCAAGATTACAAGACCTTCCCCTCTCTCCTCTTGGCCCTCCCCCTGTCCAACCCCCCAGTTCCCATTATTTTCCACATTAAGTTCCGTGAGATAATTGTGATCAGAGTTTTTCATATCAGAGATACCATTCGATATTTCACTTTCTGCTTCTGACTTACTTCATTAAGCATGATGTATCTGATCTACGTTTAAGTTCCTTGATGATCTTTTATTGTTTCTTCATATACATTCTAGATACTTCTATTATATTTGTTTCTTTTTCACCATTTTATTGATATGTGTACATACGTAATACATAATGTTTACATTGAACTTGAGTATTTTTTTGCATTTGTATACCATGTCAAAATTACAAATCCTTCCCCCCTCCTTTTTTGACCCTCACATACCATCCTTCTTCCCACTAGTGTCTTCTGGGAATCTTTTCAAAAGAGTTAAAAGCATCATACAAAAGGGATACATATATGCCCATGTTCATAGTAGCACAACTAACAACAGCTAAAATGTGGAAGACACCAAAATACCCGTCAACAGACCAATGGATACACAAATTGTGGTATATGTACACAATGGAGAACCATTTATCTACAAAGACAGATGTTTTGGAAGTTTTTGTAGATGAATGAATGCAACTTGAGACCATCATACTCAGTAAAGTGAATCAGATGCAAAAGGTCAAATATCCCATGTTTTCTCTCATATGAGAAACGAAGAGTACTGTCACTTGGTAGCACTAAATGGGGGGATAGTGGGCACAGCTCTATTCTTAAACACTGAGCTGTGTGTGTGGGATGTGTATGTGGTGTGTGTGTGTGTGTGTGTGTGTGTGTGTGTGTGTGTGTGATGCTAGGGATAGAGCTAACTCCTCAGGAAATTTAATACTTTTTATTTTGAGACATAATCTCAGTGAATTGCCAAGGCTGGGCTGGAGCTGTGCTCCTCCCTTCTTAGTCTGTCCAAGTGCTGGGATTACAGGCCAGAACCACCAGGCCCAGTTTAACAAATTAATAGCTTCAGCAAAGATGCAAAAGAATCAAATTAAAATAAAGTTCTTACTGCATTTTTTCAGTTCAAACTCTTTAATTTGATACTTCTCTTATTCTGTTTCTTTGCTGAAGTTTTCCATTTCTTCCCTGAATTATTTTGGTTTTTATCTGTTTTCAAGTATGCTCGTAATTGTGGAGCATTTTTACAATGGCTGTTTTCCAAACCCTCTCAGATAATTCCAACACAATTGCCATGCAGATAATTTACATATATATATATATATATATATATATATATATATATATATATTCTGTTTTTTTCTTTTTCTATCTGGGATTTTCCAAATTCTTGATATGATGGGTGATTTTCTATGAAAGCCTTGAGGTTTTGCATATTATGCTATTAGACTTTAGATCCTCTTTAAACCTTGTGTTTTCACTGGTTTGCTTTGCTACCATGCCAATACAAGAATCTGAGTGGTGTCCAGATTTGCTGTTAGCAGGGGAGAGTAGAAGTCTAGATTCTTCACTCAGTTTCCATTTACAACTTGGTATGTGCTTCTTGGTTACTACTGGGTTGTGGTCAGACTTCCAGCTCCCGACTAGGTTGCTACTGATACTTCCTTGACTAGGAGGAGTAGAATTTCCTTGTGACAGCTTCCCACATGCCTTCCACTTATATCACAGAAGGGAGGGAGTTGAGGAAGGAGGAAAGTTGGCCTCATTACTGCTGAGAAGTGGATTCCTAAGTACGCCTTTTAGGACACTACCCCAATGGAGAAATGCCTCATTATTTCTGTCTGAGAGTACAAGACTAGACTCACCATTTGGTCTCTACTGGCACCACCACCTGAGTCCTCCTAGAAATGATGTCCTGGCTCCCTACTTTGCCTTCTCTGACATCATCTGGTGGGGAGTTTATGGTAACTTGTTAATAGACTGATGAGAGTAGACACCCGACTGTCTGATTGACCTTTGCTGGTGCGGGAAGAACTGCAATCACAGTTTTAATCTGTGGTGTTTACTCTAGTAGAGTCAATATTATCTAAAAGTTTTTAGTCTTGGTAGAGGTTCCCTTTTTGCTTCTTTTATTTAAAGAAAGCAAGCTGTTGTTGTAGTTTTTCTGTGTTTGTTGACACTTCCAGGTTGTAGTCTTCAGTTTCAAACTTAGAATGTGTGAGGCAGACAAACAAACAAATTAACAAAAACCTGCAGTCAGGAAAGTCACCTTTATGTCATCACGCTATTCTTTGTGTCCAACCAGTACACCTTCAGTCACCTTTTCAGAGACTTCTTACGTTTTTATTTATTATGATGCTAGCCATGAACCCCGGGACATAGCATATGTTAGGGAAGTGTTCCATCATTGAACTGTATATCCAATCTTTGTTTGATTTACATGTAATTTCCACAGCTTATGCTTTTCTTAGTATGGAGAATAAGGAAGGGCATGTATTTTTTATTGTCCCCAGGGTGGCACCCAGAGCAGAGGTTCAGAATCAATTTTTAAACATAAACAGGCCAGATTAAATTAAATTATAGACTATGTTCAAAAGATCATTAATTGATTTTTAAAATTTCCACTGTTTACTTGCAAGATAAGTGATAAAGGACCTATGCTAGTAAAAGTCAATGCTAAAGAAATATTGCTAGAGGCGCGGAAGGGTATGTCAGTTGCTCGCACTTGCATTGTTTTACACCTCAACAAAAAGTAGACATAATGTAGAGTTCCATCAGTAAGGAATTAGTGAAATAAATTATGGCACGCTCCTGACTGATATTTTTGGCAGCATACACAAATGCGGGTATGCTGGTTAGTAAAATACGAAAATAATTACAAAACAGCGTATTAGTAGTTTCAGTCCTGTTTTTCCACACTGAGTCCACGCATCCACCCAGCACTCTTGCCATTTGGATCCTTTCACTAGGATATCTTGAACCACCATATAAATTAGCAACTGCAGGTGTAAGGTGTATATAACAGGGGTCTTTGGAGTCACACCATTATGACTGGTGCTCATACGGCTTAGGTTCCATGTCCTAATAAATATTAAATATTTTGTGTGTCGCTGCTTGGAGAGGCATGCAGCTATTAAAGTGAATGGAGAAGGTCCTCCAAGTCAGTACAGCAGATTGAATAAATACATTTATTCCTACTCACTTCCTGAAACCTCATTAAAAGGACAACAAGAATACAAATAAAAGATCATACACCCCAAAAGGACAAAAACAGCATAAAAGGGATGACAGTAGAAAACAAATGTCAACACAAACTTGTAATTTGAAAAGCAAATGCAAACGTGGTAGCTTACTTAGCAAATCAGGTGATGCTGAAATGCAAGTCTGAAGCAGGGGAGAAGCCAAGAAAAAAGCAAAGTAATTCATGCTGAAGAACCGTGGAAGGTATTAGGACTTGGAGGTGTTAACATCTACAAAGGCAGTGTTGTCTGTAGAACTGAACACAGATAGACTGGCAGTTGGCATAAGAATATGCAGTCCTCCTCCCATTAAATTTCTATGACCAATCACATGGGTTTCCCTTTACCAATGAGTCTAGAAAATGGGAGAGGTTTTTTTTGTTTTTTTTTTGTTTGGTTTTTTTTTTTTTGTTTGTTTGTTTGTTTGTTTTTCCTGGCTGGAAAAGATCCTGCGGGTAAGAAGTGGAACAAGTTGCCACACTGAAAATGAGGATATCAAATCTGCACGCAGAACAGTTCAAGGGTTAAGGGCAGAGCTCAATGGTTCAAGCACCTGCCTTGTATGTGCAAGGTCCGGGGTTCAATTCCCTAGCACCATAAAAAAAATTAGCCAGGCACTCTAGCACATACTTGTAATCTCAGCACTCAGAAGGCTGAGGCAGGAGGATTGCCATGAGTTAGAGGTCAGCCTGGGCTACACAGTGAGTGCAGGACCAGCCTGAACTACAGAGCAGGACCTTGTCTCAAAAAAAGAAAGAAAGAAAGAAGAAAGAAAGAAAGACAAAAAGAAAACAGTTAAATCTTTGATCTTAACTTCACTCTTCTCATACACCCCAAAATACTTGTAGCCAGTCTTATGACACGTAAAAGAAAAATTAACTACTTTTTTCTGTGAAACTAAATTGTTCAAAGGAAAAGAGCTAAATACAGTAACATTTTGCTGAACCCAATAAAAAAAAGGTAAGTTTCAGCCTTTTCAACTTAAGGAGAAATATAGCACATAGCAGTGCCCACTCCTGGTTACAGAACTTCTAATCAAGCCCTTAGTGTCTTAGTGTTAT
This sequence comes from Ctenodactylus gundi, assembly GCA_004027205.1. Lineage (NCBI taxonomy): Eukaryota > Metazoa > Chordata > Mammalia > Rodentia > Ctenodactylidae > Ctenodactylus > Ctenodactylus gundi. The sequence goes on along the minus strand of PVKB01000559.1, from coordinate 302,173 downwards.
GCATAGCAAACCATCAAGAATGAAAAGACACTGAAGAAAAAGAGATAAAAAGAATAGAAAAAATTAACTTACTAGAAACAAAAGCAATGCTGCAAAACAAAAGGAAACCGTAAAAGATGTCAGAGATACGAGAATATCCAGCATTCATAAACAATTAGCTATAAAAGTTCAGAAAATAAGAAAATGGTTTTAGGTATTAACAAATACAAATATAGTGTTGAAATATAAATCGGGGGAATCTTTTGAGAATCTTCTGAGAAACACGAATAAAAAGCCAAAAAAAGAAGAAGAGATAAGTTGGAGATAAATCTAAGATGTCCAGCATATGAATAATGTCATTTACAGAGAGAATAAAGAAATGAAAAAATGGAAATTATCCAAGAAATAAAATTCAAGAATGCCAAGCATTGAAGAATATGAGTTCTCCTACTGGAAGCACACATGAAGTGTCTAGTATAGTGAACAACAGGGGATTATGCTGGGCATGTGATAGGGAAATTTAAAAACAACTCCAGAAATTAAAGAGCAATGAAACACTCATTCTAAGGTATAAAGACAAATTACGTTCAATACAAAAGTTTATACCTATGCTAACTTGATTGTAGAATAAATGTATTTTCAGACATGAAAGATTTTAATTCACATTTTTCTTTCCCATGAGATAGAGTGAGGGGGGAGGTGCTGGGTCAATCAAGGCCAGAGCCTGGCACTGGGGTGGAGGTAATTGACTTGACTTCTGCAGTTACATGCCACACTAGACCTCCCACCTTGTCCACTCCTAGGCATCATGGCTCTCCAGCAGCACATCTGGTGTCCCTGCCATGAGTTGCACCTACAGAAAGCATGTGTGTGTTTTGGCGCCTACAGACTCTGTTTTCATAGGTGATTATCTTCCCCTCCTTCCAATTGGTGACTAAAACCTGGGATTAAGACCCAGAAGAAAGAAGCGACTTGCTGGTGGCAGTGTTTACCTATGAAGACTTCCTCACATACAGTTATTGAATGCCCCAGACCCAGAACACATGTATTTTATCACTGGTTTTACTATTTCTTAGTTGACTTGACTTTCAGTAAGCCTGTTTCTTCATCAGTGAAAAATCAGGCATTTTCTTTTACATCCATGGAAATGTCCCTGTAATTCATTTTTTTTTCTTACTTCAGTATTAAGAATTAAATCAAACTGAAAAGATAATAGTGGTATCCTGAAAAAAAGATAAAGGAATACTTTATACTCTTCTCATTATTCAGATTCCTCTGGAATAAGCAGAATTGCAGATGAATTCAATAGAATTTTTTCTGTCAAGTGGCCTTGAACAGAATGCCTTAGAGGTTGTGCTCAATCGTGAGAAAGAGGTTGCTGGATATGCAGGTACATGCCTCTAATCCCAGCACGCTGAAAAGCTGAGGCAGGAGGACCTAAAATCCTAGTTAAACCTGTGTAATTTAGCAACTAAGCAAGACTTGGTCTGAAAATAAAAATGAATAAATAAAAATTAAAAGGCTGCTGATGTAGCTCAGTACAAAGGCAATGTGTTCAATCCTGAGTGCCATTTTAAAAAGAGAAAAAGAGGGCTAGAAGAATGGCTCAGCAGTTAAAGCTCTTGCCTAGCAATTCCCCAGCACCACATAAGCCAGGCATGGTGGCACACACCTATAATCTCAGCACTCGGGAGGCTGTGAGTCCAAGGCCAGCCTGGGTTCCATAATGACTTCAGGACCAGCCTGGGCTCCAGAGCAAGAACCAGTCTCAAAACATACACACAAACAGAGAGAGAGAGAGAGAGAGAGAGAGAGAGAGAGAGAGAAACTAAATGAGTAAACCTAAAAAGAAAGAATATGTGGAAAATAATATTGAGTAATATTGAGAAGGATTTTCAGGACTTTCCTCAAGGCATTATGGAATCTAAATTAGTCTCCCTCCCATTATAGGGTCAATCAAATAAAATCTATTTTAAAGGCACCACTTTGGAAAGATTGAATAAGATGGCCTTGGCTAAGAGTGGTGATTTATACCCAGACTATTAGGCAACAAGTTTGCCAAGGAGGGCTTCTTTTTTTCAAAAATACATCTAAGGAAGTTGTAAAAGAGAAGATGTTACAGAATTGCCCCAGCTTTTCGTATGTAGAACACGCCAGCCACTAAAGTGCTGTACAAATTTCTCTGACAGATGATGGCAGGATAACAACAAGGCAGTCCAAACTTAACTACAAGTTACAAAGACTGACTTGTAAGGGATTATCATTTTGCCTCATTATATATGTGCACAAGATACTCAAGTTCAATGTAAACATTATGTAATACACACACATGTGTATATGTCCATACGTGTTTGTTTGTGTAGACATATATATTAATAAAATGGGGAAAATGAGAAATTAAGGGTTCTACTAGAGAAACCTGGTGCAAACATTCTATGATTTATTCTTTTTCTTCCTAAACTCTGATGTTTTAGGCTAGCACGCCTCCTTTGCTTGACCAAACTTTACTACTGAACAGACTTAGCCTCTATCTTGACTATTGATACTATCAAATTTTGGTCCTAGTCGTCTTTTTCAGCTCATTATCAGATATCTACTAAGTAAATCTCTGATGCTATGCTAATCACCAATGACAATTGGTAAGCTACCCAAAAAGGATAGCTTGCATTTCACTAAACTGCTCCTAGAGATGGAAGATTATGGGGCTCAATCTTCTAGTTGCAAATGAGGTAGTGAGTGAAACTTTATGAAAGGTTAGAATCATTAAATCTTACAACATACAACCATCTAAGCAAAAATAACTCCAAATGTGTGTCTGAAACCATGTCAATATCTTTTCTAGAACCTTGTTATTTACCAGCACATGGTGAGCAATAAATTCCCCCAAAATAAGCAAAATAGAAGTATTTTTCAGATTATAGCATGGTTACTATAGCTCAGGGTCTGGAAGTATAGAAAAAACCTTAAACTTGTTTGAAAACATGTTGAAGTAAGCATGGTGAGCCCAATGCCCACAGCACTTTTTGACCTCAGTTGTCTTTAACGTTAAAGTAAAAAATTAAAAGTTGTGCTACTTATATGCATTAACTCTATTACATATTTTATATGTGGTATAGAGAGGAATTTCCTCTTCACTCAAAAATATGAGAGCCAAAACTAAGCAGGCCACAGACTAGACATGCCTGTTCTAATGATTAATGAATCTGACACTAAAACGTGCCCCAAATTTATAATCTGGCATATTTAGAAGAAAAGCATTGATAGAAGATCAAGACTACTTTTAAAGTTATATTATATCAAGATGTCATATTATAATCAAATATAATGTAGCATTTGAACAGGAATTATTATAATACAAAATACAAAGAAGTCATAGTCATGTATAAGGGTAATTCAAATCACACTAAAACACATAGACCCATGGAACTGGCAACAGAATCGCGCCCCAAATAACACTTGAGTCACTTCAGGTCACTCTGAGCAACCATTCTGGATAATTCCATAACTTTGAAACCTAAGGAAAGTGATAGGGGACTGAGGGACTTCAGTAAACACAGCAAGTGCATATTTCATGTTTAGAGCTATCAAATTCACATTGTGAACTTTAGCACAAATCATATTGCAGCCCAGAGGGAATGTTCTAATTCTGGTTATAACATTTACCAAAGTATTCTGAAGACTACCTAAATTATATATGAGGCAAAATGTGAAACATACATTGGGACATAAGAAAAAAACATAAAAAAGTACATTATAATACACAAAGTTAGGGTATTATTCAAGTATTTTGTAATGCATCACGAGGCCAGGAACTCATTTTGGTATGCTGGGTACAGTGGAAGGAGACCGATGCCCAATGCCATATTCTCTGACAGGCAGGAGGCAATGATACCATAACATTTCACAAATGTCCTTTCACACAGTAAAAATATTTCTGACGGTCACTCTGCCCAAACCTTCCTATTCATAACACCGACAGCTGGCATGTCACTCACAGGGGCAGGAAAAGAGAGAGGGAAATATAATTATGATGAAGAAGACAGTAAGTTTTACGCCACTGCTTGGTGATGAGGGAGTTAACTTAAAGGAGGAGAGGTTTATTTTTGGCTCACTTTTCAGAGGACTGAGTCAATTGTTGGCTGGTTACAAGGTAGAAACATCAGGGTGGAATGGTAAAGTGGATGAATGCTGCTCAAATCATGTCTGCTAAAGAGCAGAGAGAGATAATGGAGAAGCTGGGGACAAAGAATGCATCCTTCAAGAAATCCTCCAAATAATTAAAAATAAAATGCCACTTTCCCGGTCATGCTTCCAGTGATACACCTCCGACCAGACAATTAGATGGATCCAATGATGAACAAAGGACCCCATGATGTCATCAACTTTCAAATACACAAAACTTTTGACAGACACTTAGATCTAAAGCATAGCAATTATTTTAATCTAAAAATCACTTGAGGAATTGTAACTGCAAGAATAACCACTTGGCGTGTAATTTCCCACATAAACAAGCCATGAAAAGGTATTTTTTAGAGTCTTTGCACGGAGCTACATCCCAGCCCGTTTTATATTTGGACAAGGTCTTGCTAAGTCACTAAATCGCTCAGGCTGGGGTTCAACTTGCTGTCCTCCTCCCTCAGCCTCTCAGAGTGCTGGGATCACAGAACTGCTCCACCTGGGCCAGGTGAGATTCATTTTGGAAGGGTGTCCCTCATGTACCGGGGCTGGCAAATAGTCTTTATCATCAAGACTAAAGATTGCAGCTGCAATAAACCTGAATAAGCAAACTCAGAGTACACTAAACCGTAACAACCTCACACTTCCTAGGAAAACAAACGTGTGCTTGTTCACCTAATCAGACTTTGAATCTTAGTTACGTTTGTGGCGGCCCTGCTCTCAGGTGAATGGGTTACTTAATTGCTTTTGGAACATATTCTGCATTTCCTTTAGACTCAAGCTGTTCATTTCACCTTTTCTGACCCTTGATTATATTAGACTTCTACTTGACAGATGTCCTACCTCTAAGTCCAGCCTCCTACAGGCCTTCCTTCAGTTATCGATATACTTCAAAAGGAAGGTAAATTTATATCATGACCAGTGTTGGGATCAGTTTTTCTTTTTCTTGTTCATTTCATTTCAGACAGATTCAGCAACCAATTTAAATTCTCTAGATGATTCAGCTATGCTTTTTCCCTTAAGTGGTCGCAGACTAGTTACCTCTTTCTTTGGATGAGGTTTTTTGCTCTTTTGTGGGCATATTCACTAAGCTCCCCTTGTCCTCAACATTCTCAGAGTGGAGATCATCATCCTATTCTCAACCTAATAGATAGCCAGAATGTTCCAAGTTTTCAGATATGCTCGATTTGGTGGCTGTCTCTTAGAAATCATAACCACAATAGCTGATGCCACAATTTCCCATTAAATATAACAACTTCTAACAAGGCTAAATTTTATTTTTGTGATTCTACTGAAATTATAAGAAATCACCAACCTAAGTACGGTGGCTAAGCTTGATTGTGTCAACTTGGCTTGGGAACCACCCAGGGAATTAGTGGGGCACACTTCCGGTTGTGTGTAAAAGGTGTGGTCTAGGGGACTATGTCTATCTCTTGCTACTTCCTCTATAACATTGTTTCTTGCTTTGTTTCTGGGCCACCAGGAACTAAGCACCTTTCCTTTATCACATCTTGCCGCCTTGATGTTCCTCCTTTGGCAACCATGCACTGATCGCGTGCAACAGTGAGATAAATGAAATCTCTCCTCCTTTAAGTTGGGGATTCGTGGGTATTGGGCACAAGCAATGGTGAAGCTGACTAATAACTAGGCTTTGGGCTATTCTACATATTTCCTTAACAAATGAGTAGCTGGACTACAACAAGAACCTGGGGTAGAAAAACCAGAGAGTTAGTGTGTTGGTGTTTTGCAGAAACTACTGCTTAACTCTAAGCCACCCTTTCTTTGGATTAGCTCAGAGTAGCTGAATTCATAGTAAGTTGGTCAGAAACTTATTGCTACTGGATAGGTCTGAAAAGGCTCCCTAAAGAGGAGAGAGCAACCTCAAATCACCCCACCTGCAAGATAGATTGTAGGTTTGCTGACTTCTGTGACAGAAAATGAAGTTTTAAGACACATCAATAAGGCGAATAAAGAGGTTTATTAGGCTGAATTTCGAAAGTATGCAATCAGAGAATAGGAACTGGAGTGATAGCACATCAGTTAAAGCATTTACCTAGCAAGAGCAAGGCCCTGAGTTTGATTCCCTGGGACCACGTAAGGTGAGCGTAATGTCTCACACCTATAATCCCGGCACTTAAGAGTCTGAGGCAGGAGGATTGCCCTGAATTCAAGGCCAGCCGGGGCTTCAAAATGAGCTCAGGATCAGCCTGGACTAGAGAGTGAGACTCTGCCTCAAAAAAAAAAAATGAAGAATATACATTCAGAGAATAGAATGTGGGTTCTCATGAGAGGTGCAGTATAATCTGGGGTTGGAGTTTTGCATGTAGTCTTGAGATGTCCTCAAGATGAGTGATACAAGTTGTGTATTCCTACCATCATTCAGCCAATTTGATGAGCTACATGAGAATGCAAGCTGTTTGCATGTGGAATGTGGGTGCCGCAAATATAGTTTGAGATCAAAAGGTCTTATCTTTTTGTTTATTTGGTTAATTGACATAGTGTTTTGCTATGTAGCACACTCTGGCTTTGAACTCCCTATGTAGCCTAGTCTGGCCTCAAACTCACAATCCTTTTGCCTCAGCCTTCAAAATGCTGAGGTCACAGCATGTATCTCCATGACCAACTGCTAAATTAAAAAGAAAGTCCCTTCAATTTAGTTATTGTTGGTTGAGAATAATTTTCTTTTTCTATACAGATGGAAAGAGACAATATAACTGCATAGATTATAAATTATTTTTTTAAAAAGCCATAGAGCTGGGAGAATAGCCTAGTCATAGACTATTTGCCTTACATGCACAAGGAAGGCCATGAGTTCAACTTTCTGTATCAGAAAAAAATAAAAGAAAGGCAATCTAAATATGCACCTTTTTCTTTTCATTCTCTCTCTCACTCTCTCTAAATATGTATATATATATATATATATATATATATGTACACATACACATGCTTATACGTATATATACACACATATAGTAGAATGACAGGCTGTATTTTGTATATAGAGTACATACAATATATTATATGCTATATATATATATATATATATATATATATATATATATATAGTACAGTTCTGTGAAGGAGCTGCAAAGGGGCTTCATTTCTGTCCTTTGGTTTTAATATGAAGACTGCCAAAATATGCAAAATACCAATAATAATACCAGTAATTACTCCACATAAATATCTCAAAACTGCACTTTCAAAGGCTCTTTACAGAGTAGAGGCTAAGACTGGTAAACTCCTCTGTTTTATCCTAATAACCTACAAAAAGAAAATTCTCGGGTAGTGCTAACTTTCTAAACATTTAAGGTCATCTACCAAAACGAGCAATTGAACCCTGTTGCATGTACACTCACTTGGGCCGTGAAAATTATGCTCACTCACTTTCCCTAGGAGCTTCTGAACTGTCAAGGACTGGCTATTTGGCAGGCTTCCACTCAAAATAATCCAGGAACTCAGCAGGAAAGTAACAGCTGCCACAAAACAAATCCTGTTATCACCGTGCTAACACGGACCTGAGATGGCGTATGGCCTAACTTGTAGGGGCTCATATTACGCTGTAATTTACTATTTTGAGGCTCTTGAGTTTTCTATCTTTATCTATTTTGTGTGCTGTATGCCCGTCCTATGCTCTTTTCATTTCTGTGGCTTTTAAACCTGCTTTGTTATTAACAACTTAGCCCAACTAATCTTATTTTTTAGAAAATATTAGTTGTTTTTGTCAATATAGTATCTTTTATATATTTATTTATTTATTTATTTATTTATTTATTTGAGACAAGGTCTCACTCTGCGGTCCAGGCTGGCCCTGAACTCACAGCAATCCTCCTGCCTCAGACTCTTGAGTGCTGTGATTACAGGCGTGCACCATCACACTCAGCTAGTATGTGCTGTTGGGGGATTGAACCCAAAGCTCCGTGCTTCCTCAGCAAGCATTCTAACCACTGAGCTATGCCTCCAGTTCCTGGTGATATATTATTTAAGATGTGGTTAAAAATCACTTAATCTATGTGGTTGTTGTTTATTTCTTCTTCTTCTCCTCTTCCCTTCTGTCACCTCCTTCTTCTCTTCCTCCTCCTTCTTACTCTTACTTTTAAGTGTTTTTTTTTAGGTGAACTCATGGCCTCACACATGCTAAACCTGCTCTCTCCCGCTGAGTTATACCCCAGCTCCTATCTCTGAAATTTTTATTCTAAATTTGTTGAAACAATTTTAATTGAAATTCTGCCGTATTATTTGAAAATTGTAATTTGAACAATGTTGAACATGAAGGCAGTAATGACTTAAAAGCATGCAAACCAAAAAGTATGCAATAATCAAAAAAATCAAATGAATATCTGGTATCAATACCTTGAAGGGTACATGATTCAGGAATCATTGATTCCCTAAATCCCATGACTCTAATGTGTTATAGAATTTGAAATTCGTGCATAGACAGATAATTAGGCGAGAAGATAATTAAAATTGTATACATAATACTATTTGTAAATTCCTGAAACATATTAAAACAATTTAAAAGTATTTAAAAACTTAATTTTTTTGTTTTCTCATCCATTTTTGGTTTTATAGCAAATGGGTTTTCATTTGTGCTTTCTGAATGGTTACTGAAATATTTAGAAACCTGAAAATGTTTCAAAACTCTTATTTCAAATGTATTTTGTTTGCATTCTCCTGAGTCAGGAAATTATCTCCTTTGTAGATGTTAATTGTGTCATGATTGCTATTATTACTGTTTCTTGCTTTATTGCATTGGAAAAAGAATAAAAAATAGATTGCAATGGCGATATCAGATATTTTATTTTGTTCTTGGTTTTAATGGGAATATATCTGTAATTATTTACCTCTGATTATGATGTTAGCTGACTGATTTGGGACAGACGTCTTCTCTTCCAGGAAGGAGAAAAGAATATATGGTCTTCGTTTTGAATTGACATGTCACCTTTGTTCTGCTTGTCTTTTTCATATTGCTCCAAATTTAACACCTGTGCTGCTCAAACGGATTTGTCATATTTCAATGTCTTTTAAAACATTTTGAGATCAAAGTTCAAAGCGTGTTTTTAAAAGCAATCTGCAGTAAAAGTAGGGTAATAGAAGTCTTTAGGAAGCTGTAAAACATTCAACCTGACGCACTATAATGAGTACTTTTTCTATGGCTCTGAGAAGTGAATGGTGGGTAACTGGATTGTCACAGGAAGCTTTTCTCTGATTAGAGGCCAGATATTTAGGAGGTAAATAAATTACAAAAAAAGAGACAACTAAGAGCCTTTTTTTTTTTGCCCTGAGTATTAAAGACAAGTAGGCAGAGAACTGCCACTGTCTTCCAAATCTAATTACCAGCAGTTAAAAAAAAAAAAGAGGGGGAGGTGAGACTAGTTAACAGCTCTTGACACCTGCAGAGGGGAGAGGGTGGCAGTCTGGATACCGGACTGAAGGATTGTTAGGCAAAGGAGTAGCTGAAGAAACTGTCAGCCCTTGTCAAAGTTCTGGGAAGAAAAGAGGGCCAGGATTTTTCAATGCTTGGAAGCATGGCAGCTGAGAATGGTTCATGGTTTTCTTGAACACAGAAAGAAATGCAAAGCTTTATATAAAATGACTAATAACAGCTGAGCTTGATAAAAAACAATAAGTAGGTGGCAATGTTTCTTTTCCATTTTATACAAATGCCATATTTAAGTAAATACCTACTTGATAAAATGTATGCCAAGTGTATATCCTGCTTTTCCCCCATCTTGCGTACAAGGTCTTTTTCATTCTAATTTAAGATCTCATATTTTGATAGCACATCTCATTATTTAGAAGTATTCTTTCTCTAAAACTATTAGTATTTATAAAATGATCATTTTAACTTTAAATCTAAAAGTGTCATATCTTTCTTTAAAATTGCTTGTCTTCTCACATGATTTGAATTATTCATTATGCCAGTGTTACTTTCCCAATTAAAAGCCTGATCTAAGCTAGGGGTACATACCTGTAATCCTACTACTCTAGGAGGCTGAGGCCATAAGATCACAAGTTTAAACCCAGCCTGGGAACATTATTGAAGTTCTGTCTGAAAATAGTAAACAAGCAAACAAATAAATATATAAATAATAAATAGGACTGAGGGCACAGGTCAGTGCAAACACTCTAGATTCAATCCCCAGTGCTACACCATAAAACAAAACATAAAATACTTTACATATAATAAATATTTATTGTGACAGCTTGGAAAGCTTATAAAGTGAAATCTGAAAACAAATAATCCTCCTGTATCTGCAAGAAATTCCTTCTGAAAATCCTTTTGGATGACTGAACCAGCAGATAGTCCTGCATCTTACACATACTGTCGTTTTTCCTATCATCCTTACAAGCTAGCAACCTTAGCATACAATTTTTCCCTTTAGAACTTTTACCTCTTTACTTAAAGGAAACACTTAGCAGCTTCTCTTTGGCATATCCAAATTGCTATCATCAATACTTTTGCAATTTGGGGCCATGATCATGTAAAATAAGGGTTACTTCAACATAAAAATTGCAATTGTGACAGTAGATCTGATAACCGAGGCAGTCGCAAAGTGACTAACAGGTAGGCCTGGTAAATATCACATACACAAAGGGCCGTCCTCTGACTGGACAAATAGCACAGTTGTTGGAGCATTTATCTGGCAAGCACTAGGCACTACGTTTAATTGTCCAACACCACATAAGCCAGGCTTAGTGGCATGCACCTATAATCCCAGAACTTGGGAGGCTGAGGCACGAGGATTGCTGTGAGCTCAAGGTAGGCCTGGGCTATGTAGTGAGTCCAGGACTAGTCTAAACTACAGAGTGAGATCCCGTCTCAAAAAATAGGCAATTCCCATACTGAGCAAGAAGAATACTAGGGTGTAAGATTTCCTAATACTATTCAGAACATCGCACAATATAAAAGTATGAATTGTTTATTTCTAGAATTTTCTATTTAATATTTTAAGACCATGTCTGACCATGAGCATCTGAAATCACCTAAGACAAATCCATGGATGGGGAACTACTCTAGCTGTCACAGCCAAGCCTACTAGCCCGAGGTAGCCAATATTAAAAATAATTATTTCCTTTGTATTTCAATCTAGTTACAAACATGTAAATACAAAGAGGTTTTTGCTTTGTTGTGTTGGTCAAAATATTTAGATTTTCTTTAATTTGCTTTTTCCACAGCATAACTGATCTCTTCCAACTAAAAAGCAATTTTAGTAATAGTCATATTTCTTGTAAAACAAAACAAAACAGAGAATCCTAATCTCTCTTTTCTATTTTAAGTTGCTGCAGTCTGGACAAAATTAACTATTATAATAAATCCCTAAACCTAGTTTAACACCATCCACCTTGCCACAACTATTGGGTTTGTTGGCTAATATCTTAAGATAATGATTCTCAAAAGTGCTGTACCACAAAATTACTGTCTGTGCAGTCCAGGGAGTGTAAATTTCTAAGTTTTGTAAGAGGAAGGCTTTGAAACAGAGTAGACTTTCTTCTGTGCACTGCTATCTCTTCCAATTTCTTACATTAATTACTCATTAACATTTCACCAACACAGTACAGTAGTCCTTATAAACAGAACAGGAAGTGAATTTGCAGGACCCTGTCCCCCAGATAGCTCAGATCCGTGGCTTTCAAACTGTATGGTGTAGCAAATATCACCCACAGGGCTTTTTAAAACACAGACTACTGGGTCCACACCTAGTCTTTCTAATTTTCAGGCTGGGACCTGAGAATTCACATTTCTACCAAGTTCCTAGATGATATAGCATCCTCTGGACACAGGACTACACTTTCAGAATGAGAGTTGAAGGGAAGTAATCAACCTTTGTGTGCATTTTCCAAAGTATTGTCCTTAAGATAAGCAAATATCACAGATTTCACCCAAAACCAAGAAAGCACACCTCATACTCCCAAACTAGAGCAGCCCTACGAAGTGCTTCTTCACCTATAGATGATAAGCACACATGCAATAAGAAATATTACAGACTTCATCTGTCACTAAAATGAAAAAATAACTTCTCTTTTTACAGAATTTTAATGATTTAAATAGTTTTGGCCACTCAAAATTCATGTTCAAATTGAATGCCCAGTGCAATAGTGTTAGGCCATCTGGCCTGTGGGAAGAGACAACTTCTGAGGGTGGGGTGTTAAAGGTGATTCTTGCCGGAATTTAGAAGGGGGAAAGAGCCCAAAGGAAAACCTCATTCTTCTTAGAGATCACTGAGGTGGTCATGACCACGAAGATTATTCTGATGAGGCTTCAGGTGGAAGTGAGAAACAAGGCATCAGATACTGGAAAAGGATCGTGCTTATTATAAAGTAGCAAAGAACTTGGCTGGATTATTCCTATGTCCTGGGACTTGGTGAAAGGCAAATCTTAATAATGAGCTAGGATGTTTTGGCAAAAGAAATCCAGGATGTTGTATGGTTTCATAACTGTTTATAGTAAAATGCAAGAAAAGAAAAACCGTTGAAAATAAAACATGTAATTAAAATAGAATTCGAATGTAAAAATATGGAAACCCCTCAGCATGGCCATGCAATTTTTTAACAAGCATGCTTAGGAGAGATAGTGAAAGGTGTGACCAAGCCACTGTTTGATAAGGGAATTACTGTTAAGATGATAAGGGACCCTAAAGGTGTTTTGGAGGTCCTTGGAGTAGTCACGCCAGACACAGGCCCAGGGTTGTGGGTTCCTAATGACAGAGAACCTTGGGTTGAGGCCCACGGAACATAGTGGAACTTGGACCTCACTGCGAGGGCTGCCTTGGTATCTGCTCCCCGCATTCCAGTGCATTGCTCCTCAGCCACCCCAGCCATGACTCAAATGGGCTCAGATATGCCTAAGGCTACTGCTGGGCGGGCACAGTGACAGACTGTGGTGATGATTGTGTGAGGCTAACTCTGCAGACTCGCAAAATGCAATAGCTGTGAAAGCATGGCTCTCTCTACATAGATGTCAACAATTGTTTCTGAACTTAAGGGCCCAAGTAGAGACCTGCTATGGGGGTGGGAATGTCAGAGGGCACCGATCAGGACAGTATCTAGCAGAACAATGGGGATGGGACCACTTCAGGGAGTCCTTACTAGGAATGACTAGGAAAACCATGGGATCAGGGCTTTTCCCGAGACTCAAGATCTACCAGCATAGAACACAGCCAGGGGAAGATACAGGTGCATGAATGTAGAGTGTAAGAGCTAAAGCATAGTCTGGCCCTCCAAAGCCACAGTGGTAGATCTGTCTCAAACCTTGGACATCCCATTCTCTCTTAAGTGTGTCTAAAAGACAGGACATAGAAGCAGAAAAAGACTATCTCAAGTTGCAAGACTGCTTGCCTTGTTGGGCTTTGGGCTTACTTGGGACTTACTGCTCCTTCTTCTGTTTCCCCCTGTTGGAATAAAAATATCTATCCTATGACCGCCCCTACTTTGTATGCTGGAGATATACAACTTGTCTGTTTTCACAGGTTTTTAGCTAGAGACAAATTTGCTGTAGAATGAACCATGCCTTCAGTCACTCATATCTGATTGAGATAAGTCTCTGGATTTAGGCTTTAAAATTGGCTCTAGAATGGTTGAAGACTTGGAGCTACTGCAGTGGAATGGAGTGAATGTGTTTTGTAAGAAAGAGGGATACAAGTTTGGGGGTCAGGGGTGGAGTGCAATGGTCTGTGCCCTCTCTAGAACTTGTGTATTGACAATGTGGTAGTTTTAAGAAGTGGAATCTTTAAGAGATGATTAGGCCACGAGAGGATTACGCCATCTCTCATGGTGTGACTAGGTACACTTACAAAGGGTCTTAATGAGAAAGTGAGAGAATTGGCCTTTTTCTCCTATAAGGACAAAATGCTCCTTGTCTAAAGAGCTCATACTGTTCAAGGCACCACCTCAGAAGCAGAGGGCAGCTCCCCTCAGATACTAATGCCTAGTTCTTACACTTCCTATTCTCTAGATTTCTGAGAAAAAACATTCTGCTTGGCAAAACTTACCTAGACTTTGGGAGGCGGGGGGCGGGCTGGAGATGTAACTCGGTATTTAGAGTGCTTGCTTAGAAAGCACAAGGTCCTGGGTTCGATTTCCCAGCACCACATAAGCCAGGCATAGTGGTGCCCATGTGTAATCCCAGCACTCAGGAGGGCAAGGCAAGAAGATAGCTTGAGGACAGCCTGGGCTACATGTAAGTTCAGGACCAGCCTGGACTAAAAAGTGAGAATCCTCCTAAAAAAAAAAAAAAAAAAAAAAGCTATCTAGACTTCCTGTTACCTTCAACCTCTCCATGTTCCTCAGCTATGGTGGAAGCGATGGCATCGGAGAGCCATAATTGTTTTTTAAACCTACTATAAAACTAGAGTAAAAATTAAGTGCCTAAGCATGGTTAATTAGTATATTTTTGTTCAGATTCAGTAGCATCTGAAATCTAGTCTTTCAAAGAAAGCCCTGCTTCTTTCTCAACCTCAGCCCAGGTTCTTGCTTTACTGAAGTGATTCTTACTGTGCAACATTCATCTGAAAAAAAAAAATATATATATATATATATATATATATATATATATATATATGTATGTATATATACAGTAAAGGCCAGCAAGTATTGGGCTCCACACTTAGCTTCATACCTCCTATCTGTAGCGCTACCCTCAGTTTCTCATCCATAAAATAGAGTAACATCTGCTTAAAAGGTTATAATTATTCAATCAGTCAATGCAAGCACATCACTAAGCACAGTGCCATGCATATCATAAATATTCAATAACAAGATGTTCCGTGATGTGCCGGCCTGTGGTGAGAATAGCACATCATGATGAAAGCATGTGGCGCAGCAAAAGCCCTCACCTCACAGCTAAGACACAAAGACAGAGGAAGGGTAAGATTTGTTCCCACTCGCCCCCCTAAGGACTGCCCACTAGGCCTCCCTTTTTAAAGGTTCTGTCACCTTTCTGGGGACAAAGTCTTGAACTCACTGGTCTCTGAAGGACATTCAGAATCCAAACTAGCAACACAAGAGATTTGGGAGATAAAAGCAAACATACCTGGGGAAAGATTAGATAGTAGAAAGGTTGAGAAATCTAAAATAATTGCTATTTTCTTTTGCCATCATTAAGTAAAGGCAGGTGATATCATTAGCTGACGTGAAAAGGAAACAAAGATTATCGGGGAAAGGAATGGAAGCAAAATTATGGAGTGGAGAAAATTGTTGGGATGGGCCCAAATGCCCCTGAGGTTATCAGCCAATCTGCCACACTGCAAATTCTTATTATCCTCTGACCTCAAGCCTATTCTGTAGCTAGTCACATAAACAATGACATAGGTCAAGGTGTGACCTGGCTTGCAAGTAGCATGCAACCGTTTGTGCCTTGGAGTGAGACAGTGGTTGTTTACTACTTGTTACAAGAGCTGCCAAGCCCTTCAGTTTGAGTCTCTCATTTGCATCTTTCCACATCTGTGGCTACCGGAATGGCCTCTTGGGGTGTCCCATGAACCTTGGATCAAAGAAGAACATGTTAATGTTCTTTCATCTTACTATGCTGTAGTTATCTTGCTGTGACCCAAAGATCGATAAATTTCCGATAAAGGGACTAACAGTAAATAAAGGAGGTCTTCTAAGCCATCTTCAACTGTCACACAATTCTGTCCTAGTAGCATAAAAGAAGCCATAAACAATATGTTAACAAACAGATGTGGATGAATTATAGGAAATCTTTATTTTCAACACAGAAAGCTATCACATAATTTTTCATATGTCATGAAATATTAGTCTTCTTTGGTTTGTTTTAACCATTAAAATGTAAAATAAACTATTTTTAACATACAAAAACAGTTGGTAGGCTGTATTTTCTCTGGACAGAGAGGGGATGGATGCAGTTACCAACAGTGTCTCTGAAAAACTTACTCAAGTTGTCTACTTTTGACACCTCTAGCACTAGGTAAAGTCAAACTGCCTGTTTGATTAGTTACCTTTTTTGGAATTGAGTTATTTTCTAATATTCTCCATGAGATTAGAATTCTTTCCTAACAAAGGGGTATGCTAGGTACATGTAATAAGAAGTAGTCACAGGACTATGAAATATTGAAATGGGCTTTACATGTTTTCCCTCAGGAAAGAAATCAGTGGTAAATATATATATATATATATATATATATATATATATATATATATATATATATATGATACTAGTCTAAAGGTGACAGCTAAAACAAAGAAAATGGCTAAGTTTGCTCAAGAATTGTAAAGAATAGGAACAGAAAAGAACCAGGGACATAATGTAAGATCCCGGGAGGGGGAAAGTGTATTTAGTATAGTAATTCTCAACTAGGAGTGATTTTTGCCTCCCAGGGAACATTTGGAAATGTCTGGAGACATTTTTATTTGTCACAAGTGGCAGACGTTGCTTCTGGCATCAAGGGTGTACAGGCTAGAATGCTGCCCAACAACATAAAACTACACGTGACAGCTTCCTACAATGACCACTAAAAAATTCCCTAACAAAATGCCAATGGTAGAGAAAAATTAAGAAACTTTTCAAAGGAAAGAAAAAAAAAAGACACACAGACTACATCTAGTACCAATAACTTGGATTGTAATACCACTACTGTAAAAGAAAGAAGCAATGCTTACAGAAGTGACTAATCCTAGGACTGGGACAGAAAATGCACACGTGAGCCTGGGACATCTTGTGCCAAAGAGTAAAGAAACATTAACACACACACACACACACACACACACACACACACACGCACACACACACACACGCACACACTCACACACACGTGCGCGTGTGCGCACCCACAGAGAGAGGAGAGAGGGAGAGAAAGGAGAGAAGGGAGAGAGAGGAAGAGAAGAAGAAGAAGAAGAAGAAGAAGAAGAAGAAGAAGAAGAAGAAGAAGAAGAGGAGGAGGAGGAGGAGGAGGAGGAGGAGGAGGTGGGCAGAGGAAGAGAGAAAGAGAGAGAGAGAGAAAGAGAGAGAGAGAAACAGAAGCCAACTCTTATGGAGTTTCCAATGGCTAACTTTGGAACAACTTGACTAACAAAATAAATGTCATTGCACTGGTTTATGACCTTTATTAGTCTGTTTTTCATCACTATAATGAAATATGTGAAGTAGCATAACTTTATAAAAAGAGAAGGAGTTTACTTAGCTCGTAGTTTTGTAGACTAAAAGTCTAACCAGCACAGTGCAGCAAGTGTCTCTCTTGGCTATATCGCCACATGGTGAGAAGCAGTGTTGGGAGCGGGATGTCGATATCTAAAAGCAAGAAACCAGAAACAAAGGGTGGTGGGACCATGCTCAGGCTTCTACAACAATCCCCTCACAAGACCTACCAAGAGGTCTGACATGAATGATGCTTTCTGAAAACAAAACTCTCAATGACAAAAACACTTCCCAATAGATCCTACTTCACAAAGCTTCCATAAAAGCTCCTGGCAGCACCAAGTTTCCGACACATGAAACTTTGGGGGGCACACTTAAACCATGTTCAAACCATAGCATAACTCAAGAATTAAATAGATGTCCCTGAGCCCATGTGAATACAAATGACCAGTTGAATAAATAATAAGTGAACAAAGAAGAGTCAGTCACATCCCCCATGCAAAACAATTTCAAGTACTTTATGGAGGTACTTAACCCAAAAAGTAGTGGAACTTTCCTGTCCCTTTTTGCACATGATGTTTGCTCTACAGAGTGACTTGGTTCCAAAGAGAGTGATGTGGAAAGGGGAAACAGCACTACTTCAATCAGGTAGCCAATCAATATCAACTGTGATAAATCATGTCGATGATAACTGCCCTTAATACAATATGAAGAAAATGGCCATTTATTTCTGTCATTTTCTTTCCCCAAACCCAGAACTCTAGGCTGTCCATGAGGAACTAGCCCATCATCTGGAGGTACCATAATTTATTTACTCACGTACCTTTTTGGCATTTTGCTTGTATGTTTTGTTTTGTTTCGTTGTTTGTTCTTTGTTGTTGTTCTGGAAAGAATCTCTCTCTGTAGGCCAGGCCAGTCCTGAACTCACTATGTAACCCAGGCTGGTCGTGAACTCATGACAATCCTGTGTTAGCCTCTCAAGTGCTGAGATTTCATGTTTGCAACACCATGTCCAGGAATTATGTGGTGCTAGGGGTTCAAAGCAGAGCCTTGCTCTCCTAGCCAAGTGTACTATTTTCCCAGTCCCTATCCACTTACTTTGAACATCTTCATTGCTTGCAAATTTGACTAATTATGTGTTAAACTTCTACAACCTCGTGGGCAGGGGTTTTGGGTCAACATAAGTTTGCAACTCCTTTTGGTAATACTAAGAAATACTATTGCCGATTATATGGTAAGAGCATATTTAGTTTTGCAAGAAATTGCCAGACGTCTTCTACTTTATATTGGAAGACAGTCTATACGTACCATTTTTCTTTCCCACTACCAAAGATGGAAAGTTCCTGTTGCTCCACATTTTCACCAGTATTTGGTGTTATCAATATTTTAGATTGTGGAACTTGAATATTTGTGCTGGAGATCAATCCCAGAGCATCACACATGCTAACCACACACTCCACCACTGAGCTACACCCTCAGCTGCCAAAGCCATTTTGTAAATCAGGTTGTTTTCTTATCATTGAGCTTTAAGAGTTATTTACATATTTTGAATAACACTCTTGTATGTGAAATGTCTTTTGCAAATATTTTTTCCAAGTCTCTGGATTTTCTTGCTTCTATTTGCATAATTGGATTAAATTCTATCATATGTTTTACAGTTTTCTATTTATTGTCTTGTTCTTTGTTCCCGTCTTCATCTTCCACACTTTTTTGACTTTTATCATTTTAGTAGCACATTTGATATTCCACTTTCTTTCAGTCATATTTCTTTTTTCTCTTAAGTTTTAGTAGTTTTCCTGGAGTTTTGAAATACAAATTTACATTTACTCCAAATCCACCTTCAAATACACAGTATTATTCCATGGACACTTAAAATACCTTATTAGAACAAAGTAATCCTGATTCCTCACTCTCACCCTGGCTATCATTGAAATCATTTCTATATAAATTTGTAGATGAAATATATATATATATATATATATATATATATATATATATACATATGTATACCTATATATATATACATATGCACACATATAGGTAACATACATATAAGAATACACTTTTAATATTATCTTTGAAAAGCATATGTTAGATCAATCAAGAAAAAACAAAATGTCCTATTTCACCTTCATTTGCTCTTTTTTCAATATTCTTCCTTTAAAAGTACATTCACATTTATGATCTACTTCATTTTCTTTTTATGTAAAGGATTTCCCTTAGATTTTGTCACGTGGCATCACTAGCACTAAGTTCCCCCAATTTTTATTTGCAGGAGACTTTCCCCTACACACCGCAAGGCTAATCCTGCAAGGGGCCAAACTCCGGGTTCACGGCTTCATTTCTCAATGCTTTAAATGTCACTTTCCCCTCTCCTCTTGCTCAGATGCGTAGTTTTTGGGAACTCAAATGTAATTCTTTCTTCTTGCTCTATAGGTAACATATCTTCCCCTAACTTTCTTTAAATTTTTCTCTTCATCTTTTCTTTTCTGCAATTTACTATAAATATAGTATGACTATATGTGGATGATGGTAGATTTTGGTGTTTGTGGTTTTGGTCTTACATTTATTCTGGTTGTTTCTCTGATCACCCTTAATCTGGTGTTTAACTTTAATTGAAGAAATTTCCTTTAATTTTTACTTCAAGTGTATCTTTTTCTTCTTCTCTTTCTCTCCTGGTATTCCTGCTTCATGTGTGTTAGTAATACTTTTTGTAATGGTCCCATCACTCTTGGAATTTTGTTATTTTTGTTTTTCTGTCATTTTTTGCTATTTGTATTTTTGAGAGTTTTTATATAGCCTCAAACTTGGAATTCTCTTAGTTGCACTTAGTTTCCTTAATAAACCCATTAAAAACCTTCATTTCTCTGACAGCATTTTCGTCTCTAGCACTCCTTTTATACCCTTTCTTACAGTTTCTTTGTGTCCCTCTGCTTACACTGAACATCTCTTTTTCCATTTTGTCTACTACTTATTGGTGTATTAATAATTCTTTTAGAGCCATAGTCTGGTAATTCCAACATCCCTACATACGTGAGTCTGGCTCTGCTGCTTTGTCTGTCTCTTCAACCATGTTATTCCCAATTAGAGTTGCCTTGTAATTTTTAATGGGAAGCAAATACGATGTGCTGGATAAAAAGCTATTACTGATAGGGTGGTAACATGTGGAGGAGGTGAAGCATTCTATGGTCCGGTGATTTGATCTCATGCTTTCAGTGAGCTTGGACCTCTAAATTGCAAACTTCTTTAGTGCTTTTCAATTTTTTAGTCCTTGTGTGGGACAGAATGGACAGGCTAAGGTGGAGTTGATCTTGTCCCTTCTTCTAGATGGAAAAGTAAAGTGTGGTAGAAATGTAGCTGTCCCTTCTCCTGAGTCAATTAATCTCTGAGAAAAAAAGACCAACTTGTGACCTGGTAGAGTGGGGGAAGGGGGGAGACCAACCTGTTCCAATTCTGGTAAAATAAAATGATTTTTTCTTGAAGGAAGACCTTGTTAGAGCATAATGTTCCAACATAATTCAGAAAGATTACTTTTATCTCCCCATGGTAGAAACATAAAATGATTTTCCTTTGATCTTCACTGTGAAAACTAGACTCAGTTACTGGAGGCAAAATTCTCCTAAGTGTAAATGCACACCTACCATGACTGGTACCCCTGGAGTTATTAGCTGTTGTAGTTAAAATGTGGGGTTCTCTTTTCAGATGCAGCTACTAAGAGTTGTTGACTTCTCAGTTTGTTCAGCTTTTTTATTTTTCGTTTGGATGGAGAAAAAACATTTAAAATCCTTCCACGTAGAACTGATACACAGAAGTCCTGAAATGTATATCATACCCTTCCTAAGAGATCAATGGATTCACAAAGGCTTTCTTTACATACCATAATGGCATTCATGGAAAAATAAGGTCATACTAATTTCAGCCTTCACCATAAATAAATTCATATAGCTCAGAAATGTAAAACAGTCTGTACTTCCGTGACAAACTCAACATATTCGAGCTGTAAGTTACTTTCTTGATATTTTCTTTTCATTCTTTTTTCTTGACATGGGACCTTCCTCTGTGGTCCAAGCTCATCCTGAACTCATTTTGTAATCCAGGCTGGTCTCAAACTCATGGCAATCATCATGCCTCAACCTCCTAGGTGCTGGGATTATAGAAATGTGCTTCTACACCCAGCTATGTGGTGCTAGGGAATCAAAGTCGGAGCCTCGATCACTACACTTTTCCTCCAGACCTAGATTTTTTTTTTTTTTTGTATTTTCTTAACTAACAATGTGGCTAAAGTTTTTTCTTTTTCAGTGCCAGTCAGAGCATATGTGAAACTTCTCAGGCCCAGGTACAGAGCCTAATTTGAGGAGCCTTTACTCACTATTGAATAGGAGAATGGCAGGACCTCAGTCATATTTTGCTTTTGTTCCAAACTATCTCTTCTTTTCAAATTAAAAATACTGCCACTTCTGAATGGACTCACTTGAGCTTGTAGAAGGGTCAACTGCTTCAAGGATCTGAGTGCTTGTAAAAAGCCTTTGCATTCAGTTATGCATGCCACACCAGGTGAGATGATTACTAGAAAAGACAGTCCCCATCATGTCATGCTACCTTCAGCCCCATGACTTCTCGAGAAGACTCCCAGCTCACATAGACATGTCTTTGTTCCAGCTAACTGATGGGAGCATTTCCTTCTGAGCCAGTTGCTCTATTGTTAATTTGTTGGAAGACATGCTATTATTAGGAAGACTGGCCTCACACAAAGATGGAGTAGGGAGCTTCTCCGTGTTATTTTAGTGACAATACACTTTGCCAAAAATATCTCTGATGCCTGTTCTCTGATGCTTGAAATCACTTAATGAGAGCCCTGCATTCCCTTTCAGAGTTAGAGATAAAGTTGATAAATCAGATACTATTGAAAGAGAAAGGACTGGACTCCCACAGCATTTGGCTCCTATCTCAGTAATAGCACTTAACTATGTTGCTTTATAATTTATCTGTTGAATGTCTCTCAGCCCCCACAGGGCTGTGAATTCTTTGAGGGCAGTGATTATGGTTTCCTTAGCTCTAACTCCTTAGGATTTTTAAGTGTCTGGTAGAAAAAAACAAAATGGCAAAGGAATAAATTAATGAATAAGCAAAGTAATCTTTATCAAGTGATCTAAAGCACTGGGAAGAATCCTTTCTTTGGAATTTGAAAGTAGGGAAAGAAAAACTCTGTCTGAGCGCCACAAGATGTGTAGTAAAAGAGCAGCGACGGTAGGGGCTGTAGACGGCCCAATTCTAATGACATTGGCACCCTTACTTTATCCATCTACTTTTCAAGGTGCCAACTTTGTATCTTTTGATTTAAGAATAAAAACAAAATAATTGTTTAAATGTTTCATTTCTAAAGAAGTCAGAAAGATTTAACTATGTTTACCACCTAAGGATCGGGCTTTGCTAATCTTTTTAAAAATTATCTCTCACAGCAGGAAATGATGTGTGAAGACTAAAATCGCAGCCCAACCTTGTGTAAGATAAAAGCTTCTCCAAAGTTCAGGCCTGTACTGGGGAGATTAAAACGTCCAGCCCAAGTGGTTTATTCTTGTGTTTCTGTCTTTGGAACAAGCTTCAAATTGCACAAATGTTTGTATTGCAATAGTCCAGTAAGTTCATGATATTTTTATGCAAACTAAACCATCTAAAGCTGTTATATTTTAGCTCTTAGTAATTACCAAGTACCTCATTTATTTTTCTAGGTATTTATTGAACACCTAACACATACTAGGCTATATGCTAAGTTCTGGGTATTTAGTAGTGAGGATACTGAAAAGACTGTGTCCTGCCACAGACAGTCTTAAACCATTCATGACTCCCAATCCATGTGGGGCCTCACACCTTTCTGAGCCAGGGACCCAACAATGAGAAGATGAATAGAGTAAGTGCCAGGAGTACACAATCCTTGATAATGTCAGTTACAAGCCATATTTTTACCTAGTTGTTTTATCACAATCTTACATTCCAGTTGTGGCTTGATCACTAACTTCCCATGACACATTAAGGCGAATCAGCTGCATTCTATGTACATATTTCTTGAAAGGCAAGGCGAGAATCATCTTTTCACTGCTCCTATGCCATAATATGACTTCAATGATAAGATTTACATTAAATAACAATAATGACAGTGCACATTAGAGCAGACTTATGTACTGTACATGTGCTCAGTCCCTTGTGTGCCATCGTGCAATGCTTTCAACTCTGTGAGACTGGTACTGCTATGTTAAATTACATTACAGGTGAACAGCCCACCTGAGAAAGGTCAGGTGACTTGTTCTAGATCAGACACATGGGATTTAAGTTCAGATCTCTTATATCCCAGACCTTGACCTAGATAGCAAAAGAGTAAATGCAGCTAGCTGTTTAGCATTTTGTTAGCATATTGGACTTAGACATCAGTACATTATTGTAAATGAATTCATTATGCCCTAAACTTCCGAAACTTATGGAAAAATGAACTAATCATTCTCTATTGGCTGTTCTAGATCTCATCCTTCATGCTACTTTAAGCTAACTACTATTGCAAAGATCAGATCACAAAATTTATGCCAAGATTCTACTGTCTGGTAAATGATTAAATTATTAATTATAAGAGGAGATATGAGCCACAGGAATTATAAAGAAAGCAATTTTAGATTTTGCAGTCTTTTTAAATACTCATTGCAATATACTGGTAGGCAATCACTCACTTTGCCTGTGCACAGAACCAGTGTTACATAGCGTCACTAAAATTATTTGTCTAAGACGGGAAAAATACTACAGATAAAATTAGAGGAGCAGGCTGGAGGAACAGCTCAGCAGTTAAAGTGTTTGCTTAGCAAGTGCTAAGTCAAGTGCTAAGTGCCAGAGTTCAATTCCCCAGCACCACATAAGCTGGGCGTGGTGGTGCACGTCTGTAATCCCAACACTCGAGAGGCTGAGGCAGGAGGATTGTCATTGAATCCAAGGCCAGCCTGGACTCCATAGTGAGTTCAGGACCAGCTTGGACTGCAGAGCAAGACCCTGTCTCAAAAAAAAAAAAAAAAAAAAATTAGCGGAGCATGATTCCAAGTCTGTTATTCTATAGTCATGAGGATTCTGCTTACATAAGATGCATTAATTAGGCATCTACTGTATGCAAGGCACCTTCACAAGCAACACTTTATTTAATAGTCACAGCTAGTCTGTGAGATAAGCATTATTATGTCCGATTCTGCAAGTGCATTGAATGAAAACTAGCAAAGTTACCCAGTTGGCCCAGAGTAGCAAGGCTAGTAAATATATGCATTATAATCAGACACACTCTGGCATATGTGATTGGTGTTCCAGCCAATAATTATTTTTCAGTTTTTCTTTATCAGCAGATATTAACGTTATCTTGGTACAGACCTAGAGGATAAGCCCCGTATCACTTAAGCTATGAGTGGCAACTCTATGCTCCATTACCCATGATGAAAAATCAGCTGAATATTCTCAGAAAGGCATAGGAGAGGAAAGCTGTCTTTATGCAACTGTTTTCCAGTTGTATCTTGTTTTAAAAACTACAGTGTCATCACATGGTATGTGGAGCTACAGAAGCCATTTTCAGGTCTGGAAGCATAGCTCACTGATTAGAAAGCCTGCCTAAGAAATATGAGGCCCTAGGTTTGATCCCCCAGTACCACATAACGTCTTGGTGTCTCTAATCCCAGCACTGAAGCGAGAAGACTGCCATGAGTTTAAGGCCAACCTGGGCTACAGAGCAAGGCTGTGAGAATGGCCTCTCTGTTATGAAAGACCCAGATCACAACTCCTTTGGAACTTAACAGGAAAGACAAAGTGAAAGAGGGGAGTAGGGTGGGGGAGAAGGGACGGAGGAGTGGGTAGGGGGAGGGACAAAAGGAGAGTTGGAAAGCCCTTGTCACCTTGACAAGATACGTATGTGCACAAAATGCTGAACTTCATTGTAAACCTTGAAGTTTGCATGTATACATATCAATACAATGTGGGGGGAAAAGCCACTTTTCACTGAAAAAGGCAGCAGAGAGAAAGGACCAAATTAGCCTAGTTCCTTAATGACGCTGTGGAGATAACAGCTCAACTTTGCAGCCACTTCCTTTGTGCCTGCCTCACGGATCACCTGCTATCCTATTATCCACAGCCAGAAACATTTTTAATGACTACTATAAAATAGAAAAATATAATAAGAGTCAAATAAGTGCCATGTGAATTATGTGCCAGTTGAAAGCAAGAAAAGGTCTTGTAGGTTGAGCTTGTCATAAGAAAAGACATAAAATAAGATGAATTAGAGCTGCATCTTGAAGGATCATAGGCGTTTGTAAAGATAAGGAGGAAGAGGACGGAAATTTCAAGCCAGGCTTACGTTTCTCTTATTAGCTACCATAATTCCAGTTCCTGGCACAGTTCAGCCGATGCTCTGTATATGTTTGTGGAATGACTTAATAAGTAAGCAAAGTTACAGAGGCAAGAAATCGGGAAACATTTTAGGCAGATAAGGAACAAGAAAATAATGTAAGGGATCGGGAATGGGAGCAGCTAATGTAGGTCACAGGCAAAGATTTCCTTTGATATAGTTATATTTACCTTAACCCTTAGTTTTCTCCACAGTCTTACAATCACAATAAAATCACATAGAAAAATTGACATGCTGACCTACCGAATATCGACAGTATACTTAAGTGACTAAACAATAAAGTCATGGGTCAGAAGCACTTCTGGATAGCACTACCAGCCCAGGTAGCAAAGAAAGCATTAAAATAAAGAATTCAGCACCTGAAAAGTGACTAAGTCCATCATTCTATACCAGCCCCCAAGCTTCTACCTCAACGAATTTTCACCTGGAGACGAAACAGATGTGTCTGTTGAGGAAAACTTTCTCCATGTTGAGTGATTGCTTTCCTTCCTACAGTAATTTCTTGGAAAATAACCCAGGACACCCTTTACAGTTTTTTTTTTTTTGTAATTGCTATATTAATTGCTCTGCACGAACTAATTTATCAGGAGCCATTACTAGTATAAAAATTAGGGTTAATATAGACCTAGATCATTTCTATTTCAATGCTATGGAGAAAACTCATCTTTAGAAATGTAATTTATGATTTAGAAATCATAAATTTGATAAAATAAATCTCATCTGCAATGACATTTATCCAAACTGTAAAAAAGCTAAAATGAAAATGAAACATAAACAAGTTTCCTTCCTGCAGAAATTCTCAGTGCTAATAATATATATGCTAATATACTGGGTGAGTGCCAATGGAAGCTTCAGAGTACAATATTTTCAAATTATTTTTTAATCGTACATAAAACACATAACATAACATTATCATCATATTCCCTATAAATGTAAAGGGCATTAGCATTAATGATAACATTGGATCATTGTACTACAAATCTCTAGAATATTTTCATCTTGGACAACCAAAAATGTCTACTCATTGACCAGTCACTCCGTTTCTCCCACCCCCACGTCGCTCACAAGCAACATTCTACTTCCTAATAGTTCAATTACTTTAGAAACCTCATATAAGTGTAATCATACAAAATTTGTCTTTTTGTGGCTGGCTGTTTTACCTAGCATAAAATCCTCAAGGTTAATCTATGTGTAACACATGACAGAATTTCATTTTTAAGGGTCGAATATACATATCATATTTTTTTCTGTTCATCAGTAGATGAATTTTTATGTTGCTTCTATTTCTTGGCTGGTGTGAATAATGCTGCATTGAGCATGAGTTCAGTAATACATCCTTCAGATTCTGATTTCAGTTCTTTAGGACTCATTCCCAGAAGTGGGATTGCTGGTTCATGTAGTAATTGTATTTTTTTTTTTTAATTTTTAAAGGATACTTTATATTATCTTCCATAGTAAATTTACCATTTTATCTTCCTTTCCCAAATTAATTTTGAACATGGAAGCTTCTTCTATTCAAACAGTTACCAACATTTCTGGAAAGGCAGCATACCAAAAGACATAGATTAGAACACACTTTTAAAATATGCTTTAAATTTTAAAGAAGCAAATACAACTTCTAGGCTGAATGCTACCTCATACATTCTCTTCCATTTTTCTGGATATTTTCCACGACGTCCTACCAAACATACTAGCCCAAAAAACTCATAATCATTTAATAGGGACAGAGCTTCTTCACATTTAACAGTTCATACAATAAACATGTTTATTTTAAATTTAAAAAATAAGTATATTCTTTTGTTAGTAAAATAACAAAGAAAAGTTTTTCATTTAAGATATTTTAGTAATATTGATCTCTAATTTAGAGGCCTGGAATTTGCATAAGGACGAGTGGTCTTAATAGTCAAGTATGCATTACTCTAGACCCAGAAATTTAAATGATTAGAAGAGAAGCAAAAGCCATCACAGAACAAATTATTCATTGATGAATCACTCACCTTACAATTAGCCCTTAAGCAGACATCTTTTCCTGCTCAGTATGAGCCCATGTTATCCAGTCCCCGCTTCATTTTTTGTGTCATCTCACAACAAAATGTAAATAAGTTTCAATGTAAAATCGCAAATTTTTCAAAACATGCAAAATGGCATGGAGTGGGCATGGTGGGGGCTGAGGCAGGAGAATCATAAATTCGAGCCCAGCCTGGGCAACTTAACCAGATCATGTCTTAAGATCAAAACAGAAAAATGGAGCTGGACATAAAGCCCAGTGTGAAGCTTGGCAGTGTGCCGCTTGGATCCCTAGTATAAAACAAACAAACAAAAACAATCCACTAACAAACGAAACAAAGAAACTAAGCACCAATTACATTGAGGCAGACAAATAAAAATATTTGAATTCCAAAGAATTAAGAGATTTGTTTGGAAAATT
This sequence comes from Ctenodactylus gundi, assembly GCA_004027205.1. Classification (NCBI taxonomy): domain Eukaryota; kingdom Metazoa; phylum Chordata; class Mammalia; order Rodentia; family Ctenodactylidae; genus Ctenodactylus; species Ctenodactylus gundi. Next base: position 274,081 of record PVKB01000559.1, on the reverse strand, counting down.
AATGAAGTCTTTGATTTTTTTTTTCAGCCTTTTAAACATATTTTCCTAGAAGAGTGCAAAACTCATTTTACCCAAGTTTTTGGTGCTTTTACACTTTGTTTTCATATTTTTATTTCTATTTTATAAAAATAAAAATGCGTTGTCACTTTTAGGGGTTGACTTGACTTTTGTATATCATTACTAGTCAGAGAGAACATTCCTTGATTCTGCTTGGAAAATCAGCTAAGCACATTACATCTTCTCGGTTATTTTGGGGAAGAATAGTTGCTCTTGGAAGCTTCTTCACTTACTTCATCTTTCAAATATTCGGGACATCGGCAGGTGCCAGAACAAGCAGAATAGTACTCGGCTTCACTTATCTCCTCTTCCGGATGCTGTACCTGGCAGAGCATGCAGCACTTAGCTGGTGCTCAAAAAATGATTAAATTAATTTGAATCTCTTCCCTGAAGATTCACCATCAGGAAGTTTAGCCACTTTGGTTTTCCAGGCATGAAAAATAAGCACCAAAGCAGTTACAACTGAATATTTGTTCAGCAAAGAAGGGAAAACTTGGTTACTAGGCTGAGATGATATGCAGCCATTGTGAGGAATTTGCGATACCACAACCTCAGATAGATTCATTTGGAATAAACCACGTAATTGGATCATAAAGATTAACATTATATAGATACGATCTTAATTGGAAAGAGCTTTTGTATCTTTTCATTAGTCATGTTTGTACAAATAAATGGAATTCGATGTACTATTATCATTGTGGAGTATTTCACACAGTTCTTAAAGTACAAAAGTCTTAACGTGATTTATAAAAATGCAATAAGTTTAACTTTGACCTTTTTTTGAGACAGGATCTTGATATGTAGTCTAGGCTGGCCTTGAACTCACTATGTAGTCCAGGCAGGCCACAAATTTGAAGTTCTCCAGCGTCAGCCATATTTTACTACTCTTGATAAAGCACTTTCATATCAGTAAACTAAGAAAAGATTTGTGATTATTGTATTTGTTTAAATATTTTTACTTCAAGAATACATTTTATCCATGATGAAGGAAACCATGAAGGCAGTACTTTGTTACCTGGATTTGGGGGCCACGGCTACACTTAGAAGTACAATATCCTCCCTATATAGGGATTCACAGGCATGACCAAGGCTACTAGAGAGGTCTACACAATTATGCTGTCCTCCCCTTGTATTCAGTGGCTTATCGTACCTCCCTCTCAGGCTGGCCAAGCTTTCAGTACAGTTAACACTAGCAAATGTGACGCCTACAAAGGAACGAAATCAGGCAAAATAATTCACATATCTATTTCCATCAATATGAAACAGAAATGAACGAGGAAGTGATAAAGAATAATGATCAAATTTGTTTCTACCTTCAATAAAAAGGAATTACTTTTCACTAAATAGATGGAACCTTCATAGATATTGAAGATATTCTACTAAAAATAGTGGTTCTCTACCAAGCATAGTGGCACGTTCTTGTAATCCCAGCACTTGAGAGAGTTAGGAAGATTGAGAACTCAAGACCAGCTTGGACTATAGGGTAAGATTCTACTTCCAAAATGGAAAGCAGTTTTCAATTTTTTTCTTGGTCTTTCAGGAAAAAAAAATAATATCACGCCACTTGCGTCCACTGCCCTCTCGTACTTCTGCATACCTTCAACCCATCTGTATGGCCTTGCATGTAGCCAATATCATTCGCTGAGCAATTTATTAAAATGCCTGCCATTGTAAACCGGGATTCAGGTTTAAAAATAAATTAGTGTTCAGAATATTTAATTTTTTGTAAGATTATCAAAGCCCACATGACAGCCAGAAATTTTTCAGAAACGTGTTTCACAGGAGTTCTGACTATCTGAAATTTTAGTACATGCTTCGCAGAGTGAGAAGGCACATCCAAAGTAATGCTAATTTGAAGAGAGAAATGCATTAGCCTCATGCCTCTTCTTGGCTTTGCTGTAAAAATAAAACCTAAGAGGAATGTTTTCAGTGTGCCACATATTGAAGAAACCTAACATTCATCAAGCTCATTTCCTGCAGCGCAAATACTCCCACACTGCTCAGCACAGCCACATCTGGATAACTGGCCCCAGCCTGGTGGGAGCCATCTCCCCACACATGCAGGATTCCTGGATAATTGTTGATGATTAGAGTGCAAAAACTCCTCTGCCATCACCTTGAGTGTCCTTTCTCCTTTTGGTCTCATCTATTATCTATAGTTTCAGCTGCTCACCAACAATGAAATTACTGAAAGAATTTCAAGGTAATACAACTTGAAATAAACACAAATCCAAAGGCTACGTGAGTGTCTGTTTTCTTGACGGTGATGTAGATGATATCCTCATCCTTCTTGCATTCAAGTCTTCCTACCCAGCTCTTTGGAGATTCAGAATAAAGAAAAACCCTCAAATCTTCCTCCTCCTGACTTACAAAGAACAGTGCAGTACTTAGTATTTTTTAGATTGACCAAGTTATCAGGTTCAGAAATTCTTATCAACACAAACCATTCTTCTTTCTAGGTTGAAGAAGAAATTGAAGGCAGTTTCCTATCCTCATATAATTCTAGGACTAGGTTTTAAATTCCTTTAGGTATCTTTATGTAGCCAGTATTTTACACAGTGTGTGGCACAGAGTATGTGTGCAATAAGCATAAGATGAATGAGGGAATGAATGAATGACTTTATGTCTGCAAAGTACCTTAATATTCATCTGATAGAAAAGCTACAACCAGAGCTGAGCATTAGCTAGTATGCACAGGTTTCCAAATTCTAGTATTTGTAAAGTCACCCTTGCAGCTCACTTTTTCTAGTTGTTAAATATTTTCAAAATCTTTGTTGGAGATAGAAGGCTAGCTAGCATACATGAGAAAAAAATCACTTTAAAACATGTTTTCTTAAGGTGTTTAGGACTAGACGCTTCCCTCTCAATGACAATGACTGGGTTTGCCTGAGTTCGAAAATATTCCTGAAAGTGAAACTTTCAGGAAATCAAAGGACACATGAGTTGAGTGTGCGCATGCGTGCGTGCGTGGGTGCTTGCGTGTGTTTGTGTGCGTGTGTGTGTGAGACAGGGGTGGAAAGAGAGAGAAAGGGAGGAGAGAGAGAGAGAGAGAAGAAACTACTGCATCATTCTTGGTTTTTTTAAATGGAAATGACAGTTGTGATGCAGAATTGTGTTTTCTAGAGGAAAAGGTGTCAGGAACACAGGAAGCTAGAGAAAATTGTCATTTCTAAGGTCAAAAGCAAGATAGGTTAGAAACACAGCCTCAAAAACAAAAGATTGCAAGAAGCACATCCTGTCCCTAGCAGAAAGTTCAGACTTTGCTCATCCCCTGTACCCACTCTTTATCAGACCAGGTTAACAGTTGTTTCCCCATTAGCCTACTCTCTCACTTGGTTCTTGATAACAGCAAGTCTAAACTGCCAGCAGGTGTAGGGATGGCACTTTGATGCTAAGTTAGTCTTTTTTTTTTTTGCATGATAAATGAAGCCAAGGGTGTCAAGAGATTGCATTTAACCTTGAAATAGATGTTTTAAATGTCAGAAAAATTCATGCAGACTTCTTAACCATGCACAGGTCTCAAACATATGGCATCTTAATCATCATACTAACTTCTTCTGAGATCAAGAAATTGGATAAAATTGTCAAAGTACCAATGAAGCACATTTCCACCCTTAATTCAGAGATGTGAGTATCTAAATCCTAATTAACACCTCCCAGTGCTTCAAACCTCATATGCACCATTGGTCTCAATATTACTTGGTGATTTCTCCAATGAATTGTATTCGGAGTACATGCAGAAATTCTTGATTATATTTTAATATTTTTAATGGTCCAAAAAGGGTTCTGGACAATGGAACAGTACGTAGGAATGTCTGCTGAACCCAAAGGGTAGTTACCAATGCCAATCCTGCTCAAAATATGCAGATAGTGTTTTGACTGAGTCAACATACAACAGGTGTCCATTGTTCCTTCAAACCTACAGTTCACTTCAGACACATGAGGTGTGATCAAAATATACAGAGAATATATGATTTTTAGAAATGTATTACAATAAAATACACATTGTCATTAATTCCCCTTAAAATACTCCTGCTTGTTTTGAACACACCTGTTCCACCATTCTGGCCACTTTCTGAAGCAGTTCTGGAAGTCCTCCTTTATGAATGTCTTTATGAGGTGCAAAAATGCAGTGAATGCTGCCGAGTACCATTCAACACAAGGACAACCTTATAAAAATAGTATGATGTGTTCTCATTTACCTTCTTCACTGGATCTGGCACCATCACACTTGTTCTCTTTCCGAAAGTCAAAATGACATAAAGCGTAAATGTTTTGAATCAATGCAAGACATTGAGGCCACCACCACGGCACACTAAAGATATGAAAGAGGACTTCCGGAACTTTGGTGCAGAAATCTAGAAACTGACTAGGCAAACATTCACACCCTTAGAGAAGTTAGTCAGGGAAGGGATGAATTTCTCAGCGTGGAGGAAAACTTGGAGGTGATAGAAAGTCCGTGCTATGCGCACCATTTATATGTATTGATTTGCACATAATCATTCACTTTCTTCAGTAAAGGACTTGAGATTATAAGCACATAAAAATGAAAATCATAAGTTTTTTTAAATAGGGCAAATTAAAAATAATAAACCATTGTAAACCTTAAATTTTGCACGTATACATATCAATAAAATGGGGAAAAATAATAAAACCTTGGAGTTGATTAATGGGCAAAAATGTATTCCTATGGCCATATGAATTTACTGAAAATGTCATTAGATTTCATTTGAAGCTACCTACTGTACAAAGTGAAAAAGAAAAATTGATGCACCATAAAATTCACTGAGGGTAGAAAAAAATCATTGGCATACAGTCTTTGTATCTAGAAGCCTGAAAGTTAAAACTCAATCTTTTCATTAAGGCATAAAATATAGTTGTGTCTGAGCTTCAGGTCACATACCCAAATGGCTATAAAAAGAGTTTCTATCCTGAAAGAAGGGAACGCTAAGGATAAAGATGTTAAAAAGCAATTTTAAATCCATGAAAAATAAGCCTGATCAGTTCGTGAATTAATTCTCAAAAATCAAAACATCTTGCATTATGAAACCAAAAGCAAATAACTATGAAACTTCCAGCTATTGAAATTCAGATTTTAAACCACACATTGAAATTCTTAAAGAATTACTTTATTGCTTAAGAGTATAATACATGGAAAAAATCAAGAGAAACTACAAAGGAAAAAAAATCAACTTTTGTATATATAAAAAGTGGTCAAGACAAAAGCTAAAAGCTATTCCTGAATCGAAGGAAACACCAAGTATTAATTTTGATTCAGACTAAAATGACCAGACTCATAAAACTTGTTCCATGGAAGCAAAATGAAGAGAGTCCTGAGGATGAAAATAATATCCTAAAGATATTAAACTTTTTATACTTGTTAGGGATCCTACACTGCCACAAAAAGAGGGATATTTCTTATATGGACACTATAGCAGCTGAAGTAGGATAGCTGGAAATTCTTCGTGTGTGTGTGTGTGTGTGTGTGTGTGTGTGTGTGTAGCACTATGGATCAAGGTCAGGGTCTTCATACTGAGCTACATCTTCAACCCATTGTTTTTACTTCAGGTATTTGAGACAGGGTCTTGCTAAGTCACCGAAATTGAGCTACAACTTGAGATCCTCCTGCCTCAGGCTCTCAGGCGCTGGAATTATAGGCCTGCACCGCCAGGCCTACCATAAGCCAGAAATTCTAAACAACCTCCTCTAACATCTTCGTACTAGAGTACTCCTCCCTCCACGCACTCCCACATTGTTGCAGGGCACGAGACTGTGTTAGTCAGAGTTGGGTATTTTAAAGCCTAGTGTACTCTGTTTGCATGTTAGAGGAAGGGAGGGCTGGATGGTTATGCAGTTCTTAACTATAGTAGACTTCTGCAAAAATCGGTTTAATTATTTCCTATGACAAGACCCCCAAAACGTTTAAAGGAAAGCAATAAAATCAAATTGAGACTTTTGTCTTCAACTTTGCCTCCGGTTGTCCTATACAGAGATACTGCAACAGTAAATCCTTTTCTAAAAACAAAGTAATAAGACAAAAAATTAAAACAGAAAAATAGAACAGTATTTTAAAAACTCTTACAAATTTAAAGTGTTCAACAAAGTTTGATTAAACTTCCAACCCAGACTTCAGGGGGCTACAAATGTGATACTGACATTTGCGGCATGTATGCCTGTGAAACAGTAATTTACACACTTAAATTATTGTCACAGAACACTAATGCTTCTCCTCGCTTAGATTCAGTTGTCTTGGAGGTAAGAAAGTGTGATTAAATAAATTAATGAAGTTCTGCCACAGAAAGAGCTGATAACATCCTTAGAATTCGGTACAATGGTGTCACACCATTTTTTAAAAGTGCCGCACAGCATGATGGCACAGGCCTGTAACCTCAGTACTATGAAAGGCTGAGGCAGAAGGACCACAAGTTTGAGCACATGCTGGGCAATTTAGCATCTAAGTGGGACGCTATCTCAAAATTCACATAAAGAATGAGCTGGGAATGTAGCTCAGTGTGAAGGCCCTCGGTTTGATCACTGGTACCCACCCCTGCTCCCCACACATGGTGCTACACAGATCCTAAAAGACTTAGCTTCACTTCCTTCAGCTTTATAATTAATGATTTGAATAAGCATATCAAAAGTATATGAGATGTTCTTAGGAAAATATTTCAGAACCCGAGGAGTGCCATCAAGTGGGCAACCCTTTAACACCACAAATCAGAAAGAGCGAACTCTGTAGAACAGCTCCCATTCTTAACCGGGCAATTCCCCAGCCATTGCGTAGCAACAATAAACACACTGAAATTAGCTTACAACCTCAAGCTCAGTTTACTACTCACTAAAATCCCCTTTGGGTCAATTCCATTCCCAAATAAAACCTAGTTTATTTAAACCGTTTGGTTCCAGCTCAGTGCCCCCATCATCTCTTTTCCATCCTGGGATGGATGACCCACTTGCTCCCTCTTCCCATGCAATTTCTCTGTCCATCCGTTTTCCATCAGTTACTCTTTCTATAAGGGCACCCTCAATCCCTCATCTTCATGAGGTCATACCCAGTCCTCCCTCATCCCCCTAGTTTTTAAGCATCTAACTCCTCCTCTTAGGGCATCTTTACCTTTTCTCACATAAAGATCCGCCCAGTTCGTCCCTCATCTCCACATTTTGATCATCTATTACTTACTCTGTGACCTCTTCGGTCTATCATCCTAAATTCTCCCAAATATGTGTTCAACATTTTCTCAACTGATACTTTCCATGTGTGTATCTCTGACAATCTAATGTTTGTCACACAAAAAGTGCATAAAAATTCTGTCTGGTGTCCTTTTTATTCATTCATTTAACGAATATGCATTGTTCGTTTTCCAGGAGTCAGGCATTGCAATGGAAATAGAAATGTAAATATTGAAAAAGTTAAATCTTGACTATAAAAAAGCAATAACAAAACAGAATGGAGTTCTCAACTTGCTCATCTTTCATTTTTCTATAAAAATATTTGAAATTATCGACTGCCTGACCTTTCAGAAGTGCGTATTCTCCCTTTTCTTTTGTAGAGTTCTACTAGTCCTCCTCTGATCCTTGCTCCTTGGCTTGGCTGACTCTTCTAGAAGTGTGGTCCCTACCTCCTTCTGCACTCTCTCCCCAGGTGGTCTCTTTCTTCTTTCAGGATAGCCTTCTTCTCAGTCTCTTTCTCTACAATTCATTTACTATCCCAATAGACCATTGTGCATTTAAAACAAATTGCTGGAAAGAGGCATGGAAATGCAATTAGGATGAGTCCTGGCTTTAGTGTAGCACAATAGAGTGACTATTGGTTAAAGCAATCGATGATGTATTTCAAAAGGATTAGAAAAGTATGAAGTTCTCAACACATAAAAATGATTAATGTTTAAAGAGCTAGAAATGCTTGTTAAACTGTTATACACGTATACATGTATCAAATTACTACAATGTATCCGTTAAGGATATACAAACATTATGTCTGAAAAAAATAAATTGCTGAATAGCTTCATAGGAGGTTACCTGCATATTAAATTTACACTGTCAAAAACAGACCCCTCATCTTTTCACAATAAAGCGGTTCTTTTCCACACTTCTCTCTGCTAATAAATATTTTAAAATCATGGCAAAATTATTCGCTTAGTACTTTTTACTTGTCATATACTATTATAAAATAATTTATATTTAATGTCATACATACCTCATAACTTTACAAAATGAAAAGTATTGACATCAAAATTTTATAAAACTGGAAAGGGAGACACTAAAAAGTAATTAACTTTCCGAAATTTAATAGCAAGTAAATGAAGGGAGGAAGTTTCCAACCCCAAAACATTGTGTTAAACTGTTAAGGACCAGTAATCCACACATTAAAAATTTGAATTTTTAAAAAAATTATTGCTTTATAATGGCTTATTTTCAACAGTCTTCTGTTAAATACTGAGGCCACTGTGACCCAGTGACTGGGGTTATAAAATGTTAACTAGAGAAGGAAAGTTAGACTTTTTTCTACTTTAACAGACACCAGTGAGACCTGTAAACATCGCCTTTACTGTACAAGATAATTCTCTCTGAGTTCATCCATTCGTTCATTTGCTGCACATCTGCTTGAGTAGTTCCTCTGAGCCTAAATTTGAGGTCAATATGTAATGTGCCATAGAAACACAGAAACAGACAATTGTGAGGTGGGTGGCTCTTTCAAGAACACTCTGTGGGTGCTTTTGAATTTTCATGGTCAATAAATACTTTGATATGATAATTCACCTACTCTGCTTGTACCCTTTGATCATAGGGGCATTAAAGTGTCCCTTTTTATGTCAGTACAAACAGAGACTTATGAGCCTGACAAGAAACTGAAGACATTTGCTCTTTTCATATGAGCAAAGAAGAAATCTTTTGAGATGCATCCATGTATGTATAGCTCACACCCACTCTGTACCAACAAAAGCCCCAGGAGAGCCGATTAGGGAGAATAAACATAACTTGACTTAACTAATGTGTACAATGATGATAATTCCTATTGACACTGAAACTCCAAATTTCAAAGTATTCTGACAAAGTAGCATCATCTTACTTTATACAAAACCAAACACAAAGCTTGCCATTAGCAAAATAATGAACTACACTGTCTGTCACATAGGCATCCATCCAGGCCCCCAATTACACCTTAAACACCACTCCAATGCCTTCCCACCATTTTCTTCTCATTCTATAAATCCTCTAAATTTTATTTTTCTGTCCCTAGTGCCAGTTACCTGGCTCAGAATAGTAGATCCTTAAGAAGAACATGCTTCAATCATTCACTTGTTCACAAATACTCAATACATCCCTAGTATGCACCAGCACCGCGCTAGCCCCCGTGAGTGCAATTGCTTATAAACATATATAGTGCCTCTTTCTTTAGTTGTGGCTTGCCCCACCGCTATCTTGTTTTGGCTGTTGTAACAGAATACCACACACTGGGGGTTTTAATGCGAAGCATTTATTCCTCACATGCTAGAGGCTGAAAGTCCAAGACAGAAGTAACAGCATGGAGCTGGGATCACAGCTCAGTGGTGGGAGTGCTTGCCTAGCAGAAGTGAGGCCCTGGGTTTCATACCAAGTACAAAGAAAGAAAGAAAGAAAGAAAGAGAGAAAGAAAGAAAGAAAGAAAGAAAGGAAGGAAGGAAGAAAGAAAGGAAGGAAGAAAGGAAGGAAGGAAAAGAAAGAAATGAAAGAAGGAAGGAAGGAAGGAAGGAAGGAAGGAAGGAAAGGAGGAAGAGTGTGTGTGTGTGTGTGTGTGTGTGTGTGTGTGTGTGTGTGTCTTGTTTGCCTTGGAGGAACATTGTATAAATACACAAAATGGGGCAAGGTGTCTAATAGAGCTCTAGTCCATCCTGTGTGTGAGGCCCTGGGTTCCATCCCCAGAACAGGTCACAAAAGGAAAGGGCAGCATGGTCAGGTTCTGGTGAAGGCCCTGACTGAGGACTGGTTTATAGGCAAGGATCTTCTCACTGTACCCTTACAAGGGGAAAATCAAGGGGGGAGATGGGGGGGGGAGAGACAGACAGACAGACAGACAGAGCTCTTGTAGTTAGGGCAAGGATCTCACATGAGGTTACCAACTTCATGACCCAACTGTCTCAAAAGTCCACACCTATAATATTTGGAAGCTAGAATTTTAACATATGCATTCTAAGGAGACACAGCATGTGGTCTATAAAAACGATCAACACAGATCCCTACAAATCAGCCAGGAGATAAACATCTTGGATTTACTTTATTGTTTCTTATATCATATGTGTCCCTTTAATGTTAGTTTCTGTTTGCTCTTGTTCAAACTTAGAGGTAGAATTTCTTGAATTGGTAATCAGAGCTCAGTTCATCCACAGCTCTAGTTTTACACTACATGTGGCCTTTGGCAACATATACACTATCTATACTATTCACAAGATCTACGGATCTAGTTTTGCTATTTCTACCTCAACAATAAAATCTCAACCAGACTGCAGTCTCATTGTAGAAACTAAAATCAGACCCTTACCTCCTTTCTTTGAATTCCTGGTCTTATACACCTTTCTTTTGTTCTATTGTCATTTCCATAGTGGCCTCATTTTACCTTTCATCCCTCTTGACTCACCTTCTTTGTTCTCTAGCCTGTACCTTTAAAACCCTGATAATCTTCCCAAGTCCCTCTATGATACAGCCTGAAAACACACAATACCTTTCTTTTTTCCTTTATTTTTCTTTTATCTGTTTGCTGTGCAGGGGGTGCAATCCATGGCCTCTCACCTGTTAAGCAAATACTCCAGCTCTGAGCTATATCCTTATGCCTTACAATATGTTTCTTAATGGATGTTGCATATTACCCAGACTTCCTGAATTCCAAGGCTACCATAGCTATGATGGAGCCCAGCGTTCCCAACTGGAGAGCCTACATTAGTGTTACCGTCAGATTGGCTCAAAGCCAGCTCATCTCCTCTGGAATGTAGGAATCTTCTTCAGTAGTCAGCCTTCTGAAAAACATCATTTTTTCTGGGTCATCTGTTCTTCACAATCACTGTTGTTGTTGGACAAACATCCAAGCTTCCCTGTTTGAGGGGTAAAGCTTTAGTTTCTTGTCCTCACCAAGAAGTTTTGAAACACATTCAAATTTTATGACATAAGACAATGTTCCCATTGTCTCAGTGGAAGACTACTTCCTGCTCCTCAAACATCTCCTGGAAACAAGGGAATATAGTGAAACAAACAATGAATTGGATATTCAAAAATCTGGGTTCTTCTCTTAAAGAATGCCACTGAGTGACTTACAGACTTTGGATGGCTCATTTGCACCAGGCCTCCAGCGTGTCTGCAAGGTTGGTGGTGTCTAGTTCATACTTTCCACAGATCCATTTCTGCAGCCTCTGTGACCAATAAAATAGCTTTCGGTACCCATTTTATCCTGCTGAAAAATCCATATAATATTCATGCTTTTCCAGACCATTATGGCTGTGTTTGGTAGAGCTATACAGAAACAAATAAGCAAAACAGAACACGAAGCTGGCTGCAGGTGCGTCTGTCTCACATTCAGATGCTGCCTAATTCTGGAAGAGCTAACAAGAATTAGTCAATATCTCAGGTAGACTAAAAAGCACCACTTCTGCTGAGGATCTAGAGGTGGAGAAGCCTCCAAGTAGACGATTTTTCTTTTTTAATTAAACGACTCCAGTAGCAGGAACCGAATTACGGTTCCCTTAGACATTTAAATGACTCACATATTTCAGGGCTTGAACATCAGCTCTGTGAATACCTAAAATGGGACTAAGTGAAAATTGGATAACATTTGCTTGACATTGTCATTGGCCTTTTTCTAATGTCAAAGATGGATTTGCATAATTATGCTGAAAGCTAGGAAATCGTGCCCAGCAGGAGGCTCCTGGCTGGTGTTAGGTTTTAGTTTTACTCCAGCTGTGACGCTTAAGAAGAAAATCTTCTAGAAAGGAACACTTGGGGAGTACACTTTCCATGTTGGTGGAGGAACCCTTTGACAGCATTTCACCTTGCATACCGAGTTCCCAGACCTAATTAAAATAGGTCTGATATGCCAGTGATTGACTGAGGAACCTTGTCCTGGTCTGAAAAGAGCTTCAGAGAGTCCAAGTGATGTTACCTCATAAAACTTTTCCTGATTAAAATTCTTTCAAGCTGAGCAGAGGCCTGATAGAAGCAAACTTCTAAAGACTGCCACTGTAACAAGTGTGCGTCTGTAGTACAGCCTAAGGTCACTGCAGTCATGAAATTTGTCTTTTGAATGTGTCAATAAGGGGAAAATGCTGAAGCATGTGAGGCGTCTCCAAACCGTCTCCAAGCCTTACCCCTCTCGTAGGTGCTCACTAACCTCAGGCTCTGTTTACCCAACAGCGGTTTCCATTTCCCAGTCCCCTCTCATGAAGGATTTGAAACCCTTTAACAGTCTAGCAAATTACTTCTCCTGGGATATGTTAAGAAGAACAATGAGGAGAAGAGTAAAACTCTTCGGCTTCTGGGATAAAGCTGCAACTGAAAATGGATATTCCGATTGCTCAGAGAGACATGCGGTTGGGGGCAGCAAGCTCAGTGGGCACTTGTGAGACCAGTATTTAGTTCAGCAATAAGATTAACTTTCCAAAGCGATGCTTCAATGCAGACCTAAAAAAAAAATATTGGCCATGGAGTTTGAGGACTTAACAAAGCCTTATGTGCTGCTTGTTCACTCTCCCGTTGGTTAAAAGTATTTATTTATGTTTTATTGTGTTTTATTTTTTTCTGAGATGAGGCCTTCCTACATTGCCTAGACTGGTCTTAAGCTGCTGGATTCATGTGATCCTCCCACCTTAGCCTCTCCAGTAGCTCACACAGGCCAAAAGGGATTTCTGTATCACATCAGAGTTTCACTATGGAATTCATAAGTACCTAGGATTATGTCATAGGAAAAAACACAGGTGAAAAGTAGCTCTTTCCCATTCAATTTTATTACTTATTAGATTCAACTGTGGTTGTTTCTTTTGTTTTACTGCTTCTGGGATACCACGGAGCACAGTCTGCACATACAGTGCTCTGACTGTGATGCCCTGTGTCACATAGAGGGGAACTTCGGACATACTTCCCAAGCCACAGAGCAGATCATGCCTCTTAGCTTACTTCTGGTTTGAACCAGAGGTTGCAACTTGCTAAACAGCCAACACCTTATAACAATCTCGTAAACACAGAGCAAACAGATACACTGCTTCTGAATTTCTGATTTTTTTAAAATGGCAAATATGTAGCTTCTAAGGCGAAAAGGAAATGGCAGACATTGCGCTCATGTAGCACAAAGCCTTTTTAGAACCGTTATTTCATTTAACAGTCATAGTAACACAATTCTGTCCTTTGTGATTGGGGTGGGAATCTCTCTCTCTCTCTCTCTCTCTCTCTCTCTCTCTCTCTCTCTCTCTCTCTTTCTGATGACAGGGTCTTGATCTGTAGCCCAGGCTGGTCCTAAACTCACTAAGGAGCCCAGGATGGCCTTGGACTCATGGTAATCCTCCTGCCTCAGCATCCTGAGTGCTGGGATTACAGGCATGCGCCACCATGCCCACCTTATGTGGTACTGGAGAGTCAAACTAGGGTATTTTAGCACCTGACATAGTGCTTGCCAAGCGCTTTGACTGCTGAACCATTCCTTAAGCCCAGATTCTCTTTGACTCATGTTTTCAGAAAGTTAAACATTGTACAGAAACAGTACCTATTCAGGTTGTCCAGTGAAAATGATGTGAATGGAATGGGAATAAGTAACATCCAGTAACATTATCTGCCACGTGATCAATGTGCAGTTTGACCTAAAGCATCAGAATACACACAGATTTAAGTCTGAATTCACTTGGATTCCATTACTATTTCCTGATAAATTAAAATTTGTTCCTCAAGCCTGGCTTGGTGACACATGCCTGTAGTTCTACCAGCTCAGGAGGCAAGACAGAGGGATCCCTTGAGCCTAGGAATTTGAGACCAGTCTGGGCAACCCAACAAGATCCTGGATTTAGAAAAGAAAACAATAAATAAACTAAGATAGAATAAAGTGCTCTGCAAGCAAGTTAGGGGTCATTTTCGGAAGGCTTTTTATTAACCATCAGCTCTCCAACTAACAATTGTTGAATAAATAACCTCTTCCTGTGTATTCACTGTGAGAGATACATTTCAAAGCCGAGATATTCTGTAATATCTACTAGAGATAATTTCTAAGATCTAAAATAGCCACGTTCTCTAATCTCTCTGGAGTCTGACAAGAAATGCAAATTAACACAAACACGAGGACACTTCCTGGTGCCTTTCCTTCAGAATTGTCTTAAAAGAAAAATAAACAAATAAAACAAAATGGAAGCTACAGCACATTCCATGAAGGCAGTCTTTTCAAAACAAAGAATGAGAAGTTTGCACCATTTTTAGGAAAACTTTGCTTTCCTTAGAGATATTTAAAGTAACCTAATATTCCATATTCTAAATGTTATTTCTATTGGGGAGAAAGATTTATTCATCAAATTGTATTGCTGAAAAATAGCTACTAAACCTTCTAGCTGAAATGTGTTTGTATGAAAAGCTGCACTCTGAAGAAGGTAATTACTACTTTAATATATTTCCACTGCCACTGCTCAATTCTCATTTTCTTAGTTTCAAAAGAAAAACAGGCTGAAATAATGCAACTCTTATTAGCATATGAATACAAACCTAATTGTTCCTTTTTGATTCTAAAAGGTAATTGGAAATGTCTTCTATATAAATAGGTTAAGGAATGCGAGGCCCAAGCAATTATAACACTTTCATTTTGAAAATTGCAACCTTATCTCATTGTATTCTAGTAACACAAAAGCCACCTGTCATACTTCACTTTCCTCGGAATATCTGTTACAGGAATATGTGTACAATAGTGAAAACAAGGCAACTCTGAAGTCAATTATAGCAGAGTTGGTCAGGGCCCTGTAGGCCTCTGTAATATGGTACATACTCAAGTTGCATCAAACAAAGCCAAAGGGATATCTCAAAAGTGAAAAAGAAAAGCAAAATGGTTACTTCACACCAAGCATACCTTGAAATAATACCCAGGCTTTACTTTTGTCATTGTTGTATCCGGTTTCCTTTTGAACTAGACAAACCCTCTCAGAAAGTGGCATAGATTGAATGCTCTAGAAGTTTCTCCAAAATCTCTTCAATGACCATTGCTAAAACTCAACAACAGCAACAAAAATGCTTCTACCTAACACTGCAAATTTCTTCTTCTTCTCAGCTTAGAAAAGGCCTGCCACATTTTAAAAACATGTACTACTGACTGAGAAGAGGTTAGTTAAATTTGCTTGATGATTACAGTCATTTTTAAAACATTGAGCTCATTTGTATATATGATTGCTCAACCTGTTAAAGTAAAATATTCTATTGAATATCTAGGGGGTTTTTTGTTTTGTTTTGTTTTGTTTTGTTTTTGTGACACATTGCCAAATCCTAGTTTGGCTGATTGTATTTGTTTGGATAGAATGTTATATGAATGACTAATCAAACTGCCATTTCATAAACCCCGTATATATGAATTTTGTAATTTCTTTGCTATGCACGCTTTTTATTTTATGTATCCATTTTCAGCATACTTGTTTTATGTTATACTGACATCTATGGACTCCATAAAAGAATTTCAGGGTTTTCTTTTTAGAAAAATTACATTAACTGCTTATAAGCAACTTAATATGTATGCCAAGTACACAAACTGAGGGTCTCCTGATTTATTTGCATATGATCCAATAGTTGATTGTTGAACTTTATTGCTTGTATCAAAATAATTATAAAGTTCTTCTCCCTGTGCACAGTCAGAAGTTGAGAAAGATATAATGAATACATTTCCATTAGTGGAGAATTAGGCTGTCTTTCTCATTAGTCAGACAACACGGAAGAGTCTGTCAGTGCATATACTTCTACTTACGATATCCATTCAAAAATATCCATCGTTGTAATTATTGTATTCTAAATATTGCATTAACGACTAATGATACAATAACGAATACACTGTACACTGGGCTCATCCTCAAGGAACTCACAGGCAAACATAGAGGACAGAGAAATAAAACATGTAAGGCAGAAAAGAGTATGAGAAGAACTTTGTGTGTCAGAATAGGCTGTAACAATACTATGGCAAGCTTCAAGATTTCAGTGACTTAACTCAGTAAACTTCTTTTTTTCTGGTCACTCAAGTCAAAGTCTATCTAGTCAGGAGGACAGAAAGGAGCCTGTGCTGGAGTCAGACGTTCAGGGCCCCTAATGTCTTCAATCTTATACTGCCACCACCTTCAGCACTTAACCTCTAAGATTATTACGGAGGGGAAAGAGAGACTGCATGGAGAAGATACAGCTGCTGCTTGTTACCTGCCTGAACTCAGAAGAAACACTTCTGTGGGACAGAACCAGTCACTCAGTCCCGCTTGGGTAAGGGGAAACTGGGAAAGGCCAACAATTACTGATACCTAGATGTAACTAGTGGTAATTAGATAACTTGTTAACTAGAAGAAACTGAATATAACTACAGAAAGCCAAGAAGTAATTTTTTAATCCTCTCAAATTCTCGTAAGTGACAATTATAGAACACTAGGAAAAAAAATAGGATAAGTTAATTACTAATGAGCTAAGTAGAGAATTAGAGTAACTGGAGTGAGACAAACAGCTCATAATGATACTTTAATCTCAAATTTAAATTTTCATTTATTGCTTAAATAAATATTTATAACTAAATATAACCAGTAGAGATTACCCAACTAGTTAGCTACAAATAACCAAATACTTATGATAGAAAAGCAAAAAATCATTTCGTTTTAATCTAGTTTCTTATTTCATGTTAGAATAGCAAGTGAAAATTGTAGAAAACTAGAGGCAGAGAAATGATATAATCAGTAAGGTGGTAACAAGCTAACTAACAGATATTATACACAACCAGAATAATAAGCATAGGGCTCAAGGATCAGAATTGCAAATAGTCCACTCAATATTAATACCTTCTTACTTGAATAACTACATGTCAATAGACATAAGTAGTGGCAAATAAGTAAATTGTTACCTAGAGATAACTGGAATCACAAAAGAATGCCCAAAAGTCTAAAGAACATATTCTTATTCTCACTTTGTGAGCATCACTCACCTCTGGATTTCCATATTACTGTAATATATCTCCTGCTAGGATGCCCCATTATTTTATTGTAAAACCCATTGGCTCTTACTTCACACTACCTTGATGTTAGCAACCAGATTCTTCATCGGACGGCTATTCCCAAAGTTTGTGTCCCAATATTACTGGGACTTTAATATTGCTGTATTAGCATTCATTGGTAGTGGGCTATGAAGAGTCAAGTATAGAGTGTTGTCCCATTTACGTAAAAGGAGGAGAAATTGTTAAAGCACAGAATATACTTGAGGAATGAAGAGTACCAGGTAACCAAAATGCAGTTAACCAATCTGATCAATATGACAATGGCAATTATGGAAAGGACATTTGCAAGTAACAAAAATCCAATTCAAAATCATTTGAAGAAGATACACATGATGGCAAATGGTGTCATCCACCATTCTGGGAATCTGAGATGAGGATTACAACTTGGATCCCAGCCTGGGCAACTCAGCTAATTAGCAAAACCTGGACTCAGGGCCACAGATACACTTCATCATGAAAGTCCTAGATTCAATCCCCAGTACTACAATTATTAAGAAAAAAGACTTTGACTTGATAGATAGATAGACTTTGACTTGAGTGGATAGCAAAAAGAAGTTTATTGATTTAAGCCACTGAAATTTTTAAGCTTGTTATAGCATCGTTACAGCTTATTCTGATACACATACAGTGTCAAACATACAGTGTCCACCTCTGAAAAAAGAGTGGACACAGATGTTCACTAATTCCACCAGCCCTGTGTTTCTAATGTGTTACAGAATTTGGAATTCATGTATTTACAAAAAAGTGTTAATAAATAAATAAATAGATCACTTAAAGAGAAAAGGAAATGACTGATTTATATGACTGAGAAGTTCTAAATAGGTCTGTAATAGCTGAACCAGACAATCAAATGACATTTTTGAAAGCTTAACCTTTGCCTTGGCTTTCCTTTGTGTGTTGTCTTTTACATCTTTCTTTTTTCCCCATTTTATTGATATGTATTTATTATCTTATACTGATAGGTTTTTTATGTGACAGAGATGTCTGTGATTTCCTCTTTTTTTCTTGATTTATAACCTAATAAGTGGCCATTTTTCTCTAGTTCAAGTGGAAATTTTCACAGATGGTCTCTAGGTGTGGTTGGCCAAATGTTCAACCAGAACAACCAAGAGAGCTAAAAACATTGAGTTCAAAGTTTGGAGGAGCCTGGATCTGAAGTCATCACTGTGGCCAGCCTGTAGGGCATTGCAGTTATCAACTGCTTCACCAGAATCACATTGGACAAGTGGGGGAGCATTTAAAAAAGAAAGTGGGGGTACTGAACAGAAAAACCAGCATACATCAGTTACAGGGCAGAGGTACTAGGCACTAGTAATTTTCTGAGCAAAAAGACCCAGGTTCCAACTTCTGTTTAGATGTTTCCCAGAGGTTTGTTACAGATTGGAATTGTTTATTCTAGGATATTAGTTGCTAAAAGCTACTGTGTTGTTAGAATTTTTGCAATAGACATGGTTAGTATTGAAAGATTAAAAAAAAGTGAAAAGCACATTTGGTGGAGAATGACGTGTTCGTTTTTTGTTGTTGCTTTATTTTGACAGGGTCTCACTCTGTAGCCCAGGTTTGTCCTGAACTCACTATGTAGCCCAGGCTAGCCTTGGTTTCACAGCTAACCTTCTTCCTCAGCCTCTCAAGTGCTGGGATTACAGGTGTGTGCCACCACACCCAGCTTTATGTGGTACTGGG
Source organism: Ctenodactylus gundi (assembly GCA_004027205.1). NCBI lineage: Eukaryota > Metazoa > Chordata > Mammalia > Rodentia > Ctenodactylidae > Ctenodactylus > Ctenodactylus gundi. The sequence goes on along the minus strand of PVKB01000559.1, from coordinate 255,126 downwards.
GAATCAAAGTAAGGGCCTTGGACTTGCTGGGCAAGTATTTTGACTGCTGTGCCATTTTCCTTCAGCCCACGGTATAGTACATTCTCGATAGTGGTGAAATAGGTATCAATATAAAAGACGTCTCTTAGGGGTAGTAATTCTACTTGCGTATTTTGATATAGCAGGTATAAAAGGGAGTCACTGCTGAAAAACCTAGAAATAATATACAGAGGAGAAATGTGATGAATACAATGTCAAAGATAGGCTTTCCAGACACAGGAGACGAATTTGGATCACAACCGAACATGAGATTGTCAGGGAAAAATAAGGAGCAAGTCATCTGCCTAAGGATGACTGTTGCACAATAGATTTTTGGAAGGATCCAAAATCAAGACAATGATGGTATCATCACCCAAATTTCATGACTCGTTATGGTCAAATTCAAAATTACCAAGGTCCATAAACAAAACAGTTCTGGATACAAATAATTGTATGATACACATCAAGCACTTAACACAAAGAGTATGTGTTAAAGGTCCAAACAGTGGCTCTGTTGTTGTTATTACCATATACGCGGCATAAAGCCAGGTGTTTTATATACATGATATGACAATACGCTTATTTAAATAGATATTGACACTTTATTTTAAATAATTTGTTAGCACTAACAGAAAGGGCCATTTGCAGAGATGGAACTGAAATCTAGGTCCAACCGAATCCGAGGTTTGTGTTTTTCTCTTTATGCTCCAGGTTGCACACTAAAATTTGGAAATATCCCACAAAACCTAGAAAAGCTAGGAAACATTTGATATATTTTTTGGTGAGGATGGTGTGACCCTGTGCAATCAACAATTGGGATTTTTTACAATAAGAAAAATGTGATATCAACAAGGTTGAACTGACATTTCTGAACTTCTTCCTCGAATTGATGCTATGCTTAGATTGGCACAGAACAAGGTGTTCTACTCAAATAAACAAACAACCAAACAAAAACATTGCTGGACATGAGGTTATTGTTAAATTTGACTGATAATTGCTATGCTAGCCTTTTAATGAAAGAAAATGGCTATAAATCTGTGGAAGGCTCCAAGGCTGTTACAAAAAGTAGGATCTGACTTGGTCTTCACATTGGGCCTATTGAGTCTGAAAGATAATTGTCTTCTCACCTTCCTCCAAATTTATATCAGTTTGTTTATCTTTCACAGACCCAGGCAAGATAAAGCAGTCTAGGAAGCCATCCAGCTGGGACAGAGATGGCTTTGAAGTCTCAATAATTGATATTGAACTGAAATGAGGAGTAGAGTTTTAGCTTTGCAAGACAAAAAGAATCCTGCAGGTTAGCTGAACAAAAAATACAAATATACTTAACATAACCGAACTAGACACTTAAAATGATGACTATGATGGCAGGTATATTTTACTACACTTAAATTTTTTTAAAAATTAGAGTAACTAAGTGAAAAATTTCCTCTCCTTTTTCGTGTCCTTCTTAAGAATCTCCACCTCGATTTGATTTCCATTCAATCTGTTTTCCACACTACAACTATAATAGTGCATCTAATCACAGCATCCTCTATTAATGCTAGAGGAAAAGAGTGTGAGCCTCTTCATCTAAACTCCCTCCCTGACCCACCTCCTAACGCCGCCACAATTTGTACCTCTGATCTGGCTATATCAAATTGGTTTTTTTTTCATAAGGTAATACCATGATACTTTTTTTTTCATGAGGTAATATCATGATACTTGTCTCTGCCTGAGATCCTTTCTCAAAATACCTTCTCTGACTGCTAAACACCCGTCTTTTGTAGCTCAAATTAGTGCCTGCTCTGTGGGACTTTTTTGATCAAGCGAAACATGACCTACCCTACCCCTTTACCTGGTAAAACGCTCTAATACTACCGGGAACATCTACACTGCAATGGTTCGTTTATATGTCCTTCAATAGAATGCAAGGCCTCAAAAGCTCATTCACCTTTATATTTCCAGGTTCAGAACAGAGCGCCTCTGCCTAGGAATCAGTGCATGGTGGTCAAGTGAGTAAATGAAGGCCTGGAAGTGGAAACACAGACTTCACAATTTTTACCCTCATTTCCACTATTGCTATCCATAAAATTTCCAAAATTAAAAAATAAATCCTTTAGGGAAGCTCTGTGTGGTCAGGGCATAATGTTTAATGATGGGAAAAGGGGGGGAAGGTTGGCAAGTGGCCTGCACGCCTAAATCTCTCCTTTCTTTCTTTTCTTCTCCTTGACGAGCCCACTTCTGTGCTGGACAACAAAGTGTGTTCTCTTCATATTGCCTTGGTGAGAAAGGACTGAATCCTGTGGTAAGGGGCAGCCCTGGTGGGGTCTTTCAGGAACAGGGAATTTTGCTTGGGCTTTTGTGTTAAAATTAAACTTCATTTTTCATTAACATGTTTATATATAGGATGTACAATATTTTGTGGCTGTTGTAGTGCTGAGGATGGAACCCAGGATCTGCCACATGCCAAGCACCTACTTTGACTATGCACCCCAGCTCGTGACATGCAGTATTTTGCTTCAAGAATATTATGACTTAAATATCCTTGAGTGGACAGGTTTGGGACTGTGGTCATAGTTTATAGCATTGTTTACATAAGAAACTTGTTTCTAAGTTCAAAAAAAAATAAAACTCCGGACCTGTAACATGATTTTTGAATTTTTTTGGTGTAAATTAAGTATATTAATGGGACCCTAAGGATATATGAAAATGAACAGTTTTGATTAGAGAAAAGTTACTGCAGAAACATTAACTCTCACATTACAGACTTTGTGACTAGATGGTGGTAATCACATTTCATAATGCCCAAATTCTCCATTTTTGCAACTAGTTTGAAATTGTAAAACAAGGCAATTTTACTGAAATTGAAAAATGTAGATTTCCTTTTTATCCCAGTCAGTAAAGGTCCATCCTCCTATATAAGGAATTTTTTATTATGCAAGATGTCTGCAAGTTGCCTGAGGACATAAGCAGCCTATAAAAGTGACATGCCTTCTCTCAAACACTTTTACAGCAAAATATCAGACCGTTCTAATGACTCACTGACTTACAGTTTGTCACCAGGGGAAACTAGCCCCTAAAATAAAGCAGCCTTCCTTAGGACTCTCTCTGCATAAACAGATGTAGCTGAAGACCTGTATGACCATTTCCCTCCCCACGGCCAAATGTTTGTGATGTATCACTACACAGTCGAAGGTTGCAAGACAATATGCATGATTGGAGACGAAATAGTTCATTTACTGACACCACACAGAAAACTTGAAGGGAGGCTTTGTTAAAAAAAAAAAAAGAAAGAAATTTAAAACTGCTTTTAAGACTCAACTGTTTTGTTAAAAAAAATATACTTATCAGTCAAATAATGACAGTCTGCCAATCACATCCCAATCCCACTCTCCCTGTTTTCAAGAGTTTGTCTTCATATTGCCTAATTAGCATTAAACTATTTTCAAAGCAACAGAATTACATTGGTGTTATGTGTGACTGAAATGTGTGACAGTTGTTTTGATTATAGTTCCAAGGCTCCAGTTATAACTTACCAGCTAACACTCCTTCATTCAATACAGCCTTGTGTCTACATGATGTAAAACAAATGGTAGGCCACTAAACACATACCGAGCTGATCAGAAACCTGTGGAGTAAATCATAGCTTCACAACTTGAAATCACTCTTGTCTTTTCTTCTTTTGAGACCTTCTCACTCTATAGTCCAGCCTGGTCCGGAACTCACTAGGTAGCCCAGGTGGGCCTCAGACTCACAGCAATCCTCCTGCCTCAGCTTCCGAGGTGCTGGGATTACAGGCATATGCCACCATACCTAGCTATTATGTGGTGCTGGAGGATGGCACCCAGGCCTCGCCCTTCCCAAGAAAGTGCTGTAACCCCTGAACTATATCCCCGGGCTCTTGAAATCATTCTGAGAAGCACAGTTGAGGCCTGCTCTGTGCCAATGTCGTAATGTTGAGGAATTGTCTGGGCCATTCTCTCACAAATTGTCTCAGTACCCAGCATATTTCCTTGTTTAATATTTACAAATATAAACTCTGAAGGAAGATGTCAGGTCTTCTGAGATGGACAAACTTTACCTCAGTTTTTTTCTAATTTCATTATCTGATTCACACACATGTAAATGAATAAGCTACCTAGACAAAAATAAGCTTTCTGTGTTTTTGCAAGTATCTCCCCAAGGAGTGTCTTAGAACACAAGTTGAGAGGATTGTTCTGTCTGGTGACTCAGAGCAGGGCCAGATTCAAAACAAGCAATATATTAAGTGATCTGAGAAGAATAAGATGGAGGAAAGTCTGAAGTACTCAAGTCAAATAACGGAAGATCTGAAGCCTCGGCCTTGCTTTTTTTACCTCTACTTTTTTTTTTTTTTTTTTTTTTTGTCACTACTAGAGATCGAATCCAGAATGTTCACACTGAGATAGATCCTCCAGGCTTTTTTATTTTTCATTTCTTACTTCACAATTTACTAGGGTTCCTCAGGCTAGGCTCAAACTTACAATCGTTCTGTCTCAGCCTCTGAAGTGCTACAATTTCAGTCCTGCACCTCTCTACCCTGCCAGGCCTTGCTTTTTACTTTCAGATATAAGGCCTTCTCACTATGCAATATCTTCAGCCTGTCTTTTGGTTTAATTTTTCCCCGAAAGTTATTATGTTTATTAGTATGTATTTGTGATATGCAATAGTTCCATTTAACTTGAGAAACTGGTACACAAACACACCCCATATCATCACCTTCACTTTCCCTCCCCGTTTCCAACTCTCCTGCTGCCTCCCACCTCCTCTCTTCCTTTCCACAAACCCATCTGTGTTATGTGGCTCTTTTACTTGTTTATACTTTGAGTTGCTTTTATCAAAGAAACCACGCACTATTTCATGTTCTGGGTCTGATTCATTTCACTAAACACAATAGGCTCAAGGTGCATCCATTTCCCTGCTTATAACAGGGCAGTACACCATTGTTGTGTATATATTCCACATTTCCTTTATTCCTTGCTCAGTTGATGGCCATATGACAGCTTCCATGATTTGGCATTTATGAGTTGTGATGCTGTTGATATAAAAATGTGTATGAAGGTATCTCTGTTATATGATGCTTTAACTCTTCTAGAAATTGTTATGGTTTGGATCTGTAATGTCCTCAAAAACCCCATGGATTTGGATATTATGAATTATCTATGGACTTTAGGAGATAGGGCCTGGTCAGGAGGCGTAGATCTCAGGTATATGGTGGAGGATAGGCGTATGATAGATTAGATTACAGATGTGTGGCTTGGAAAGATATAAACTTCTACCTCAGCTTCTTCTGGATCCCCGGATTCTACCTCTTGCAATGCTATGAGCAGCTGTTCTCCATCAGATCCTTCCTGCCATTCCCAGCCAGCCATGAGTTGACTGAGACCTTCTGAAACTGTGAGCCAAAATAAATCTTTCCTCCCTTAAGTTGTGGATGTCGGGTAGTATGGCAGTTATTCCCAGCAATCATTGGAAGTTATATCTGGCAGTTATTCTCAAAAGTGAATAATTACTAATACAGAAATCTACTCAGAAAAGGAATACCTGGGTCAAATGGAATACATATTTTTCAGGGTTTTTTTTTTTTTTTGAGGAATCTCCTTAATGTTTTCCACAATGGTTATACCCGTTTACAATTCCATCAGCAACATAGAAGGATTTCTTTTTTCCACATTCTCTCCAATACCTGTTGTTTTTCAAATTCTTGGTAATAGCCATCATTACTGGCCTAAGATGGAATCTCAATGTTATTTTGATTTGCATTACTCTAGTGGCTAAAAGTGCTGACCATCTTTTCATGTACTTGTTGGCCATTTGTGTTTCTCCTTCTGAGAACTGTCTATTCATTTCAATTGCCCATTTTTTATTGGGTCTTTTATGTTTGAGAATCTATCTTCTTTTTCAATCCTTTGCATATTCTAGTTATTAGCCCTGTGTCTGTGGCAAATTCTTTTCCCAGTCCATCAGTTCTCTCCTCATTCTGTAAATTGTTTCCATTGATGGGCAGAATCTTTTTTAATTTGATATAATCCCAGCTGTTGATTTTTGGTGTTATCCCGTATGCAAGTTTCTATTGAGAAACTTTTTGCTCATGTCTATGTCTTCAAGAGTTTTCTCTATTTTGTCCTCCAGCAGATTCTCTTTCTATTTTAACATGTAGGTCTTTGATCCATTTTTATGTGATTTTAGTATAGGGTGAAAGATGTGGATCTAGATTCATTCTTCTGCATGTGGATAACCTGTTCTCCAAACATCATTTGTTAAAGAGACTATCTGTTCTGTAATGCATGTTTTGGGCCCCTTTGTTAAAGATCTGGTAGTTGAGGGTGCTTGGTGTTGACTGTACACCCTCAAATTCTGTTCCATTTATCTACCTGTCCTACTTTTTGTGCTACTACGGTATGACTTTTGTCACTTTTGCTTTGAAATGAAACGATGTCCACAACTGATTATAATTTTCAGATAGATTCTCAATAAGGCACTAAGCTGCCCAGGCAGGGCTTAAACTTGCAATCCTCCTGTCTCAGCTTCCTAGAATGCTGACATTGCAGGCCTATACCACCAGGCCTGGCTTGGTCCTTACTTTCTAAGATGGGCAAAACTTGTGTTAAATCTATGCATCAATCTCTGAACTCACCCTCTCAAAACAGAACATACACCCAGTTACTTTCCAATCTCTTAAGAGCCATCTAGCACTTGTTATCACATTTAGCATAGACAGCTCTTTTGACTAATATAACTAGTATTATGTTTTGTCTAAACAATTGAATTATAATCTACTTGAACAGAGAGACTTTATTACTTCTGTTTGGAATAGCTGCTGTACCATGTTGTTGTGGTTAGGATCTGGAGTGTCCCCCAAAAGTGTCATGTATTTTGATGGGACCATGTAATGTTGGTGGATTGGGATCTGGTCTGGAGGAGCGGATTGCAGTTAAGTTACGATTAACGGTGTGTAGTGGCCACACCTGGATGCAGGAGGGACTGGTTACTGGGTGGAGACCTGAAAGGATACATAAGCTGCACCTGCCTTCCTGGAGGGCGGGGACTAGTCTCTTACTAGCCTCAGCTCGGCCTCCTGTTTGTCCGGGGAAGCTGCCTCCACCTCTCTGCCATGTACTTCGATTGTTGCCGGCCACCCCTGAATGGACTGTGACCTTTGAGACTGTGAGCTAAAATAAACCTTTCCTTTCCTAAGTTTGTGGGTGTCAGGTATTGAGTCACAGCAATGAAAAAGTAACTAGGACAGAAATGTCATGTATCTTTTTTCTTTCTTTCTTTATATATTTTTATTTATTGGTTTGTTTGTTTGTTTGTTTGACAGGGTCTCACTCTGGAGCCCAGGTTGCTCCTGAACTCACTATATAGCCTAGGCTAGCCTTGGACTCTTGGCAATTCTCCTATCTTACCCTCTACAGGATTGGAATTGCAAGAATGTGCTGCTATGCCCAGCTTATGTGGTGCTGGAGAATCGAACCCAGGGCCTATTGCTTGCTAGGTAAGCACCTTACCCACTGTGTCATTCCTCAAGCCCTGCGTCTTTTTTCTTTCTGCTGGATATTTTAATTTTTCTTTGCTTGCTAACACAGGATTGTACAGACGGTAAAAGCTTCAAAAACAGAAGCATGACTCTGTGTTAGCTTATCACTTCAGTGACAAAATACTTGGGAAAATCAACTTAAAGGTGAGAAGATTTATTTTCAATCATGATTTCAGGGGATTCATCCCATGGTCACCTAGCTCCATTGTTTCTGATCTGTGATGAGGTAGTCCACCATGGCAGAAGAATATGGGAAAGGAAAGCTGCTCATCTCATGGGAACTAATGGTCTGGTGATGAGATATATCCCCAAGGACATGTTCCCAGTGACCTACTTCCTCCAACTGGGTCCCACCTTCTAAAAGCCCATTCAGCTCTAAAATTATCAGTGGATCTATATGTATCTCTGTTTTGTGCTGCTTTTGAAGCTTTTGGAAAGATACCAAGAAGAGGTATCTCTGGGACAAATGAAATATTTATTTTCAGCTTTTTCAGAAATTTTCATACTGTTTTTCATAATAGTTGTACCAGTTTACAGTCCCACCAGCAATGTGAAAGTGTTCCTTTTTCCCCACCTCATCAGCATCTATCGCTATTTGAGTTCTTGATATACGCCATTCTCACTGGGGTAAGATGGTATCTCAATGTGGTTTTGATCTGCATTTCTCTAATAGTTAAGGATGTTGAACTTTTTTTTTTCATGTATTTACTGGCCATTTGTGCTTCTTCATCTGAAAACTGTCTACTCATTTCAATTGCCCATTTTTTAATGGGGTCTTTGATTTTGCGGGGTCTATTTTTCTTCAGCTCTTAGTATATTCTAATAATTAGGCTTCTGTCTGAGATGTAGGTGGCAAACATCTTTTCCCATTCTGCAAATTTTTTTCTTCATTCTGTTGTTTCCTTTGCTGTGAAGAAGATTTTTATTTTGATATAATCCATTTCGTTGGTTCTGGGGGTTATTTCTTTTGGATCAGGTGTTCTATTGAGAAAATCTTAACTAACAACAGCTAAATTGTGAAAGGTGCTGAAACATCAATCAACAGACCAATGGATTTTTAAAAATGTAATATATATATATATAATATATATATATATTATATATATAAAACAATGAAGTACTATTCTTTCATATATTTCATATAAACAAATTTCTGTTATTTGTAGACAAATGGATACAACTTGAGACCATAATGTTTAGTGAAGTTAGACTAATAAGGTAATATTACATGGTTTCTCTAACATGAGAAACCCAGAATACAAATAAATAATAGTGTCAAATAGGTGAGATATTTGGAGTTGAGGAAATAAATGAGGGAGAAAGAGAGTGAGAAATGGGGGAGGGAGATTGTAAACTTGATGCAATATATATGTGTAAACATTGTGTATCACATATATACATTAATAGAAATGGTGAAAATGGTAAAAAAAATCACCAGTGGATCAACCTATTGAAGAAGCTGTGTGCTCATGCTCTGATCACTCCTATAGATCCCCGACTCATCATTGGTGCATTTGGACCAACCCTTCAATACATGAGTTTTAGGGGGAACCTTTAATTATAATCCATAACACTCTGCCTTTATTGACTTAATTACTATCCTTCTTGCCTGTTCCTCTATTTCTTTCCATAGGTGATGTCATCTGCTCTCAGGATTTGAATCATCAACAGTGAAAATAGTGATAGTTTCCAGCCCCAAAGAATTCTAGCCCTAGTTCCCAAGATTGACTGATAACTTACATAATTTGCTGCCATCATCTAGTTAGATGGAAACAAAATACTTTTCTAACTCCCAAACTGACTTTTGTACTGTAAATTCAGGTATCTGCTAATGGAGCACAAATCTTCAAATTATCCTAAGTTCAGTGTGTTTCTGCAAACATGAATTAGGTGCTTACCATTAACAAGATATTGACCAGTCCATAAATCTTGCTGTCTTCTTTCAATCTTTCTTCTCATTGGTTGGGTTCAGTCTATCATGAAGTTCAGTAAGTTTTTCCCTTGAAATGTCATGTATAGTCCACCTTTCCCTCTATTCCCTTTGTCAACCCCTCCAATGGTGCCAGGACCAGAGATTTTATGCCTAGGACAGACTGCTAACTAGCCTCCATTCAGGCTTTTTCCTTCCATTGTGATTCTCAAACTTTGCCACTAAGCATCTCTTAACCTAAATAGATTTAAAAGACCTATTATAATGATCTTTTAAAATCAGAATCGCTGGGGTTAGGAGCCAGGCACCAGTAGTTCAAAAGCTTCCCCGCACAGCAAAATTTGATAACCTGTGTTTATTTCATTCTGTTTACTACTACCAGAACATCTACAGACACTGTGTTCATTGTGATTTCTTGAATCAAAAATTTTCTTTTCTTGTTGTGGTACTGGGTATGGAACCCACTGACTCCACATTCCCAGCCCCTTTTTATTTATTTATTTATTTATTTTTTAATTTTGAAACAGGGTCTTTCTAAGTTGTCCAGGATGGGCTATAAATTTTAATCCACCTGCCTCAGCCTGCCTGAGTGTTGAAATAACACCACCATGCCTGGCTTAAAAAAAAAAAAAAAAACTTGTATTATATTCTATTGACCAACTTTGTGACTCTTACAATCTGATTCAGTACTCCCTCGTGAAATGTGGCTTTCTACCTTCATTACCATCTGCTGGAATTCTTTTCCCCTGTCTTTCTAAATTAAACATTTCCTTCAAGACCTTGCTTATCCAAGAAGTTTACCCTAAGGAATCTACACCACAATTATCTACCATCTAGGTAAAATAACCCTTTGTGCCTACATAGTCACTTACTAAGTATCACCTTGTATTTTAATATATTCTGCTCTTCTGTCTGTCTGTCTCTCTTTTTTTGAGACAGGGTCTCTTTCTGTAGCCAAGGCTGGTCCTTCATTCACTTTGTAGCCCCAGGCTGGCCTTGGACTCAGGACAATCCTCTGGCCTCAGCCTCCTGAGTGCAGGCATGTGCCACCACGCCTGGCTTTATGTGGTGCTGAGGAATAAAACTAAGGGCTGTGTGCTTGTAAGGTAAGTGCTTTAACTGCTGAGCCATTTCTCCAGCCCCTCTCTGTCTCATTTTCCAAATTAGTCTTTATGTGCTCAGGGAGAGGCGCTATATCTACCATATGCCACCTTTATATTTAGGATTGCACAGAGTATTCAAGGCACCCACAGCCTGGGGATGGTGGCGGACTCTTATAGTGCCAAATGCTCAGGAAGCAGAAACAAACCCTAGGAGTTCAGGGCCATCCTAAGTAACACAGTGAGAGTCTATCTCTTAACAGAAAACAAAATACATAAATATATTAATTGATGTCCATCCCATCATAAAGGATACTTCCATCGGCATGTAGCTAATTTTTGTCCTTATCAAGTTATAGTATAATAAAACTAAACTCTATACTTACTTTACTTTTGTCAGTAAACAACTTGACAGAAAATACGGCAGCACTTTCAGGTGGGCTGCTTGTCGTGAATAGCTCCTGAGGACAGCCCAAGCATGTACATATACTCTACAACAAATGCAATGGAGGCCATTAGCACTTCTACCTTTCCTGTTTGTGTGGAAATGCTGATTTCATTTCTCAAACAGAGACAGAAACATTGCATGATTTTCTCTTTGGTACTCCCTTTTGGGCCTCTTTGCATTCAACACTATCATCTACTAGTGGAACCAGAGAAAGGAAAAAAATCTCCCCACTGGCCTTTTGCTTACTGGATCGGAAAGTCAAGCTGCTAATAGAGATTCCTGTGTTCAGAAATGTTGAAATGGGCCATTTATACCTGGAGGTATCTGTAGTGTTGTGTAAGAGTAGACACCCAATTAGGCCTGGTGGCACAAGCCTGTAATCCTAGCATTCTGGGATGCTGAGACAGGAAGATTTGAAGTTTTAGCTCAGCCTAGGTAATTTAGTGACTTAGTAAGACTCAAAATTTAAAAATACTAAATAAAGGGTTGGGATGTAGCTCACTGCAAAAGTCCTGGGGTCCTGGGTTTAATCTCCAGCACTACAAAAAGAGAAACAAGAACAACAAAAAGATTTTTTTAAAAAGTGGGTTAAGTGATATAGCCTTAGGTAAAATCCCCAGTATTGCTAAAATAAATAAACAAATAAATGAATAAGAAAATAAATAAATAAAGCAAGCAAGCAAGACACCATGACTTAGAAGAGGTAGGTACTTTGACATTAAGCAAGTTTTTGAGCCTCTCTGGGCCTCAGTTTTTCACCATTAAAGTTTGACCAGAAATAAATATTAATTACTGTGTTTGGCAGATTATTATATAAACCATTATATATGACTGTTCTTAGCACATAGTAGGCACTCAATAAATGTTGAATAATGCCAAAATATATTATTTTTAAACGTCAAAAAATTGCTAAAACAGCTCAAAGAATACCTAAAGTCTTTAATCTAATTCTGCTGTTTTTTTTTTGTTACTTTGTATACTTACTTTGCTTTATTTTTTTATTAATCTATTTATCTAAATTTCTGGACCATTTGAGAGTAGGTGTAGCCCGTTGCTGCTAAATGCTTCCACATAGACAAGTGTGTTCTAGCTATGACAGCATTCCTGCTCTACGCTACAGTGCAGCGAATGACTTCAGCAATTCCGGCCTTGGTACCATATTGTCAAGTCGGCCATCTGTTTTCTTGTTTTGTCAGTTGGCGCAGTACTGTCCTCTGGAGCGTGTTGTCCCGACTGCATCATGACCCCATCTGGAGTGAGGTTTTCACTTAGTTGTCACGGCCCCTTGGCTTCTTTTGATCTGGAATATTTATATAGCAGCTCTTTGAATTTTATGATAATGAATGTTCTCTAAGATTTGAAACTGTACAAAAAAATTATTTCACAAAGTAGAGCAATGAAGAACATGGGCCCTAAAGCCAGAATGGCTGAATTAGAATCCTAGCTCTGCCAGCAATTAACTGTGTGTCACCAAGTAATCTTAAGCAAGTAAGTTAATATCTCTGTGTCTAAGATTTCTCAGGAAAAATTTTATGCTAATTCATTAGACTGATGTGAGGATTGAATGAATGGATGTACATAAAATATTTGAAATAACTCTGAGCAGATGGTAAAGGGTTCCATCATGTTAAATATTAATATTATAACTCCAATGTCAAATTAAAAGTATGAAATTTACTGACCACCTCTTATATGCAAGATATATCTCTAAGATCAAGTCAGGTTTATCTCACCAATTACACAATCATAGGATTTTAGACTTCAAAAGGGCTTAAAGCTAATGGCACATCACAGCATTCTGGGAGACTGAGGCAAGAGGATCGTAAGTTCAATTTGAACCCAACCAGTAAAACTTAGTGATCTAGCAAGAATTTGTCTCACAAATAAAAAAACAAAAAGGGCTGTGGATATAGATTGGTGTGACAGCACTAAATTCAATCCTCTGTAACTCATAAATAAATACATAGCCAGAAGAATATTCATTCTTAGTTTTCTTGGTTTTATGGAGCCTTGAGAACCCCATAAAGTTGATGGGCTCCCCAACAAAATAAGGCATTGCAATGTGTTAAATAGTAGCTACCAAAAAAACCATCATGCCCCAGTCCTCAAAACCCATGAACATGACATAGATTTTTTAAAAAATCCTTTAGGGTGTGACTAAATTAAAGATCTTGAGATAAGAAGGTCATCTTGGATGATCCAGAGAGGCTGTAAGTCCAATAGTCAGTATCCTCATAAGAGTACAGGAAGGGAGCAGCAGAGCTTTTAGAACGTTAGCCTAGCAAATGCAAAGCCCAACTGAGTTCAATTCCTCCCTCAGTACCACATAATCAGAGTGAGGTGGTGCACACCTATAATCCCAGCATTTGAGAGGCTGAGGCAGGAAGATTGCTGTGAATTCGAGGCCAGCCTAGGCTACATAGTGAGTTCTGGACCAGCTTGGACTACAGGGCAAGAAAAAAATTACACAGAAGAAACAGATGGGAAGAAGGCAATGAAGACACAAGAAAGACATTGGGATGATGAGGCCTAAGTCAAAAAATGCTGGCAACTATCAGAAGATGGAAGAGGAAAGAAAGATTGCTTCAGCCAGAACTTGACCCTGTTGATGCCTTAATTTCAATCCCTAGCCCTAGCACCCAGACCCATGAGACAATGAATTTCTATTGTTTCAAGTAACCAACCTTGTGATAATTATTAAAGGAGCCACAGTGAACTGAGACAAACACATATTTTCTCTCACAGTGTTGTGAATTTCTGTGAGTCTATAGATTTTAAGTGAAGAAACTTTGCCTTTCTTCATCATTTACTGGTGAGGAACCAGTCTCGGGTAGATATTGAACTCTGGGGGGCAGACAGGTTGTAGCAACCTAAAGACCTTTTTGTGGGATAAGATATGGCTGAATCTTAAGGAACACAGACATAATGGCTGGGCCTAGCAAATCAAGGAATAATAGGTCCGGAAGTTTTTCCCTCTACTTCATTAGCATGTCAGTCCTTCCTGCTTCCTCAGGAGCCCTCCTTCCCTCACCCCCAGTATTTGCAAACTAGAGAAAATAAACATAGTCTCACTGAAAGAATTTGAACAAAGAGCACTTTAAAAAGAAAACTAAGCAAAGCTCACACAATGGGGGTGGGCATGCCATTTGTCCAAATAAATTAAGGGATAGAAAAGACAACTATTCAAAAATTGTACAAAACTTTTCTTTCCAGAAAAAAATTAAATGAAGGACCAAAAATATGAGAGCACAATTATTTTATGATCATAAGATCAAACTGAAACTGAGTTTGAAGAAAGTTTATGTTCCTCCAATGTAAAAACCAGGAAATGCTGCTAGGGAATAAGTCTTACAGGAACCTTGCTGTAGGGTGACTTGGATTCCTAAGAAGATATGTGCTGAAGTCCTCATAGCCAGTACCTATGATGTGATCTTATTTGGAAATAGTGTCTTTCTGGTATAATCCAAGTTAGCATGAGATCATTAGAGTGATCATTAATCCAGATGTAGCTGGTGTCCAAAGAGGAGACAGAAAGAGGCGAATGCTGTGTAAGGACAGAGACACACAGAAGAAAGACAGTCTTGTGGAGACAGAGACAGAGATTGGAGTTATGGTGCCATAAGTCAAAGAACACCTGGGGCGATCAGAAGCTAGAAGAGGTAGGACGAATCTGCCAGTAGAAGTTTCATAGTGAGCCTGGCCCTGCCAGCACCTTGATTTTGAACTCTGGCCTTCAGAACTGAGAGACAAAATTTTCAACTTTTTTTATGCCACCTGGTTTGTGTTATTTTTTTCATAATAGCTCTAGGGAACAAATACAAGCCTTCACTGGTGTATCCAGTACACGGTTACTATGCTGTCCCCGGAAGAGATACCAAGATAAGATAGATTCTTGTCTGGTTTTTGTTTTGTTTTGTTGTCTTGTCTTGTCTTCCATTGCATTGTGTTTGCACTGGAAGTTGAACCCCAAGACCTTTACACTGACCTTTATTCTTAGCAGCCCCATATTATTTTTGTATAATACAGGGTATCAGTAAGCCGCTAAATTGCCCAATCTGGGCTCAAACTTATAATTGTCCTACCTCAGCTTCCCAGAGTGCTAGGATTATAGGGGTACATTACCATGACTGGCAAAAACAGATTTTTTTCTTTACATTTCAGCTGACTTTAGTTTTCTTTGATTTCTAAAGCACTACAAATGTTTTTCACTGCCCTGTGATCTACCAACCCTTAAATTGTTATTAGCTCATGGACATAGAGCGCGTAGGTGCTCTAAACACCAGCTTGTTCCTACTATTTCTGGCTGTTCTCTTTGTCCAGGAGCACAGTCATTCACACAGCTCCCCCTTCTGAGATGGCACAGGGAAGGGGAATGGAAAAAGGACAAGGAAAGATTTCAGGACAGCTTTCTTCTTGTTTTCTGCTTTTATATTTCTTGGTGAATTAGTTCCTAATCCTAGGGACATCGTCTCTTCTCTAAACTGAGGAGCTCCTCATGCACTTTGTGAAACTTTGTGCAGGACCCACACTGTGGCACTGTTTCATTCATAGAATTTAATAAAATATTAGTTCATTTTATATCACAATATGAAGCTGTCACCTCATTGTTTATGGTATGTGGGGGAGGATGCATATTTAAGGCCAATTAAACGTCAACCTCAGGGCAGAGAAGCAGCTCAGTGGTAGAGCATTTGTGTAGCATGCCCAAGGCTCTGGTTTCAACCTCTAGCACTTCCTCCCAAAAAGCCAACCTCATTAGCCGAGCCTGGGCCTTATGTGCTTGACTGTCGCTGCTACCCATCATGGTAAGTCCTTGTCAAACTGATGAAGCGCGCAGTTTCTATCCACTCCTGTGTTCATGATTAAAGGCTTCATTTTCTTTTCTTTTTTTCTTCTCTTTTGTATTTTGTTTTACTGAGAAGGGAACCCTGACCTTGTACATTCTACGGGAGCTGTCTTTCACACTGGCCTACGCCCTGAACCTGATACTCCAGTTTTCTTTTTTTCAATACTGTTGATTGATCCTAGGGCCTTCTATCCACACACACACACACACACACACACACATTTGTTTTTGAGACAGGATCTTGCTAAGCTACCCAAGGGGACTAGAATTTGCAATCCTACTGTCACAGCCTCCCAGGGTATGCTGGGATAACAGGCACGAGCCTCCACACGAGCTATGATTCTCCATTTTCTATCATGATATACCTTTCCTCCTCTTTTCACCCCAAGTGAGTGGCTTCTTATTTTAGGTTCTTATCACACTCTTGCTTTGGCTACCCCTGGTAGCTTAGATCTTGCCAAACTACTATACAGTAAGTTGTCAACTTGAAGTAAGACCCCTCATAGTGGTTGTTTATTTTTAAAGCAGGATATCGTAGAGATCAAAATAAAAATGGAATTTAGCTCTGGTAATGGACTGACATGGAGTAGGTGAGTCCACTGGGACAGGGGCCTGAGTCTGCTGCTCATTCATTTAGCTTCCACTGACATGTGCTGAGGCATGTACTCACCGCCTGGTTGTGTCACACATTTTCCTTCACACAGTTCATTGTATTCTTCACAATAACCTTGTGGAGTGGATATTGGCACTTTCATTTTAAGGAAAGGATACTGAGGGCCATAGAGCTCAAATGACTTATCTTTCAGCAGACAGCGGAAATGTATCAATGTTAGAACTAATTTCTCATTAAAAAAATTCTAGTTCAGTGCTCCTTCTTCTGTGGCACACTTTTGATGTTATAGACGGAAAGAATGCTTCTATATTTTTTGTGGTACTAGTGGATTCAAGCCAGCACCTGCACACTGAGCTACATCCCCAGCCCTTTTCTGTTTTTCTTTTTTTAACACAGTATCTCACTAAATCACTAAGTTGCTCAAACTAGGCTCAAAATTGAGATCCTCCTGCGTAGGAAAGTGCTGGGATTACAGATCTGCACCATCGTGTCTCACAAAGAGATGCCTCCTAAATGCTAGATTATTTTTAGTCTTGGATGCATAATTCAAGGGAGTACACCTCCCTTATCCTCAAGGTTACATACCAAAACTTCCAGTGGTTGCCTGAAACCACACCAAACCCTATACATTCTATGTACTCCCCTGTACATATGTACGCATGGTAAGGTTTAGTTTGTAACGGAGCCATTTAAAGAAAAACTAGCAAGAGGGTCTGGAACAATAGCTCATTGATCAGAGTGCTTGCCTAGGCAGTACCAGGCCCAGGGTTCCAAACCCAGCACCACATACAGCTGGGCATGGTGGCACAAACCTGCAATCCCAGCACCCAGGACTCTTAGCAGGAAGACTGCTGTGAGTTCAAGGCCAGCCTGATCTGTAAAGTGAGTTCAGGACCAGCCTGGAACACGGAATGAGACCTTGTCTCAAAAAAGGACTAGCCACAATTATTAATAAAATCCTGCTGTTATAATAACATACTGTAATAAAATTGCTAGTATCACTATTTGTGCACTTGAGGCCATTAATAAGCAAATAAGTGTTACTTGATCACAATCCCCGTGATCTGTTCACCAACATGACTAGTAAGTTACTAACAAGTGAGTTGTATATGCAGCATGAGTACAATGGCCAGAGGGCTGATTCCTGTCCAGGGAGCTATCAATCACAAGAGAATTTTGATCACACTATTCAGACCACACAGTTTAAAACCTACACGCTTTTGTTTGTGAAAAATGTTATTAATATTTTCAGGAGTCAGTTACATCATAGGTAACAAAACCCATAGAAAGCAAGGTGATGGATAAAAGCCAACTACTGTATAGCAGGTATACTCTCTAGAAAGTTAAAATTTGTTTTTATTAAATCACATCATGTAGTCAGTGCCAAAGGCCAGTCTGCATTGCCACACTATAAAATAGACTCTTTTACCCAGATTTAAGTAATTTTCATTCAGAAAATCAGTCAAGGACTGGGGAGAATGAGGAGGTGGCTTGTGCTTTCTTGTGACTGAGATTCTGAATGTCGCTTTCCTACTATAAGCAATGTCTATTTCCCACTGGGTAAGTAAGAGTCTCCTGTTAACCTCCAGCATCCTGTTAACTTCTGGTTTTCCAGAAAGTCAGCTGTTTCTCTTTATTATACTGGACTATTTCTCCACTGGAACAGAATTTCCTGTATTGTCAGGGCGTGCTCTCTGCAATGATGGGCAATCCCCATGGGACTTTCAGTATGGCTTTTTCCCTGCCTGTGACACCTTTTGATTCTCTGCCACCACCATCATTCCTTTATCTGAATCTACCAAACCATCTTAAAAGAAGTTATCAGATATTAGCCCACCACACATCCCTTTGAATATATTCTAATATTTCATCCATCCATTCCATTTTCACATTCTTTAAACAATATGTAGGTATTATTGATAGAAAAAAGACATGGACCCTTGCCCTCAAGGAACTCATTGTCTAGTGAGAGATATACAGACACCATTACAATATACATAACAATGTGATTAGTTTTATATTCAATTTATGACCACAGTGCAATAGTGTCACAAAGGAAACTCTGATGCATACTAAGAAATGTGAGGGGTTTTTTTAGAAGGTAATGGTTAAGCTGTCTTGAACGACAACTAGCAAATAAGAAGCAAAGAAGGAGTCAGGGAAAGAAAGAGAGAGAGAGAGAGAGAGAGAGAGAGACAGAGAGACAGAGAGACAGAGAGAGACAGAGAGACAGAGAGAAAATCAAAGGTACTGAGGTATTAGCAGGAATTTAAGGGAAAAGGAACTGTTCAGAACAGAAGGCATGAGTTGAGAATTTACTAGAAGGTTTATGAGCCAAGTTTAACTGGCTTTGGATTTCATCTCAAATGAAATATAGGTCACTACTGAAGACTTGTTAATAAAGTAATGGTATTGGAACTCAGAAAAAAGATTCCCTTAATGTACAGTCCTTTGGTACACTGAGTACTTTCAATTAAAGGAGATTGGAAGGAGCTCACCAACTCAGTCTTTCTTTGACTTCTTTCTGCGCTCCTGCCTCCCTACCTTCTTTCTCCTCCAAAGTGTGTCACAGAAACCAGAATTCCTTTTCCTCAGTATGGGTTACAGTAACTAGAATCCCTCACTCCTAAAGCCAGATATGACACCTAGAAAAGTTACTCTCACGCTTCTCCCCTCTTTCTTCAAGACCCTCATTCCAGAGGGGTCCTGGCCCATCCCAGAAGAAAGAAAAGCTACACAGAGAGGCCAAGAAGAATCTGGACAGAAAGGCCTTGTCATGTTTTTCCCCAGTCTGTCACCATTAGATCATTCCCGTTTATGTAATCACATGTGCATGTAGCTGTCCATTCTTCAGGGAACCTAGGCATAAACACAGACAATTTTCCCTGGGGTTTCAGTCTGCATTTCTGAAGTCTCCCATGTCACATAAAACTATTCAATAAATTGGGCTTGCCTTTCTCTCATTAACCTGTCTTTCTATTCAGATTGTCAACTGTGATGCTTTTGATGGGTGAGGAAAAGTAGCATCCCTCTCTACTTCTACAGTGGCAAGATTAGATGTGCTTAACCAGGCATTTTTTTTCAATGGTTTGGATGAAAGACTTTAGAGCAAGATGGCAGAAAGATGCAGAGCATGGAAAGCCGTAGTGGTGAGGGCCTAAAAGGTTGCACAGTGACAGTGGGAGCAGACCAGCAATTGGAGATACTTTAGTGATTGACTGGATATGGATAGTGAAGGAGAGGAAAGATTTATGTATATCTCCTGTCATTCTGGCTTGGGTAATTAGATAGATGGAGATGGGAGACAGAAGCAGAGGCAGATGATATGTTTGGTTTTATTCATTCTAATGTTCCAAAATGGAATTCCGGCAGACAGTTTGATACTTGGATCTTAGAGGAGACATGGCACATGTTATTGATTCAGAATCATCAGTCGTTAGTGTTCCATTGTTATTCTTTCAGACAATAAAAAGTTCTTGGCTTCTCAACCTTCAAGAATAGCCAGAAGAGGCTCTTTAAGGGGCACTAACTAATAGGTATCTTTTAAACTGTTTCAAGGTCATAACGACTGGTTGAAAACATCTTTCCAGCCCAGTGTGGCTGATCTTGACCCAGCCTGAGAATGTGGATCTGTTTGCAAAATGTGATATAAGCAAGATTGAAAGTATTCTTTAGAGAATAGAAGAAAGTCAATCTCAGTACTTTCTAGACTTGCTCCAAAGCCAAATGTATGAGCGCACCAAGAAACCAATGGTCTCCAAACCCTCTAAAAAACAAGTACCAGTTGCTCTAGATAGCATTCAAGTTCTACAAAAATTTCATCCTACCTTCCATAGCTGAACACAACTTCTCCAAACCTCTACATAAACTACTTGCTCTAATCAGGCAAGTCTTCTCATTTTTTACTGCAAACAAAACAGGCGTTTTTAAAGATAATAACACTTTGCTAATACTGTTATTTTCCTAGACATAAAGGTGTTACTTTTTTCCCCATCATAAGCATCATAGCTGACAGTCTGAATAACAAGACAGGTTAATGAGAGCTAGGCATGCCCATTTTGTTGAGTAGTTTTACGTGACATGGGAACCTTTAAAAATGCGGATCCAAATCCCAGGGAAAATTGTCTGTGTTTATGCCTAGGTTCCCTGAAGAATGGACAGCTACACACACATGTGAGTAGACAAAAGGGGATGGTCTAAAATAGTGATAGACTGCAGGAGGAAACACAGCAAAGCCTGTCTGTCCAGGTTTTTGTTGGCCTTTCTATGTAGTTTTCTTTCTTCATAGGAGGGGTCAGGACCCTTCTCGAATGACTCTTCAAGGGAGAATGAAGAGAGGAGAGTAGCTTTCCACATGTCATGTCTGAATTTGAGGGCCAGGGATTCTTTTTTTTTTTTTTTTTTTTTTTTGGCCCATGTCAGGAAAGAGGAATTCTGGCTTTTGTGACTCACCTCTGCGAGAGAAAGAGGTGAGGGATACAGGACAGCAAGAGAAAAATCAAGGAGAGACTTGATTTGTTTTTCCTGGGGATTAAGCCCAAGGTCTTCACATTGAGCTACATCTCTAGGCCATCTTTATTTTTTGTATCTGGATGCAGGTTCTCACTAAGTCACTAAATTGCCCAGGCTGGATTAGAACTTATCATCCTCCCTCCTCAGCCTCCCAGAGTGCTAGCATTATAGTCCTGTGCTACTGGGCCCAGATGAAGTTTGACTTCTGACGCTGCTTCAGAGGTCTTCCATCTGCTCTCATTTCAAAGCACTTAGCATACGAAAGTGCCATAATTTGAGGTATAATTTTCTAAACCTCATATTTCCTGAGCTTGGAATGCCTTACTCTAACCACTGTACTTAGAGTTTACAAGGAACCTTCATTCAGCACCTACTGTGTACCTCTTTTGTTAGCCAAAATTCATATAGATATTTATTTTCTGTGTGGTTGCAGTGACCAAATATTTAGAGTAAAATGACAGTGTAAGAGTTATATGCAGGCGATGAGACACTCAACAGAGATTACTCAAAATTAAGGCTGTTCACTCATCTGAATTGTATCATGGAACCCCTTGGAAATTTTTCTAAGCATTTTATCTTTTCAGCTACACTAGTGGGATGGGTCTGAGTTTAGATTTCAAGGCACCAATCCCATGCTAGTTATCTAATAGTCCTTTTATAAGTATTTGTGTTTGGACTAAGGGCTAATGTCCTTTGTTTCAGTTCAGCAACATTCTTTAGGTGTGGCCCATCCTCAGTAACTATGAAGGTAGTGCACAAGGAAAACCAATGAGAGTAAGATTAAATTCAGCAGAAAACACATTTTAACGGGAGATTAGTGCTTCTGCTGAGTAATCTGAGCTCTAGTAAATTGATCCTGCTTTCTTCCAAAGTTCTATGAAAATAAATCACTTGGTGGGTGAAACAGTCTTCATTTGCAGGGGGATTTTCAGTGTCTCTGTGGGTTAGCCATCCACAAAAATCTTCCCATATTTAATATCGGCTTTTGTCTTCAAATTACCCTGAGCATTTTTTCTTCTGAGGCTCTGTAAAAATGAGCAAGGAGCTCTCACTTTCCAAAGTGTCCACCAAAGCCTAAGGCTTATTAATTAGAGATGGAGGAGAAGGAGCAGAGAGGTGGTGATATCAAAGAAAGTTAATTTATTCCCTGAGAAAGCAATGAAATGTGAATTCATGATGTAAAACAGAGACCTTTTTAAGTCTTCATGTCTTGAGTAGAAATTAAGTGGGAAGGATAGAGGAGATAGTGAAATGGGGTAATAAATAAGTCAGAAATTTCCTGTAACCTTGAAAGAGAAAGTGATAGGGTCAAAACTGCTTCAAACTTTGTTTAGAAATATTAAGAAAAACTGAGCGTCAGCAACCTTTCTCTGTAAAGGGCCAGATAGCAAATATTTTGGACTTCATGAGCCACATTTTTATAGTCTCTGTCCCATATTCTTTGTTTCCACAATACCTTAACATGTAAAGTAAATAAATAATGTTAGCTGAGGTTGCACCAAAACCGGATGCTGGTAGACCTGTTCAAGAAGATAATAATTGTGTACATTTCAATTCAGTTTCAACCTGAAGAATACTTACTGAGCACCTTCTGTGGTAAGATGAACCCTGCAAAATTAGCACCAGACACCTAAAGTAAAAGTAGAAAGGAAGACTAACATTAACACTAACCAAACTGGGCTCTTGGCCTGCGAAATGGCAAATACAGGCAGCAGAAGGCACTAGCAGGAGAGTGGAGCAGATTTGAGTGAATCTAAGGATCTGTGCAAGAGCAATTCACACTGGGGGAAAATTCTGTGTGTGATTTGAGCAGGACACTGAGCATTTGGCTGCAATAAAGCTAGAGAATTCCCTCAGGAACTCAGTGACCTGACCCTAACTGGGCTGGAAGCTGGGGTAGATGAGAGGCAAACTCTTGGGGCACATTTGACTGCAAAGGCAGAGAAAGCCCCGGTTCTGTACTTACCAACTGAGACTGCACTTAGAGAATAAGTGAAATTTCTGTAAAGTGTAGCTCACCTGCCTGGAATTAGTTTAAAGTACCTCCTACTGTAGACCTTGGTGGATGTAAAGAAATTATGCCTGAAATACTGGAGTCTGGAGACCCCAGGAGTTTTGGTACTGGGGAGGAAACGGTTGGAAGTGCTCCCTTTTTTCCTTCCCCCACAAGAACTATTTTTCACCAGGGAAGACAAAACAGGTTTGAAAGTAGAAGGTACATCGTATCCAAGGACCTCTTGATAATAAGCTTTTCAAAAGCTAAGGGAAGGTTCCCCCCACCATCACATGCTGATTGAAAAGGCCTGAGGGCTACAAGTCTGAAACCCAGATCAACTTGTCAAGATAGGAAGAACAAAGATTCCCCTACCCAGAGATTGGCCCAAGGCTAGAGGGTTTGAGACGAAATTAAAGCTTACCTAATTGGGAGGGGAGGAAATTTAGTGTGGGAGGTAACCTCACTAACCACAGGTGTCTTGAAAATAGCCATATACTTCACTTTCCAAGTTGTTTTCATAATTACTGTTTCATCTAGGGTTCCACAAGCCTGTGTAGTACCAAGAAATGACAGTGATTATTCTCTCAGTTCGAAGCTCAGATAAAGATACACAGTTTGTAAGTAGCCGCACCAAAGATGTATCTGTAGTTTTTTAGAGGGTTTTTGTTGTTGTTGTTGTTATTGTTGTTGTTGTTGTTTTGGAACTTGCAGATTGAAAGAAGAACATCTGCCCAGCCTGGGATCCAGTTTGTGATACCCAACCTCCTGGAGTGCTGGGATTATAAAGCCTGTGTGGCTTAGCTTTATTTTTGATCGACACATTAAAAACTGCATATTTATGGGATACAGTATGATATTTCCATGCATGGATACTTTATATAATAATCAAAGCAGAATATTTATCATATAAATTACCTCCTACATTTATCATTTCTTTGTGGTGAGAATATTCAAAAACTTCTAGGGGTTGGGAGCATAGCTCAGTGGTTAAAGCACTTGCCTAGAAAGCAGAAGGCCCTGGGTTCAATTCCCTAGCACCACAATTCCCTAGCACCACATAAGAATTAGCAAAGCATGCTTGTGCGTAACTATAATCCCAACACTCTGGAGGCAAGAAGATTGCCATGAGTTCAACGCCACTCTGGGCTATATGGTGAGTTCAAGACCAGCTTGGATTACAGAGTGAGGCTCTATCTCAAAAAAAAGACCTTCTACTTTGAAATAATATTGAGTGTTACCTCCCTACTATGCTGTAGAACACAAGAATTTATTGCTGCTATCTTATGTACCTTTGTACTGTTGTACAACCTCTCCCTAGCCAATACCACTTACATACCAAGGTGGAAACTGGCTGTCAAAGAGCATTCCTGGGAGAGGGGACCAAGTTAGAAATGGAAGGCATGTAAGATAAAGATGGTGGAGTACAGAAAAAATTAGGGCTTTCAGAGGACTGTGAGTCAAAAAGTCAAAAGACTTTTAAATTGAAACAGTTCTTAATAGTTCCTGTTCTGCAGCGAAATCTGTATTGCAAGAAAACAGGGTGCTGAGCTTACAAAAATGTTGAGGCTAACTTGGGAAAGCCCCTGAAATAGAGTTCTGATGGCTTGAGGGGTTTAATCTAAGGCAGAGGAATATTCTAGAGCAATGACTTTGACTGCTCAGTTAGATACAAAAAAAAAAAAAAAGAAAAAGAAAAAGAAAAAAAAGAAAAGAAAAGAAAAGAAAAAAGCCAGCGTTGATTTTGGATTTAAATGCAAAGCAGAATGGGGTAACCAAAAGGATTATAAATGACTCATTTATACAAAAGCTTGTTTGGCCATAAAATACATGTTTCCTTCATCCAAGAAACCTCTCCTGGGTACTTACTATATGCCACACATAGCATGTGCTAGGTGTGGGGATACAGTAGGCAGTGAATCAGATATTGTCTGTGACCTTGGGGGAACCTACAGCCTACTTGGCAATACAGGGAATAAATTGCTACACAACAATGCGGTAAGTAATCTGATAGAGATAGGAACCAGGACAAAAACTGAAGCCCAGGGAAAAGGAGGGAGCTTGTAAGGAGGTGGGCAGCAGGCCAGCAGCATAGTGTCTCTCTGAACACCCTGACTTAATGCCTGCCCCACCCCTGTGGGAGGCAGGGAGCAGTAACTGAAGTGCTGGAAATGGGATAGCACATGAAACATGACACTTGGTAAAATTAACCACGTGATATGTGTAACCAAAGTCATGGTTCTGTTGTTCTGCAGCAAGATAAAAATTTTAACTTAAAGAAAGTAGAGCCATGCTTGCTAGCATGTGCCTAAAGTCCCAGCACTCTGGGAGGCTGAAGGAGGAAGGTCTCAAGTTCTAGTCCAGCTTAGGCAAATTAGTGACTTAATGAGATGCTGTCTCAAAATGAAAAAGAAAGAAAGACAGGGACTGTGGAGATATAGGTAATTGTGAAGACCTAGAGTTCAAGCCCAAGATCTCCAGTAGAAACACACACACACACACACACACACACACACACACACACACACACACACACACAAAGCAAAACTAGGAACTGTATCTTCCAGTTTTCTATGTCTGATACACTGTCCTTCTGGAAAACAGAGCATAAAACTAGAGAGATAGGACACGAGCTTGTGTGAAACATTTAATAGTTAATGCTAACATGAACTAATAGGAGCATGACATGAGCAATTGTAAGAGTATGCCGTGATTCCACATTCATGGTCTTTTGTTTTGTTTTGTTTTGTTTTGTTTTGTTTGTTTGAGATAGTCTCATTATATTACTCAGATTGGCCTCAGAATTGCACTCCTCCTGCCTCAGCTTCTTGAGTCCTGAGCTCACAGGTGTGTGCTACCACCCCTGGCTTAACATCTTGGTCTTTAATCCGGAGATAATGAAGGAGGAGAGTTCATTCAAACAGAGACTGAACCTAGTACTCAGGTCCAATTTGAGCTAAAATTTACCAACAAAAGAACTGTCACTGAAGAAAACATAGTGAAAAAACAAATGATAAGTAGGTCATTGTAACACACGTCAGTCATCCCAGAATCCTTGGAGGCTGAGGCAGGAAGATTGCAAATCATGACCCAACTTATTTTCCTTTGTAGAGAAACTACCTGGATTTATCTGACTTGGAACATCATAATCATTGCCTTATTAAACCATACTACAACTACTGCCATCATCTTACTACACTAACAGCTACTATTTATTGAGCACAGACTTTGTTATAAGACTATAAGGCCAACATTATGAATCCCCACAAATCCTTAAAACATTTGCCCAACATCTCCATGCACCTCTAAAATACAAGTTCCATAAGGGCAGAGATTTTACCTGTTGTGTTCATGAATGCATCTCAAGTGCTTACCTCACTGTTTAACACATGCTGGGTGCTCAATTTGTTCAACTAATAGGTTAGAATTTGAGGCTTGAGTGGCTAAGTGATTTTCTAAGGTAACACATCCAATTGAATGTGAGGCTCTTAATCCAGGCATATCTGGTTGAAAATCTTTGTTTCTTCCATTATGTTATGCTAGGCTTTGAAAAATATATTTCTAGTTTGCCTTTTGGAGAGTGCTACTGAGATGGTCACTATCCATTAAGTCATCTGGAACCATCTTGCTATTTAAAGCATTAGCAGCTAGTCACACTCTACTCCCTAGAGCAAACATCTGGACTGCCTCTTTCTCTTGCTAAGGTACCAAATAGTCATTCCACCTCCTGCTTAAATAGCTCACACCCTTTTCTAGTTGTACCTCAAAACTCTCCATTATACAGCAAGATCAAAGAACTGGGGTGTGAATGACACTTCTCTTTTTCTCCCATCTTATTGATATGTTTATATGTGATACATAATGTTTACAATGAACTTGAGTAGTTTATGTGTATATATGCATATATATATATATATATATATATATATATATATATATAATGTCAAAATTACAAAACCTTCCCCTCTCCCTTTTTGGCCCTCCCACACCCTCATCCTCCTCATTAGTTCCCACTATCTCCCCCATTTAGTCTTATGAAATGACTGTATTTTGGGTTTCTCATATTAGAGAAACCATGTGATATTTAACCTTCTGTGTCTGACTCTTCATTGAGCATGATGGTCTCAAGTTGCATCTATTTACCTACAAAAACCTCAAAACTTTCTGTTTTTACAGATGAGTATTATTCCATTGTGTACATATACCACAATTTATGTGTTCATTGGTCAGTTGATGGATATTTTGATGTCATCCACATTTTAGATATTGTTAGCTGTGCTGCTGTGAACATGGGTATACCTGTATCTTTGTTATATGAAACTTTTAATTTTGAAAAGATTCCCAGAAGAGATGCCTGGATCAAAGGCAATATTTATTTTCAGCCTTTTGAGGAGTTTGCATATTTCCCTCCATAGTGGTTGTACCAGTTTACATTACCACCAGGAGTATAAGAGGGTTACTTTTTCCCCACAGCATTGATTGCTGTTTGAGTTCTTGACATACACCACTCTCTCTGGGGTTGGATAGTATCTTAGTGGTGTTTTGATTTGCATTTCTCTAATGGGTAAGGATGTTGAACATCTTTCCATGTATTTACTGGCCATTTGAACTTCTTCATTGGAGAACTGCCTATTCATTTCAGTTGCCCATTTTTAATTGGTTCTTTGAATTTGAGGAATCTGTTTTTTTCAGCTCTTTGTATACTCTAGTTATAAGCCTCCCATCTGAGGTATAGGTGGTGAACATTTTTTCCCATTCTGTCAGTTCTCTCTTAGTTGATAATTTCCTTTGCTGTGCAGAAACTTCTTAATTCGAAATAATCCCATTTGCTGATTCTGAAGGCTGTTTTTTTTTTCTTTTTGGCCTTGGATGTCTTATTTAAAAAGTTCTTACCCATACCTATATCTTTTAGATTTTTGCAGACTTTGTCTTCCAGAAGGTTCAGTGTTTCAGCTTTAATATCTAGATCTTTAATCCATTTTGATTTAATTTTGGTATATGGTGAGAGGTGTTTGTCCAGATTCATTCTTCTGTGTGTGGTTACCCAATTTTCCCAGCACCGTTTGTTGAAGAGGTTGTCCTTTTTTCAGCATAGGCTTTGGGCTCCTTTATCAAAGATCAGGTACCTGGGGGTACTCGAGTTTGTTTCTGCAGTGAATGACACTTCTGATGTAGCTTCCCACTCAATCATTCAGAAAAGTTGCCAATATTATGACAATAGTCAGCAGTCAACAGTTGCAAGGAGCCATGATAATCATCTCCTTCATGCCATAAAATACACATTTCCTTCATTCAACAAACCTCTCCTGGGTACTTACTATATGCCACACATAGCATGTGCTAGGTGTGGGGACACAGTAGGCAGTGAATCAGATATTGTCCGTGACCGTGGGGGGAACCTACAGCCTACTTGGCAATACAGGGAATAAATTGCTACAAAACAATGTGATAAGCAATCTGATAGAGATAGGGACCAAGACAAAAAAGAAATAATGAATAAATAACTAAACAGAAAAAATTCACTAACTTGATCCAGCCTATGGGCATTCTTTTTTTTTTTTTTTTCTACACGGGCATTCTTAGAGGTGGGCACAAAGCTGCAGGATAAGCATGAAGTTTTTCCATAGGCTAATACTTTTTAGATGGGAAGACAAATCAGTTACTCATTAAGTATTTTCAATCTTATTTTATATGACAATGACTTTCAATATAGTTTTTTTAGAATACACGATTTACATAAATTTTTAAAGAGAAACTGGAGATGGAGGATGGTTACTGCTCAGAATAGTTCCCTGAAGAAGTGGCATTTCAGCTGAGGCCTGAGAAATGAGATTAAGTCCTTGACACGGAGAGTGAGTAGAGAGTGAGGTAAGGGGGGGATATGTATGAGTACAGTGTCATGAGAAGAAGAAATGGTGTCTCACGATTCTAAGGTAGGGGGAAAGTGTTGAATCCAGAGCCAGATGTCTTCATATACTAAGCTACATTCACAGCACCGATGTTTTGTCATCCCAAGATACCCTGTGGCCCTTTCTAGAATTCCTTCTTTTCACACCCAACCTGCCCATACACAGAGAGGAAAAGATCCCACACTCGGAACTTACGTCTCTGTAGCTGTTCCAGTAACACTTTAAATTCCTTAGCTAAAATCAGGAAGCCAGGAACACATAGCTGCCATTTGTTTAAGAAATTTCAGTACAACCACTCTGGAAAGCAGTATGGAGATTTCTCATAAGACTAGAAATAAATATCCCCTTTGATCCATCAACACCCTTCCTGGGAATATTTCCAAAAGAGGTCAAAACAACATATAACAGAGGTACATGTATACCCACATTCATAGCAGCACAACTAACAGTAGCTAAAATATGGAAGTCACCAAAATACCCATCAACAGACCGATGGATACACAAACTGTGGTATTTATGCACAATGGAATACTATGCATCTATAAAGTCCAACAGCGTGGAGGCTTTTACAGGCAAATGGAAGAAATTTGAGACCACCACGCTTAGTGAAGTGAGTCAGAAGCAGCAGGTGAAACAACGAATGGTCTCTCTGATATGAGAGACCCAGATCACAACTCTTATGAAACTTAAAATGAAAACCAAAGTGAAACAGGGAGGTAGGGTGGGTAGGAGGAGGGACAAAAGGAGAGTGGGAAAGCTCAACTTCATTGTAAACCTTAACTTTTGCACTTATACATATCAGTAAAATGGGGGTAAAAAAGAAATTTCAGTACGTGCAGATGTAGTGGCATATGGCAGTAATCTCAGAACTCTGTGAGGCTGAGGCAGGAGGATAATAAGGTTGATCCCAGTATAGGCAATTTGGCAACTTATGAAGATCTTTTCTTTAAAAAATAAAAATACAAACAAACCAAGAGAGGTAGTCCTGTGAAGAAGGCCCTGGGTTTGTTTCTTCTCAATATGGGGCTGGGGGAAGAATTCTCAATACTTTTTTTAGGTCAGAAATGATTTGGTAGAAAAAGTAAACTTTAACCATTCTATTATACACAATATTACACGTAATAGGACCTGTTAATATCTGTACATGGCTGTCAGTCTGCCTTTCCCCTCTGAAATAGGTGCTATCATTATCCTTACATTACAAACAAGGAAACTGAGAATCAATAATTGTTCGAAGTTACACAGATAGGGCAACAGAGCAAAGTGTAGGCCAGTAGGTTTCTTGTTGTGGATCCCAGTCTACTCAGTGCCCACACTGCCCTGCTGATCAAGACGGGATAGTCCATAGGTTAAGTGGTTTTAATCCCTGTGAGCCATTAGGCAAACCCATCATCTTAGTCTCTGAAATGATGTAAGATGATTGAATAGCGGGAATATAAAGAACTAAACAGCTGGAAATAATAACTTTATGCCAGGCATCGTAATAGGATCTCCAATAATGTTATTTTACTTCATCCTCACAGCAACCCATTATGGTATAGAAATTCCTCCCATTTTCCAGATGAGAGAACTGCTGTCCAGACTGGTCAAGTAACTGACCTTTTAGGTAATTTGTGGAGTTAGTGACTGGAATCCAGGCTCGAATGACTCCGAAAATCTACACCCTTTCCACCAGAGAACACCAGTGATGGCTTACTCTTTAACCATTCTGGGTTAGGTATTTGTACTTTAGCAAGGGTCTTTCCTGTGCTAATTTCACAGGACAGTGGCAGAACTGAAAAGAAGACTGATTGGGGCTTGCAAGGTGGGCCTGCCTTAAATCACGCAGGAGTGGCCCTGACCTGCCTTCTCCCTAGAGTTGCTGAAGTGAGGCAGTGAGCCAAGGAAGATAAATCTCTACTCCAGTCACAACCCTCTTCTCCAACTGGGATAACAACTCTTAGACACTCTGGCAACTATAGAAACAAAGAGAATACCGAATCAATCAAGAGTTTATTTGCAAAGGGTAATGACAGAGGATGAACTTCCTTTAAATCTTGCTAACTCTGTACACTTAATGTCCTTACTGGCTCAAGAATTTGATTTTCCTATTATTTGCTTTCAGAGCTTTTATATCATTCACTAAATTATATTCTCCCTCTCAGCCCACCACCTTTCAGAATATAGACTTTGATATGTGTTCTTCAGCCTCTCTACCTCCCTCTTGGTCCAACTAACTTAGGACTTTGCAAACAAATCCTACCGAGAAGTATGACCAGCCTGGGCCTTTCGGAAATCTAAGTTTCTGAAGGAGATATGATATTTAGTTAAGCTAAACTGAAGCCTTGTATAAATCATAGAGAGGCAAATCCAGGTTACTCAAACAGGACCCTAGAAGGTGCTTGGGGAATAGACTTGCAGGCAGCTTTATTTTTCTACAGCTGACTTACTTCTAAAATACTGAGTCCCATGAGTATCCCAAGAGTAACTTGGCTTCCAAATACTGGAGCAGGTCTTGGCCTTGGAGCACAGTTCTGGTGCTGTTTCCTGAATTCCCACATTGCTGTTTTCCACACATGGATCAGGCTTCAAACTTCCTGTGTCTGTGCTATGTGTGTGAGTGTGTGTGTGTGCACGCTTGCATGCACCCGTGTGTGTGTGTGTGTGTGTGTGTGTGTGTGTGTGTGTGAATGCATGTGTGCATGTGTATGTGTGTTTAGATGCTTGGAAAGTGTGGGAAGGGAAGAGGAAGTGTATTTAAAAGGAAAAGCATTTAACTCAATGCTTGTACTTCATATGTATTCTATTGTTCCTTTCCTGTAGAGAGAATTGTCTTTTCTGGTCAACTGGCTTCTGCATGTACAGAGTTAGAGTACTAAGGAGCTGACCTTAGGAGGTCTAGAGAATGTGTCATTTTGGTATTTATCTGCTATATCTGCAGAGTGTTTCAGGGGGGAGAGGACGAGAGTTATGTGTAGAGACATAAATCCTTAGGATTAATTTTCTCCGGCCTATGTGCTTGCTTTTGTTTTTGTTCCTAAATGCATTTAAATGATTTAGTTCTTCACCAGGCAATTAAAGGAAGACGGGCTGATTTTACACTCCAATTAGACTTGCTGGATGAGTGTCATTCAGTGTAAAGCACTATGCTTTTATGGTCTTTCCCTCCTGAAGAATCTAGTAAGAGCTTCAAAAGCCATAGCCTCCTTCCTACTCCATTTGCATGCTGGGCAAAAAATTTGGAAACAAAGAGCAGACTCTGACTAAGGCATCATGGCACAATTAAAAACTAGGACATTTTACATGAATAAATTTGACTTCTGGGTTTCTGTTGAAAAAATCAGAAATTTTGGCTACATGGGCCTGTTTTGACCTGTGGTGGACTTTCCCCTCCATCTGCGTGACATCTTCTACTTCTTAGCAGCCTTTATCACTGGTATTGACTTTAAGGAAACTTAAAATAGTGTGCAACTATCACCACTGTTTCTTTTCCCCCATTTTATTAATATGTATATATGTGATACATAATGTTTACATTGAACTTGAGTATTTTGTAAACATATATACCACATCAGAGTTACAAACTCTTCCCCTCTCCCTCTTTGACCCTCGCATACCCCCCCTAACTCCCACTCTTCTCTCCCATTTAGTTCTATGAAATGACGGTATTCTGAGTTTCTGACCACTATTTCTAACCATCTTCATCATCCCAAAGAGAAATTGCCACCGTTAAACGCTATCTTCCACTCAGATTCTCTTATCCTCTATCACCACCATTACTCAACTTTCTGCATCTGAATTTGTCTATTCTAATTTCCTCATACAAAGGGAATCATATATTTGTCTTTTGTGTCTAGCTTATTTCACATGTTTTCGAGATTACCTTTTCTTTTTCTGGACTTCCAATTGAACTAAGGGAATATTGAACTATGTCCCCAGCCCGTTTGATTTTACTTTTTTTTTTTTTTCTTGAGACAGGGTCTTGCTAATTTTCCCAGCCTGACCTAAATTTCTGATTGTCCTATAGCTAGAATTGCAGATATGTGACAGTGTATCCAGCCTTTTTTTCAATAGACACTATTTTGGGGGCATGAGGAATGGCATAGTGGTTAAAGTGCTTGCCTAGCAAGCTCAAGTCCCTGAGTTCAGTTTCCCAGAACCACAAAGAGCTGGGCATGGTGGCGCACGCCTGTAATCCAACCACTCAGGAGGTTGAGGCAGGAGGATTGCCATATGTCCAAGGCCAGCCTGTGCTACATAGTGACTTCAGGACCAGACTGCGCTACAGAGTAGCTAAAAAAAGACACAATTTTTTTTAAATGATGGATGCATGATGGATATTGATTTTATTGTGCACTAGAGGAGCTGTATTTTATGAAGACAGAAAAAAAAAAAACACCAAACAGGGTAGTTGATTTGAGGTGGAGAATCTTGAGTTGTAAGTTTAAAACGATCCATCTTCCCTTTCCATATTGCTATATGAGGGTTTAAAACATTTATACTTTACACAGGTGTTTTATAGCTAGTGGTTAATTCTCCTGGTGTCCCCCAGAGGACTTTCTATATGTTGAAGTCAGGATATGAAGGTACAAGGATGCTATGGGGATTATTTAAATGTGTGTGGCATGATTTGCAGCATAAACTCACTCTATGAAACTAGTTTTCACTCCATGCTCCTAACTTTTATTGTCAGTAACATTCATTTCGTAGTTAGCACTTAGCGTAATGCTTGTTAGGGGTGTGTGTGTGTGTGTGTGTGTGTGTGTGTGTGTGTGCATGCGTGTGTGTGTGTGTGTGTGTACTTCGGAAGGCAGGAGACAAGTCTCAGACCCCTTGTTTTCTTCAGTACGCTTCACAATAGCAGCTCAATGAAAGATTGTTGATGTTGGTATTCTCTTCCTGATCCCTTTCAAATACAGCAAGCAATGTATAGCTTTAAATTCTAATTCAGTTTAAAGAAACTGAAAGATTTTCAGGATAAAACAGAGATGACCTCTTATGTGGCAGAAGAAAAGTTGTACCAAAGATTCTTAGAAGACCCAAATAATGCAGAAGTACCCAGTAATCTGTTGTTTGCCACAGGCTAAGAAGTGACTAGCATGTGGTCTGATCCACCATTAAGTTCAGAGATCTGCTAACTCTATCCCATCAAAATTTGAACTTGAGGAGGAGTCATACCTAAGGCAATGTTTGTGAGAGGATGCTGAAAGAGCTGTGTTTTAGGAGTTTTCATTGTATGACCTCTCCATCTGCTCTGGGAAGTCATGTTGCAAAGGTCTTTGGGAGGACTTTAAGGCCTGGTGAAAACATATTACAAGCAAAGCCATCAAGCCTGTACAGCAGGATGTTCTTTTTATTTTCCTAGCATTTTCTGCAGTGGCACAAGATGGAGAATGACCTAAATCCACTCTTAATAGGAGAATTATTAAAATAAATTCTGCTCGTCACTGCAATGAGATACTGAGATAGTTTGTAAAGGAACTTATCCTGAAATGAAAGTTATTTAAGATACATTGTCAAGTAAGGAAACACAAGGTGTGTAGCAAATGCTGATCCCATCTGCAAGGGACAGAAAGGAAAATAGAATGGTGGAGTAGAACATGGTACTGTATTCTTTCAGCACAATTTTACATTAATTCTACTATATGCATATTTTACTTTTACAGCATTGTGAATTTTAACAAGTATCCTGTCGCCATTGTAATCAGAAGTAGTTCTCACTCTATCTAGCTGTCCTATCCTCATTTTCAATAACAAATGGTGTAATCTTGCCTTTACAAACCAGGTGTCTTCATGTCTTAAATACTCAAAGACTCACAATTCTTATAAAAATTTACCCCAAATTACCTCATTTCACACACAAATTGAATCATACCAAGAATCCATTTTGACAATGCTCCTGCTTCTGAATCACCAGCAACTCCTACCAGAGCACGTTGCGCATTCGATGACATGCCACCCACCCCCTACTTTTCTTGCACCCTGGTGGATATTGAGACAGAGTTTCCTTTGAGCACACTTGCTCTTGCATGCTGTTGTCCACAGCTTCTCAGGAGACTTGCAATGTGCGGGCTTGAACTGGATGCCAGTTGTACATTGCCATGAGTTTATTGTAATAGCTTTGTGCTTTCAAGGCCTTTACATTTAGACTTGTTTCCTACTTGAAACGTTTTCTAGGAAATATGCATCTGTAGAGAATGGTGGTTTCCATGGTAAATGTTCCCTTATATTTGTTTTCTCCAGTTCACTTTGGAGATACACAGCATGATTTCCTCTTTCAGTACCGGCACTACAATAGATTAAGGTCGTGGCACAACTGCAGAACTGTTTAAAAAAGAAATCTCACCCACCCTAGTTAGAAAAGGGGAAAAGGGGGTAATTTATTATTTTAACTGCAGGGAGCCAACTGCATATCCACCTCCAAGACTGTAGGAAATGAGTTGACTTTTTTTTAATTTACAATAAAGCCACAAAACCTGCACAATCTTGATGAATGTAAATGCCTAAAACAGATGAGCAAAATATTTGATTTTTAAACATATGTGAGACTGTCCACCATGTGTCATATACAAATAGAAACATATATGTGTGGGGTGCTTTGTGGTTTATGGAGTTTTCACACACATTTCATTTTGCTTTCACACCAATGGCATTAAGTTAATAGGGCATGTCTTATAGCATTTATTTACAGATAGGAAAATTAAACCTGAGAAGTTAAGCCACTTAAAAGTCGCACAACTAGCTAATAAGTGCCAGACTCCATAATGAATTCTTCCTTTGGTTCCAAATTCCATGTTATTTTGCTATCCCTGTACTGTTTCTTTGTGCTTTCGTTTTCCCAGATGTGAAATGGTAGATTTTCTGTATTCCAGGATGCTGTTGTAACTTAACCCTCCGCGTTCTGAAGCAATATCATTATTTTGGAGGGAAGAAATGTAACCATATTGACACTTTACGTACTTCTTGCTTCTTGGTTTAATGAATTAAGAAACCCTAGTTACCTAGAGTCCCTGAGGGCTGGGCAGTGCAATAAACAAAGGTGTAGCGGAGTCAGTCGACACGCTGTCGCTCTCTTTTACGGGACTGAGAAATCAGACGTCTCATCTTTCTATTCCCAGCAGTAGGTGGGGGAGAACAGAGGGCTAGACAATAGCCTCTTGTTTAGTTTTATTAATTTTGAGGGCGGGTGGAACAAAAGGATCGGATTGGCGGCTGAAGAGACCAATCGCGAGTGGATTCCAGGCTAGGACAGGCCAACGAGTAGCTGCAAAAGAAAAGGGGGTGAGATTTACACTTCAGGGTGCGCTCCGCCCAGGCCGGCTCCCAGCCCGCCCAAGAGGCGGAGCCTCGTAACGGCCCCGCCCACGCCCCAGTTGGGCCCGCGAGGCCTACCACGGAGATGCGGATGAAGACCCGCGGGCCCCGGTGTTTGGCGAGGAGGAGGGAGAAGAAGGAAGAAGGGGCAGGACCGGGAGGACCGGGAAGCGAAGGAGAAAAGGAGAGTGTCTCCAGAGCTGTGATTGGGTGGGGGCCCGCTGGTACGAGAAAGCAAGAGGGAAGAAAAACGCAGGAGCATTTCTGTTTTACTTCCTCCCGCCGCGGGGCGGGGAGCTGCAGTGGCACTCCCACGCGACTCGGCGGCGACGCAGCCGTGGACTGTTATTGTAATCTTTGCGAACCCGTTTCCTTCCTTCAGGCCACTTCCCTGGGCTGGCGTAACCAAGTCCCGACCCGCTAGAAGGAGGGCGACACCAAGGGTCTCCCGCTTTCGCCCGCGCTCCGCGACCCCCCAGTTCAATTGTTGACGACGCCCCCGCCCTCGGCTCCGCCCCCTGCGTGCCCGCCCCGCCCCGGCCGCATCCCGCCCTCCTTTCCCCGCCCCCGGCTCCGCCTCCCTCCGGAGCCCAGCCCCTGCACCCGCTCGGGGCGGTCCCAGCCGCTCACCGCCAGAAGAAAAAGCCACTCGTTCCTCCCCTCCCCTACCTCCCATCCGTGGCCCGCGAGCTGCCTTCATCGCAGTCACGCCCCTTCCTTCCGAGGAGCTTTCTGGCTGTCTACGCGGGTAGACCCCCGCGTTACTCCTCCGTCTCCGCTCTCGTTCGCCTCCTCTCCTCTTACTTCGCACCGCCTCCCCCACGTTACCAGGACCTCCAGCCGGTCTCGCCTCTCACCACCCGCTGCTCCACCCTCCGGCCCGGTATCCTGTCTGTCCACTGCCACCAAGGAGAGCTCGGATTGAGCAGCGAGGAGGGGGACCAGCCGGGAGCTGGGGCTTCCCCCCTGCTCATCCCTGGCCGCCGGCCCGGGACCGAAGCCACTTGAACAAGCAAGAGAGAGTCGTCGTCACCTTGTCTTCGGTGCCTTCAGGGGTAGGAGACGTGTGGTTACTTTTCGCGGGGAACTGGGAGAGGAATCCGCGGTGGCATAAACTTGCTCTTGCCCTGGGCGTGAGTGTGTTGGTCTGGATGTGCGTGCGGATGCCCATGCGCTCGACTTTCTGCCGCTGGCTCTGAGTTTTCTGGGACGTGTAGTGAGTTATTGATTAAGAGCGTGCGCCCCTCTCTCGTCCGGCTTCAGCGAGGAGATGCTAGAGGGTACCACTACTTTACTTCCTTGCCTCCCGGGGTTCCCCGCAGTTCTTTAGGTAATTAATCACACAAGGAACTAAAGACCCCGAGGCAAGCCTAGTTCTACCTTTAGCCTAACACGAATGTTCTTGCTTATCTCAGGTAACTGATGGCTTTCTTAAGTGCTTAGGCATGGGGTGGGGGCTCACCCTCCCTGACCGGGGGGCATGAATTCTTGAAGTTTTAATCTCTGGGAGTAATCTACAACGCTAGGCTACTTCTTGTTTGTGTGGTCCTGCTGGTAGTGAGGAGGGGGTTGCACTTATCTGAACGTGGTAGTAAGTAGTTTTGCAGATCAGACAGGTGTCTTGAAAGTCCAGAGTGGACCACTGTAAGTTGGTGCCTCAACAGTAAGGTGAATCTTGTGGATATATGAAAAGGAAGAGAAGGAAAAATGGGAAGAAAAACGATATCTTTATAGACTATGAGCAATCCGTGGGAAATTGCCACTAATAATAATGTACCAATAATTTGCAGGAGAGGCCTGAGTGCAAATTAATGAGACAGGAAAGGGATAGTTTATAAAGAACAGTATTTTCAATCTACAGTGTATGTTGAGGTGAGAACTTTCACACAACTTGAGGGCTCTGGTTCTCCTCCCTCTCAGCCATGAAGAGTGGATGGTGGGAGGCAGTTTAAAATTGATGAATATAATTTTTACCCACTCAGGAAGATAACCAACCAGTCACTATAATCTTCAGTGATGAAAGGTAAAACGTATTTTACTTAAGACCCCTTGAGCTACACTTTGTACAAAGTTCTTTCTCAGGCCAGCTTTTGTGAAGCCTCCTCAGACCCTTCAATATCCTTGCTTAGTACCTAAGAATAGTTTGAAATGCCGTTTTGGACATGGGGTGTGTTTTCTACCATCTCTCACCTATCTTCAATTGGACAAATGCATTAAACTTCTAAACATGGTGTGATTCAAAGACCTGTTACCAAGATATTCCCCAATCAGTTGCTTGTTTGAGAACAAATTATGTACTTCTATTTTAAAATATTTTCCTCTGTTGGTATTCATGGGGGAAAGGTAGAGAAGAAACGTTACATGGTGACAATTTTAAAGGCGATCACTTTTCAGATCTGCTGGGAAGGAAAAACTGCCTTGACCAAACTACATTTTGTAACTGGTCTGGGACATTTTAATAGCCAGGTGGTTGTAGAGTAGTTGCATCTATTTACGGATGATAACTCAGGTTCCAGCTATTCTGTATGGGTTTGGTGTGGTGTCGTTTACAGACATTTTCTGGCAGTACCTCATACTTCATTTTAAGTTACTTCTTTCTTTGGAAAAGATTGTGGCTCTGTAAAGTTGAAATTACTGTGTTCTGATTTCACAGTCTAGATGTGAAGTAAGCTTGTGACAACACTTGTATGTAAAGTAACTTTTACACAGGCATTGTGGATCTGTTTACCTCGCGAAAGAGATTTGAGAAGGAACATTTTAAAAATTCATATGGAATATGGTTTGGGATTTGGAAGTTAAAAGCTCATTTCTGGTTTATAAAGAAAGATTAAATAAATGTAGAAGTAGGTCATTTTGTGGAATTGCTTTTTCTGGAGACCTGTAATAAAGGGAGCCTGGAAATGGGAAGGCAATTTGGGAATGGAAAGAGATTGGAGGGTGGACAGGGTGGGGATGGGGCAGTTAAAATAATTAGGTTGTGATATATGTTATGGCACCTTAATTATTTATATAGATCATATATACATTATATATATATACATATATATATATACACACACATATATATGTATATGTATAATTTACCCAAAGCTCAGTGTAAATTATTGTGTGTTCCAAGCATCATATATAATACAAATGATAATTATGGGAGAATAAAGGAACGAAGCTGACTTTTTCTACAATGCTTTGAGAGTCTTCTAGTGGGAAAGCAGAGGGATGGATGCTGTCTCTGGTTTTGAAGGTCCATTGAGTGCCAGAAGCCTAAGTGGGTACATCTGCTTCTGGGCCTCTCCTAAGAGCCCTCTCCAAAGGCCTGCGCCTTAAAGGGTGTCTTTGTAATTAAGCAGCTCTTGTCCTCCACCCCCTTTCTTTCTTTGATCCAACTTTTTAAGGCCTTTTTTTCCCCATTTCTAGATAAGAGGAGTTTCTCACACTCCTTTGCTCCTCTCTTAACTTGCCTTTTCCTTTACCTCAGAAAAATCCCTGGAAGTTCTCAGGATGGTTACAAGTTGTTTTGCTTTGTTTGAGGCAATAGGGTATGTGTGGGGCTGTTAACGATGAATAAGAGTAAAGGATATATCCCCTCTTGTTAAATGCTTGTGACCAGGTAGCTTCCTCCATGGAGACTGAGCATTTGGAATGCATGAGAACAGTCTGTTCTTAGGGACTGTCTGGTAGAAATTGTCCTTTGCACCCATTAAGCCCAGCTTAAACCCACTGAAAGGGGAGGAGAGAGGTGTGTGTGGTCGTGGCTCAGCCTTTTAGGATGGTAAATGGGTAAATGTTTTTAAATCTCCTATTACATCACCTCTTTCTCCTATAGATTTGGTGGGTTTAGAGATCTGCTTGACAAGTTAATTAGCTGGGGCCTAAACCAATTTGTTTAGAATTGTGATCCATTGATTTTCTGTCCCCAGGAATTTTTGTTGGTGCTTTACTATGATGTGTTGTCTTTAGTCTTATTTATTATTCATTTCTTGCTGCCTTTTGTGGAATTCGGTCCAAAATCTAGAATCCCACCCCCAAGTCAAAGGTTAGAATTTGGTCCGAGGGACTAAGGGGGCATTAACCAAGCTGGCCATATTGCATTACTCTCCTTCATGGTGGGCTGCTGACCTTTTTAACCCAGAGAAAGGAGGCAAGTTGCCTCTTCTACACACAACATACACAATCTAAACAAAAAAGAAGAAAGAGAAAAAAAAAAGAAAAAGAAAATAAGAGGTTGTTTGCTTTATAAAAAGTTTACATAGGTTTCTTTAAAGGGACTATCATTTCTGGTTAGTACATTTAAACTACGACTTACTGTATAAAAAAATCGCTGTAACTAGTCCTTTTAAGGAACATATATATTGCATAAAGGAAAACATTAGAATTTGCTGTAATGATTATTGCTTCAATCAAATGAGGTCATTATTTGGAGTTTGAAGTCTTTTTGTTAGGTGTGATGGAGTTAATTGTCTAAATCATTCTGCCTTGAAATAATGCTGAAGCCTTGGAACTCAAGTGCTTGTACAAAGGGACTAGTGTTACATACTAGAAATAAATCAACTTCATGGATTTTAAAAAGTTCTTAAGATGGACTACCCACCTCATTCAGGTAAAATGCATTATTTCTAGTCATTGTATTTGACTAAGCCAAGGATCCAGAAAATTGTTTCTAGTAAACAATTGTAACAGTTGCTGCTTTTAACCAAAAACTCTATGATAAGCTTTCCTAGTTAGCCTATTGGTGAGCAGGACATGGGCTCCAGCTCCAGACCCAGCTTGAACTTGGTTTATAACCCTTGGTGAGTTTCCTCCATTGTCAATTTTGGAGGTTCAACAGGGTGACTTTGAGAACCAGTTCTCAAAAGTTTATGTTATTTCTCTAGGCTTCAGTGTCTGGTGGAAATATGAATGATTGCTAGTAGAATTAGGTGCATTTGTTGTTAGAAATACAATCATGTAGTCATCCTGTTTAAAAAGATTGTATTAGTATACATGAAACGTGTTTTAAATTTTAATACATACCACAGTGAAATTAAAAAAGCAAAGATGAGAACCCCCATCCTCACAGATGACCTGCTCTTTCATTTTGCTTGGTTCAAGTCTTTGTTGCTGTAGTAATATAAATTTTTTATAGTTAAGGCCATATAGATATATACAATGTTGCTTTTAAGTATTATTAAATACTATTTTATTACAAACATACAATGTAAAATATGCTTAAATCAGATTGAAAAATAATGAGCAAACTAAGTATTATAGACAAATAAAAGACATGTAGGTGCCACCGAGTGGCCCCACACAGTGGTTACACTTCACTTAAGGCCTTCACTTTGTCGTGAAATTCAGTTCTACAGACTTACAGTTTTCCCTTGACAACAAGGAAATAGCTACATGTAACCTGAGATTTTTGATGGATTCATTCCTAAAAAACAATAGCTCCCTATAAATTAACTAATTTATTCTAGAATAGGAAAATGAGGTACAGGTCTCTTGTATTCATGAAATGCCAAGGAAGTATAGGAATTTTTAAAATAAATGTTCATGAAAAATGCAAATGGATCTTTTTGCTAATTTTTCTAAGGCACTTCTTGAAAAAAACTGAAGATTTTCTTGATATTTGTGAAGTCAGTTTCACTCTTTTTTCTTTGAAATTCTGCTTTATTATTTGAAAGCTGTAATTTGAACAATATTGAGCATGGAGAAGGCAGCAATGACTTAAAAGCATACAAATAAAATATTAAACAATAGTCAAAAAAGTTTCAAATGAATCTCAGACTTCAATACATTGAGGGGTACATGATTCAGGAATTTAAGAATTATATTATGTATGCAATTTTAGCTATCTTCTTGCCTAATTATATATATCACTCTTATCCCAACTCAATGAAATAACATTATCCTGTATGACTTCAAGCCAAGATCTGGGTTTCTCTGCCCCATCCCTTTCTGACTTGCCACGTGACCAACAGTAGATGAATTAGCTGCTCTAAGCTTTAGTTACCCTTCTGGGAAGTGAGGATATTAATACTTCACCGAGGTGTTTAGGCATGCTTCTTATTGGGCACATGCTTTGAGGTCATCGGATGAAAGGTGTTTGCATGATGGCAGAGCTGTCTTATTACATAGTCCCAAGCAGGTGTTCACTTTTAATAAGCTTTGTTGCCTTATAACATACAGTGCCCTTTGGTGCTCTATTACCTTACTGGTTACAATTATGACTGACCCTACATTTGTATTACTGACCCTTTCACTTTGTGAAGAAAATAAAACATTTTCATACTCTGCGGTAAGTTAAGGTGCAAATAAGAGGACTCTAAGCACTGTTAGGATGATGAAAAATAACTCCAAAAAGAGATCAGCTGAAATACACCATCGTGGTCAGTGAGTTTTTCAAAGCTCCTCCCAAATTTTGAAGAGCAAAGAAGCAATTTTCCCTGTGTGTTTTAAGAGAGAAAGTTTTGAGTAATATTTATTTGTGAAAAGTACTGCTGATAGCCAGTAACTGAAACCCAGCCATTGTAGTGTTTTTTTGCACAGCTGGTTTTTATTAATGGTGGAATATTTATGCTTGCTGTACAATTGTGGCGCATTTCCATATGTATGTCAGAACTTAAATACCCCCCAAGGCAACATTAAGATAACATGAAATGTAAATGTGGCCAAGCTAGAAAGGGTGAATGGAACGGGGCTCGCATACTTACTGGTCTTGCTTCAGGTCACAATAACTGCCCCCCATCTAGGGCAATGATGCTAATGTATTCCCTCCTTATAATATTCTGTCGCAAACTTCACATTTTGATCCTTTGGTATAGACAAATGATTGGCTCCCCCTCTATATAATGTAGATGAAACCAATGTATGTGTTTTTTAAGAGCATATTTTCCCTGCACATGCTTCTCATTATCCAAGAGGCCTGGACTCAATCAGTAAAGGAGCAGAGAAACCACATAATTGAAAGGAGAATGACGGTGGTGCATACTTGGAATATTTGTGGGAAGGGGATTGCTGACATCAGAAAATGTAGTGGCCTAAGTGTTAACAGCATTGAAGAGAAATCAGCTTTCTGTGTTTCTGTGTATTAAGAATTATTTTTAAGGGGATAAAAATATGGGCGAGGTTTGACATCCTTTTATGAGGTTGCCCTGGAAACTTTGATGAAGGTTGTTATAGAATAGTTCAATTAAAGCCTTCCCTGTTTGGAAGCTAATTAGTGCATCTCTTACTCATTTTGATCCTGTTCAAGGGCCATGGATTTGTATTGAATTAGTGACATTTTTCCATGTGATAGCAAACTAAGATAAAAATCATAGATGGGGAAAATTATTCAGATTCCTTATTTTGAAGAAATGTGATTTCCTCTTTATTCCACTCAGGTTTTAAGTTCAGATTTTTATTTTACTTGCTTTATGTACAGTGACCACATTTTAGTTTAGTAGCTGAGTTTGCATTCTGGATCATGGGCTATGTATCAAAGTCTATTACTTTGAGTTGTCCATGTGAAAGGAGAAATGCCCCAAATCATAATCAACTACCTTCTTCATTTTTTGTGGTACGGAGGATCAAGCCC
Source organism: Ctenodactylus gundi (assembly GCA_004027205.1). Lineage (NCBI taxonomy): Eukaryota > Metazoa > Chordata > Mammalia > Rodentia > Ctenodactylidae > Ctenodactylus > Ctenodactylus gundi. The sequence goes on along the minus strand of PVKB01000559.1, from coordinate 211,369 downwards.
AGGGCCTTCACACTGAACTACATCCCTAGTTCATTTTTGTTTTTGATTTTGAGACAGGGTCTCATGAAGTTGCTCAGTTGCCAGGCTGGGCTTGATCTTGTGATCCTCCTGCTTCAGTCTCCCGGAGTGCTGAGTTTATAAGCTTGCATCACCACTATAATGAACCATTTTGTTAAGGCAGTATTGTTTTCCATCTATACTTTCTTTCTCTTTTCTGTGTGTGAAGGATGAGAGTAGGGAGGAGCTGGGGGTGGTAGTTTTTGAAGGCAAACAATTTTTGGAACTAAGAAAACGCTGATGACCCTCTTTACTCTCCAAAACATTCTTTCCTCCTCTGGCTGCTGGTTAGGCTTCCATTACATGAGTGTGACCTGGTGCTTTCTGTAATCAGGCTAAGCATGTCTTCCTTGGTAGCCCAATGAGAAGGCTCAGGGTGAAAATAGGAGCTCTGGAGCTAGTAGGTACTTTCTGTTATACTCCACCGTTTTTAGGGGGATGAGTATTGGCTCCTGAGGCTTCAGGACTGTATACAATAGAGTACTAGAATGTATAATATGGATCTGCCAGTGGACCTCCTTTGTGGCATAACTGTTATAGGATGGGCATTCCGTAAATATGTACCCTGATGCCATCCATATGGCATATGCCTGCAACAGTTTCTGTGAGTAGAAAATGTGGCTAGTTACATGATTTGTGTCTCTTCTCCTCTTGCCTCGGTTTTCTTGGGAAGTCACAGTCTCCATTTGGTTTTGCAGCAGCAACTCATTTAATCTAGGCTGCAGGTGCTCCAAGACCAGTAGCAGGAGGAGGGGCTGCTTCTGCCCTGGGAGTGTGACTCAGGCCCTTTGGCATGAAGATATGAAATGCTGGCTTCTGTCCATGCACCTGCTGGATGCCACACCTGCAGGCAGCACCTGAGCTCCACTCAGACACAAAACCCAAACAGAAGGCAAAAAAAGCACCCCGTGAAAGGGAAAAATCGGAAGCTCCCAATTGCGTTACAGATCGCGCCTGGGAATTCCTTTTAGCCATCCCAGAGTTGGTCCGGGAAACTTCTTTGCTATTTTCTTCTAGGTGCAGTGCATTCACTTGGTGAGGATTCTGTTGGAGCCCCAGCAGAGGTTGCTTTTGGATTGAATTTCTCTCATGAGCTGTCCTCCTAAAAACCAGAGAGGCAATCTGAGGAGGGTTTTGTCTTGTAACAAGAAACAGGACAGGAGGTCACAAGGCCTCATTTCTGATCCTGGCCCTATTGGTGAACTGCAGTGAAACTCTGGTGAAATTAGTTATGATTAGCTATCTTTCCCAGACTTGAGTTTTTCAGTTGTTAAAAGGAATTAATCACTCCTGTATTTATTTCTACACAGAGTTGCTGAGAGCAGAAGAGCTTTTTACTCCCTAGAAGGAAGGCTGAGAAACGCAAGGTAATAATATAATTATTAATTCATATATTTCATTCCTTTTCCTCTGCTGTTTTCTCTAGAAAAGTCTTTGGCAAGTTCCGATTCACTCAATTGACAATTGTTAAGCACATTGTATGTATCATGTTGTAATAGTGAGAAATCATGAGTTCATCCCGTGCCCACTAAGATCTTACTTTCTAGTGACTTCCACTTTCATTTTTTTTTCCTCTCCACACTGTAGCGAGGGACTTATGACCCTGAAGCAATGGATTAGTTCAAGGTCTATATTGAGGTATTTTCTCTCACCAACACATTTGCAAAGCGCCAGCTTCGTGACTGATCGCTTTTGGTAGGGACCCACACCATTAATTTCATCCTTGGTTCTTTGTTGCTCCTACTCTGTTGGGTCCAGCATCCTCTTAGGACCTTATCCATGTACTATGACTCCCAAAGACACACATCAACCTGCCATCAACATCAAGTTGGTCAGCATATTCCATGTTTTCTACTCAAGTCATCATTTTGCTTTCCTCTCCAGGAAGCTTTTTCAGGGAGCACAGTCCTCTGCAATGCCAGAGCTAGCTTTCTTTTTCCATCGCATTGTGCCTCCTCTCTCCTCTGATTGTCTGGATGCTCCTGGAGCATAGGGATCTGGTTTTTTTTGTCTTTCTCTTTCATATTAGAGTAGAACCCAGAGATGTCACACTAAGCTATATCCATAGCCCCTTTCATATTTTTACTTTGAGACAAAGTAAAAATAAGTTGCCCAGGCTGAGCTCAAACTGGCAATACTCCTGCTTCAACCTTCCAGAGTGCTGAGATTATAGGCCTGTCCCGCCAGGCTCAGTTCTTGCTTTCTTTTTTTTTCCCTCTGTTTTTTTTTTTTTTTTTGAGCCACCTAATGCAATATCTGTCTATAGTAAGTGCTCATTGAATGCCCGTGGAAAATTTGTTATGATCAGTCCTGTGAAGGAGATGTGTAGCAAGTCCAGTATGAACTCAGAGAAGAGGGCATTGATTTTTCATACTGAGTGAGATTACAGGGAAAGGGGAGATGGAGAATGTGAAAAGCAGAACTTCCCTTTCCTGAAGGTTCTGCCAAGGAAGCAAAGGTACCACATGCCTGCCCTTGCTGCTCTCACTAAGCCAGGGGCGCCTCTGATCTGCTGCCTCCCCTACCCTGGGAATGGGTGACTGTGGTCAAGCCTACAAATAAACCTCTGTCCATTTAAGACAGGTGCCACTTGAGTATACAAAATTAAACAGGGCTGACCTTAAAAGTGTTAAACTGAGCGTACACACACAGCACACAGGCCCACTGGTGATTTGTTTAGTTCTATAAAGCAAAATGCCCTGTAGGATATGTTGAAGATTAGGATGTGAAAACGAATAAACTCAATTCTCAGAATGTAGCAGATTGGTTTACTAGAACTGAATATCTTCAAGCTGAGGGCTAGATTTATCCAAGGGCAAAAATGAAAGATGATATAAGCCATTATAGTCCGTGAGCCTATTCCCACCCACCTGATACTTTTATTAATTAGGTTTTTGGCTGAGTGAAAATTTAGGATAAGTACATGCAAGCTGAGTTCACAGGGGAACCCACATTCCACTCTGCCATTTCACAAGCCACTGGGATACTACATTGCTTCTTTTGACTTCTCTCTCTCCCTGGAGCCTAACTCAGCCCTGGTGGAGAAATGGGAACAGGAGAGCTTTTCATTACATGAAGCAGAGGTTTCATAGAACTTTAGCATTTTGCTAGTTTTGTTTTTTTTAGTGGATATTCTAAAAACATTTATATTTTTGACCTACTAAATTCCTTTCTGGGATTTCATCATTAGGATATAATACTGAAGAAGAGTAAGTCACAAAGTTAGTATTTTTTCCATAATTATTATTTTTAGTAGCATATTTATGATACCTAATAATTACATTGAACTTGAGGAACTGGTACATATGCATATCGCTTCTTAATCATTTTACATTCTCTTCCTGCCCTCCCATTTCACCCTATCTTCTGGTCCCTTTCGCATCGCCACAAAGACTACGTCCCTATTTTCTTTCATCTCTCCTTTATTTTGCTTTTCAAATTATTTTTTGGGTTTCTCATATGAGAGACCATCCAATATTTAATCCTCTGTATCTGGTTTATTTCACTTAGCAGTATGATCTCAAGGTGCATCGATTTTCCAACAAATGACTCACATTTATCCTTTCCTTACACAAAGTTGTTTTCGTAACATTATTTATACTAGGACAAGATTGGAAGCCATTTAAAAGCCTTAATAATTGGAAATTGGGTAAGTGGATCTTGATATACTGTTGCACAGCCATTGTAGTGTTTATTGAAAAATTGTGCTGCAATGCAGAGAAAGTACTTAAGATAAATTGAAATGCAGGAGACAGAATTATATGGAAATTATTTTATTGCTTTGTAAAAACACATAGGAAGAAATGAAAGGAGTATTTAATGATATTAATATTTGGGCTGAAGTGTTAGGATTATAAGTGACACACTTACTATAAATATTTGCATGCTTTTCAACCTTACTTATAAAATGAAATATAGCTACTAAGAATAAAAATGGGAAGTCACTGAAATCCGAAGAATGTGGTAAAGCAGGACGTTTGTAAGTATACCCCCCTGCCCTGTTTTTGACAATGTCTCACTGAACAGTTCAGGCCAGCCTTGACCATGCTATGTAACCCAGGCTGGCCTCGAATTCACAGACTTCTGGCCTGTCTCTTGAATGTTGGGGTTGTAGGTATGCACTAGCATGCCTGACTCTAAGTATACTCTTCAGTGTCCCTCATTTTTATACTTAACCTGATTTTGTGGATTGTTTATATTTTTATGATGCAATAAGCAATAGGATATAATAGTGTGGTAGAGTCTTCCTTTGAAATAGATCTATATATCAGAGTGGAAGGGCTTGGCAACAGAAATACTGCTACCCCGTATTTTTCTGCACATATCCACGTTAGGACCAATCAACTTTGTTGCCTATTAACATGCTTAAGTTACTTGTGACATAGTGCTGTAAAGTAAAAGTGGGACCAAAAATGATCAAGCCTTTGAGTTACCATCTGAGAAAAAGACCTTTCACCCTGATCCTCAGTAAGATTTGGAAATGCTAAGGCCTTGCTATGGTCCTTAAAATAATTTTCCAGTCTAACTTAGATAAAGATAGAGATAGGAGCAGAGTTGGGGCAATTCTTTCATTAACTCTTTTCTTAAGCCTGGGCAGCAGTAAGAAGGAGCAATACCAAGCTCGTTTTTGCGGTCATGAGACATAGAATAAGGAAGGGCCTGGAAACATTGATCGGTGGGATTCATGTTACTTTCTGATCTACCTGAATATTTTGGCCTAAAAAAGAGAGATTTTGCAATAAATTTCTTTCATACTGTTTGCTAAATGCTTCCCTTTTACCTGTTTGAATTCTTCCTTCTGCCATTAATATTTTACTTCCAACAGAACTGGAAAATTGGTGAGAGCATTCAGCCAGGTGTACAATATCTTAACACTGGAATCAATTCAGTTTCCTAGTTTCTATTAGGCATCTTCTATTTACAAGGTGCTGGATAATGGGTTGTAATGGAAGGGTTCTTACGTAGGAGTTATAAAACCTGCATGCTGTCCTGGCTCTGACCCCTTTGAGGACTTGGTATCTTCATCTTATAGAAAGAGGGGTTTGGAACTCGAAGTTATCTCTTTAGTTTTTCTTTGCCTAGCTTTTGGTGATCTAAGGATCTCTGCACAAAAATTTGAATTTCAAATAAAAGTTTTCAAAAAAATCAAAATCTTACTGCATAGCGTTGCTATGGCCTTCCAAAAAGCTACCTAATATCGCTCAACCATTAACGTGCTTGCCTACCAAGCAGAAGGCCCTGAGTTTCAGTGCCCAGTATCACATAAGCTGGGTGTAGTAACACTTGGGAGGCTGAGGTAGGAGGATTCCTGTGTGCTTGAGGCCAGCATGGGCTACATAGTGAAATCAGGACTGGTCTGAACTACATAGTGAGTCCTGGTCTCAAAAAATGTTATTTAAAAATTATAGTTATAGCAATCGTTAACTTTTATTAAATTTTTACTATGTTCCAAGCTCTGTGCTTAATACTTGCATGGATCGCTTCCCCTAACTTTCATGACAAACCTGTGAGGTATGAGTGCCATTGTTCCTATTTTGCAGATGATAAAATTGAGACTGTGGGAGAGACATGTGTGAGGTCAGTTGATAAAGCTACAGGCTGAGGATTTGAACTTAAGCAAATGACTCTAGGCCTCTTAACCATAATGCTTATATTGTTTACCCACTGCCCGTTAAAAGTTTAAAGCTAACTTATAAAAACATTATTGTTTGTTACTTCCCCAAGGAAGTGAATTTTTTCCTTTGTTGGAAAATCTTCAGTAATGATGTTTTCTCGGACACTCCAAGCTGCAATATGGACCCAACATGAGAGGGCATGAGAATTCTTTGGCTCCTCTCACTTTCCAGGAGTGGTTTTGTGTGTGTGTGTGTGTGTGTGTGTGTGTGTGTGTGTGTGTGTGTGTGTTATGCTCAGATACATGAAAACTTTTGAACTGATTGCTTTGCATTTAGTTGGGAATAAGTGAATAAAACAAGTTCACCAAAATTTAGTAGAAAAACAGGTTTTCTAGAAAAGATAGGAAAGGAATCTTATAGGCTTATTGCAAAATTTATTTCAAGGGTGGAACTTTGGTTTGTCCTGGTGACCTTGAAATGTTGATTTTTCTGGATCTTGGCTTGGGAAACATCTGGGCTCTCACTAGTGTGTTTTGGCTCAGCCCCCCAGGTATACCAGTAGTGACCAGTGACTGCAAGTGAAGTAAGAATTTAGCTTGGCCTTGCTGCCCTGTTGTTTGGAAGAGCTGAATATATAGATTCCCATTACACTTTTAAAAGAGAAGTACGGATATCCTTTCTTCTCCTATCAGATATCCCCAGGGACAGTCTGTCTCCAGGAGAAACAAGGTTATTTTTGATTGTAGGTGATGTCAGACCCAAGGCAGTGACATGATTAAAGCTGTGGGTAGATTAAAAGTTGCAGAGTTCATACTATTTTTGTTTCTGTGCATGAGACAGGGAATCTTTGCATTTCTTTCTTTAATATAAATGAAACCGTGTTCTCCTTCTTCCTTGACTTGTGACATGTAGCTGAACACGAGTTCTTTCAGAGGAAAGTAATAAGCAGGTGGAGACTCGGGAAAGATTTTTCTTTTGTGATTTCTTTTCCTCTCTTACACAGAACCCAAAAGGCTTAGACTGGGGAGTGAGGATTGGGGAGCTTTCTGTGTCTCGTTAACATGAAATGATTTGAATTTTGAAAAGGACGTGGACGAGAAAGGACAAAAGTAAGGAAAGAGAGTGCAACTTTGGACAAGTGAAGATTTCCCACTGAGGAACTTGGTGTCAGAAGAAACTCAGTCCCAATCAGCATGAATAATCTAAGTAGTTCTGGAAAAGAATTGTATGGTGGTTTCTGTCTCAGGGCTCAAGCTGAAAAGACTGGGGCTGTTTTCTGGTGTTTCAGTTTTTTTTTTTTTTTTTTAAAGGGCAAGCGTTTTGTTCAGAATCAGATAATATAAGCATCGTGATTATTTGCCATAGTTCTGTTAACAATCCAGCTTTGGTTCCAATTAAAAGTCGTTCCTCTGTTTTAAAATAAGGGTAGACACCCTAAAATAATTACTTAACAGATTGGAGAGGATTTTGCTTTTGGTCATGATTATACATTGAGCCAAAACAAGATAGAAAGACACGTTTCCATGTTTGTTCACTCTATGTCGGCTCACTATTTTTGGCAACATTTCAAGGAAATAATGTTAAACCAATCACTGTGTGGTTTCTATGGATTTAATTTTTTAAATCTTGATAATTTTGGACATGTTCCCAAAATGCAGAGATTCCTGCATGCTTCCTTTACATTTCCTTGCTTTATCAAATGGAGCTTGTGTTTAGGATTAAAAGTTTTCCTGTAAGTGAGATTCATGACTCACGGTTATGCCAGAATATGGCTCTGTGCCTCTCACCTAAACAAAGACTCCCGAGTCTTATAACCATTTGGTTATACGTGGACAGCTTTTCAGAGAGTCAAAGCAGAAATTGTAAATGAGGACTATTTCAGCATATTATTGGGGCATTTGCAGCTCATATGTCTAATGTGGGTCTAGTACATTCCTTTTGCTGAGATGCTGGGGCAAGGGAAGTATTGGAAAAGCAAATGAAGGCATCTTATGCTTGGATTGCTGTTCTGGGTTGAGGAAGGTGGCCAGATTTGCTAACCCAATGGGAATGGGTGGGCCATCAATCATATGATCAGACTGTAAGCTCCATGAGGGCAGGAACTACTTTGTGTCTTTGTGTCTTATTGTTTGTAGTACGAGGCTCCCAAGTGTCTGGAATAGTCGGTGTGCAATGAATCCTAAATTGACTTGGCTGAATTTTTTTCTTTTGTCCATCTGAAGCTGATGTGGTTAAATCGGGATATTGACATTAAGTGTTCTTTTTATTTTGAACCTACTACCTGTGTTATGATGACTGCTTTCCATGCTGGAAGGTGGGCCGGTGAGCCTGATGGACTTTCCCTGCTATTGACAGCAATGGAAATGTTGTACCCTAGTGTGACAGTGGTTATGGCTTCTGTTGTCACCCAGTATTTAAACTGGGATGGCTTTCCAGGCTGTGAGCCTAAAATAGAGCAGTCCTTTCCAGTGTCAGACCTGAACATTTCCATCACCTGGAGATTGGCAAGACCTCCTGAACACAGCTGCTAGTGAGGTTTCTTTTCTGCCCTAGTAGAGATGGACTCTGCCACTCATTTAGAAGCCAAGCACCATAGGAGGACAAGTCACTCCCTTGGAAGGAGTGGCTGGCTCTTGGTGGCAATGTAGAAACCACATTTTTATTTCTCCCTCCCTCCCCCTCCTGAACATTTCAGAGTGACCAGTGGTTGGACTCTTGGCGGCGCTTACCCTGAACCTGAGTATTAGGGGAGAGGGAATCTACCACTGCGATTTCTGGAGCTGCTCATATACAAGAATTCCCTATCCTGATTAAGGCTTTAAGCCTAAAAGAAAGCAGAAATAGGTATGGATTATCCATGTGTGTATGCGTGTACGCCTGCGTATGTGTACATGTGAGTGTATTGGGTGGGGCACGTGTGGCATGGGAGGGGGAGGCGCACGCTTCTGGGTCTGGGCAACTCAATATCTGCATTTTTCCTGCCTTGCCAGAGGAGAATAGAAATAATTTAGCAATAATTGCAAACATTCCTGGTTTCATTTATTATTTTTTTTTTCTGAGGAAAGTAATCTGGTAGCTATCCCTACAGTTTCAGGCACCAAGATTTGTATTTTAAGCTTGTGAGCCTATGAGAAAATCCCACTCTGACAGTTCAAATGCAGAACTCCAAGAAGGTCACTGAAGGGAGGCCCAAGAGTCTAGAGGGCAAGTTGCTCTGCCTCTTGGTGATTGGTATGTACTTTCCAAAAGAATATGATGAATGGGATTTAAAAAGCTGCTTTGGAAGGTTAGCTATGGGGTCAAACTGCTCAATTGAATTGCAAACTAGGTAGTAATAATCATCAAGAAATGAGAAAGGAGACGGCATGATCATCCTCCACTTGCCCCACACATATTCTGGGTCATTTGCTGCACCACTGAGGAAGGGGTTTCATGTTTTCTGAGATATTGCAAGCTGCTCAATATTATGAGAATGAGGTCCTGAGAGCCAGGATTTCAGAGTTTTTATTTAGAAACCTGAGGCTGGTTAGTCTGACCTTTATTTGTAACTTTTTGTGTGATATTTTTTCCATTGTCACCCATTTCAATATTTCATGTTAGTGTTTGATTGCAGTATTTGGCAGACAGATTCTCTCAAAGGTAGTTTTGAGTGTCAAATGAATTTGTACATACTATATGATGCTGAGAGATAAGAGCGAGGGAAAAGGGGTATGTGTCTCCCACCACTCATTTTTTTCAGATGAGGAAATAGGAGTCATCAAAAGCGGAATCATTTGTCTAGGTTACCCTGTAAGCCAATATTATATTAGAATGTGAATGTTAAGTTGTGCTACAAATGTTACCTACTGTACTCAATTCATATTACTTTCTTAGAAGAATCGGTGGTGGTAATGGCAATTGGGAGTTATACCCTTTCCAGGAGGATGGCCTTTCTATTGTAAATTTCTAGATATTATAAAAGTTTCACTTGAAGTGGAAGAGGCACTTCCCCTGTAAGCTTCTCCTACCGAAATGGCAAAAAATTCAGTGATTAGCCCAGAATGGCTGAAAGAAGAGCTGCTAATAATAATTGTCCCCAGTCATTCTATTATTAAGCCGCAAAGTAGCCAAAATGGACATTGGAAAGGATTTTTAAAGGTGTATTGGAGTCAGATAAGATATGAGAAAAAGATTTGCACTAAAGCAGGTGTCTTGGCTGTCTGATAAAAGCCTTGCTCTAGTCACCTTTTACTTATTTTAGTTCTTATTTAGCATTTTATTGGTCCTACCCCGTACTGAGTTGCCTTCCAAATCTTTTGCACGGGGTAACTCTCACCACTGCTCTGCTCCACCTCCACAGCCATAGGACATGGATTTTAAATTTAAATACAGTACAGATTGAGGAAGGACTTTGAAAATTTGACCACTCTGATCACCCTACCTAACTACTCCATGTTTTCCCAGTCCTCTTAGGAATTAAGTCAAGACTGAATATTTAACTCAAGCTAAAAGTAAACAAGGAACTAGAACTCCTATGCCTCCACATTCCTCATCAGAATGGTGCTAGAGCCAGGAATCCCATCAATTGATCTATTATTTCTAGATTCAAATCTGTCCTTTGTTTCTGCAATGGAATCCTCACCCCCCAGATACCCATTTTGCTTTCCCTTTAGAGACTGATTTATCCATCAACTGGGTGTTAAGCTTCCTGTTTCCCCTTCTCAGGTCAAGGGCAGCCCAAGTGCCCAATTTCTCTCTCTCTTCACAAGGCTCCACCAGCACTAGAGATGAGAAATTCTGAAGAACAGCCAAGTGGAGGAACCACAGTATTGCAGCGTCTGCTACAAGAGCAGCTTCGCTATGGTAATCCTAGTGAAAATCGCAGTCTGCTTGCCATCCATCAGCAAGCCACAGGGAATGGCCTGCCTTTCACTACTGGCAGTGGGAACCCAGGGCCTCAGAATGATGTGTTGAGTCCTCAAGACCACCACCAACAACTTGTGGCACATGCTGCTCGACAAGAACCCCAGGGCCAGGAAATCCAATCAGAAAACATCATCATGGAGAAACAGCTGTCCCCTCGAATGCAGAATAATGAGGAACTCCCAACCTATGAAGAGGCCAAGGTCCAGTCCCAGTATTTTCGTGGCCAACAGCATGCCAGTGTGGGAGCTGCTTTCTATGTCACTGGAGTCACCAACCAGAAGATGAGGACTGAAGGACGTCCATCAGTTCAGAGGCTCAACCCTGGGAAGATGCACCAAGATGAAGGACTCAGAGACCTTAAGCAAGGGCATGTTCGCTCCTTGAGTGAACGATTAATGCAGATGTCACTGGCCACCAGTGGAGTCAAGGCCCATCCACCTGTCACCAGCACTCCCCTCTCCCCACCACAACCAAATGACCTCTACAAGAATCCCACAGGTTCCAGTGAATTCTACAAGGCCCAAGGGCCAGCTCCCAACCAGCATAGCCTGAAGGGCATGGAACATCGAGGCCCCCCACCAGAGTATCCATTCAAGGGCATGCCATCCCAGTCTGTAGTATGCAAGCCCCAAGAGCCAGGGCACTTCTATAGTGAGCATCGCCTGAACCAGCCAGGGAGAACAGAGGGGCAACTGATGAGGTATCAGCATCCCCCTGAGTATGGCGCAGCCAGGTAAGAGAGTTCCCTTTCTGTCATTTCCTGACCTCATCCCCAACCATACTCTTTGGGTATGTGTTGGGAATCTTAAGGGAAGGAATAGGCAGGTGTTTGGTTTGACAAACTACCATGCATGGTTCACCCCTAGCTGAGTAAATAGGCTGTCAACTTGAATTTCTAGTGTCTCTAGCCACAATTGGCATTGTATTCACATTTCCTTGGCTTTTTAGGTTCAACATGGCCAAATTTCTGAGGGGAAGAAGAGGAACAAAAGTCTGGATTTTCAGTAGCTATTTGCTATCCTGTCTCCTAGGATATTCAAAGAAGTGTCTATTTTTTCCTGATTATAAGTTACTAAGTCCTTGCTGGAGAAGCAGAAGCAAGTTATCTTGGACTTTAATTAGTCCACAACATCCTATTGCTTCCATGTGTTCCCCTCCATAAAACTCTCATTCATAACTTACTTTTGTCAACAATTATGTTTCCTGTTAGTTATAGTTTTTCTCTACAATTATTATTCTTTTGCACATTAAACAACCAGCTATTATGGGGGGGGGGGGGAAGCGACTTACTACCTACGTGTACAAGTTGAGAATGTTATTTGTCCAGCGTTTCCCTGAAGTACAAAGTGCAAACTGCTTTGTCTTTCTTTACTGTAGAGAGTCTGTTAGGTTTCTGTCATGTTTCTAAAAATCTTAGGTAAATTCACATCATATTACGTAGAAGTTTTGTCCAGATGCTAAAATACATGAAGAAAAAATATTCCCGTGGCTTCTGTTTTATATGTTCAGTTCTTCTGAATATTACCTCTTAATTATTCAGAATCTTTTTGTCCTGTAGCTTTATTTCACTGATGTATTCATGTGTCAGCTCATTATCTGAGTTGTTAGTCTTTGGGCTCTATTGCTGACCAATAGCATTTCAGCATATGGAGTAAGGGACAATTTAAACCATTCAGCGACGATGAAGGGATGAAGGCAAACATGCGTGATGTCCCTGCCTTGTGCCCACGGGTGACCACAAGATTTGAAGTCTGTAGCCAAAGGCTGGAGTTCTTCTAAAGGTGACCCACAGGCTAGGTCTGTGATTCTTTGAGGTTTGGCTTACCTCTTTGCTTCCGGTCCTCTCACTCATTTGGGAAAAAAAAATCAACCCTGCTTGAAGTTGTTGAAAGTATCAGAGTGGAGTAGGGCGGGACTAAAAGACGGTACATAGCATTTCCTGGTGGTTCATTTTCTTCCCCAAAGTCCTGTGTTAATTTAACCAAAGGCAATTCACTTTGTGCTCCACCTCGTTCCCAGGTTTTGGGTTTTTCCCCTTTAACCTATGTTGGTCTCCTAACCTTTTTCAACCTTCTGTGTAGTTTCCAAAGGACAGCAGCCTGAGTTCTGATAAGTGTCTTAGAACAGGAAATGGGGTTAAGAATAGAGTCATTGAGCTTTAAATCAGAGCAAGAACTGGATTCTCATCAGCCCAGTGAAACAGAAGAAGGGGAAGGGCTGCTTAGTTGGACTGCAAAGCTTAGTGGAAACCCATTCAAGACAGCAAAATGTCAATGAAGACAAGACGTTTTGTTTTGCTTTTCCCACCAGTATGGAAGAGTATGAGACCCCCTCCTGTCCTGACGTCTCCTGCCTTGTGGGAGGGGAGGGTATTGACTGGGGCATGAAGCAGAAGCCAAAGCTTCGCTCAGCACATGGCCTGCCTTCCCAGGAAAGCTATTTTCAGAACTCATTCACCAGTATTGTTTGTGATCTGAAACGACTCCCACGGTGTTTGCAGCTAGATGGAGAGGCCTTTGATCTGCCTAAATAAATAATAAAGAGACAAAGAGGTTTTATTTCCTTGTCATACTGATTAAGCCGCCCAAGAAACTTAGCTGCACATGTTTTACAGGAAGATATGTATATTTTTCCTCCCTCCTGAGTTATCTGTGTATCTCTTCGTCTTTCTACAACAGGGCCTGCCTATGCTGATCTGCCTGCCCTACCTCTTCTTTGTCCTTCCTTACCCTCTCCTTCCTTCTGTCCATTTTTCTTCCTCATCTTCCTCCCCCTTTCTGTTGTGCTGGGGTTGGAGACCAGAGCCTTGGGCGGGATAAACAGTACTTCACCACTGGCCACCATCCCCAATATTCAGACAATCTTGAGCAGTATTTTAATACACACATTTGCCCTAACAGTTGCTTCACTATTGTACAGGAACAGAGTGTTCCATATGCTTGATTGATATACCCTAAGTTGGAGGAAGAAATTTGTATCTGCATTAGGCAAATTTGGGCTTTTTTATTTTATTTTATTTTATTTTTGCAGGCCCCAGTATGAAGGAGTGGTGCCTATTGACAGGTTTTTGGCAAGAGCTGGTGGTGAATGGCTTTTCGGAAGTGTATAGCTTTTTGGTGATGACATATTTTTCCTTCTTTATTTCCTTTAAGCAAGTAGGTGTACAGTTTGTGAGTACCTTTCTGAGTAGCTACTGCTGACACCAAACAATTGGAAGACTAGCTTCTTAGTTCTTAATCCACAAATTATAGATCAGTACGCCAAGCAACCTTTTGGAACAAATTTCTGTATAAAAACACCACACCATCAACAACAACCTTTGTTTGCCTTTAGAAGTGTACAGAACTGCTGAAAATTTGCTGCTAAAATGAACTAAATGTTATAAACAATTCTTCGTTTAGTTTATCTTCCTTATACCCTTCTTTCTACTTAAAAAAATAAAAATCTCAAATGTCCTGAGCTCCAGAGAGGAAACAAAAAGGCAAGGCATCTGAAGCAATTTGAAAATTTCTGAATCTTTGTCTTTCTAAGTACTGAACATTCTTGGCATCTGGGGTTTATACATTTATTAATTTCTGTGTGTGTGTGGGGGGGGGGGGGGGGAACATGGTCTCATTCTGTAGGTAGGCTGGTCTTGAACTCACTGTGTAGCCCAGGCCAACATAGAACTCTGAGCAATCCTCCTGCCTTGGCCTCCTGAGTAATAGGATTATAGATGTACACCTCTACTTCCAGCATATGTGCTGTTGGGGAACTGAACCCAGGGCCTTGCACTAGCTAGGCAAGCACTCTAACCACTGAGCTATGCCCCAAGCCCTTCAACTGCTTTTAAAAATGAAATTATTTATGTTTATAAAGCAACTAATTCCTCTTAACTGTTGAAGTCTTGCCCAGATCTGCGGTTTCTTAAAATCCTTGTTGAATAGAATCTCTTGGTGACCTGACTCTGTAGTTCAGAACAGAGTTGGTTGGTGCAAGAGAAGCCATCTGGAATTCACAGCCTACTCCAGGATTCACAGAATCAACATCACAAAGCCTGGGAGAGGCACTGTGTCAGTGGGGAGGATAAGTTGGCCTCCAGCATGTGGAGAGCACCTGCAATGATGGGAGTGCACATGGGCTGGCAGGGGTGTGTATATGTATGTATGCTGGGGAGGGAAGGCACCTCTAGTTATGAAGATGGCATGGTGGAAGGCATTGTGTCAGTTGAGTGGCTTTTACCTTTGCATCCTTATAAGGTGTCTTCTGGAGAACCCCTTAACCCTCACCCTCAAAGCCTCTCACTGAGAAGGACCTGGATTTTAGTTAGTGGTCTCTGTACTACATGAATGGCTATGAGGTCCCCTTGTCAAAATGCAGAGCACCAGTAGCTCAGGTAGACTTTAGAAGAAGCCTGATGAAAGGAGAGAGGTGGGCCAGGTCTTCCACGGAATTATGTGATTCTATCGTCTCTAGATGGCCTGTTTCTGGTTAATGTGGCAGTGGAGGGCAATTCTAGCTGCTGTGGAGTATAGGGACCTAAACAGTATGTTCTTCATGTGGCTGCTACTTTTGTTTTACTATTACTACTCTTGATGTGATTATATAATTTTGAGTGTATTTTTGCCTCCTCTGTCATCCTTTCCTCTTAGAGGAAGCTTCATATGTTAATGCCAAGACTTAGCCTGACATTTATTGGTGGGTGGGTGCTGGAGTTCTTGCTAGAGGACTTTTTCTCTTTTTGTGACTACAGAGTCAGATTTGCAAACCTTCCAGTGATGGATTGCTTAGTTTTTCCATCAGTATACTGAGATCTGCTTCCTTTCCTTGGGGAACCAAGGGGGCAAGGAAGCAGCTGCCTCACTTCTGGCTCTGCTTATCTTTATCCTGGACTTACATGACCCAGAGGACCTTCCAGAAGTTGTAGTCTCCTCCTTCCCGAGACAACTGGGAGGTTATGTCCAGGGCCTGAAGGGCCTTTCAGCTTCCAGGCAGGAGGAAGGCCAGTGGCCTAGTCTGTTAGGGTGAAAATCCTGGCTTGCTTGATGGGACCTGGGGGAGGTGTGGGGAGGCAGCCTCTGGTTTGGAACTGTGTTCAGTCTTTAAAAGAGAATACCTTCTTCTTTACCCTTCTAAAGCGTTCTCTTCACAAATTGAAGAGAGAGAGAGAGAGAGAGAGAGAGAGAGAGAGAGAGAGAGAGAGAGCAAACTTCCTAAGCATTTGGGTTTCAAATCCTGGGAATAAAGACTAAAGTTAAAGTAGTGGGGTTTTTTCTTAAACTTAGAAAGTTGATTGGAGCACATAAAATGTAAGCCCCTCTTTTCTGGCCAAGAGATATAAAACCCTTATCAAATTCAAAATTGTCATATTTGAACTTTAGAGATACATAGAAATTATGACATTTCTTTCTGAAAATAGAGAGAAAGCACCCATTTTTCCTATGAGAAAACCAAAGGCCTAAAGAATGAGAACTCTTCATCAAATAAATTCCTAAATAGCACAGGCTTTTGATGCAATGAGTATTTTGAGCTCTTAGAAAGATTACATATAACATACACCATGTCACTTTTCCTGCAGTCAACTAGTTTGCATGCCTTTTTAAATATTTACTAATTATATATAGTGACATGGGTATGAAGTTGGAAGAATGCACACTTATAGGATGCGGAGGGACAGACCCAGGGCTTCAAGAATTTTGAGGGATTTTGTGAACACATATTAATTGGATATCCATGAATAAGTTTTTGGAATGATTTTGTGGTTGTAAAAGCCATTGTAGTGAGAAGCTTTTATAGGGCTAACTATGTGAACTACTAGGGTGACTAGAGAGAGTGTAAGGGCGAGGCATGTACTTTAGCACCTGGAATGCTACTTAAAACTTAATTGCTTCTGGTGATTTGTCCCAGTTCCACTATGAATTTTATACGATGTCGTACAAATGGGCATCCCATAAGTAAAATGATAACAGGGTCAACCTGTCTCACTGGGAAATAGATACAAGACTATAATTCTTATTGAGCTAAAAATGTGAAGACCCCAGTATTTTTATAATTCATTTGTGACTTCAAGAAAGAAACAGGCTCTTGCAGATTAAGTAATTTGAAGAAGGTTGCACAGCTAGTAAGTAGTATAATAGGTTTTCAAGCTCTGACAGATTTTAAGGCTCTCGTTCTTAACCTCCTTTTGTAGTGTACGCCAACTGTGTTTTCCTTGGTCATGCTCATAGTGGGAAGTGATTCTTCCGGTAACTATTTCCCTTCGTTACTAATAGGCATTATGTACATTATTTATACCTACATGTTAGTATTCTGTACCTAGTAGTTAGATGCAAAAGCCATGTTAAAGTACCAAAGTTTTCCTTCTGGAACTCTTTATAAGCAATAGAAAATCTTTTTGGTGTCTTTAGTATATGAAGTATCTGGATATCTTTGAGTCATTTTTTTATGAGCATATGCATTTCCAAAGGCAGTTTCAGATAGAAGAAGGCAGTTTTGAGGGCTATTTGTTAGTTCCTTCTGCCTAAGTGAAGCATATATTCCAAATTTTGAAATCTTTATGTATGTTGGATCACATGCATATTATTTCTAACATTAGGTTTAGTTTAAGATAACATGAACATTTCTTTGTAGAATTGCTTAAAATGTTGAGACTTGAATGAATATGGAGGCATACATCCTTTGGATTTTCACAATGTGACCTCTGAGCTCATAGGATTTGATACCTTTCAGGCAGAGTCGCAGAAGAGTGGGCTGGGAAAGAACTCTAGAGATCTTTTCAGGGATTCCACAGCCTAACTGCCTATTTAGGTGTTCTGAGTGTAGCAGAAGTCTGATTTTATCACTTTCTTGTGTCCTTTCCCCTCAGTGCATCAAAAAGAGAACTTAACCAGAACTTGTGCTTTGTGTTTTCCAGGCCAACACAGGACATTCCGTTGCCATTGTCAGCCAGGAGCTCTCAGCCTCACAGCCCTACTTCTTCCCTGACATCTGGAGGTTCCTTGCCCTTGCTGCAGTCTCCACCATCAACTAGGTTGTCTCCTGCCCAGCATCCTTTGGTCTCAAACCAAGGAGACCACTCAGCTCACCTACCTAGGCCACAGCAGCATTTCCTTCCTAATCAGACTCACCAGGGTGATCATTACCGTCTCTCCCAATCCGGCCTGAGTCCGCAGCAGCAGCAACAGCAGCAGCAACAGCAGCAGCAGCAACAGCAGCAGCAGCAGCAGCAGCAGCAGCAACAGCAGCAGTCAGGGGAAACGTATTCAGCCATGCCTCGGGCCCAACAGTCTGCTACTTACCAGCCCATGCCAGCCGACCCTTTTGCCATTGTCTCCAGAGCTCAGCAGATGGTTGAGATCCTCTCAGACGAGAACCGGAATTTGCGGCAAGAGTTGGAAGGATGCTACGAGAAGGTGGCAAGACTGCAGAAGGTGAGGCTCTCATTGGGAGATTTTTTCCCTTAAATCTTATTAGTTGATCTTAATTAATATTCACATAAAATTTTATACTTGGGGGTAGATGCATTACGTGCAGGCAAGTCTTCAAGATTCTTCTGTGAAGGTTATATACGAGTGAACATTTGGCATTTTTGCATGTAGACTAGGAGGAAAAATGTGTTTTCTCAGATGCAGTAGCCCTAAGGAAAACTTGTTTGACTCTCCAGAATTCTAAAGGAATTGTGATGCTTGCATCGGCGAGAACCTGCCAGCATTCAAAGGATTTTGTTTTGATTGTGTTTTCTTCAGTATGCATTTGAACCGTAAATAGAAAATGGTAGTTCATATTTCCTAGAAAAATCTCACCAGCTGCTGCTAGAGTCTTCTCTGTCTTTTTCTGGAGAAGGCTGAGAGTACTTCTCCTACTGGGAGTTCTCCTAGTAACTTTTTCAACACTTACCCCTTTCCTTCTTTATATTTTGGTCCTCTGCAGCTCAGACTCAACATCTGTTCTTTCTCTGCTGTGTGTGGGGGGCAGGAGGGGCTTAGTACCACAGCTGTGTGACAGGTGACAGCCCTAGGCTGAGGAAGTAGAAAGAGGAGTGTGTCTTCCCCAGTTTACATACTTCTTGGGATCCTCCTATCTCCTATAGCTGGGACTTTAGCTCCTAACCCCCCCCCCCCCACACACACACACACACACACCAGCTAGAAACCCTAGCTCTTGGCCTCTAGTGGCTGTTGATGAATAGGATTTTGCCTCTGGCAGTCTCTTTGCAGCTTTTGTCACTGTGTAGCCCTATGGCATGGTCTGCCTACCATTGTTCAGGTTTGAAGAAGTGGGAGGGAGGGTCTGTTGCCACGTATTGGTCATTAACTCTGTCCTTAAGAGACACTGGGAGTGGAAATTTCAAGGGCCCAAATGAGATAAAAAATTTGCTCGTATCAGATCTCAGTCCTAAAAGAGAAGAGAGTTTATTTGCACCTAATTATTTATTAAAATAATAGCAAAAAAGCTGCCCCCGTGCCACCAATTTCCCCATATCTGGTTGGGGGCGACTGGGGGGCAATAAGAGCTCTTCTCTGGATTCATCCCATGCTTGTATTTTCTCCCTCTTTTCATTCTAACTATACCCCTTTTCTCTAATTGCATTGATGTAATGAATTCTGTCCATACATAAGAAACCCTGTTTATCTGGATGCAGTTGCTGAAGAATGAGCCCAGATCTTGGCCCCCGTTGCTAGAGGATCCCCGGTGATACAGAGGTGGGGTATGACAAAGAACAAGAGCAGAGTTGAATGTTTTGTGGCTATTTGTTGTTTGTTCCTCTGAATGTAGAAAGAGTCTTGAAATAAATGTAATTGGCACAGCTTGAGAGTCAGAACTGGAGGCCAAATCAATACCAAAGTAGAGGACAAGGATAGGTGGGTAGACGAGGGAAAGGAAAGTGGGGAGAATAAGGTAGCTATCAGATGGCACTGAAATAAAACAAGGAGAAAAGACTGACGTGTGAGTACAGTAAGGAGACAGAAGTCTGGAAAGCCACCATCACTGTCGCTCTCTTCGTCCCCTACCATCAACTGGATCAAGCCAGTGATTCTGTCATTCTGTGAGTTCTTTCCTAAAAGCCCTGTTGGTAGATGTCTAACTTGTTCTTTTGAAGGGTACCCAGGGACAGACCTTGCTTTTGAGAGTACAGGCACTGTGTTTCAGGTGTAGCATTCTGTAGGGAAAGTGAGAGCCTCACTCACTCTCTCAAGGCTGTTCTTTCAAATGGAAATATTTGTTTTCTCTACCCAGCACGTGGAATTTCATGCAAAAAAATTTCACCAGTCACAGACCTTGCAGATCTTGTCTCTAAATGCCATTCACCAGTTTTCACCTTCTGTGCTGCTATCTTGGTGCCATCTGCAAGGAGAAAAACACTTTCAAGTCTGCTCTTTTCAGTGGTGTAAGCCTTTTGGTAGACAGTACAGTCTCAGGCAGGATTTTGCAGATGGGAGCAAGTTGAATCTGAGTTGATTGGTAATCCTACCTTTCTCCCCAGTCTCCCACTGGGGGCCTGATATTGCTCCCCATAAAGCACCCTGAGCTTTGTTAAGAAGAAGTGGAAAACTGAGAAGAAATGTAGAAGGGTTATAGGAGTCAGAATAATTTAAAAATTGCTTAATAGGCCATGGGCTTCGTCTTATACAAATTATATGCAAATAATTTCTGTGGTTATTACATGTGCAATGGAGCTATATTGGTTGCAGAAAGACTCTGGAGTCTAATTTCTTGTTTTCTTCCTTATTCTGGTTGATTTAGGACAAGACCCTTTGTGTTTGAAGTTCCTTTTTCCTTTTCTATTTATAAGACTTGCAAGCCTGTTGTAAACTGGAATTCTCATCACAAATTTCTGTTACAAAATCTGTATTGGTTTCCCACTGACTATGGGATAAAGTCCAAATTCTTGTTGTTAAAACCCTTTTATGATTTGACTCTGCTATCTTCACGGGCCATACGTAGGCAACTTCTTTTGTGTACCCTGTAATGTCTAGTCAAATGAGAATACTGGTCATTCTGGGAATGCATTCGCTCATCAGAATAGAATACCCTTCCCCTCACCTCTGCTCATTGAAATCTGACCCAGTTCACAGGATCTTACTCTGAATGCTGCCTTCTCCCTGAAATTGTCTCCTCCTTCCCAAACCAGGAGTAACTGCTTCCTTCTCTGGGCTTTACTGTACTATTTCTTTCTTGAAGCTGTAGTCTGCAGTGTATTCTGAGTTTTATTAGTTCAAAAGCTCTTTGGAGGTGGTGGTGATGTTCTCATTCATATTTGCACACCCAACGGTGTTTTGACCCCTTTTGTGACCCTTGGGCCAGTCATTCAATGTTTGTTAAACTGAATCAAATGATAACTGCATGATGCTGATGCATGAGATTTTTAGCAAGTTAAATTTAACTTTAGCTCCACTAAAATGGTATGTCCTTGCCTAGGCAGGTATCTGGACAGATTTACATAAACATGTGAAAGACTTCTGAATGATTGGAAATAAAACTTTTTTCAAGACTGAGGAAATTTTTTTTTTTTTTTAAGAAATAAACAGGGGCTGGAGAAAAAGCACCGTGGTCTAGCAAGCTCAAGGCCCTCAGTTCGATTCCTCAACACTATATAAGCCAGCCGTGATGGCACACACCTGTAATCCCAGCACTTAGGAGGCTGAGACAGGAAGATTGCTGTGAGTCCAAGGCTAGCCTGGGCTATATAGTGAGTTCGGGATCATCCTGGGCCACAGAGAGAGAGACCTAGTCTCAAAAAAGGGAAATTAACATTGTTTAGAAACATATTTATGAACCGCATTGTGCCTTACCACTGTTGCTGAAGGCAGAAAGGGTGTGTGTGTGTCTGTGTGTGCGCTTGATCCTGAGGAAGTCTCATGAAACAGTAAGTTACTTAGTAAGCCATGGTTGAACTTGGGAATTCTTCCTTGAATTATTTTCTGTTCTGACAGTGTTGTGCTTGACTCCTGGTCATGTGTAAGCCCTGGGAGATGGTGTCATTGAGGTTTTGCATATATGTTTTCAGGCTATCATCCCCATCAACCTCCTGCTATCACCCCTATCTTTTTTTATGTTAGGTGGAGACAGAAATCCAGCGAGTCTCGGAAGCATATGAGAACCTAGTAAAATCTTCATCCAAAAGGGAGGCCCTGGAGAAAGCCATGAGGAATAAGCTGGAGGGAGAGATTAGGAGGATGCATGACTTCAACAGGGATCTGAGAGGTGAGGAACCCAATAGGCAAGTGGAGAATGGGGTGGGGAGAGCTGAGGAGGATCTATTCAGGCTTTTGGGAGCTGGCCAACCTACTGTTATGTTCAGTAAAATGTAGATACTATCTCAGGCTGGTTTTGAGTATATGACTACAATACTACTTGGTCTCAAGTTTGCTTGATTTAAGTTTGGGGACATGTCTGACTTGCTTTCCAGTCAGCTCTTGGGGCAGCAATCCTTCTGGGACGTGTGGCCCTACCTGGCCTATCCCCCCAACTGATTCTGCCTCTTTTTCTTTTAAGGTCTGGCAAAGGCACATTTGGGGTTTTACAAGCTTGAATTTATGAAATCCTCTATCATTTCTAGAGCCCAACCCCTTCCCTTAGTTTTATCTTCACCTGATAATATTTATGCTGGGAAATGTTTCTGTATCACATCACTATCAACATCATCAAACTGCTGATCTTGGGGATGTTATTTCTTAGGTTTTTTTTTTTCTTTTGTATTTTCTTATCTATAAAATCAAGAGGTCAACCAAATGTAGCCAAAATCCCTTTCTAGCGTTGACTTTACATGATTTGAAAGACTTCATGATAGCTATGATATCCTTCTTTTTTTCTGGCTAATGAAAGAATCTTTATAAATATGGGGATGGATTGTTTCATTGAAACTTGAAATTCTGCTCTAGATTTTGGTGGTGGGTAGGGAAAGTGTTCCCTGCCATGGTTTAGTGTTTCCTTGGGATTCCCATTTGCAAACCTGTGTCTGTGTCACCATCCTGTTTAACAAGGGAATGAGGGCTTGTTTTGCTCCAGGTAAGTATTACAGAACAAAGGATGTGTGCTTGCTAGTTTGTTTTTGGGGGTCTCTGTTGATTGTTTTCAACTTTTGCAGAACGTCTGGAGACTGCCAACAAACAGCTTGCAGAAAAAGAGTATGAGGGGTCAGAGGATACCAGGAAAACCATCTCTCAGCTCTTTGCAAAAAGTAAGTCTGAAGGCCTCAAGAGTGCGTATGAACGCGTGTGTGGGAGTGCAGCATGCAAGTAGGTTCTCCAGTTCTCTGTACCTTTCTAGACAGCCTGGGCAGAGTGAATATCATCTAAGGTTTCTTTTTCTTGTTGAAGCATGAAATTGTAATATTCTTTTCTTTTCCTCTTGGACTAAGAAGGCTGCTTGCCACAGTATATAGTCATATCCACCCAATAGCTTCTTCTGTTGGAACTAGAGAAGTACCTTGGAATCACTGCTATCAGCATGGCTAGCTGAAGGAAGAATGTAGTGAACACAGGGCCCTTCAATGTAGAAGACATTTCCTTAGGAGGTTCTATGCGTAGGTTCTGGTAGAGATGGGACGAACATACGTGATTGATAAATAGTATTTAGGATACCTAACCTATACCTGGAGCTTCTGTAGTTAAATATTTGGTATCATTTTGTTGCCCATTGGAAGATTACAAGGGTAGCTGGGAGTGGGGGTGGGGGGCTGTACTGCTAGGGCCTATACTAGTGATTCTGCTTCCGAAATTGGAGGGTGTAAAACAGGGCAAAGCTGTGTCCTCATAATAATGTTTCCATTGTCTGAAAATATTCCTATGCCAGTGACAATGAATTAATCCTCTTCTTTATCGGCCCCTAATGGACTCCACCCAGCTAGACAATGCATAATTCTTTCCAATTGCCACAATAATAGCAGCAATGAAAACTTCTTAGTGGATTGAGTCCCCAGGGAGAGTAAGTTTGGGGGAAATGAATGAGCTGTCCTCATTTCTACATATGCTCTAACTTGGTTTCCACTGTTCCCAGCCTCATTCTGTAAAGCTCCAGCTTGTAGGCATGCCTGGAGGGGCCTAGTCCCTTCCATTTGTGCTGAGCCTCCCAGTGACCCTTTCAGGTCCCTCCACGCAGCTCCCAGTCTACACGTTTGCTTGGTCCTTGCTTACAATATGCCCCTTCTTGCCTGGGTTGCAGTGCTGTGCTCTCACTTAAGAATGGCTTTTCTTCCGCCTTCCCTGAACCTCCTGTTCCATTGTCAGTAGCCTTATAGCAGAGAGTGTCATTTTTTTTTTTTTTTTTTTGGTGTTATCAATGCCTACAGTGAACTGTGAAGTTGCTTTATGGTTGTGGTTACCCAGGAAGCTAGTTTGGTGGCAGAAAAGGGTGTCAGCCTCCCAGAACAGACAGAACAAACCAAACCAAAACAAAACATATACATTCATGCCCCAGATGTTAGTTTGTACTCTTTGTAGAGATATCTCAGGTGTCCTAAGATCTGCTTTGGGTTTGGAAAATGTGGTAATTACTAAATCAAACTACATTACCAGCAGGGTGAAAGACTGTCACTTATAGCTCTAGAACCAAGGAGGAAAGAGAGCATGACTTTTGCCCTTCTCTTTTCACTTGCCTTTGGACAAATGACTCTGGGTGGTCAGAACTGTGACAGGCGGAACAAAAAGCCCTTTTGAGAAGCCTTCTTGAGACGTGTGCGCCAGTAATCTCAAAACCAAACCAACTTGACGCAGAAGGCAATCTGGTGTTGTAGAAAGAGTATAGACTAAGCTAGGCTTGGCTATAGGTTCTAATCCTTATTTTTCTTATCGTACATGGTTGTTGGATCACATACAGGTTGACATGCTCTGAAAGGTTCCATGTTTCCTCTATGTAGAAAAGAGAAGAGAATAATAGCTGTTCTCTATGGCTCTCCTGAGAATTAAGCTAGTACAACATACGATGTGCGCGCTACACATACACAATATGTATAGTATGTGATAAGTATTCAGCAAATGTTCAGGGTCCAAGGAGGTCCCCCAAAGAGCAGATGGAGACCTTAACTAACTCACTCATAAAGTAGGTTGTAGGTTTCCTGAATTAATCTCAGGTAAAATTACAGGATGAATCAGTGAGAGACATTAGAGAGGCTTATTCGACAGAATTAAAGAAGTACACACTCAGACTAGATAGCAGGCCCTTAAGAGAAAATCTCATTGTGGTCTGGGGCTGCTTTTTTTTAATATGGTTTCGAGGGTGCCCTCAAGATGGGTGATCTAGGATGATATGCTCACTGTCTGTCTATTCATTAGGCTAAGTTGGAACACAAGCTATTTGCATATGTTTGAAGTTTAGAGATAAAGAATTAATAGTGCTGCTTCCTTTAGGAAAGAAGTTTGTGGGAGGAAAACATACTCAATATGCAGGTAAAAAGAAACAGGCCGGATTTATAGGCTTCTTTTGTCTTTAGGACCCTTAGAAAAAATTTTTTTTGGATTGTGTTTTCCTGGAAGGAAAAAAGACATTGTAACCATAATATTGTGCCCTGAAGCTACAGTTTTTCATAAAAGTACAATTTTAAAATTACAAATTTTCTTGTTGCCTTCAATATTTTATCCTACATCATCTCTTTCCTCCATCGACTTGGATACTTTACCCTTTTATGCTTAATTTTTAAATTTTATTCTCTTCTTCCTTCTCTTGCCCTCGTCCTTTTTTTCCTTCAGTACTAGAGATTTGAATCCTGGACTTGGCTCTGACCATCCATGGACTCAGCCCTTTTTTATTTTCTGTTTTGAGACAGGATCTTTCTAAGTCACTAAGTTGCCCAGGCTGGGCCCGAACTTGTGATTTTCTGCCCTGTTGACCTTCCATTGTGCTGGGATTACAGGCCTCCACCACCGCACTTAGCCAGCTAATCTCTTATTCTTAAGGCATGATAGGGATCAGAGTTCAAAGTGGTAGCTGCTTAGTTCCTTATGTGCCAGAACAGAAATCAGAAGTCCTGTTACTTCATTTTAAAAGAAGGGAAATCAAGACACAGCAGTTGGATTTACTGATATATTCAAAGTCAAAAACGTTAAAGCAAGGCAAGGACAGAACAGATTCAGGACTATGATATTTATAGAAACATCATTTCATAGTTAAGATATATACCATTTCATTCTGGTGTATCATTTATTAGTTCGAATTTTGCAAATTTTATATTCTCAGAAAAATATGCCACTTCAATTTTATCTGGATATAGTTTTGCAAAGAAGTCTCTTGGGACTCTGTTAGTTTACTTCTGGGGCACTTTCTTCTGTTCGATTATAGTAATATATTTATCCTCGTAATAAGACTCCTCAATGGTGTATCAGTTTTACTTTTTACCTGTGTTGCTGTGCTTCTATCAATTGAACTAATAGGATCAACTTTTCTGGAGGTCGGTTTGAATAAAACTTCTAACACTAAGACCTAGCAATGAAATATTTAAGTGGTCATTAAGAGGAATGAGAATTGCCTCACCGAGATTCAGTGGTAATCAATTCAGATGTAATTCTCAAATGTTGTGATCAGCTTTAGTTCCTGGGACAAGGAACACCTACTCTAAGAGGGCAGGTTAGGGTAAGAGAAGTATATTAAACAACATATAAAATCTATTTAGTGACTACATATAAACCTGTATGAATTGATTCAAATGCTAACTTGTGACAGTGTTCATTCATTTTCCTAGAAATTATGGACTTTATTACTGTCTCATCTTGGTGGTCTTCTTCATCTGTCACTTTTATATGTAAGTCCTTATGACAAAGGTACTGTTTAACTGAGCGCTGTATAAATCCCAAGACAGAAACACCATTACCTGCCCATTAATCTCCTTCATCCTAAAATCATAGATTGTATCTACACACACAAATACACACAGATGCAGTATACCTATGCAAAGGTACATGTGTGTATATATGAATATGTGTATATAATGAATAAAATAATTTAAGCACTCAAACTTTTCTGATTACTTTTAAAAGTTGAAACATCCAAACCCTAATAGAGCTTACTCTGCAAAGTCATCAGCAAATCACTGAAGTTTTGTTTCAGGTGAAATGGCTCTCTATAACCTCTCATTCCAACATTTTTCCTGTAACACTGCCTCATTTAACAACTCCTCCACTTTCAGTCTATCTGCAGAAGAAAAAAGTGGCAAAGAATATAGCATGGCTTCCCGATTTATCTGGCTCTTTTTATTTTGCTCCCCAAAGTTACTCTTTTTGTTAGTTATTATGTGTTTGTTGTGATACACGGTAGTTACATTCAACCTGAGGAATCGGTACACAAGCATAGCACCTCACGATCACCTTTTGCCCTTCCCCCCTCCCTTTCCACTCTTTTATTTATTTATACTTTCATTTTCTTATATTAGAGGAACAATTACACTGATCTTCTGTTTCTGATTCATCTCGCTAGGCGTAATGATCTCAAGATGCATCCATTTTCCCACCAGTGCCTCAAATTTGTCTTTCTTTATGGCAGAATTCACTCTCTTTGTAAAGACCCTGAATTCCCAAGGGAAGCAGATCTTGAGATAAACTGGGTTAGTTAAGGGGTCACATTAGATTGGGCTTTCCCAGGAGAGGACATATTGTTGAATAGATTTGATCTCAGAAAATAGTGTTGCTGCGTATTGAGTAATATTTTAAGTTTTATCCATTTAGTGAAATACTACTTTTAGGTTTATTTAATGGGCTATATGAGGACACAATGGGGAAAATTTTATTGGTTTTAAAAGTTGAGACAAACTTAATTTTCTTCTGATACATATGTGCATGTATGTTTCCTTTATTGTGTAATCCTTCACGCTTTTATGACACAGTACACCTACTTTTTCATTGCTTCTGTTCGACAACCATTAAGTTGTTGTTAAGTGACTTTTTCAGAATTTACATAGCATGTTAGCAGAAGAAAAAGTGACAGAGTCTAGCTCTTAGGTATCTTGGCTCCTTCTGCTGCATGCTGTGACAACGAGCTGTCACATAGTGGATTTGTCAGTTTTGAGCCAACTTGGAGATGGCATTATTGACATTTCATGTCCTGACAGATAAAGAAAGCCAGCGGGAGAAGGAGAAGCTGGAAGCAGAGCTGGCCACTGCCCGCTCTACCAATGAGGATCAAAGGCGACACATTGAAATCCGAGACCAGGCCCTTAGCAATGCCCAGGCCAAGGTGGTGAAGCTGGAAGAAGAGGTATGGCTTTGTTAGAGGACATGCGAGGGTGGAAGAGCTGGGAAATCAAGGGTTCCCAATCTTGGTGAACCTGCCGATGGTACAATCTTCAAAGAAGGAAGTAACATCTTCTGCTTCTAAGTTACAACTTTGCTGTTGTGAGTGGACTTTGATTTCTTTTCTGTTCTTGAGAAATTCCTTTCTTTTGCTCCATAATAGAGTATCACTAGGACCGAAGAGCAGTTTCCAGTTGCTTAGTTATATAATAAGCCAATTGCCCTCATATTTAAATGATTTTAGATAGTTTGAAGTGCTCTAAGAATCATGGAATTAGAATGATCATTGTCTCTTCACACCCAGTGGGAAGAGTCCTCTCATAGGTCAAAATGCATCTTGTCGGCCATCTACTTTGCTTCTGGACTTGGCAGGTTGACTTTGGAATAGAGCACTCTTGGTAGATCTGAGATAGGATAATTCCCAGAGAGAGTTCGCAGTTTGTGACCCGAGAATGCCCTGGCCAAAGTATTTGCTCTGGCTTGGTGATTAGTTTTTAGGATGTAGTTAAGCAGTGGAATGAAATTGAGACTAATTTATGTGCAAGGAGGAAGACTTGTCTTAACAAATGCAGAGGCCTGCCAAAATGTAAGCATATGACTAATATGTATTTGATTAGTTTCTGTGTTAATGCTATTTGATTTTGACACTATACTCTCTTCACATAAACTAGAGGGAATTTGGATGCTGGGTTATCATTAATTAGTCCTAGATGTCCGTTGTCGTTCTGCTGGGGTACAACGAACTCTTAAGATGCTTAGTAGTTCTATGAATGAGTGTATTCTAGCCAAGCGTGATGCTAAAGCATAACTTGGTTAAAAAATGTTTACATCCCATTGAGTTTATATTGTACAATATAAAATGTTTTAAGGAAAAGACGCATTCCATTTTATCAAGTTGAAAGCTTTATAATCCTGAGACAAAAGGAAAATATTTGTAACCCAATTGTGTTCTGATTATTGCTTGTGAGGTGGCTTTCTCGCCTTCATTCATTGCCTGCTTCTTGTGTCCTCGGGAGGAATGGTTCTAGGTCTTGGAGTTCCTGACTTACAGATTTACTCTGTTTCTTGGGGAAAAGGGTATTAAATGGTGTTGGAGTTGGATTGTGGTTTTGTATCTCATTAGTCTATAGTGTCACCTAATCCCTGATATCTTTTAGTTTGACTTGCTTATAAACTTCAGGTTGTACAAAACCAGGTTAGTAACTCACTTTATCAATTGTCTACTTTCAGAAATATACTAAATTGCTTCATGGAAAATGAAAATGAGAAAGCCTTGTATTTGCCTGATATCTGGGTCTAAGGAGCTTAGCACACTTCTTAGCCTCTTGCTATACCTTATATTATATTCTCTTCTTTCCTTTTTTTTTCAAAGAAATTAGAGGAAATCATAGGGCAGGATAAGACTGTATTCTTTCAGAGGACAAACAGATTAAGTAGCTTGCTGGTGGTCACATGGCAAGTGTTGGGTAGAGCCAAGAATAAAATTGGTATCTCATGACTGTCTTTCCTAGACCCTGCTGCCCGTCTCCCTGTCTGAATCATCCTTTGATTCAACTCCAAAACCCAAAATGTGGGTGCTCACTCAGATTTAATAACTTCTGCATTTTAAATGTTTTTGTTTATGGATAATACATCTTGTACATCTTTGTGAAGCACAGTAGAATGTTTTGATACATTTTATGCATTATATATTGGTCTACTCATCATACTTAGGTTATTCGTTCATCTCAAACGTTTATCATTTTCCTATGATGAGAAATCCTCTCTTCCAACCATTTTGAATTAAATGATACAGCATCAAACTATACTCGCCCTTTGTGTGAAGCAACACCAGAACTTACTCCTTCTAACTCGGCATGATGTCATACCCTTTAGCTAATCTCCCTCCTCTTGTCATTGTAGGGTAAAATTCCTCTTACACCCTTCTCAGGCTCTACCTATGTCATTGCTTTACCCTTTAGGTCTCTCAAAAGATGATACTCACCTTGTCCAGATTGATTAGCGATTGGGGTGTATAAACAGCCTCGCTGCCTCTATAGGAAGGGTTGTTATCCAGCTAGAGACAAACAGGCACAAAGACTGCAACTTTCTTTGTTTAAGTGTCTTAAGGACATGGTGATAACTAGAAATAATATGTGTAGGAAGGAGATGTTCACATATAGTTACCACTGAGCAGCCCTCACTGAGGCAGTTGCCTGAAATAATACTTCTGGCTTCAGACTTCTGAGCATTTGTTCTTGTGACTTAGTCATTTGTCAGAGGCTTGCCCCAAAATATGTAACTTCATAATTTAAAGAAATTCTAAATATTGGCTGAGATTGAATGAATGGTGTCTAGTGGCTAGATATCTCTAACCAGCTCATTATGCTTAATGTTTTAGTCTTCATCTAATGCTTTCACATGGAGTCAAGTTGTTGGCAATTTCTTAATTTTGCTGTTATTAAAGATGGGACTTTGACTGGGAAGGCAGGCTTGTAGCCTTCTGCCTACCCGGTAGAGTCTCAGAGGTGATGTAACATCTTCTAGATGCGACAGGTAGATCACTTCCAGCATATATAAATGCTTGCAAAATCATGTCTCAAGAAAGACAAAAACTGGTTCTTATTTTTTGTTATTGTTTTAGCAAGCAGTCAGAGCTTGTTTCTCCTGTGCAGTGTTTGTCCTGCATTCCCTGTATTGTTCAAAGGACATCTTCCCTTTTTTGCCTCCTCAGATAGAGGGATTGCTAGGAAAAGTTTTATTTTTCTACTGTGACTCAATATTCATTAGGCTTCAGTCATTGTAGGGTAAAATTCCTCAAGTTTGGAAGAGTAAGGAGGTATTGGTAGCTCTGGACCAGATCTGGTATGAAATCTTCATTGCAGTTCCTTCACAGAATCAGTGAACATATTTTTACTCCAGGAAAGGCAGTGAATGTAGTTCAACAAAGGAAGTTTTTTGAGACAGTTATCTTCCTGTGCAGCTCAGGCTGGTCTCAAACTTGTTGTGCAGCCCAGCCTCGGCTCAAACTCGCAATGTTCCTGCTTCAGCCTCCCAAGTGCTAGGAGTACAGGCATGGTGGAAATCCACTTTACAGAGGGCTACTTTTGAAGGCAAAAGGATTATGATGGATGACTAGCTTGTGTCCCTTGTAAACACATGTAATTTAGTTATAGCTCAAAAACGGGACCGTGGACTTTTCTTTCTCAGGCCTTCAAAGTTCTTTCTGAGAAAACATCCTTGGTCTACTTTAGTAAATTGTAATTAGGAGAACTTCTCAAAATAGGCCTTTTGTGTGGTGAGTGTTTTCTTAGCTTTTCTAATTTCAGGGTCACTTGGGTAACTAGTTCTCATCACATCAAGACAATCAGGGAAAGAATATCACTACTTTAATGTTCCAGGGCCCTTGAATTCATTTATATCTTCCTTTCCAGAAATGCCTCATTTAGATGTATTTGTTGAAATTTATTCCATCTTCTTAATCCCATTAAGTCTTTTGCCTGAGGTTCTCTACCATCACCATCCTCTAAACTCCATACAAAAAGGTTACCTCATCTAATTTGTTTACACAGAAAACACTTCTTTTGCAATCACCACTTCCATCCTTTTCCAGGTCCAATGCATATTTTTTTCATTGACGCTGCTTTGCTGGTGTGCAGAAAGGTATTTTTCTGGGGAAAGGATAGACCTCTTTTCTTTGTGTGTCACTGTCATCCAGGCCTTGACACCAGTCTACAGCTTCTGCAGCAGGCAGCCAGATGAGGAAGTAAATGGTGCCTTTCTGTTCTCACCCTTATCTTTCAGGACACGTAGGTCCTATTGAAGTGGAGACTCATTAAATTCTAAGTCAAAAGAGCTCTGTGTTCTACAGCAAGCACAGTATTCTCTCATCAAAGAGAGCTACCCCACCTCCCTACCAATTTAACCTTACTGGAGAGTTTCCACGGATGTCTGGCATATCCTCTCACAAGGCTCAAGGCAGCCCAGGTTTCTGGCTGGCTGCTGTCTTAGGAGAATCCAGAGTTGAAGCCATTACTTGGGCAACTGTTTCAGGGATGGTGGGAAAAAGGCCTTGGCAAGATCAAAGAGGGAAGATGCTGCGGGTGGGCTGCCTACTGAGCAGAGTGAACAGAAGGGATAGAACAGAATGTGGGAGGGCTGGCAGAAAGACCCAGTGAACTCGTTCTTTGGCTTTAGCCTAGCATGAAGGCCACAGAGATTCATGCAGGGGCCCAAGTGTTAACCTTTTCTGAACTGCAGTGTCTGGTGATCATTCAGACACCACGTTGGTAGTTCTTACTACAGTACTCAGTGCATTTTCTAGACTCCTGCTCTCAATTCTTCAAAACTAACTTTATCTTATTTTACTCCATTCTACATTTTTCTTAAGGATGGACATTTTTCCTGTTTTCTAGGACCCTTGTTACTCTATTTTTTTCATTTTTTCTTTCTTTTTATTTTAAGTATGCGCACATTTCTGCTACTACGCCTGTCAACCAAGCACCATACCCAGTCTTCTGCCTTCTCAGTAGAAGATGAACATGTGTTAGGTAGGCATAGACATTTATATGCCTAATACTCCCAAATGATTTTTGAACTATAATAGGATTTCATTGAAGGTGATGGTCATTTTGATAAATTATAAATTTGGAAGAGAGGTCTGATGGTATGAATTTTGCATACATTTAGATTGCTGATAAAATTTCAGTTAAATACACACACACACACACACACACACACACACACACACACACACACGCATCTTCCAGCACTTTATTCTGATGGATTGTTGTTACTTTGAGGGGTATTTCATGGAAGGATGACATTTCTCATATGTATAGTAGTGTGTTTTCTTGGTGGTAGGTATTGCTTCATCCACTATGTTAAAAATAATTATAACTCCCCAGTAGAAATACAGTGACTCTGAGCTCAGTCTTTCAGATTTTTCCTATGATTCTGGCTCTTTGACTTCCCAAGATGTGAGCTTTGTAGATTTCTCTTCAACCTTCTTTATAATAAGAGCTCTGTTCCTGAAGTAGGAAGTTTTTAGGTGTGGCTTTTTACTCTTAAATTCTTTTAATATCCACCAGTGGACCGCAGCCTCTTGGCAATGGGCAGAGGCAGCTTGCTAATACCAGGGTAGTATTACCAAATTGCTTCAGTGTGAATCCTTACTCAGATGCAGGGACTCCTGGGTAAGACTGAGTTAGGGCAAAAGAAAGTCACTGAAGACTGCTGGAGCAACAGAGTATGAGTTGTATGAAGGAGAGGAGCACGTGAAGTACTGTCGTGGCATTTGTAAGATACAGAGTATTTGCAGAAGTGCACAATAGAAGGGAAGAGGGAAAACAGGTATAAAGAAAGTGCTGGACTTTGTTTTATACCATTGTCCTCAATATTCTTTACCGGATGAAGTGTGTTACGTATGTTGATGCTCACTCAGCTCACATCAATATTTTATTTCCAATATCTATCCATCTGTGCTTTTGATTGTTGAAAATATTTAAAAATCTATTATCATTCCCAGGGAACCTTGCAAATGTTATTTTTAGACACATTAGAAAACTAAAGTACAGATGGATTCGACTAGAGGGTTAGTGATGGCTCTCGGAGCAAACCCAGTATATCTCACCCTCTTTGTCTACCCGTAAACAAATGGGAAGGCTAAGGAATAAATCATTTATTTGCAAATGAATGAGACAAATATTTAGCTTTAAGAGGTTTAGAAGTAATTCTTTTTCTATCTTTTAAAAAATACATTTGAGAGATACCCACAGTTGTTGGAAGGAGAAAAGAGATGCCATCACGTGGTATTCATTTGCAGAGATCAGATTTTCCTGAGTCACAAGAGGGTTAAGGAATCTGCCAAATGCTTGGGAATGGGTTCAAATTATTACAGAAGTGCAATGGGAAAATAGAATTGATCGAGCTCCTGAGTATTTGCCTTATCCTTCAATAGGTTAGCTCCTGTTGTTCGTTCTCTTAATTATACGATTCCCACTTGAAAACTTATTTCTGGATAGAAGTGATTTGGAATCTCTATTTTGCCTTGATTGACCCAAGCAAATATGTTTCTGAAGATGTGTATTTATTGTTTGCCTATCTGCAATGGTGTACCTAAAATATAGTACTGTCATTTTTGTTCTTGTGACAGTTATTTAGTATTAGTTGGTCACCAAGAATGACCAGTGAATTAGAACTACTATTTGAGAGAGAGTACTGAGGAAAATTGTAGAGTCCTTACCTTAAGTGGGTGGCTTAAAGGATGCTGGTCCTACAATGGAACAGGGACTTTGGGTAGCTTCCTATTTTATCATTCTTGTTCTCAGATGTAGACTAGAGCCTGAAGCTTTACAAATGTTCAGTAAATATCTTGTGAAAGAATCAATGAATCCACACCTGAATAAGTCATGACCAAAAAATGAGCAATTATAGTATAACTGTGATGGTGAGCTGTACAGATAAGTTCAGGGAAGAGCTCCTGGAGAGTTAGTGATTTGGGGGAAAGAGAGAGACAACCAGACTAATGTAAAGTTTGATCACTTGAATAGTAGATATGGTCGATCTTAAAACAACAGGAACCAAAAATGTCAGTAAAGGCATTTTTAAGGGTTATATCTAAGCTAGACAAGGGACGTCATGAGAGTAGACTAACTGGGTGGTGAGCAGAGACATGGTAAGTGGTTTGTGATGTGAGTGGAGAGAGCACTTCCGGGCTAAAGAAGTACAGAGGAAGTGTACAGTTACCTTGAATATAGTCGATGCCTAGTAAATGCTAGTGAAATAGATACACTAGCAGTTTTTATTAGATACACCAGCTTGTTTTTATTCTTAAATTTATGCAATATATCAATTGTGTGTATATATACCAATTATGTATGTGCATGAGGAGGTACATGTATGTATAGGGGAAAGAGCAACTGAAAGATTTATTATTTTGTTACTTTAATAAGTTATCTGTGAAATAAAGGCTTTGAGAATTATGTTGGCTATGAAAACGTAAGAAAATACAGAGTATGAAGTGCATTAGTTACAATTAAAACAGTGATAAATTGGATATAATAGATGAATGAAAGAGATAAGAAGAATCTCAGGATTCTGAGACTGGAAAAATTGGGGTAGGTGATGATTGTCGTTGAGCTCACAAAGGATGACATGTAGGGAAAGATGAAAGCAAATCCTAGGGCATATTAAATTTCAGAGTGAGAAATCGTACAGTCAGCTAGAGGACTGTGACTAAAGACACTGTGACGTTAAAAGATGAATATAAGCATCTGCTTAAAAAAGGTAGCTTGGCTGGACATAGAGGCACAGGTTTGTCGTCCCTGCACTCTGAGAGGCTGAGGCAGAAGGATCACAAGTTTGACCCCAGTCGGGGTAACTTAGCAACTTAGTGAGACCTTGTCTCAAAATCAAAAATAAAAAATGGGCTGGTGATATAGCTCAGTATGAATGTCCTCTGCTAGATCTGCAGAATCCGCACCCCCCCCCCCCCACATACACACACCTTACACAGAGCAACATAAAGATGATGTCCAGTGGTGTGAAATGTTGAAAGTTTCTCAACCTTAGCACTAGTGACATTCCAAATGGCTAAATCTTTAGTGATGGGAGTTTTGGACTGTCTTATATGTTACAGGGCATTTTAGCATCCTTGACTTCTCTCCACCAATACCGACCCACTACCAGATGTGAAAACCAAAAGTGTCTCCACAAATTGCTGCATGTCCACTGTGGGGAGATCATTCCCAATTGAGGGAAGGTGGAGAGGGGGAGAGGAAGTAAAAATGATTAAAATGACATACGTATATGCACAAGCTCACCAAGATAAAATTATATGCTACAAACATACACAAATAAGAATAATTATGGAAAAAGGGAAAGCGTTGGCATAGTGGCAGAAAAGCAGAGTGTCATAGGCTGGATCTTTGAGAGACACGATGGGGTAGAGTAGGGTAGAGTGGGGTGGGGGAAGAAATGCATCTTCAGATCGAGACACATAGTGAAGATTCTTCAAGGAACCATGGAGCTGAAAGGGAAGGAAGTCTCCAACATGTTTTTGAAAATTTGATATTTGGTTAATAAAAAAAATTTAAGTGGATAGAATTTCATCTATTCCCTGAATATCCAAGGATGTGTTTGGTTGAAATGGTAGATTTTTTTTTTTTTAACTTGGCCTCTTCTAGGGGCTGGATATGGATCTCAATTAGAAGCCTACAGTGACTAATTTTTGATACTGAAAACTTATTTTCTGGATGAAGATCCAAGCCACTAATGCTGCTTTGGAAACATTTTGGGTGAACCTTTATTTTTATGAACACTGACGACAGAAAAGCAAATCATCTAGGGTTTTAAGAAGATTATACATTTATGTGCTCTGTCTTTTAAACATATACACATGATCTAAAGCAAAACTTCTACCATCAAGAATATGCCTGTACAGAATTTTAGGACCCCATCTTGCCAAGCCTTTTGGGATCTTGGTGAATGTAAAAGGTGAAAAGGGAGCTCCTAGAATTCCCAAATATTTGATAGTTCAAACACCTTTGGAGGCTATTGTACATTAAATGCCCAGCCTCACTATATATATTTTTAAAACCTCATGGGGCAGTACATGCTTAAGATAGAGAAATTTCTGTCCAAAGGCAGTGAAGAGTAAAACAACAAATTTTATTTGGGAAACCTAAATAATTTTTTCATACCAATGCATCAATGATGGAAAGATGCCAAAGGTAAGATAGGAAGCCTGTCGCTAGAGAAGACAGACAGCACACAGCAAGAATGAGCGTGAATGCACACGTAGCCATACATATGCATACAAAATTGTAACGATATTTTGAAATAGTTATTTCCCAGAAGTTATTCTTTTTATTATTATGTATTTGTGATACACAGTAGTTACATTCAACTCGAGTAATTGGTACACATGCATGTCATACCCCCATCAATTTTACTTCCCTCCCTGCCTTCCCACTCTCCCTTCTTCATCCCCTGCCCTTCTCCACAGATCCATCTCCCTGTCTCCTACTATCTCTCCTATTTGGTACTTTTACTTGTCAGGTGAAACTTTATGTAGAACCTTATTACATGAAACATGTAATAGAGGAGCCATTTGGTAGTACCCACTCACCACCGTGGCCCCTGAAGCACCCACCTCCACAAAACAATAGTACTCTGGAGCACAGTTCGAAAACCTTTTCAGAGGTTGACAAACTTTTTTTTTTTTTTGTAAAGAACCAGATAGTAAATGGTTTTGATTTTGTGGGTCATGCATTTTCTTTTCCAATTGGAACAACTCAGCTCAGCTGTTGTAGCTGGAGGCAGACACCAACAACCTGTAAGTCAACAGGAGTAGCAGTGGTGACACTCACACTGGCCATTTCGATGACTCCTGACACCCCTTAACCTGCACTTTTTTAAACAAATGGAAACTCTGAGACTGAGAATAGAAAAGCAAGTTAGCCTCTTGAATATCATCTAGTCCATTTACTTTTCATTGTGCTGTCAAATAGAAGTCTTTGAGATTATATATATATATATATATATATATATATATATATATATAGTCTGTGTTTTGTGATGTGTGTGCATATGAGAGAGAGAGAGAGAGAGAGAGAGAGAGAGAGAGAATAAATGAACTCTGTTTGAGGGTCTTTAGTAAATAGTACCTTTAACCCAAGGTAAAGCATTTCTTTGTCGTACAGTGGAATCACCTACCTCCTAGATCATGTCACTTTAAGAGAATATGGTGTTTGTACAACTGTTAGTGTTTGCTTCTAATGAGGACAGCTTTGTTCTATAAAGATCTTTAGCTCATTGCATGAGCTATTTGAGGCCTGGTATCTTCGGAGTGGAGAGGTAGCTATATTTTAATGTTTTAATTAAACACTGATGTGGTCATCAGGGTTACTGAAGGAATGAGAACCACATTGAGGTTATCTGGAGTGAATGTTCAAAGTTGAGAGGATTGGAACATATCTGATGTCATGTTAACTTCTACTCTAAAAGAGAGGAAAAAAACCATTTAAAATGCCTTACTATAGTGATGAATGCCTGTAATCCTTTTGGGAGCTTAGCTTTGGGAGACTAAGGCTGGAGGATCCCAGGTTTGAGCCCAGCCTAGGCAACTTATACACTTAGTGAGGCTCTGTCTCATCTTTTATTTATTTATTTTTTCTAGACAGTGTCTTGCTCAGTTTCTTAGGCTGGTCCTGAACTCACAATGCAGCCAAGGATGACCTTAAACTTACAGTAATTCTCTTGCCTCAGCCTACCAAATGCTGGGATTATAGATGCGTACCACGACCGTGCACTGCTTACATGGTACTGGGGAACTGAACTCAGGGCTTTGTGCTTGCTATGCAAGTGTTCTAACCATTGTGCTCTTCCCTCAGACTGAGACTGTCTCAAAAGCATAAATGAAAAAGAACTGGAGATGTAGCTCAGTGTGAAGGTCCTGGATTCAGTCCTCAGTAACAGAAAAAGGGGAGGGGGAGAAGATGAATAATCCCTCAGTACTTTCTGTTTCGATACTTCTACACACATCACATATTATCTCATTTAACCCTTCTAGAGGCATATCACACTGTCATTATCTTCATGTTGCCGATTAAGGTGTAAATAGAAGCTCAGCAGAGACATTTAGGAAGGAGCTCTGAGACACGTAGGTAACATATCTCGAGGAGCATACCAGGTGAGTTGGAAAGCCCGACTTGGACCTGGGCAGTCAGAGGCCACTCAGGACTTCAACCATTTTCCTCTCCGGCCTTTCACTTCACATAAAAAGGAACCACTGACATTCCTAATGACATTACAAGGGTAGTTGGGGTATTCTACTTACTAATCTAGTATTTTAAAAGCTCAGCACCAGAGAGAAAAATTTGTAAAGGAGAGTAAGAACAAAAGGGATTCAACATGGTAAACGTGTAAGTGAAGTATATAAACGCAGGATGATAGAGGTAAACTATATAGATCTTGTTCCTTTCTGTGTTATACATGTGATTCATCAATAGAAATTATAGAGTCTGCCACTTACAAGATGGCTGACTTTGTTGGTTGTACTTATAAGGTCTTGCCTTGGTGGCATTCAAGTGTTGCACTTTTCTGTCCTAACTTACCTAGGGATTAAGCATTTACTACATGATTATGGTGTTTATGGGTGAGCTGTACTCTTTCTGCTTTGAAAGGAGGTAGAAGAATTATGCTGGCAACAGTGGGCATTGTACCTTGTGGAAAATCATCCCAATGGTAAATTGTAATAGGATTTTTCTTGGCCTGTGTTGTGGAATGTATCTGACCTGCACGCCTACCTTCAGACAATAGAGAGAACGCTAGGTCTTTACTACTCTTCCCTTCAAGAGATTGGCACACTGACTTCTCTTGAGGGGAGTGCTCTTGCTAAGATATTTTGG
The DNA here is from genome assembly GCA_004027205.1 of Ctenodactylus gundi. NCBI lineage: Eukaryota > Metazoa > Chordata > Mammalia > Rodentia > Ctenodactylidae > Ctenodactylus > Ctenodactylus gundi. The sequence goes on along the minus strand of PVKB01000559.1, from coordinate 172,204 downwards.
TTTCCTTTTTCAAGAAAGGCCAAGCACGGAGAAATCCAAATGCTCCTGGACTGCTTGTTTTTCAGTTTTCTGAGCTTACATCACAATATTCTACCATCAAGGCAAGAGCTGCATGCTATCTAAGTTTAATTGCCTTTAAGTATAACTGCTGTGAGCCTTCCTAATTATACTTAACATCCTCTGCATTAACATCACACTGCTCCCTTAGGGTTTTCAGTAATTCACAAATAAATGCATTCAATTTTAAATAGCTCCTGAGGATTAAAGACCCCAAAGGTGAAGATAGAAAATGTTTTCTGTTCTCCAGTTATTCATGGCTTAGCAAAATAGAAAGACCCTGGCATCTGTGACCTTAAAGTTTTGCTTACCTTAGTCGATATTGTTAACAAGTAGTCACATACCCCAGGAAAGGCAGGTTTAAGCTTATAGAGAGGAAGAGGATGATGCTTTTTTTGTTTGTTTTATGTCTTTTGAAAAAAAAAAATGGATAAAATATCCAGGCTTAGAACTTGCTTAAATTGGTTTACAGTGCTAGACTGAACGAGGCTTAGAATGAAAGAAAATGTCAAGAAAGCCTAGAAAAAAGTAAAAGTTTTATTTTCCAATGAGACAGCTCAAGTTATCTGAGAGGGAGCAGTTTTAAGACAAGGAGCACTTGTCATCCAGTACACATCAGTGCTATGTGACTGCAAGTTCATAGTGGCGATGGAGGAATCAGCTTGATGGCATTGGCTTGGCCCTAGTTACATAGGTGTGGGTAATGCTGCTAAGGTGGGTAACTTCTTACATTGCAGTTCACTATACAAAGGTGGCTCAAGGCTTGAGGATTTGTTGGAAAGTCCTAGTCGAATTCTAGAATTTCTACAATTTCTCCTAAAGCAGACTATTTAAGTTTAATCCTGAGAATGAAGGTGTTCCTAAAACTAGCTTTAGTGAGAATGATAACACATGTGCCCCCCCTTAAAAATTTTTCAGCTTTAGAAAGGCTCCGTGGGTTGATTTCTTAGCACTGAAGGGGACTCCATATGTATCGGGAGAATCTGTTCTTTTGCTGACAAGGAGGAAAAGTCTTCCTTTCCTTCTTCTCCTTAGCTGTTGAGAACAGGTGCATCTTCTTTAAAGAGCCCCGAGGCCTTCTCATGTCTTTGTTCCTATAGACGTGGACTTGGCTTGTAGATTTCAAGTATACAAAAGAACTCATGCTTATTCTCAACTTGCTTCTACTTTTGCTGTGGGATATGGCTTACAGGTTTTCATAGGAAGAATCATATTGACTCACGTGAGTTTGGGATTTGATTCTTTGAGACTTTCGATATATGAAGGTCCTAGCATAAAAGCTGGGAGACTGTAACCCCAAATCATAAACTTAGGCTCATGAGATGGAAATCATAAATAAACTGTCACCTTTTAATAAAGAACAAGTGGAGCAGCGCTGATCAATGAGGAGACTGAGACATTTGAACCACAGCACGACAGCTTTGTTTTTGAGAAGCAGAAGAAATTTTCCAGGTGAACAGAGATAGATTGTATTGGATAATTACCAAGGACAGATAAAAGAAAAGTCTGGCCTCTTAGCTCCTTCATCATTTGCCTAGTTTCTTTTTCATCCAGCTCAAAGAAGAGACCACTGCAGATAGGAAGATGAGATTTCTTTTCATACAAAATTAAAACTTTTTCCCCAGAAAGCTCCACTTCTCCTCTCTTTAAGCGAAGTAGACTTGGGGAAGATTTAAAAATAGGAGAAAGAGATAGAAGAGGGACTCTTAATTTGTATCCCCTTTCACACTCTCTGTATAAGAAAGACCAGGCTACCTCCTGTAGTCTCAAAGGGCCTCCTTGTCATTCATTCTTTTGGAGGTGACCCTAGCACGGGGTGAGATGTAAATGTGAGGCTGACTTTGGGGCTGCAGACTGGCCCTGTTGCTATCTTTTTTCTCTCTACAAATCTCCCCACCTGGATTTCCAGCTCAAAAAGAAGCAGGTATATGTGGATAAGGTGGAGAAGATGCAACAGGCCCTTGTACAGCTTCAGGCAGCATGTGAGAAACGGGAGCAGCTGGAGCATCGTCTTCGGACACGACTGGAGAGGGAACTGGAATCTCTCAGAATCCAGCAGGTATGGAGAACTTGAAGGGGGCCAGTGAGGGAAATTGGGATTGATTTTTGATTGTTTATCTTTCAGTTGGCATTAAGCTTTTTGTCCTACCTGATCTCAGCTTCCCACCCCATTGTAAAAGGGCTGTGTTCTTAGATTTCTATTCTAGCAAAATCCCTAATACTTATGATTTTATACATTTTCTTTCTAGAGGAACCAAAAACGTAGACCCTATGAGCAGTGACATTGCAATAGACATAGATCTCTAGATATTTGACAATTATTTGTTGAACTGGGGGAGTAGCTCAGTGGCTAGAGCTCTTGCCTAGCATGCAGAAGGCCCTGGGTTTGATTCCCCTGAATCACACACACACACACACACACACACACACACACACACACAGCCAGATGTGATAGCACATGGCTATAATCCCTGTAATCCCAACACTGGGGAGGCTGAGGCATGAGGATTACCATGAGTTTAAGGCCAACCTGAGTAGCATAGTGAGTTCTGGGCAAGCCTGGACTATAGAAAAATAAAAAAGTATTTGTTTGTTGTAGTTCTGGATATCAAACCCAGGGCCTTCTGTATGCTAGGCAAGGACTCTACATTGAGCCAAGTCCCCAGTGACATCTTAGAATTTAAAAAAAAAAAGTTTGCAAATCATGTGGCTATTGCACTTGTTGGGTCCAGAGACAAAAATTAACACCCAGAAACATTTACACGACTCACTAAAGAACACACAATTTATGAACTAATTTTTTTTAAATTCTCATTTGTGTTTTGTACCATAGTGGCAGGCCCAGGTGGCAGGTTTTTTCCCCATTGGTCACCTTTCTGAGCAGCATGACTATTTGATATGGTAGAGTTTTTTTCTCACCACAAAAGTCTCACATTCAAGTCCCATGGCTTTAAATTAAGGACACCTGAACTACCCTTGCTCCTTTCTGATTTGGAATCCAAACTAAATATTTGGGGCTAGGCTCAGTAGTAGAGTACTTGCCTAGTGTGCATGAAGCCCTGGCTTTGACTCTAGTGCTGCCAAAAAAAAAAAAAAAAAAAGGAATTCAAATTTAAGTAGCTTTGGCAATACTGACTTATTCCCTTCCTATAAAATATAGCAGCTCTTCAAATAGATCTTAGACACCACGGTGCTTCTCTCACTAAACTGAGGAGTGTTGATGTCTCCCCTCACAGCGCCAGGGCAACTCTCAGCCCACCAATGCTTCAGAATACAATGCCGCTGCCCTGATGGAGCTCCTGCGGGAGAAGGAAGAGAGGATTCTGGCTCTGGAAGCTGATATGACAAAGTGGGAGCAGAAGTATTTGGAGGAAAATGTGATGAGACATTTCGCGTTGGATGCTGCTGCGACTGTGGCTGCTCAGAGGTAAGAAGTTGGTTAGGAGGGAGGGATGGGAGTGGCATACAGGTAATTGACTTACAGATTTACCAGTGTTTCATTTTCTTTAATAATCTGGTTTTTTTTCTACTTTTTCTGTATAAACATGTTTTCTTCCATCTGGCTATGCAGGAACTGAATTTATAGAATTATTGAAATATAGTATTTGAGCTTGCTTTGGGAGCCAGAGTAACTGCAGTTGGGCTGAATATTTACACACGTCCATCTCCAGAGCCATGGACTCTTTCAGCCATGTGTGCAAATTGTTTAGTCCTAGGAATAGAGTGAAAGGCCCTCCAGAGAACTGTCACTCAGAAACTAAATGTCACTCAGGAGTCGCTGCTGCCATTTGATAGCTCTGGCTCATGTTGAAGGCTGGGCTAAACACGAGTCCATCGCTGCCCTTTGAGAATGTCTATTTGAAGGCTGTGTCCTCTCTGTGCGTGAACCCATCACATGCACCAGTCCCGGTTCATCTAATATGGGGAGAATGTGGTGGGAAGATTTTTATTTTTGTATTTTTATTTATCTTTATGTAGTATAAAAGTTAATTATTGGCCTTTGGAGGAAACAATTGTTCTTCTAGTTTATCTCACTCCTATTCATAATCATCAGCTTGATAGAAACAACAACAAAAAGACAGAAACTAGGGGATGATGTGGGTTGTGGTGTTAACAGACAGAACCTTGGCCTGGGGTTGAATATTGAAGGTTGACTGTTGGCATATTGTACCCAGATAGGTTTTTATCCAGAAAGTTACTAAAATTCAGTGTTGTTTTTAGTATTATTCCAAACGTGGTAAGCCAGTAGAGCCTAGAAGCACTTGTCAAACTTTGGGCTGGGATATTTGTATTATGGAAGATGCAGTGGGTATATATTTATGAATCATTCTCATGGCCAATTAGATGGGGAAGTATATTTTGTTGGACTGGCACCCAGGCATGGTGGTATACATCTGTATTCTCAGCTCCTCCAGGTGCTGAGGCAGAATAATTATAAGTTTGAGCCCAATCTGGACAATGTACCAACTTAAGGAGACTCTATCTCTAAGTAAAAAATAAATAAAATCTGCCGGGATATAGCCCAGTGGTAGAGTGCCCCTGAGTCCAATCGTACTCCTGAAGAAAAAGCTGGCACTTTATAAATCCATTCCTGACACTATAGGGAAATATTTTACACTTCTCTAATATGAATGGCCAACCTCCAAATACTCATTATACCTTTAAAAGATTGAAACTGCCTGTGGCTTGATTTTGAGATATTCATAGGCTGAAGGCCCCCTGGCTCTGTTTCCTCAGAATGGCATGTTCAGTACATACCAATGTGGGAACAGAGGCACAGAATCCTCAGCTGTGCCAGAAGATGGTCACAAGGTTCATTGGCAGATTCAAAGTAGAATGAAGTATCATTTTACCTGCTGGCTGTTACCAAGGAAGCATTTCTCACCAAGCACTTGTTCAGAGGTTATTCATGATACCACACCACTTCCAACATTTGTTATTATTGAGAGGTGGGGAGATGAAGGTGAGAAGCTTAGAAAGATACAGCCCCAGAGGGGCAGAGTGAGCAAAGTTTAGGAATCAGGGATTGTTTTTGCTGACTTCACAATAGACCACAGGCAAAATGCAGGAAAGCTACGGAGGGGCTTGTCACTGGAGGCCTCATATAAAAATACAGTCTTTCCTTCTTTCCTCTATAGGAAGGATTGAAAACTCAGAAACTCCATTTCGGAGGGATGTCCAGAATATGTTGGCTCCTGCAGCCTAGACTTAATTTACATTGAATTCTTTTAAATCATCATGTGGGCAAGTTTTGTATGATCATTGTTTTTAGAAAAACAGGCTAATTTTAATACGGATGTGTACCACCATGCCTGGCTGCCAGTCTAAATAGAGATACTCCCCCTTCTAATCTGTCATGAGAGTGATTCAGAAATATATATCCGCTGCAAGTTTGCTTATCACTTAATACGATAAAACAGCCAGTGCCCACCTAGTAGAAACATCTAACAGCTCCTCAGGCAAGCATTCCAGATCTGAATTGTGTATCTTTGTGTGTATGTGTGAGTGTGCTAATGGAAGAGACCGAAAGATAGCATTCCAATTCCTATAAAATGAGAGACTTGGAAAGGTAATTCCTCTAATTTCTTCTGTTTCTAGGATTATACTGTTAATTTTTCTGTCCAAAGATAGTACATTTATGCTTTGCCACAGTGATTGTTTTCGTTTTCCTTTCTTCCTTCTTGACGAGGTTACAGATTTAGGAGATAACATTCAGAAAACTTCATTCCGGGACCTACAGGTTCCTCTGTTTTGCCAACTTCTCTTGCCTTTCCTTTTCTGTTTGTTACCTTCCTGTGCCTCCCTGCTTTCTTCCCAACTCTAAATATAGGCATTGACCGAAGCTCTGCCTTTTGCTCCTTTTCAGTGAAACGGCTTTGTGTCTTCCTTTCTTTCAAAATAAAGTTTAAATGCCTAAGCTATTGGCTGCAGAAGAGTTCAAAAATTACTTGAGTAAGGAAGAAGGAAAGGAAGGAGAATGGAAGACATGAAAGAAAAAGCTAATTTCTGAGCAACGTAACTCATATTCTTCAATTTGGTGCCACATTTTAATGGCCTGCTTGATTTTTGTGTATTCTGTTATATTCTAAACCTAATTGCTTGTAGAAAAATGGCAGGTTTCACTATTAAGACATGTTGCTTGGGTGGTGTTGGTGGTAGTTATAGAGGGCAGTAGTTTTTCTATTAAAATATTAGTCCAAAAATCTCCTAAGCATATAATTTGTGGAAAGTATGTAACTGAAATGATGGTGTAGCCACCACCACAGTCAAGATAGAGGACGCACTCTAAAGTATCCTCGCACTCCTTGAGATTGACCTTTCCTTTCCAGCAGTGACTAATCTGCTTTTTGTCATAAAATTGTCTATTTTCCTAGACTGTCATATAAAAGTGTCCTATCTTGTTTACGTTTATTGACTTCTTGCACTCAATGTAATGATTCAGAGACCCATGGGAGCAGATGCGCGCGCCATTAGGGTCATTCCTTTTTAATTGCTGAGTACTGTACCGTGGAATAGATGTACCATGGTTGATTTATCCACTTACCTGATGATGGATATATAGATTGTTTCCAAAGTGGGCACATAGTGAATAATAAAACATACATTTTTAACATAAGAAAAGACAAATTTCTCTCCCATGGTAAAGTTTATTTCCCTCCCAACACTTTGATTCTCTGGAGCATTACTAGTTGAAGGGAAAACTATTGGTGCAGTGATTTCAGACAGGATCAGGATATGAAGATCTAGGTTTAGAATTAAAGGGTCTACAAATAGGCATTTTATTATTTGGAAATTTCTGGCATTACTCTTTATCTGGAAGTATCAGATACACCACATCTGTAATATTATTAATCAGTTGTATGTACAGGGGAATTTTATTTCTGGCTTACTTCAAATTAGTATTTGGTGCTTTTGGTCAGGGGACAATGGGAAATTTATATTTTTCAAAATATGTAATGGTTACTATACAAGGTGCTCTTCTGAGCACTTTTATTACTTATCCTTTTCTACTGAGGAGTACGCATAAGCACACAAGAGTTACATTATTCACCCAAGGTCACATATAAGACAAAAGGCACGAGAACCAAGATTTAAATGACATATTTTTGTCAACTGCTATACTCTGCTACCTTCAAGATATGGTATGACTCAAAGAGGGAAAAATGCAGCTGTTCTGTACAATCCTATTTGAGGGTCATTATTGAGTCACTTGAACATATTATAAATAATCATAATAGCATTACCTATATTAAGGCTCCATGCCATCATGTCCCTAGAGAGTTCTCTCCAGATGTTTAATAAATATTAAGGGAAAAGTGTTACTGTGGAGGAGGCCCTGGTTGAGTAACAGAAGGCACCAAAGATTTTGTTTCAGCTCAAAAACAGTGAACTTATTTTGGAGGAGCAGCAAAAGGATGGCAAGATAGCATTACCAACCAAGCACGCAATGTATTACTGAATCAGTATCAGTTCAGGTTGTTATCAGTCTCTGAACCTACAGTATTTCCTTTTTATTTTGATTTTTGTAAATCTGAGAAAGAAGGAAATGGAGAAAGGGAGAGCATGTCACAAAAGCTCATCACACACGTCCTATGTGGCTACCTGTTTTCTTCCTTGCCACCGTCTCTTTCCATCCTGTACTGTCTCCTTATTCTACATGCTGATTTCCGGCTGTGGCTTCTCTATAATAATAACAGCAACATTAATTGTAATAGTGATTCTGACACCTGTAAGGTTAAAGTCAGAACCTCCAACAACTTGTTGGATATTGTCATGTGGCTCTTCTCATGAGAGTTTCACTCAAATGTACCTGAAACAAAGTTAAAAAAAAAAGTGGTGTCCATGGTTTCTTATGATAGCAAATAGTGTACCATCTTTCCTTGTCATTTGAATTACACATAACAAAGTTCTCATTCATTTCTTATCCACCCTACCGCCCGCATCGAAATTGTCTCCAGGTTCTATCAGTTCTGCCTCCTACGGTCTGTTTCCATTTCCCTTGCCACTTTCCTGGTTCATGTTTTCATTATCGCTTCCTGGAACTATTACAATCACCTCCCTGACCGGCAAGAAATAGTACTACCTTCCCAGAGATCAGGGCACACCATTCCATTCCCGTCAAAAAGCTCTAATAATTTTCAGTGCCCATCGGAATAAAGTCCAAACTCTTTCCCTCGGTGGTTAATTATTTACTTTTTGCCTTTCTAGGCAAGTTTCCTGCGGTTGGAGACCTGTCTTTCCATATCTGTCTCCTTTGCAGCCTCCCAATAACTTCAAATGTGGTGTACCACTTATGGTAGAGTTTGTGTATCAAGTAAAGGAAAGGGTGGGTCCTGTACAGAAGAGAACTTGAAAGGGCCACTTGTGTTAATGAGGAGGTCCTGGGTAACGATCTAGAGAGAAATTTCAATAATATGATTATGTTTTTGTATGTTTTTATTTTTGAGATGGGGTCTTGCTCTATAGTCCAGGCTGGTCCAGAACTCACTATGGAGCCCCAGCTGGCCTTGAGCTCACAGCTGTTCTCTTGCCTCCGCCTTCAGGCGTCTGCTACCATGCCCAGTACATAATATGAATACTTCAGTAGGGCAAAGAAAGGTGACAATGGATGGCTGAGAAGGGGCATTGAAAAGAACTGTTCCTTAAGAATTTGAGATGCGGCTGAAGGCATAGCACACCAGTTAAAGTGCTTGCCTTGCAACCATAAGGCCCTGGGTTCAATTCTCCAGTACCACATAAAAGTGGGGCATGGTGGTGCACATCTATAATCCTGGCACTTGGGAGGCTGAGGCAGGAGGATTACAGGGTCCAAGACTAACATGGTCTCTATAGTGAGTTCAGGAGCAGGCTGGGCTACAGAGCAACACCCTTTCTCTAGAAAAAAAAAAATAAAAGATTTTAAGACAGGGGAATGTCAAATGCAGGGATATGCAAGTTCAGGATTTGTAGACTGCCCTATCTTCAGATTGTGGCCAGCATATCTCTTTTGACATTGTTAAGGATAGCCTCAGACTATTGGAAGTTGTTCGTGCTTTCTTGCTTGTACCTAAGCCATTGGCTTAATATCTTAGCCTTCTAGAAGGAGGATAGATGTGAGGGCTGTACTGGCAGCCCTGTAGGAATTCAGTAAGTGCCCCACATTTTTAGGCTCCATTCCTGAGAAGTTCACAGTGTCCATATCAATTAGCTGGCAGGGCACTGTGTACCCAAAATGGGCTTTTATGCAATGAAAGTGGCAATAGGCCAGCACTAGTTCCCCCAGCGACAAACCGTACGTTCCAGTCCCCAGTGTCCATAGACACTATGCATTTTTCAAGAGGCCTGGCTCTAAAGCCTCAGCCATCAGTTCATATTGACGCTCTGCAGTGCAAAAATGGCTTCCGGGATTATACCAAGGACCAGCGTTCTTTCAAGTCATATTCTTTGAATGCTGTTCTCCTGCCTGTGTACGTCTCCCTTAATAATAAGGTGCCTTGTTGAATACTTTTATTGTGCCTGGTGCTTTATATTTCTACATGCATAACTTTATTTTATACCATACAAAATAAAGATATAATTACGGTTCCCATGTAGTGTATGAGGAGACAGAGCCTTAGAGCAGGTCACTGTCTTTCTGAGGTCATAAATCTTGTTAGTATCAGAGAACTTGGAGAAGCTGGAATTTGACCCCAGTAGTGTGTACAGTTGGAGACTGCTTTCAAGCACTATGAAATGTTCTTTTCTCTTGGAGTATCTAATAGGACTACAAGCAACTAAATTGAATGTGGGCTCCTGAAATGTTAAAATATTTTGAATTCAGCAAATAACAAGACTGTTAGATCCCTGCCCTTTGCCTTCTTTGCTCTCCTGTTATTTCACCATTCTAATAAACTATTTTAAGTTCATGTAAGGTGCAAGCATTTGGCAGAATAGGATTTTGCAGAGGTTCACCAAAGTTTCCCTAAATTTAATGTTAAAAATTTCCCCATTTTATTGATATGTATAAGCGCAAAATTTAAGGTTTACAATGAAGTGACCTGTCACCATGCACCAAAATCAAATCAAAGTGGATCAAAGACCTAGACATTAAAAGTGAAACACTGAACCTCCTAATGTTAAATTTTTATCTATTTGGTCCCTTGCCATTTCATGCCCGTCAGCAGTGGTCACACCTGGAGTTCTCCCACAGTTCCTCATTCTCATAACAAGTGCAGTGAAGCAGAGCCAGTCCCTTGTTCCATGACCTGTTGTCTAATTTCTTGAATAACTGATATAATTCCATCAATATTCTCTTTAGTGCTAATGTTTATCTCTCTCTACCTTCCTGTCTCTGTCCCCGTTCATGTCTTTCTCTCTATCTCCCTTTTCTTCTCTCTCTTTCTGTACGTGTGTCTGTCTGTCAGTCTGCCTGTCTTTCTCTACCATATGCACATGCAAGTTTTCCCCTTGGGTGTTTGAATTAATGGCTCAAGACAACTTTACATGGGACATAATGATTCCTTATGCATTTGAGGCTCTCACAAGGGAATAGTTACTTAGAGAGGGTGGACTCATTGATTTGGTGCTAGAATGTTTCTGATGTAGATTAGATAAGGAACCAACTGAGTGACACGGAGTCAAAGGCCCCTTTGTGAGCTTGCATGCCCTACCTGATCTTAGCTGTTGAGATGTCTATTGTTCATTTCTAGCACTCAAGTGCAGTTGCCAAAATTCACCTGTCACAATAAACTACTTAGTACACTCTGATTTCTTTCAAAGTCTAACTTTTGCCTTTCATGGCTATCATGAGAATGAGTTGAAGTATATATTAATACACATTCCTATTGCTTGGTCATGATCTAAAAACTTGAAGGGACTATCTACACGAATCTTCTTTGGGGGATGTTTGTTCAGTTCTGAGTATTCTATAGAATCCTTCACTGACTTTTGCAACCATATTCCTACCAGTAACTGCTTCACTGCACTGAAAGCTATACCTTCCTATTTTGAAACCTCTTACCAGTAAGTCACCCCAAAAATCAACCAGTTCTAATAAGTTTAACTTCAGCTTTCAAGCAAAAGCCTCCTTTAACTTAAGAAGGAGATAACACTCATTGATTTCACCACCTACCCATCATCATCATCACTGCTATTGTCCTCCCTAGGGACACAACAGTCATCAGCCATTCTCCTAACACAAGCTATGACACAGCTCTAGAAGCTCGCATCCAGAAGGAGGAAGAAGAGATCTTGATGGCCAATAAGCGTTGCCTGGACATGGAGGGCAGGTAAAATGTTGATAGATGCTCATAGATCTGAGAGGTTGCTATAGAGACCAAACAGGTCAGTAGGGAAAGATGAGCATTTTTCTTCCAAATTGGGGAAGCTGATGATAAAGTCTCTTCTGACCACCTCACCTCTGCCAGCCTGTTACTTAGGGTTTGAAATGCGCGCTGGCCTTTACCTGGGCCATGTTCACTAACTGTGCAAGTCTAAGTAGAGCTGCTATCTCCCAGCCTTCCTAGCTGTTTTCCATCTGCCTTCTACCAGAGCTGAATTGGTGACATTTTCACTGTGGGTTACTCTTTTGTACTGCACCTTAACTCTGACAGCAGACTCCAAGAAAGTATCCTGCCCATTCACATTGGGAGGGAGCATCTGATGCCTCTTCTCCACTTGGGATCATTGACTTACTACCTGCAGGTAGTATCTTATTCATAGGTTGCTTTTTTCATGCACAGCCATTTTTTTGCCAAGATTTTCCTTTGACCTCCTAAGATATAATTTGTAACTCCGAGATGCTGTATGGTATCTGCCTGGGTATAAAGACAGACATTTAAAAATGTGTAGTCTCCAATTCCTAGTGTTGCAAGTCAGAGAAAACTAGACCACTGCTTAGGTGAAAAGGTAATGCAAGCTCCAATCCATGTAGGTCATGAGACCTTAGCACAGAGGTTGCTTTAGAATTAAGATTTTTACATGTTTTCGCTTTTCACTCCTAGGATCAAGACTCTTCATGCCCAGATTATTGAGAAGGATGCTATGATCAAAGTACTTCAGCAACGCTCTCGGAAGGAACCGAGTAAGACAGAACAGTTGTCATCCATGAGGCCAGCAAAGTCTCTGATGTCCATTTCCAATGCTGGCTCAGGCTTGATATCCCACTCATCCACCCTGACTGGTACGCCCATCATGGAAGAGAAACGAGATGACAAGAACTGGAAGGGGAGCCTAGGTAACAGCAGTGAAAAGGGAAGATCTAGTGGCATATTTAAAGAGCCCACAGTGCCTCCAGACAGCAAGGAAAAGGGCCAACAGTCCAGATTCCAGAGATAAAGATGTAGCAGACTGGGCGTTCACTCTCCCAAGGGGCTAGCCGGTAGCTCTTCTGCCCTGTGCAGCCTCCGAGTGAGAATGCCACTTGAGGCCAAAGCCTGATAAATTAGAAACCTGAATCCTTTTGGGGCAGAAAAGAAGATAATTTCAATTTCACCTAAAAATTGTTCAGATTTGCCCTTTGCCAACTGGGACTTTTTGTCATTTCCCAAAACTTTTGTGGCCTTCATCATTCAAACTTTCAAAATTCTAGCATTTCTGTTTCCCTCCTTCCCTACAGCAGAAGGACCCAGCATTGTCACTAAGCTAAATGGGACCAAATGGCAGGGCCTGGTGTTAGAATGTTCTGATATGAGAATAGAATGTACTTTTCGATTTCATCCATGTCCATTTTGTCCTTTCTAATCAAAACCCCAGAAGCATTGTAGATATTGCGAGGCACGTTTTTAGAACCTGAGGAATCTGTGTCTGTGTGTGTGTGTGTCTGTGTGTGTCTGTCTGTCTGTCTGTCTGTGTGTCTGCGTGTCTGTGTGTCTGTGTGTTATAGTTTTAGCCTTTTTGTCACTTTTAATACCTTTCTTGGTCATCTGACAGCTTGCAATGTCACTTACTTAGAATAAAAGCTTAGGCACCCATCATCGTGATCAGAAGCTCCAACCACACAATTATTACTATACTCATGCGCTCACAGACTTTTTGCTTAGCCCTGATCTTTTTCGGCTCTCTGTTAACATGTTGTGTTGGTTGTAGCTGAAAGGGAGCAGAAAGATTCTTGACAATGCACAGGAACACACTTGTCATTAAAAATAAATAAGGGCTTGAGGAATGGCTCAGCAGTTTAAGCATTTGCCTGGTGGGTGCTAAGTCAAGCACTAAATACCTGACTTCAGTTCCTCAGAACCACATAAGCCGGGCATGGTGGCACATGCCTGTAATCCCAGCACTTGGGAGGCTGAGGCAGGCAGATGGCCATGAGTTCAAGGCCAGAGTGTGCTCCATAGTGAGTTCAGGCTGAGCCTGGGCTACAGCATGAGACCCTGTCTCAAAAACAAAACAAACAAACAAAAAAGTCACACCAGGTACACAGGACATTTAAAGGTATAAAACACTGTTGTGGGAGTGGAATCATGAGGACCACAGGGATCTTTCAAGTTTGAAAGCATAGTGCTGTAGCCACGGTAGAAGGTGCCTCATTTCCGAGTTCTGTAAAGGTAAAAATACCTGAGAATCATTCAAATTTCTCCTGAACCCGTATGAGGGAGAAAAACTAATCAGCTGCGTGGAGTGGAATCACCTATGTCTTCTGCCTTCTCCTCCTTATTTTGTAGGTATTCTCCTGGGTGGAGACTACCGTGTTGAGTCTGTCCCCTCTACCCCGTCACCTGTGCCCCCCTCCACTCCCCTGCCTTCAGCTCACTCCAAGACAGGCAGCCGAGACTGCAGCACACAAACTGAACGTGGAACAGAACCCAACAAAACTGCGGCCGTCGCTCCCATCTCTGCTCCTGCTCCAGTTGCTGCTGCTGCCACTGCTGGCGCCATCATGGCCACTGCTGCCACCAACACTGCTACCATGGTAGCTGCTGCCCCGGCTGCAGGTGCCGCCCCAGCAGCTACTACAGCTGCTGTTGCTGCCCCGTCTGCAGCAGCTGTTGCTGCTGCTGTTGCTGCAGTTTCTCCAGCTGCTGCCCCTCAGATTCCGGTGGCTCCATCCGCTGTGGCTGCTGCTTCTCCAGCTGCTGCTGCTGTTCAGGTAGCTGCTCCAGCTGTGGCTCCAGCTGTGGCTCCAGCAGTGGCTCAGACTCAGGCTCCAGCTCCAGCACCAGCTGCAGCTGCTACTCCAGCTCCACCTTCAGCTGCAGCTTTGGCTCAGATTGAGGCTCCTGCCAGTCCATCTGCTGGTTCCGGGTCACGTCGTTTGTCTGTACAAAGTTTGCCCTGTAATCCAGACAAGACAGGTAATATTCTCTGCGGCTGGCAGCTTTGGGCTCTGCCCTCAAGTAGATTCATTTGTCCGGTTGTGGCAGTGCATGCCTTGTAATCCCAGCTACTCAGAAGGTTGGGGCAGGAGGATTACAAGTTCGATGCCAGTCTGGGCAACATAGTGAGGCATTTTTTTTAAAAAATGGAAATAAAAATGACTTGGGGTGTAGCTCAATGGTAAAGTGTCCTGGAATTCAGTCTCTAGTAACAAAAAAGATAGAAAAAAGGAAAGAAAAGAAAAAAAAACAGGGAAACGGGGAAGAAAGAAAGAATGAGAAAGATAAAAAATAAAAGAAAAAAGATGAAAACAGAAACATTTATTTATTGGTGCCTACCAATGAAGTAGAGTTAATCATTTCAAATGAGATTTTTATGTTCCAAACGGGATTCTTCAGAGGAAAGAAGATAGTTTAGTTTGTAAACGAGTGTCTCATCCTCTGAAATAAGAATGGGCTTGAGCAGAAGCTACTCTCCCAGTAAACTACACGAGTGTGTGCCAAGCCAGTCTCACCTTGCAGTGGCTTCCTGGGGGCCCCAACACTGTTGGGAGGAAGATGGGTTTTTACCTTTTCCCTAATGTTTTCTAACCTCTTGTTTTCATCTAGATGCCCCTGTGTTCCACTCCAGTACTATGGAAAGAAAAGCTCACATTCAGATCCTGGGACAAGAGCCTGATGCAGAGATGGTAGAATATCTCATCTAAATGCCCCAATCAAGAGCTGCAACTTATCAGCAAGAATGCTTTTAATCATGTTCCTTTTTATTTGTTCTAATTTTGAGGGTGGAAGACAAAGGTTGGGGGAGGGGTTGTTTTTAAAGGGACTTTTTTATTGGAACAATATAATACTTAAGTAATACCATTTAAACTCTTGTCAACTCTGATATACTTAGGGAGTACCTCTAAAAGATAGAGTAACCAGAATGTGCTCTAAAGTTCGTTGTTGGGATTATAGAAATATCGGGACTGTTAACAGGCAGATAAACATTGATATTTTCAATGTGCTTAAATTTGCTTAAAAGTTCCCTACTTGAGATAGAATTTTCACTGAAGAGCACAGTATGTGGAAGACAGTGTGTAACATGTAGTTCAGGAGCAGAAAGCCAGGGAGAACTTGCGTGTGTGCTCTGCTTGTGTAGTTATTATCTAGACAGCAGCCACAGGAAGCTCCCACGTCAGGTTCATGAAAGGGAATAGTTGTAAAAGCTGTGTAAGCTGGAGGAAAGGTAGGGAGTACTGGGGTGTGGAAGAGCACTGGAGCTAATTTTCCTTCCCAGTGGTCCAATTCCCCTGCCCCAGCAGACTGCATTTATCTTCATCTCAGTGGTGCTTGGAAGTGGTTCTTTTGGTTCCTTTCTGGAGATTCCTACATTCATATATATACTCTGGAATAATTTATGCATTTGTTGGATTAATATATTGCTTTCAAATGAGAGGAGAGTACATTAACTGACTGGTGTGCAACTTCCTTTCTTGTAGGGAGTTACTTGTCAGAAGCTTGTTGGACAGTTGCGTGAGCTGCTTCATGCAGACTTCTGTGGTCTGGGGATAGCCATGAGTAGAGCTCTCCTGCCTTCCATAAGACCAGTTAACTGAGAGTTTGTTTTTCCAATGGCACAGATGCACAGGCTGGGTCACCAGTGTCCAATGGCTAGCCATTTGCAAAATGAGGAAGTGTTTTTGTTGACAGGTTGAATGCTTTGAATTTCTGGTGACTACTTTAAAATAACTTGTCTTGTTTCTCTACTTCTTAGCATACGTCTTAAAAGGTATATACAAATGTTACCCCCAAGGAAGTAGCATCAGAAGTTCAAAGTAGACAGCTGTGTTCTGGGGAGAGGTCGATTGCAGCAGGCTCTTCAAGTACCTCTTCTCATTGCCAGTGTCCTTATCTCAGAATCCTTTGGAAAGCAGTAGGAATGTGCACGTAGGTGGGGACCAAAGGAGGCTTTGGTCACAAGCCTTGCCATAGTGCTGCCTCCAAGGTGTCCCAGAAGGATGCCAGTTGCCACAAGTCCTTGCCCTGTGTCGCCTCTCTGCTCTATGTTAAGATGGCAAACCTACAGATATCGACATTAAGATCAGTTTTCAGGGGTGTAGGAAAAAATGAAGGGAGTGGGGGAGGGTGTTAGTTGAGGGTGGGAGGGGTAGAGGTTTGGGGATGGGTTAGTTAGAAACCAAACTAATAGAAGAATAGCCTGATACATTATGTCATAAGCCATAGTGGCAGGACATAACTTTAGCAATATATCCCTACCTCCTAATTTTAGTGATGTGGAATCTGAAACTTGGAAAAGTTCAATGAATTTTGAGATCACACAGCATATCTATTCACTGCTAATTACCATGCTTGTTTTGGGAAATGTGCATACAAAAACAGAGGTGTTTAAGAAAGGGCATTTTCATGGTCTATGGTATAAGTACTTTGCAAAGTGTCCCTACCTTGAATAGTTTGTCCAGGATTCTAAATTCCTCTCTTGCCTCTCCTGCAGTGCCTTTTACAAGGTTTCCCCTTTCCTGGTATGCATTTCAACACTGAGTCATATAAATTATCTGCCTAAACAAACAACTCGCTTTTCTCACTGAGAATGTGTGCCTATGGTCAATTTACAGGATTCTCCTGTGAGTGTAAGAATAGTATATTTACCAGTATCCTTTTGTAGTTACTGATTATCTTCCAGAGGAAATATTTTCTTGAGGGGGAGGGGATCAAGAGAGAAGACAATGTGATTTTCAGCTAGTTTTGTTCACATTTTTAATAACGAAGTGATCATTTTATATGTTACTCTTTAGTTATAAAGTAAATGCCTGATAGAAATTATAAGTGCAGTTATGTTAATATTCATTCATGTTACCTTTTAATCCTAAGGAGGAAAAAAACCCTCAAATAATAGAAGCAGGAAACTTCAGGAGAACTTACTTTCTAAACAAATAAATAAAAACAAACCTTTCATGTCCCCTCAAGGTGATAACATATTGCCAGAACTTTTGCTGGCTCTAGAAGCCATGATTGTAGTCACATTTTGGAAGGTGGCAAACATCATACATTCCATATCGTGTGGCAGCCATCTCTGTACACACATGAGTTTTGAGGAAAGGAGGAAGCTCTTGCCCATGTACTATTTTGAACTTGCTAGAACTTCTCTGCCCTGTCACATAAGAGTCAGTTCTTTTCTGATCAGTTTTCAGTCCCAGGTAATTTGTTAAAATAACATTGTGCATCTATGAGATGGAAGATCATGGGGATGCCTGCTTATGGAGAAGACAGCGTCTCTCTTTGGAGAAAGTCTTTGCTAGGTGTCATTTCAACAATTCAGGTTTATGGAGGAAATCTCAAGTTAGCCACCATTATACAGCTGTGTGGATAGAATATTTGGGGAAATTTTCTGGTGTCTCACCTATCTATGCATTTTGCTGGCACCTCAGGACAGGAGGGTGACCTGGTTGTCTTAACTTGTACTGCCTGGTGGTTTGTGGGGACCTTCTAATTCACTTGTACCCCAGTGTCCCATATTCAGGAAAACTTTATTAGACTGAACTTTACTTGACATAAAACTTCTCTATTGATAATGTTTTGGAAATAAAAGTAGTTCAAACCTTTTTCTTTAAATCCATGTATCTTGATTGTTGTCTTAATGAAGAATTTAATCTCAATGCTGCTTTTGAGTTTTGGGGTGATGGGACGGTAGCACACAAGAAGTATCTGCCATCATCTGCCATAGGAAATACAGCAAGAGACATGTCTGGTTCTTGTTGTTCCGCTATTGGGTGGGTACATCAGTTAGAAAATGAGCAAACTGATTGTCCAAACTATTTTTTCAAAGAACCTAAATAATGAATCCACTTAAAGTGTATGCATATTCACTAAGTTTGATGAATTACATTTTTATGTCTGATAGCCATACGATCTTCTGTTATTTCAAATGCCCGTGTACATGTGGAATATGTTGCTTCCTATTTATGCCATCTTACTGAGAATACTTTCAAAGGAAGGCATCAGCTGTGGGCTGCCACCAACATCAGCCCACCAGGACCCTTGGAAATACAGCCACCACCAGTGGGGCAAGTATCAGGAGTTTATTTTCTCCGTGTAGGAACAATGGGTTAAATGGAGGAGCTATCAAACGTTTCGGCCTCTCTTGTAACTAATGGCATGTGCTTATAAAATGAATAGCTGATGTTGGCAGATAGCTTGGGAAGCGTTACCTTTAGCTGAAAATGTATGTAGTCCCATAATGATGATGATCCCATTCTGTAATCAGCGGAGCTAGTTCCAATAAAGTTAAGCAAGTTTAAATCCACTTTGTGCCTATCTTTTCACTGACAATAAAATTAGCTATTTTAAACACAGTACTGTGTGGAAAGTGCTTTGGTGTTTACCTGACAGAGGCTTTATTTGTGCTGGACCAGTGATTACTTTCAATTCAGTACACAGTGAAATTGCCTTTCAAGGGCAGTGTACAGCAGCATTTACATTTACGTGAAGTATGCAGTGTTATTACAGATCATAAAGTTTTAAGACAGTGCTACAGGCCACGTGCTCTCATCCGTCTCTTTACATACTCAGGCAGTGTATATTAAAAGCTTTGCATCTTTTTATCTCTTGATTCCACGAGATAGAATGTTGACCACCCAAAATGGGGACTTCGTCCCTTGGTTAGCGTTTTGAAAGGCTCCTTGCTTGTGCTTTTGTGCCTTTGTTGTCATGCCAATTCATCAGTTTTGATTGAGGGAGCTTGTTACAAAAAACAAGTAAAACTCACAAACAAGTTGGCTGTTCGCCAAGAACGTTAAAGCTTCACTGAGAATGTTCACTGCCCTTTATGAACCTCCTTGGCTTAGTTACTTATTGTTGCTGCGACTCAATGCCCAACATCCAAAATTTGAGGGGAGGAAAACTTATTTTAGCTCACAGTTTCAGAAAGTCACAGTCCTCTTGGACAGCTGGCAACAGTGGGAGCACATGGCAGAGTCAGAGGTGAAGGCAGCATCTGACAACGTGATAGACAGGAAATCAAATCAAGTCCAGTCCCGTCAAGTCCCAAAAGGAAGCTACCAGCATATTGTCATTGTAGGAGCATGGCTAGATATGATATATATGTATATAATCTATATGCTAATAACTTGAGCTGATATCTGCCTGGTACTTTGTCGCATGTTCTGAGGACCTTCTCTGTTAAGACTGGAGATCTGCACAAGCTTCTGTAAGTTACACAGTTGCAGAAAAATCACCTACTTCCCACTTCCTTCACCTCCATCTCTATAGGAAAACTTTTACTGGAGGAAAAGAATGTAAATAGTTTGGTGTTACAAACACTTTGTATACTGATTGGTATTTGGATGAAGACCCCCTTGGTCACAGAACTTATTTTCGGAGAAAATCTCCCCTCCCAATCCAAGGATTTCATACCACACCGCAAGTTCTCACTTGCTCTTTAGCCCAGGGGATCTAGTTTGCCTGCCATATTTTGTCGTCTGCCAGTAGCCACTGCTAATGAATTTAAGCATGTGTCAGTTGCTGAGTAACTATTAGATGTTGCCATTATGGAATAAAAATCCCTAGAAAACAAAAAATTTTAAAAAATGCTGAGATTCTATTGTATTAAAGTAATTATACCTTTACAATTGTAATACATGAAATGACAAATTTGATCAAAATACAGAACTTGTGCAAAGGAGCAATGACACAGGGGACTGGAGAGGAATTAACTTGAGTTTTGAAGGATGTATAGACAAGAAACTATGTCCAGGAATAAGCATTCCATGTGGCAATGCCCTGTGCAAAGGCAATCTCATCTGGTCAGACCTGCAGTCCACTGAAGACTATTTCCAAGACCAAAGGCCCTAGGAAACTGCTCTGAAATTTAACAACCTTCTGATGGACCCTGAACAAATTTAGTCACATGGTAGAAGCTCCTGATGTAGAAGTAAACAGAACGTGGGATCCCATTCCTACCTCTGCCACTAAATAGATGTTTACCTGTAGTCAAGTTCCTTAACAGGATAGGAAAAGCTTACCAGTAAAACGAGGATGAATACCTGTTCTTGTGGACTTCATAAAGAGACGTTAGGAAACCTAGCAATATAGAAAGATTCCAGTTAAAACAATGGATGTCCATACAGAAAGTAGTCTCTTTACCTTTTTAATATAAAAAAATTCCAGTGGATACAAACACAGAAGAGCTAAGTCACCTCTATGGACCCATTACTGGGCTTCTAGCAATGGTCAGTTCAAGGCCAATCTAGCACCATTTAATGATACCCTCACAGTATATTAGTTTGAAGCATATTCCAGACATTGTAGAACTTTATCCATAAATATTTCATTACGTGAAAACAAGAAATTTTAAATAATAAAATAAATGAGAAGTGCTACACCCAGAATAAGACTATATAACCTACTAAATGAAAATGACAGTGTGTTTGTGCTTTGTCACTTATGGAGTTTCTTCATTTGCTCTTTCAGTGCTCATCTTAAACCAAAACTATTGGTCTCAGGAAAAAAAAAATCATCAGAATTTTTATTTTTTCCCTTGCAACCCACATATTGAAAGGCAGGATATTTTCTTGAAAGCTCCCCCATCTAGGTTCCAAGCCATTATTTCTCCTTCACGCATATAAAAAGCTCTGGTTCCTTTAGTATTCCTGTCATCCAGCTGTTTCTTATTTATCCTCATACTGACATGAATACAATCCCAAATACAGTAATGGTTGTGGCCCCTGGATCACCGTTATGACTCCACCCTGAAATGACCGACTAGCATCCCAACCTGTCAGCTTCTTGGCTTCTCTACCTCTCCTGTCCGCCACATCCACTCCCCTTCCACCTGCTGTGCTCAGGGCCAACCCAGAGCTGGTCATCACTCAGCACTACTCCATCACAGAGATCATGTATTCCAGGACCTTCTCTCTAGCTGGCCTGTCTCTCATCCCACTAATTCATGTATTCTGAATATCTATCCAGTCTCCTGAGGTCTCTATTTTCACCCAACATTTGAGCTCTTATCTTCTTGATCTGGGCCTCATATTCTAACATTTGAAATCCCAATTCATTCATAGCCCCTAAAACCTCAACCATTCATCATAGTCAGAAATTCATGACATCTTCTCATAGCCTTTATCCAGAGCATTACAGATAATGTTAAAATAAATCTCAAAACCAACTCTTACTCGATTCTAACTCTTCTGCCATTCCTAAGCCGCCAGTCGGGACTATTTCATGAGCTTATTCAACTAATCTGCTGTGACCATTTTTATTTCACTCTTACTCTAGCTTTTATTCAGCAACAAGTACAATTTACATAATGTTATTTCCCTGTGACATAAGTATATTGGGGCCACAAGAGGTCAAACATCTAACCCAAAGTTTTATGGTTGATGGGTTTGAAAGTAGGACACAAATAATTTATGACTAGAATCTCATTCCATCAGAATCATTTTCATGCTTTAAGTATTTTCTTTTTTCTGGTGTTCAAAGGACAAAACTGATGTGACATCATTATATGATGTGTATAATATTATATCATCATATCCCCTGATACTGACCTAAGAATGTATTTTTTATACTTATTTTAACAGATATATAAAACATAAAAGTTACTCATATTATGGGTATACCATGTGATGTTTAAATAAATGTATATGTTGAGTACTATCGAAATTAGGATAAACATGTACATCTGTTCAAATATCTATCATTGTTTTCATGATGAAAGCATTCACGATATTCTAGCTTCTTGAAATACAAAGTATATTTGTATGCAATAGAACCAGAGCTTCTTGCTCCTGACTGTACCATAGTGCACACTGATCAGCCTCTCCTCATACCCCTTGCTTCTGGGAGTCACCATTCTACCCTCAACTCCTGTGAGACTGTTTTGAAGATTTCACATACAGGTGGGACCAAGAGAAGCCTTTGTTGAAGTCTTCTCAAGGCTGTCTGTTCCAGATTCTGCCCAGGTGTCTATTTAATGCATACATCCTGGCCTTGCCCACAGAGATGCACATCCTGGAGTTCTAGATTAACCCGGGAATTTGGAATTTAACAAGCTTTCCAGGAGGTTTTTATTTAGCTCCTCCTGAGACTATGTATTTTGAGAAAAACTTGCCAAGGATTTCCTGGCATTTATCTTACTTCCTTTCCCCTCTTCAGTCCCCCTGAAACATAATAGACTTTCAAGTGTGTATGGTCTAGAGAGCAAATCCAGTCTGTATTAGCTATCACACACACCCTATTTCAGTGGAATGCCATTTGATTTTCTTCATCTACCATTAGTACTTACAGTGAAACAGTGGGCTATTCTCATGAGATGTGACTCTTAAGTGGTTGGATTTACTGCTCTGATCAAACAGGGAATGTTGTTGGTTACTTTTGTTATTGGTTTACATGGTTTATAGTTCTTGAGGCAACCAGCTCATTTGAGGCCAGCTCATTTAGCTCCAAGGACCATTCTGTAATATGAAGTCACTGGATGACAATCTGCAATGCTTCTTCTGGCTCTTACACTCCACGATTCCATGAAACTAAATACTATTGCTAAGGTCATTGCATTCTCACACGTGGATCCAAAACTGACTTTGAGGCACAGATGAAAGAGTCTTTAAAATCTTTACACACTTCACATATTCTTCAGACGTTCAGACTTATTGATCAAGTCTCAATTTCTTCCTGCTAATTCTGTCTGCACTTGACACTTTAGTCACCTCCCCTTGACTGTAGCTGACTGATTCCGTTCAATGACTATGCATGTCATTTTTTAAAGAAAACAGGCACAAAAGTGTAAGTTTTCCAGAAAAATTTGAAAGACCAAAACTGATAGAAAGTAGGAGGGTTAGCATTTAAAAAAAAAAAACCCCAATGAGTGTATAATAGTGTGCCTTTGCCCAGTTGTAGGAGGCAAGGTAGAGTAAAAGGGAAGCATTCAAGGCATGTGCTCTGTGGCAGTAGATGGTGACGAGAAACATAGCACTTGCTTGAGCCGCCCTGATACCCACTGAATGATCAAAGAGGAAATGGTAATAATTCTCGGGAGAATTGCCAGGTATTAGAAACCAGTGTGTGGTAGATAAAGCTTATGTTCTTCCTAGAAACCAATTTCAAGATCCAGAAGAGAAATTAAGGGAGGAAGATAACTTTCAGTGCCCTTCTTTATGTCACACCCAAGGCAAGATCCACATTATGTGATTCATGAAGCTTTAACAATTTGGAAAGTCTTCTCTAAGAAAAAGAATTTTTAAAATTATAAATACAAAACCACACATTATAGCACTTATTTAGAATAAAAAAACCCTACAACTAAGCACACTTTTAAAAAGCTAGCAAATATTGGCTTAATGACGTCATACCTTTTCATGTATTAACTTGCATTTTTATATCTTTTCAAGTACTTATTTGCATATATATGTATATATGTATGCATGTCTTTTGGCCCATTTTAAAGTTGTGTAGTCTTTTTTATTATTGAATTTTTAGAGTTCTTCCCATAGTTTGGATATTAAACTTTTATCAGATATACAAAAAAACCCTAACAACATTAAAGTGCTTGCCTAGCAAAAATAAGGTCCTGAGTTCAATTTTCCAGCACCATCGAAAATTGGGCATGGTGGCACATGCCTGTAATCCCAGGACTTGAGAGGCTGAGGCAGGAGGATTGCCATAAGTTCAAGGCCAGCCTGGGCTACAGAGCGAGACCCTGTCTCAGAAATAAATACATAAACACTAACAAGTAGCACAAGAGTTACAATAGGAACTCAACATACGGTTTTATTACGGCACATCCATAGCAAATTTTTCCAAACTTTTGCCTTCATATTATTTACTACTTGCTATATCAATGGTTTTGTCATATAATTTTCTACTAAAACAATAAAAATAAATTTAGTGTTTTGAATATCATGGCTGATAAAGTTTACTATTGTTCATAACTGGGACACTGAAGGACAAAACACCTCATATAGATTTTCTTAATACTCAAAGAACTAATGTATTTTTGTGGTCTAAAAGCATTAGAATTCTGAAAAATTATATTTTATACAATTTTCTTCCAGAATAAATAAATGTACCATGCAAGGCTGTGTACATTGTACTATTAAGTATATTCCCAGCTAAAGAGAACTTCTGCTATGACACTTGAATAGTCTTCATACATTTTCCAGTGCTAGGAATTGAACCCAGGGCCATCTCACTAAGCCACATCCCAGCCCCTGGTTTTTTTTCCCCCTAACACTGAGTCACCCAGGCTGGTCTCAAACTTGCAATCTTCTTGTCTTAGCCTCCCAGAGGGCTGAGATTACAAGTTTATGCCACTACACCTCCACAATCAGCTACAAATTACTTTTTAATTAATACGTTTCGAAGTTTGAACCACATACTTTCAGTTCTAAGTACTCTAAGTCTTATCATATAGTGATAAGATCATGTGTGATTTTGCACCTTACTATTACCATGTTGGATAAGTTAGCAGAGCAAGCAGTAGGGGTATTTATGGAATTCATTCCTTCAGTGGAGTGGTTTATAATGACGACTTTAAGCTCAGGGCTGACACAAAGCTACATAAACCACATAAATATGTCTTAGTAAACACAAACTAAATACATGTCTCCACCTTGAATTCTGTTTCAGTGGATCTCAAACATGACAGTTTAATGGAAGGAAATGAGAATGGATATCCAGAGTTTTCTAAATGGGAGAGAGAGAGAGAGAGAGAGGAAGAAGAAGAAGGAGGAGGAGGAGGAGGAAGAGGAGGAGGAGGACAGGAGAGAAGAGGAGATTCAATGAATTCTCAGAATCATGTACCTGACATGTCCAGTATCTGTAGAATAGATCACTATGCTAGAAATTCAGGTAAAAATGAATGTTGCAATCTTGAAGCAGAATTGCTTATGATTTGGGTAACCTCTTTCTTTTCTCTAAAGACTTTAAATTCATCAGATGAAATGCATCTAGATTATGAAGGACACTTTTGTTAACACCATGTCTACTTACTTAAATATTGATCACATGTAAGACTAACTTCATATAACATCTGAACTGGTGTTGGACCAAACAACTGAGTGCCATGGCTTAGCCAAGTTGGCACATAATGCCTATAGCCATCTTAACCAATTTTAAGCAGTAAGTTAAGCTATCTTATTTTGCAATATTTACAGAAATGTACAAGCATGTGATCCCATTCACACAGACCCTTCCAAGGCACCTAAATTCATATGTCTATAACTTCTCTTCATAAGCTCTGCTATACACGACTAGACAGTGCCGTATTCCTGCAATCCCAGCTCTCTAGGAGGCTGAAGCAGAAAGATTACAAATTTGAGCCCAGCTTTGGTGACTCAGCAATTTAGTGAGACCCTATCTCAAAATAAAGAATAAAACGGCTGAGGATATAATCTTGTGCAAAGGCCCTGGCTTCAACCTCCAGTGTCAGAATAGAGGGAACATCCAGAATTTGACCATTCCTACTAAGTTCTGCCAGTTCAAGTGTCATTTTCTTCTATTGTATCACCATTTCTTCCACAGTCCAATAATTTATGCTTCATATTTTCATTTAAAGAAATGGCTACTTCGTTATTTTTTTAATTTTGTGGAGGGTAATTTAGAGACAATTTTCACTTAGGGACAAAATATTTTGCCATGTTTGTTTTTGTTGCACTTTTTCAACTCTTAAAAATGGTATACTTTTGTCAATACTGTGCCAACTCCTTTTTTAACTATCCATTTTTGAATGATTCGGATGATCCTGGCCGAGCTATTTGCACGAGATAGTTGAGACTGTTGTGCTTAGTGAAGTGACTCAGAGCCAGAAAGAAGATTCAATATCACATGGTTTCCCTAAAATGAGAAACCCATAGCATAAATAAGCAAAAGAGCCAAAGAAGAGAGACGGTTGGGATCTGGGAGATGGATGTGTGGAAAGGGAGGGGGGATGCGGGAAGCGGTAGGAGGCTGGGGAAGGGGGAAGGGAAGAGAATGTGAAGTTGATGTCATATGCATGTGCCCGATTCATATTTAATGCAACTATTGCATATTGAAAATATATAAAAATAATCACTTGGTAGAAAAGAGAATTTCAAAATTAAAAAAAATTCAAGGAAAAAGAATGAAACAAAGAAAATGGTCAAGATTGCCTACCATGCTTCAAAATCTGACAAAAACTTTAAACAAAGTAAATTCACGAAATTTATGTAAGCAGAGAGTGATTCAAAATTGGGTGACCCTCAGGAACTGAAGAGGTTCATGGAACTCACCTCTGCAAAAGGGGTATTGGTAATTTACAGACAGAAAAAGGAGCGAAACGTGGACTGGTTCGTCCACATGTTAATTTCCCTGTAAGGGTTAAAGCAGAGGGAACTTCCTTATTATGCTGGCTAAAACTGGTTTGTTTGGAGATTTAGCTGTTATCTCCGTCTCTCCTGATTTCTCAGGTCAGATAAACAACTTAGTTTTAGCTTGTTGGTATGGAATGTTAATATCAATGAGTCCATTTGAGTTGTTCTGTTGCAGCCCAGCATATAAACTCAGTGTAAATCAATAGCCTTTTATAAATTTTGTTTAAAACAATAAAAACTCTATGCCTGCAGATAAGAAACAGTGGCTGCTTACTAAAAATGCGTCTCCTCTGTGTGATTCTTTGTCCAGTCCCAGTGCTTCGGCCTCTCTAAGCCAATCCTAGTCCAGAAAACATCGGGCCCTGCTCTACTCATCCCAGTTCCTAGAATTATTGCAAGTTAGTGCTCAGCTTCTATGCCTTCAATGCAGCACTCACCTGCACATACGCCAAATATTTCTGAGTCTGTAGATAGCTGTCCTAATAGCTATATGAAACTGGTAGGTTTTTTTTTTTTTCAGTTCTCCTTGTTTTTCTTACATGACTTCCAAAAAAAAAAAAAGAAAAAAAGCTTTGTATTTATGCAGCCATTTTGACATGACACGTGACTCTGTCTACTTTTGATTATTATTGTATCCTGAAATCCTAGAATAATACCTAATATAAAAACAAGTGTTCAATAAAGATTGTTTGGATGGACAAATGAGTGATTAATACAGAAAGTTGCATTTGATGCTCCTGTAATTGAACTGTTGTAGTTGCTGTATCAAGATGTGTATATTGGTGCCATCACACATTCCCAGGCTCCAATTTCAGCTGGGATTTCCTGTACGTGGCCTTGGTTAGTTTCCTGTTCCTTTACAGAAAGAACAGTTATATGGCACATAAAGACAGTTCGGTCAACTGTGGACCACATACATGAAAATGGCTGTATATGAATAACTTCATAGCTGTTTTGGTAATGTAAACACATTCTGGTGTTTGCACCATGATAAAATTTTCTAATGGCTCCCTCATTCAGAATATATGCTCATGGTTAAGAGGTACGTGACCATATTCCACACATGCTGCTCTTTCCACAGATCTGCACGTATCCACATCCTTCACACACAGACAGCATTTAACTCCTATTTCAACATGAAATCAGTTTTCAGTTGGTAACCTAATATGTGACAATAGGTGGAGAACAGTTGCTGACTAACCTGAAAGCATTTTAACTATAAAAAATTGCCATTAACATGTTGACGTTAATCAATTCAGAATTAGCCCCAGTAACAACCTCAACTTCCGCTCATCTCCAGCAACACACTGAAGTTTAAATCCACTCAACTTACCTTTTTCCTCCAGTCTCTGAGAATAAGGTGTCCTTTCACCAGGCAAAGAATGGGCCTGTCTCATTGCCACCTTTGCTCTAAACTTCACCTCTTGATCGCCTCAGGCGCCTTGAACTACTCATGCGCCCCATGTTTTCTTTATCTGCAACCTCTCTTCTCTTCAGCAGTTCCTCCCAAGCTGATCAAAGTGCTCATACTGCAGCTTTCTCTCCTTCACTTCACAGTCACGTTTCTAACCAGAGGTCTAGGCAGCTTGACCAGAATCTCAGACTAGGGATCCAGAGGAAAAAAAAAAAAATCTTACTTTGTACCGGAGGGCACATGTTGAGAAGGAGCTTAACTCAGAAACTAAGAGGAAAAAACCACAATGCCCCACTGTAAAGCCTCGGCACCTGGAAGTTGGAGTGGAGGAGGCTGAAACCAGCCACCTGAGTACTTTCTACCTGAAACTTCAGTTGCTCTGGAAACTGAGGCAGGGCAAAACCCTTGGGGTAGATCAGTGGGAGCAGGTATGGGCAGTGGGAGCAGGAACCAGGGCAGGTAGAGTCTGAGACAGGTAAGTTGAGGAGGGGATGGCTGGTTACAAGTGTTGCCTTCAAACAGTTGAAGTATTACCAAATGAAAACAAGTTCATACTATGTAGCCCCAGGGCTGAACATATATGCAAGGGAGATGAATGGAAGCGAAAGGGAGGGAGACTTCTGCAAGCTGAGAAAGAAATTTCTACTCCAACTAGAAGGAGCTCCTTAGACTTTAATTAGACTCGCATCACAGAAGTAGAGTTCAGAGACTAAAGGACCAGTTAACTAGTCACAATCACTTACTCTATTATATCCACATGACTCTTTCAGTGCAAGATCATGTGATTTATTTTTTCATCTTCATCTGTCAGCACTGACTCAATTCCTGTTTTGTAGTAGGCAGTCAAGCAGTATTAGTCAGTACTATAGAAATAATGTTAAATTGTCAATAAATGTTTCATAAAATTAATGCATTAAAATAGAATTAAAATAACTATCATGAAGAAGATTATGGCCTCTCCTAATGTACTGTGTGGTAGCCATAAGATGAAATAAAGCACGGAAAATAACTCTACTCACTATAGAGTAATATTACCAACATTAGATATTTTGAAAGAGTCTGTCCTTTTAGTTTAGCCTTCCAGTAGGTTTTACACAAGCCTAGGTCCTTGATTTTGAGAACCTTGCAAGTCACGGAGAGCAAATGTATATGAAATAATTGCTGTATTGTATGGTGTTGTGTACACAAGAGCATTTACCGTGCCTGGGGACCCCACATGACCCTGTCACTTCGTTAGCTACTCATAATATTCTTTAGGATTTCCATATGGACTTCAGCCGTAATGTGGTTTATAACCTTGGACATTGTCACAGCCTACTTGTAATTTTTGTTTCATCTGCCAAATGGGAGTAATAACTCCTGATTTATTTTTGTGATCAAATGACATAAAATAATAGAATGCAATTATTCAAAAATAAACCATGCTCTCTATATACAATTATGTTTACTATTGTACAAGTATCTCATGTCTTTGTTTCTCTGATATCAAGCTAGTATTCATTTTTCTTACTTATTGTGGCTGATAATTGGTACTAAATTGATTCCAAATTGGTGCCCAAATTGGTACCAAAGTAATCCTCTTATCTGTAGAGGAAAGATAATTGAGCACTCGAGAGTGCAAATCAGCTGGCTGTTGGGCTTATTGAAATGCGAGTTGACGCACACACTCCTTGACAGAGGGACATGGCAACTGGATGGATGTGACAGTGGGGCTTGAGGACTGGGGGACACACACTGACCAGCAAACTGGCAGTTGACTCTTTTACCTGATGATCTGATATGCACTTTTTGTTGGGCCTTTCTAGATTTGCTTGCTGGCTAATGTTTCTGAGTATAATTTTCCTACAGTACCTTCCCGCAGGATTCTAAGGATGGCATTGAACTGACTCAATTGTCTACTTTCTTGCTTGAAGTTCTCCTGAATAACTGTAGGATGTTCTAGAATGCAACACCCTTAGATTAGCAGGGGTAGGAGAGGCTGGCTATAATATTGCAGGCTCTGTTTCAGCCTCCCCCTAGAAACAAGATGCCTTTCAGCACTTTATCTCGGTGGTTCATAAACCCCCAAGGTATAAAATCCAAAGTAGTCTGCTTCCTGGAGCAAGCGGAGAGGTCAAGACTCCATCTCCTCCAGGCAGCTTTCTCAGCCACAAAAGACTGACTCATAACGAGTTCTTGGCTTCTGTTATCTCTTGCTTTCTGTCTGTAAATAATGAATCTGCTTCAGGTAACTTTTTGAATGTGAGGATATTTTGTCTCAATAGACTCAGGCAAGTTGGTATCCAGCACACAATACTCTCACTCCACAGTTCCTGCAATAGATTAAATTGTGTCCCCCAAAATGCAAATGTTGAGTTCCTAATTCTGAAGGTAACTGTATTAAGAATTAGGGCTTTGGGGAGGTCAGGGAATAGTTGCTCTTGCTCTCTCTTCCTGTCCCCAAGCACACACCAAAGGAAGACCCCGTGAAGACACAGTGAGAATGCTGATGTTGTCTGCCAAATTTTGACCTTGGACTTTCCAGCCTTCCGAACTGTGAGAAAATTAATGCCTGTGGTTTAAGTACCCCCCCCCCCCCCGCCAATGTATGGGATTTGTTCCAGCCATGTAAGCTAAGGCACTTCAGATCACACTTTAGGCAAATGCAGGTGTGCAGAGAGGAGCTCTAGGAGAAAGGGCTATAAATCAAGAGGAACACAGTCAGTCCTGATTTGAGACCCCTGAACATGGAGAGGAATGTATGTGAGCGAGCAGTGCCTCTGCTCTCAGAGAGCTGCTGAAAGTCAGCGTTGAGTTAGAGGAATTATTGACAACTGTTTTCTACCAAGGGGTCATCGGTGTTTTACACTAAAGCCATATTTTGAGCAAATTGCTAAATCTTTCTGTGGTAAGGCTGGATAGACTGAACCGTGAGAAGCTGAGCTGTTGAAGCAAGGAACAATCTGTTTCTTTTTTTAGTGGTCAAGTTCTGTGGAGGACTTCTGTAGCAGATGGAATTGCTTCTGCATCTTCTGGTATGTTTCTCTCCCTCTGTTTCCCTAGAACTAGGAGTAAAGCTAAAAATTGAAATCAATTTAAAAATTAAAATATTTTTATCTTTCTGTCTTAAAAGTATTGCTGTTGTAGCTTCTGGTTTTGTGCTCCACTGAACAGATTTATTTCCAGACATCCAGAGAAACCGGGGCTCATTCCGACTATATCACTTTACGAACCAATGCGAGAGAACAGTACGAAAAAACACAGTCTTGGAGGGTTGCTTCCCACATGGGCCTAAGTGACTGATACTCTAACTTTACCAAGTTATATAGGAGAACATTTGGTTTCCAGATGTTATGTCTGGCAGGACCCTTGTTCTTTCTTATGGTCCATGTGACCGGAGCTATGGATGCCTCTAGGACACTATCAGAGTTACTTTGCACAGCCATTGTTTTAAGCAAGTGTATAAAGGTTAGGACAACAGGGCAAGTGGGTGACATAGGCTAGGAAGGATTCAGTGACATCTACTGGCCAACTTTGTGTATCTTTAAGGCTTTGGTATCATTTGAGCAATATCTAAAAATACAGATTCCTTGACCTTTGTTCCCAGAATGTGATTGAGTCAATCTGGGTGGAATCTGGGTACCTGCACATTTACCGACCTCTCTGTATTATTCTGATATACAGTCAAGATTGAAATCAGAGCTCCCACAATTATGAGGTAGAAGTAAGTGCATAAAAGCTCACCTTAACTTTCCTTAGATAGATCGGGTCCAGACCCTCAGTTGGCTACGAGCTCTGTTGCCATGATTCAGTATTGTCATCGACATATTTTGAAAACGGCAGGTAATTTAGATGGATATTTCATATATAAGGCAAAATAAGTGATCTTTTGTGATTATTCTCAGATGAAGAATTATGACATAGCACATTGAGCAAGATGGAATACGCCGCCTGTGTTATTTGTTAAATGTTTAATAAGTCCCCCAAAGGGGTAGAAGGTAATTTTATATTTTGCTATTTGATCAGAAAAATTGATCCCACTGGCAGATTTTACACTGGCCACATAAACTCAACCCCAATTGGCATCCTTTATATTTATTCATGTTTCAACTCAGAGCCACCCATTCCCGTGTCTGTGTATCCATGTACCCAGGTTGACATTAGTGGATCTATCCTACTGTATTCTGGAGACTGGCTGTGGAGTTATAGTAAACAAGTCAAGTTTCTGATGTTAAGGATGCTAATAATTAAAAAATAAGAAGCAGCAGCAGACTAGTATAGATTTTACTAAAACAAAGTTGCGTGTAGAGTGGGCTCAATACATGAGCAGAGAGGAAGGCCACAAGAACATATATGTTAGCATAATCCAGGAATTACTTACCACTTATTAAATATCAGAACCTGTTGTAAGTGTCATACAGCTATTAACTCATTGCATCCTTAAAGTAGCTCTAAGAAATTGGTGCTATCATTATCCTCATTTATAGATAAAGAAGTTGGGATACAGGGAAGTTGAAGTAATTTATTTATTAAGATGCAAAGCTAGCATTCAAAATCCTTCCTCAACTGCCTTTCACATTTTTTTCTTTTTGATATTTGAAGCCCCCACTATTAGAATGTTACAGTTTTTATTCATTATAAAAACTAACAATGGTAGCATTCTCACAAGACAGTGTGTACGAGGTACTGTCATGTACACTGAATAGCTTAAATCATTTAATCCTCATAATAGCAATCTCCATTTTAGAAAGAGGAAGCTAAGAATGAGGAAGTTTAATGCATTTCATGAAGTGAAGTCAGTAAATAGCAAAGCTTTGACTTGAATCAAGTTCTGTGTGAAGAGTCCATACTCTTGAGTGCTGTACTGAAATGGTGACATAGGGGAAGCATCATGGCTGCAAGAGGGCACTGATTATCGGCGCATACGCTGTGTAGCCAGGGGCCAGGGTTTGAATATATCTTACCATTTGGGAGCTGTGTTGCCATGATCCAGTATTGCTGTCTACTAAATGGGGTGATACCTATACCTATCTCACAGGGCTATTGGGAAGATTGGATGGGTTACTCTAAGAAAGTAGGAATGCTGTCACGTGGTAGGTTTTATAGTAGATATTGGTTGTTGCTAGTACTATTCTTTCATATGACAAAAAGCAACCATTACACATCTCAGCATAAAGGTAGATCAGATATTAGGTAGCTCGTCACTTAGCAAATCTTTGATAAGCCATGCTATAGGGTTTGTGGGAGGAGGAGGGGCCTGTGAAAAGGGCATTGCAGGCAAAGGCAGGAAGGTGTTTCGAGTTGAGAAATGTAAGATGTTCAGGATGACTGGACAAAATGTACTGGAAAGAAGAGTGTCCTAAGCTGAAGCAGGACAAGGAGGCAGGAGCCATGTCAGTCTTAACTTGCTACATGGAGATTTGGACTCGATCTTCAGGGAACTGTCACAGAAGGTCAGATACAACAGAAAGGACAGCAGGAAGCATTTTACTGTAGAAAAATCACTGTGGTTGCAGCCTAGAAGATGGGTTGAAAAGGATCAGATTTGAAGCAGGTTGTAATAATAATTATTTTATTCCTGTGAGTAACAGTGAGAGCCTGAACTAGAGCAAGTCTTAGCAATGGCAGTCAAGAGGAGGGGGTGGATTTCAGACACAATTAGAAAGTAGCATCTCCTATGAATGACTGCGATTGGGAGGGGCAGAGAGAAGAGTCTACTATGGTTCTGGGTTTCTGGCTCGAGTGACTTGAATGTGGGTACAATGCACTAAGAGTATGCAGGAAGAGAAAGCTGTTAAGAGAGGTAGTAGATGGAATCAATTTCGTCTCACAAGTGTTACGCTTCAGGTCCCTGGAGACATCGAGCTTAGGTGTCACATAGGCAGTTATATACAGGGTATTAAGCTCAAGAGAGAATGAATGACACAAATCTAAACTGGACATGAGTATTTTGAATTCAACAATCTGTCTATTGTCTCAGAGGCCACAGGATGGATTGGGGTCGCACAGGAGGGGTTTAGACCGCAAAGACAAAAGGAGGCAAAGAGAGGCCTCATATCACAGCAATATTTAAGGGGTGATCACAAGAGTAGGGGGTAGGTTGTGGTGGTTCTCAGACAGCTACTGAGAGGAAAGAAAAGAACGAAGGCAGAAATTACTGTTCATAATCGGGGTGACATTCGCTGTAATGGAATGATATTTGTTTAAGGATTTAGGAATACCAAAATCCTTCCCTTCTAATGAATCCCTCCCTTGTGAGGTTCCCTGTGGAAAGATTTGCAAGGAAGAATAGCCAAACAAACAAAATATTACTTCAACAGAAAAGCTAAAAAAATCCCAACGCATGGCAATCTGGGAAAGATGAGAACATATGGCGCAAGCAGAGGCCTGCGTGGGCTTCTATCTTTTTGTAAAACCTCTCACTCTTCGTGTAGAATCTGGAGGAGGCTGCAAGAACAACAGAACTAAGGGCAAATTCTGTGACCCCTTCATCCACTGGCATCTGAAAGTGTCAACAGGAATGAAAGAAATCCCAGTTTCATGGAAGAAAGGAAAAAAAGAGAGAGCAGAAGAGGAACCCAAGAAAGAAATAGCGAATCAGACTCACGGACAGCTAGAGAGGGAGGAAAGCCGTCCTGGGAGTATGGAGGCCAGGAAGATGAGAGACATCACCACTGACGAACGCCAAAAGAGAAACAGCAGAGGGGAGGGGCGAGGTCTTTTTTTTTCATTTCTGATTCTCAATTCCATGCACCTGTGGTAGCATAGCAGCAAGCAGGTATTTTACTGAGCTCTGTTGTTCTTTGCTGTCACCTTGGTTTTCAAGGATGATGGGAGACACGCTCGGACTCACAATCTACAAATTGGCAATGGTTCCTTTCATGTTCAGAACCTTAAAACACAAGTCGTAAACTGGTAACTGAATCATTTGCCATGAATGGTGTTTGCCAACACATACAAATTGAGTTCTCACATTTGAATCTGGATTTCAGCCTTCTATTAAAAATTTGAAAGGTTTAGCAAAGCTGGGCCTTAATTCTAAAGATTTTCAAGTCTTCGTGGCCATCTTTTAGATAGTGTTCTTTTGTGCCTTGCCCTACGTGTGCCCAGGCTGCATTTCACATTTGTATCAAAGTCTGCCACTCACCCAGTATAGAACTTTGGGACAACAGTAACAACTGACAGATGGGCATGCACTATAGTAGAAATTTGTGAGGTTTTCTATAAAGTGGAAGATTGTCACTCTTTCAGAGTTTGTGGCCCTTCATACATGGTCACAACTACCCAACTCTGTCATTTTAGTATAAAAGCAGCCATAGACAAATTCATAATCAAACTCTTGTGGCTATAAAACAAGAAAACTTTACTTACAAACTCTAAAATTTGAATTTTATGTAATTTTTATTACCATTTAATAATTTTCTTTTGACTTTTTAAAAAGTCTAAAAAATATTCTTAACTCACAGACAACACACAATCTGTTGAACCTACAGCCGCAACACACCCAATAACACACCCAATCTTATTTCATCTAGGAAGCTAAGCAGGGTCAGGAATGGTTAGTACTTGGATGGGAAACCCCATGGGATTAAAAAAAAAAAAGCTGCTGAACAGATCTAGCCCATGGGCTACATTTACTAATCATAGTCTGGAGAATCAGTGTGTTTAACATGGTGGGCAGTAAGATAGCTCAGAAACTGACTTCCCCCTTTAGGACATATGAGCTTGCATAAGAGATAGAGAAATATGAAAATATGGTCTATTTCCTCCTGACTTGAAGTCACCATTTTGAACAGATGTGGGTATGGTAGTAAAAGGACTTGACTTTATAAATAGCCTCCACTTCCTATGGAAGTCCCAGTCCCAATGAAAGGGGTTAGAGAATTAGGAAGACTAGAAGATGGAGATCAAAGGATGTAGAGTTTCTTTACTGGGGTGATAAAATGTTCGAAAAGTGATTGCGGTGATGCCGGCCAATTCTAAATACATCACAATGAAAATCATTGAGCAGTATGGTTCCAATGAATGAATTATGTGAAATGTGAACTTAATAAATCTGTTATCCTGGAAATGAAAAAGAAAGAAAGAAAAGAAAAGAAACCAGAAAACACTAATAATGTATACTGGTAAGAAAATTCAAAAGGTATGAGCAAGTATCAAAAAATGTTGCCTGACCTTTAAATGAAGATAGAAATAATAATACTTTCTTTCAAGGTACTTCAAAATAAAATATATTCACAGTATACAGATAATACGCAAAATACAGAAAAGTGTTAAAAAAGATTTAAAAAAAACATTTCTTAGAAGCGCATCCTGTTTATGTTCTGGCCCAGTTTGATTCCATCCCTTAGGATGCCTTGACGTGTTTGAGTATTGTACAGATGATATTTAGGTTGCTTGCTTCTGCTTAATCTTACATTTTTCTATATTATTTAAATTATTTGCAAATATGCTTTTTGCAAATTGTATATACTAAATATATATGTATATATAACATATATATATATATATATATATATATATATATAATTTAGTGCACACATATTATATTCCCCTATTCCACACATACACACATTAACACTAGCAGGTTTCTCATTTCTATTTTCACATCTTAAAATGATTTGCTATAGTAAATAAAATTTCAGATGACATTTTTATTCATAAATGTATGCCTATGCTTTAAATAATTTCTATACAAAAATATAGCTAGAATTGGAACTACACGGTTATGCGTTATGATATTTTTCAAGTCTTAAATATGTTTTTCTGGCTTTTAAGATATATTTTAGAGACTTCATGAGAGTTTTTGTCTTTATTTAAAAATTTATCTTTATTATTTCTTTATCAGCTTCATTTTTATTCACTTAGCAAACATTTATTAGCACCTGTTACATGCCAAAATTCTAAGGTGAATACAGAAATATTAAAGATAGAAATAATTGTTGGAGCTTTTAATCTAATCAAAAAATCCTCAAATATATAAAGATTTATCAAATTCTATTGTTAAACACTTCCTTTAAAGATATACTTGCAAAATTTCACTAAAAGGTATCAAAAAAGATGCTTACCACTCCTTTGTAATAAAAAAGAAAAATGAAATAATAAATACAAAGAATATGGAAAAATCAAAACATTGAAAATTACCAAAATGTCCACCAATTAGGGACTCACTAAATCAGTACAGTACAGTTAGAAATTAGAAGGTTGGGATAATGTTGCAAAGAATAAGTTAAATCTGTATAAATCGACAAGAAGATCTTTCTAGTATATGGCATTCAGGAGAAAGAGTAGCAAGGTCTGAACACTGTGTATACTAGAATTGTGCACTAAGCACAAATCCACCTGGGAATATTTACATGTTGTATATAAGAAAATTGTTATATGAGTACAAAAATAACATCTTATCTGTGGTTTCTTGACCCTTAAAGGTTTTGAAACAGAATTTTTAAAAAATCTATTACAAACTCATTTAGAGGAAAACATATTAACTGACACACACTTCTTTATAATCATTTATCCCATACTGTGTGTATTCAGACATTTTTTCTATGAAAGTTAATGTGTTTGATTAATGCCGAATGCATATAATTTATGTGTTGGTTGTCCTACACCTAAAAGGTGAATGGCATACTAAGTGTCATAGATACTCTATCACTACGTTAGAATCCTAAAAATGTTGAAATCCAACATTCTTCTGGCCTCAAGGGTTTGGGATAAGGGGTTAAAACTAGTGTAGATAAGTGTGTGTACGTGGGTCAGTGCTTTTCTCTGTTTTTATCTGAATGACACCCCAGGAAATGTGTTGTAGTGATCGGTAGAAAAAGAATGAGGAATGGAAGAATCTTCTGCTTTTTATTTTGTGCTTCTCTGTTGTTTGAAGTTTTTAACCTTCCATGTATATTCCATTTATTTATTCAAAATTTTAAGACATAAGGTTGTGTATATTAACAATACACAACACAATGATTCTTTGAAGTATGTAAACATTGTGAAATGATCAAATAAGCAGAATCAATATACATTAACTTATTAACTCACATACTGTTTTCTGTGTTGTGAGAACATTTAAAATATATACCTCAGCAAATTTCAAGAGTAAAATATATTATTATGATTAACAATAGCCACTATACTATACAATAGATTTTTTGAACCTATAGTCCTTAGATAATTAAAGTTGTCCTTTAGCTAATATCTACTCAATCTCCATGTTTCCATGTATTACTTTTATATTTAAAAAAAAAATCAGCCAAATAAGAAAGTCAAAACTATGGCCTTCCTTGTATCTCTCCTTCTTTGTAAAGTTCCATGTCTAAGATCAATATAAAAGTAACTAAAATTTTAAAAAGAACTTCCATTTAAAACAATATAAAAGAAATAAGTTGGAAATGCAGCTCATGATCAGGATTAGGAGGTGCAGGTCTCAAGAGCCACGATGCTCACAAGTAGCCTGAGAAAGGAATTGAGCTAGACTTCACACATACATAGCACTTGGTTGGAAGAGGTGATACGAAGTTCACATGGCAAAAGTTCCACATAAAAACTGGAAAATGAGCTACTTCAACCATGTAATTTGGGAGATTCTATAAGGAGAGGAATGCCACCTGCCCAGTTAAAGGACAGATGCAGAAGAGTAAAATGAAGCTTCATATCCTGCTTATTATGCATTTGACCCTAAGTGTTCTCTCATGGAATATAGCTAACACCAAGGTGGGAAGTACAAACTTATTGTTTCTCTTCCACCCATTACCAGTTTATTTACAGATAGTCCCAGACTCATGATGGGGTCATCTTAACTATTTTTGGGCTTTTCAATGGTGTGAGAGCAATATTTAGTCCATAAAAGTTATGCTTTGAGGTCTGAAATTGAATCTTTTTTCTCCCCATTTTATTGATCTTGATAAGTGCAAAATTTAAGGTTTACAATGAAGTTGAGCATTTTGTGCACCTACGTACCTTGTCAAGGTGACAAGGACTTTCCCACTCTCCTTTTGTCCCTCCCCCTACCCACCTATTCCTCCCTACCCACCCTACTCCCCTGTTTCACATTGTTTTTCATTTTAATTTCCGTAAGAGTTGTGGTCTGGGTCTCCCATATCAAAGAGACCATTCGATGTTTCACCTTCTGCTTCTGACTCACTTCACTAAGCATGACGTTCTCAAGAAATTGAATCTTTTCTTATGTGGGTGATAGACATCAAATTTTCAGCTTAATGCAGTGCATTGTATAATACAAGCTGTTTGCTTTCTGATCACATGGTTGACATCTATCACTAACCTAATAAAAGATCCAAATTCATACTTTATTTTTAATTTGCAATGGGTGCGTGGGGATGTAATATCAGGCTAAAACAAGGAGCAACTGTATTTAGTTTCTTCTGTTTCTTTCACAAGCCTTTCATTAGGATCCCCTTTATGTTAGTTCTCAGGACCATGGATACAGAAACGGTTATGAATGACGTTTTCAGTGCATGCTAAGTGTATTCACAAAATAATTTAGCAGGAAGTAAATCATATAGAAATTAATTTGTCTATCCCTCCATGTGCTAGAAAGAAAATCTAATGTCAAGAGAGGCACAGCAGGTTACCAAGTTGCTAAGTTACATAGCCCACCGGTACACAACTCCAAATAAAGCCCAGTCTTCTGCTGTGTAGGCCTGTTTTAGGCTACTTCTCCTCCCCCGGGTTTACTAATGACATACTCACTTCCCAGACTAGCCTCATCTGATTAAGACTCCAGCATGCTATTTAACATCCGGGAAGGGTGAAACAAAATGTAAAGGCATTTGGAACCAGCTGGTCACTAGAGAAGCATCACTCTTCCTTGTGTAGAATGGAGCCTGGGTACTGGTAAGTTTCCATGGTAACATCTGGGCATGCATTTCAGGCTCTAGGGAGAAGATAGAATTCTCATATCCTGCCTGTCTCATATCTCATTCCTGTCAAGATGTGATTAGTCACTTCAAGACAATGAGCCTCCAAGTGTCAAGTTAGTGTGGGTGGGTCAGGGGTGAAGGAGATTTAAACACTGTCCTCTCTTCCTGTTTGCAATGTCTTCATTTTTTAAAAGAAAGGAAGAAAAGAAGAAAGGTATTTTGCTTGCAATATAAATCACTATTCTGGCATTAACCTTCCTGACCTGGAAAAATTGTTTTTGTTGTAACTCCTTCCTTGGAAACTCCACTCTCCTTATGCCTCATCCCTGATTTTACAGGCAGCCACAGAACTCCACCAATGGTCAGAATGACTAGAATATTTATTTGCAAGCTTTTATAGATAGCATCTGTGTATTACTGTTAAAGAGTTTCTCTCTTTCCAGTTGAAACACAATTAGGGAAGTAGCAGGAGAGTTAGGCGAGGTCAAGTATAGGAAATGGTAAGGTTCTGAAGTGGATTTGAATTGCTTTAGGATCCTAAAGTTTAACTCAGACCTCACAAGGTCCACTCTCCTGGCCCAACTTGGGCATTCACCAGATCTCAGCAGGAAGGCACAAAGGGACACACAAAACGATAGCCTAGTCAGGAAAGGGAGATTGTGACCTTGGAAGCTGATAGTTTACCAAGTGGCCGTGAAGTAGTTTTGCAGGGAGCTCACGGGATGACCTAAAAAAAGCATACTTATTTAAAATGGAGGAATTATGGCAGGACAGTGAAAGATGTCTGCTGCTGAGTCTCAGTCCCTGAGCACCGCTGTCCCGGTACTAAGAAGGATCGGTTGTCTGGTCTGCAATGTGAGAAAAAAAGATGCTAGTTTTATTCTCCGTCATGCAGTTTCTGCAGCAACCAGTGAAGTCCATTTTCTTCGTGGCACATACACCAGGTTCCCTCCCACCTTCTGTTTTTGTGGTTTTTCTATTTGGAGCACCCTCTCCTCATCCCCTCGGTGTATCTGAAGTTTAATATGTAATTCAAAGTCAAATCAGAGTTCTACTTCCTCCGTATTTCATTATTGTCCCAAGTCACGATAATTACCCTTTGCACAAAGCTCCCTTACATTTTATGTGACATAGTTATTTAGTTTTTCTGTACTTTGGTAAGAAAAAATAATAGTACCCACTTCTCAGGTTTATAGTGAGGATTAAATGAAATAACACATCTAAAGAATTTAGGTTAGTGCCTGAAACATGAAGTGCTCATGAAATCGTATCTGTTATCCTTGTTACAGTAGAGCATTGCAGAGCCCCAAGTCAGACACATCACACACTGCTCAGTTTTGTAAACAGCAGTGACATCAAAAGCAACAGGTAGCCATATGTGCTTTGGATTCACAAAATGATAAAGTGTATCCCAAAATACGTAAAGGATAATAATTAAGTGAGTCATAATGTTGCCCACTTATTGTCCTCGGCTACTCAGAAGGCTGAGGAAGGAGGATCCTAAGTTCAAGCTCAGCCTGAACAACTTAGCAA
Source organism: Ctenodactylus gundi (assembly GCA_004027205.1). Classification (NCBI taxonomy): domain Eukaryota; kingdom Metazoa; phylum Chordata; class Mammalia; order Rodentia; family Ctenodactylidae; genus Ctenodactylus; species Ctenodactylus gundi. The sequence continues at coordinate 130,746 of PVKB01000559.1, read as the reverse complement.
TCTAGTGAGATTCTGTCCAAAAAAAAAAAAAAAAAAAAAAAAAAAAAAAAAAAAAAAAAAAAAAAAAAAAAAAAAAAAAAAAAAAAAAAAAAAAAAAAAAAAAAAGGAAAAGGATCTGAGGCTATAGCTCAGTTTGTAAACTGAGGTTCAATCCCTAGTACTACAAAAAAGATAATAATTAGGATTCATTGAGTCTTAGTCATAAGACTTACCTATTTTGAAATTATTGAAGTCTTTTATCACAAAGAGTTCAGGGCTCTTGTTATTATCTCCATTCTGTGGATGAGGAAAGAGACTCAGACAGGTTGGCTAACTGGCCACAGGCCACACAATTAACTAGCAAGTAGTGGCAGGGCCAGTTTTAAACCTAGACAGTGTGGCTCCGGACTCTATCACGCTTGCAAACTGAAAGATGAAACTCCAGGCAAGGCTTTTGTTTTTTGGAGCAAAGAGGACATTTCAAAAGGTGGAGGAGGTTTAACTGGAAAGTACCTAGCTTCCTAAGAAAATACAAAATTTGGGTTTGGCCATCTCTGTGGAGAAGGCTTACCTGTGTATGGAGGGGTGCTGTGCTCATCTGTCTGCCCCACAACAATTTCAGTTGGACCCGAGAATCCGAGCCCGAGAGTCTATGGTGTCATAGTGACTCACTAAGAGAAAAGGGGCTGGACAGTGGCATTGCATGAGTGAGGCACCAGAAGAGCCCCAGCAATTCCTGGAGTGGTGGCAAGGAAGCTGGAAGAAAATCAGCCAGCTGTTTCTCATCCAGGAAGGGATAGCATTTTCAGAAACTCAGCTTCATAAATCCAGGCTTAAGGCTTAAGGTCTTATCTCTCACTTCTTGCTTGGCTCCTCTATTCCACTATCCTGTTATTTATCTAGAAAGAATTTCAAGTGTTGCATGGAGCTGAGAGGGAACATAAATATGTGGTTTTGGTAAATAGTGCTCCAGGAGGGATTGGCAAACTCCCCAGAGCCAAGAGTGGCTGTGGGCTTTAGGCAAAAGAGAAGTCCTTGCCTAGAGCCACAGGAGCTGCCTCATTCTTTATAGTGCTGTGGGGAGCACTTTTTAGCGGATCTTTTGCTTCATGCTATTCTGAAGTCTCTGGTGATGTTCAAAATACTTGAGATTAGGCACTAGCAGACCTGCTAGAGCTGGGGCTGGTCTTATGAGAGGACGCTTACGTGGTGCTTAATCATGGGAATACTAGACAGGGCCTTGAGCCTAAACTACTGGCCTCCTCCACATGTGTCATCTTACTACTGGGGCTTATGTCTTTAAATCTATAAGTTATATTTTTCACCTTGAAGAATATCCATCTGAGAACACCATGCTCAGTGAAGTGAGTCAGAAGCAGAAGGTGAAACATCGAATGGTCTCTCTGATATGAGAGACCCAGATCACAACTCCTATGGAACTTAAGATGAAAGACAAAGTGAAAGAGGGGAGTAGGGTGGTGTGGAGGGAGGCACGGGTGGGTAAGGGGAGGGACAAAAGGAGAGCGGGAAAGCCCTTGTCACCTTGACAAAATGTGTATGTGCACAAAATGCTCAAATCCATTGTAAACCTTAAATTTTGCACTAGACATATCAATAAAATGCAGGAAAAAAGAATATCCATCTAATAACCAGAAAAAGAATATCTGGGACTCATGTGATTCATTCAGCTAATTCCTATTAAATTGAGCATCTTTTGATGCAGGTAGCATACATAAAGTTGACCTAAGGTTTATGGTAGGCTTTATAATTTCCCTGAATATGATCAAGGTGACATATGTATATGCATTTATTATGCCCACACACATACTAATAAAAAGAACTTTGGGAAAAATTTCATGTGTATTCCCATATGCACATTTTTTTACCCATTGCAAAGCTCTAATCAAGTGAGATTTTAGTAGGTTGTGTTAACACCTAAGACCCAATACGACACAGTGGAAGGCACAGGCTTGTTAAGCAGGCCTGGCTTTGAATTCTGACTCTATCACTGTGATGGCTAAGCTTAAGTGTCAACTTGGTTGGTTTGGGAGCCCCTTAGGGGATTAGTAAAATATACTTTTGGGTGTGTCTGGGTGGATCTTAGAGGTGTTATCTGATCCCTCATCCATTTTTTTCTGGCATGGTTTCCTGCTCTTGTTCCCAGCTGCCATGAAGTGAGCAGCTTCGCTTTGCCAGGCTCATCACCATGATTTTTCCACCTTGAAACTTGCTGGTAATGGACTAAATCCTCTGAAATCTTGAGCCAAATAAATAGCTTCTCCTTTGAGGTGTGAGAAATTAGGTGTTCCATCCCAGTGATGGGAAAGCTGTCAAATACAACCACATAGGACCTAGATGGATTTGCAAGGTGCTTAGTCACTCTGAGCATCATCTACAAAATGGAGAAAAAATAGTATTTAATATGGTTAGTATTGAGAGGATCCTGTATAATATGGTAGGTGAAATGCAGAAGGTATTTTCTAGCACAAAGTACATACTCGATCAATATTAACAGATTCATTCCAGAAGTACTACTTCACCTCATTTATTCTTCTATGTTCCAGATATATAGCAAGGAAGAAAAAAAGTTCTCATCTCTAGGAACTTATATTCTAATGGTCTGTATTGATAGTGTGACTACTACTCTGTCAGGCACTATTCACTAATTCATGCGTTCATTCAATATATTTCTTTCAGCTACCTGCTACATGAGCCACTGTGCCAGCTCTGAGGCTGGGGTAGAGAACAAGATAGATATGACTTCTCATCTTTTGGCAACTTAGTATAAGAGATAGCACAAATGATTACAAAGTCAAATAAATAAAAATGACTAAATTGATGACAAAGGGCTATGAATGAACCAAAAACAGAGACTGAGGAGAAGAATAACATGGATGCAGAAGAGTGCACTGATTTTGAGCAGGATAGTGAGGGTAGGGTCCTCGGACATGGTGACATTTAAGACACGAAAGACAAAAAAGAGATGATCTTAGAAAGGGAGGGATGGCACAGTGACTTTCTATTGCTATCAGAAGAAATCGTTGCAAACTTAGTGAATTAGTCCAACACTCCTTTATTATCTTGTGGTTTCCACGAGGCAGCAGCCCAGACACAGTATGCCTGACGTAGGCTCTCTGTTTAGGATCTCCAGTACCAAAATCAACTTGTTGGCCAGGGTGCATTCCTTCCTAGAGTCTCTGGGGAAGCACTCACTTTCCAAGTGCATTTCCTTTCCTCATTTTCCACATGGCCCCTTCCGTCTTCAGGCCTACAGTGGTTCTGGAGATCTTCTTGTGCCTCAAATGCCTCAAATCTCCTTGATTTATTCTGCATGATTCTGCTTTTTAAGGATTTGTATAATTGCAATGTGCCTACATAGATAATCCAGGACAATCTTTCAAAAGTCAGTTTACTAATAGCCTTAATTACTTCTCCAAAAATTCTGTTTTCCATGTGTATAACACGACAAAGGTGTGACGCAAGTGGCAGAGGGTAGGGAGCAAAATTTTGCTAACACATAAAGAAAGGATTTTTGAGGCAGAGAAAACCACATGATGAACAAATTCCCCGAGGTGGATTCAGGTTGGCATATATGAGGAACCGAGAAGCCAGAGCAGCTGGAATATTGTGAGGTAAGTGGACAGTGGGACTGGGGGCGGTTGGACAGGAGAGCAGAGTTAGCTGATGCAGGGCTTATGGGCCGTGATCAAGAGTCTAAAGGTAATGGAAAATTAGAGCTGAAAAAATGGCATGATCTGGCTGACATGTGTGAATGACAATTCTTACCATTGTTTGGAGTAGGGAGGAAAAACAAACATAAGAAAATCATGCAGAATAAAGACAATGAACCCAATTCTTAAATTGCATTCCCCAACTTGCTCCATAGACAAACCATTGACAATCACTTCGTCCTTTGTAGAATCTTACAAAATATTTATGTTTAACTAATGAAATATCTATAAACATAATTCTAAGCTAAATCATCTGCTTTTATATTCTAGTGTATATAAATAGGAGCAGGGGCCAAGCATTGTAACAAAATTGACGGTGACCCCTTCTGTCTATTCACATAGCACCTAACCTGGAAATATTTTGGGATAACACCTTTATCCCATGTCCTGCCATTTTATGTAATTTCTCGTGGCCAAGCACTCTGATTTTGTTCACAGCACACAGTCTTCTCTGAGAGGATAGTTTTAAAACGTCATTACGGGAAGGTGATCTGATAGGGCATAGACACCGATGAGGGCTACATGCAAGCCCAGGGCCCCTCTTGTGTCCTTCCAGTCTCTTCTGGTTCCCTTTGCTGTGATATCTAGCTATCTGTATGAAACATGTTATTATAGTGGAAAGAGTATTCAAAGACCAAATGCTATACATGTGGGAAAAGCCCAGCTTCACAGTATAGCTCAGCTTATCAGCGGGAGGTGAAGACTTTTTGGCCAGCTTCCTAGGTGGGCCTCTGGCCCAGGTTGAAACTATTCTGAGTCTACTTGGCAGCCTGATCAGACAAGGCTCCCTTTGTCTCTTCTCCTGGAACTCTTGGAGCACAGAAGGCCCAACCCCCACCCCCATCAGTTTCCCGCCCAGCCTCCTTCTCTCATGCTCTCAGGCTTTCAAGAATTCTTTATCTGTGCTCCTTGCAGCCACTTAGACTTCTGTCTCCTACTTTCTCATGCTGCCTCTCCATTTATACACCTCTCATTGGGTTTTTCAATGCCTCGTTTGTCTAAATAACCCTTCTGTTTCCTTTCATCATTTTTAGGTCTTCTCTTCCCAGCATCTCACATCTGGGGCTCTAATGGCACTTGTCCATCCTTGTGTCTCACATCCACTTTATTCAGCTCATCCCTGCTCAGGACATACATTTGCATGTCTAAAGTCCCATTAACATTATGATTATTCCTTTCCTATTCATCCTACAGTTTTCTCAACATCGCATACATTGAGAAGAGGGAAAGAGTTTCTATAGGAGTCAGGATGCAGGTGTCGGAATTGTGAGAGAGGCCTTAAAGGTGGCACTGTTGGAGTCCTGGGAGCCCAGGCTGAAGTAGTTAAGAGTGGGCTGAAATGGCGCTGGAATGTCCACTTAAGGATTTGTGGGAGATTTTAGTATCTGAGAAACAAAAGCAACATTGTCATCCCCTTTGGACAAATCTATCCAGCTTCAAGTGGAGTGGGGCCTGTGTACTGCCACATCTTTTTATCTGTTTGGAGCATGAGGGGCTTCTCTGGTGAGGCTGGGGAAGGAGGCGAATGGGAATAGAGGCAGAGAGCGTGAGAGAGCTGGCAAGGGCACTAGGCAGGACAGAGATTGATAAAACAAAAATCTTTTCAGCATATTAACAATACATTTGGAAAAAAGCAAGGAAAGTATAGGCTTGTTCCAGTAATTGCTATGAATGAGACAGGGCATTTCGGCAAAATATTGTTCAGTGGCCAGCTCTCACATATACCAAATTATTCCACCAATATTCAGCATTTGTTGAGTGTCTACTACTATGTGTTGGGCCTTTGATATGTCTTTTATTTGCCTGGACTCATTTAATCCTCTACATGACATTAAGAGATGGAGACTATTATTATATTTACATCACAATAGAGAAAAATAAGGCATGGAGAAAAGAAACAAATAATTCTAGGTCACATATCTAGTAAATGACAGAATCAAGATTCAAGTGTAGGTCTAATCAAATTTAGTGCCCATGCTCATGACGCTGCTGGTACCTTTGGCTTGTCAGCAAACCATTGTAGTTCAGGAGGTCTTGCTTCATCTAATTCACCCTCGTCCTGAGTTCCTGTTCCCTTCTGTGCTCCTACCCCCTAGGATTTCCAATACTTTTTTTGAGAGGCTCAAAAACCTAAGAAATGAGGAATATTTTAAACTGGAATATAGTTGTTTCACAGAACAAAAACACCCTAAGTCATACACTGATGACTAAAGAATCACAAGCTGTCTTCAAGTGAGCCAAATGTTTATTCTGTCCTTTTCAAGGAGAAAATTAAAGATCTATACATTGCGTCCATGTCTACTGCAGGGTCAGACATCTGCCAGAAGTGTCAAAGCCCAAGATTCTAGGCTGGGCTTCTACAACGCTTTGCCCTTCGCCTGCCTTCCCCCTTCCGTCTCAGCTCCGTCTTCTGCCTTTTCTGATCCTCTATTTTTGTCTCCCACGTCTCGCACTCCCCTTCATATTTACTTGCTAAGCAACACCCGAAAAAAGAGAAACATTTTCGCTTTCAGGGTGATTTCCTGGCTGGTGACACTCTCCTCTCATGGCCACCTCTGATTATTACATTCTTTCAGCAGCCCGTATACACGAAACATTTAAGAAGTAAAGGGACTTCACTTGTGCTTAGTACAAAGCTGAAATACAGTGTCTCCCCCAAAACCAATGTGAAATGTCAATTAAAATGAGTCTCATTTGGTCAAAATATTGTTTTCAATTTCTCAGGATGTTCTTTTTTATTTTTTACTTTTTGACATTATAAAGCATACTTTAATATGGTCTGTGATACTGACTATTGAGTTTCTATATCCCCCCTTTCTCTCCTTGTCTCTTAGGCTACGAATATGCAATAGATCGTGCAAGTATGATTACTTCATTTACCTGTAGACAAGTGATGTGTTCACAGGCTGAAGGTAGAGTCCCGTTATGCTATCCTTAACCTCAGACATATTTTTACTGTACTGTGTTTAATGTGCATGCTCATTCCCTTACTTGTCCTAGAATTTAAGAGGCTATCATTGGAATCAGATGGTGTACAGAGCTCTCAAGTGACAGGAAATATAACTTAGAGTCATAAATACTATTATAATATTCAAAACAATACCACACATGAAAATGTTTTATTTTCAAGAGGTTGCATTTGGGCTGGATGCATTTACAAGTCCCTTCCAATGTGATCAATTTAGGGAGTTTAGTCTTCTGAGGCATCTGTGGAGCCAAATGGGTGTGAGTAAATATGCTGGAAGGAAGTTTGAAAGGCAGTCTCATCTAGTCCTTTACCTTCTAGCAGAAACATTCTTTTTGTGGAAATGGAGGCAACTTGAGACCATCATGCTCAGGGAAGTGAGTCAGAAGCAGAAGGTGAAATATTGAATGGTTTCTGTGATATGAGAAACCCAGATCACAATTATTTCACGGAACTTAATGTGGGAAATAATAGGAACTGGGGGAGAGGTGGAGGGAAGGCTGAAGGACAGAGAGGAAGGATCTGTAACTTTTCCATGATATGTATGTACACAAAATGCTCAAGATCGTTGTAAACTTTATGTTTTGCACTTACACGCATCAATAAAATGGGGAAAAAGGTGAATCAGTCACAAAAGGTAGTAGTTGAGGAATGGAGATAAAAGTATAAGACATATGTCAAACATATAGCAAGAAGGCAGGAATAAATTCTTCTTTTAAAAAAGTAAAAAAAAAAAAAAATCAATGTAGAAACCAAGAGGCGTACAATATAGTAGCAATACCAACAATGAAAGCTCTGGAGTCATCCAGAGCTGAGTTCAAGTTTTTCTAATTACTGGCTGTCAACCTTCATAATCTAGACTATCTATAGCTCAGCTTTTTTATCCATAATATGGACCTATAACAATACTTGATCACATCAAATTTTATAGGAGTTAAATGAAATAAATGCAAGTAAAGCATTAAAACCCTTCCAGAAATGGTCTGTGCAGTTGTTAACACTTTTCAGTGCAATTTCTTCAGTTACCAAAAAAGAGTAAGTCTGACTATGATTAAGTGAAGCAGAAGACGGCACAGAGAGTGAAAAGATTTGCTGAAGACCGCTCAGGGTCCTGAACACCCTTTCGGCAGGGTAGAGTTGGCCCTGGCAGTGGCCGAGAAGACAGCTATTTCAGCACCTCAACTCTCTGGCTCCCAGCTGCCTAAGTATATTGCACAGGAGCGTAGTCCGTCTGAAAATTTATACACAACAATACTGTGCTCCCCAGTCCTCCCACATCCACCTCCGCCAATCTCTCCGTCTCTCCCTCCCCTTTCCTTCTTCTCCCTTTCCTTCCTCTCCACCTTTCCTCTCTCTGTCCCCCCTTCCCTTCCCTCCCCATCTTTCCCCCTCTACTTCTTCCTTCCTTCCTTTTTTCCTTCTTTACTTCCTTCCCGGGGGAGAAATGAAACAGAACGCTAGTACCCTAGGAGAAAATATCCTCTACAAAGTCCTATTTACTGTCAATTTTGTATGTTTTGTCAACAGTGTCTGGTTTTTCCCACGTCTCTTGCTCCATCTCTTTGCAACTTGATTGGTTCTGTCTGTGCTTAAAGTCAAGGCAATAGGGCGGTTGAAAGACAGTAGAGGCATGGGGGTGTCTTCTAGGCTTCCAAGTCAGGACTGACTTAGATAGATGTTATGTTCTTGGAGCTCAACTTCTTTTTTCTGCTGGGCTTGGAAATATCTCCTCTCTTGAGTTTCACACAGTCTCAATTTCTTTTCTTCAGAATCTCTGGGTCTCCATCTCGGGCAAGGTACAGGACAGCACCCTACCCCCTCTCCTCCAATCTGGCCTCCTTTCCCAGCTCCTGCACATTCACTTCCTGCATAGCAGCTGCAGCTGCTAGTTAGCCTGGGAACTGAAACCCCTCTCCACACCCCTTTTCCCCCAGGTAAAAATAAATAACATGTCAGTGAGCTGATTGCTTTTTGGATTGCACCTCACCTCTTTCTTCCTGTTTTGAGCTTTCTGGTCTCTTTGTGGAAACTACAAACCTTGCCTTGACTCCAGGGTGGGAGTGATTTTCTTCTTTCTGGCTCCTGTCCCAGTTTTCCCCTACTCCTTCCTTCCCGGGCTTATCTTTTTAATTGGGATTTCTTACCAGCTAAGGGTTTTCATCTTCTCTTAAATTAGTGGGTATCTGGATAGGATGGTGGGACTAAAATTTCTGTAATCGAGCCATTGAGGCCAAGAAATGGAAATTTCTGATTTATTCTACCCATGACTCATGATGTGACCTTGAGCCATTCTCAGCGTTTGTACCATTTGGCTTGGGGAAGGAAAATTAATTAAGTTTCCCCAAATAAGCTTATGAAAAGTGTGCTTGTTCAACAAACACATTTTTAAGATAAATCCCTTACTCTTTACCAATCCTTCCAATTCTCTTTGTAGAAATGGAGAATGCAAAAACAAACAGGAAAGCGTGTTTGGAGGGAAGTCTGCGTGGCCTCCCTGTGTTCTGCAGATTCTACCACCTGTAGGTTGAAAATATTTTCTAAAAGTTCCACAAAGTAAAGCTTGAGTTTTCCTTGTATACTGAATTCACATGAATGACGTGACGCACAGGCACAGCCTGCTCTAGTGTCCGGGCTTTTCAAAGATTCTCAGTCTCTCTCTGGTGGTCTTTGTTTGAACACCGATTTTTGTACTTCTCTCAAACCACTACATAGTTGGGCTTGCAATGGTGACAACTGCACTGAATATATACAGACTGTGGGGTTGATATTTCTTAATGCACTATAAAAATTATTGCATAGTATTTGTATTGTATTAGGTGTTATGAGTAATCTGGAGTGACTTAAAATCTATAGGAGGACATGCTTAGTTTATATGTAAATACTATGCCATTTCATATGAGGAGCTTGAGCATCCACAATTTTTGATATCGATGGAGGATCTGGGAACAAAAATATCTTGTGAATACTGAGGGATGACTACAGTGTTGACAATCTGGGCCCACTGCTGGCCACTTGTTTTATACGACAGTATTTAACATCATTAAGATGGCCTGAGATTCCTGTAGAATTTAGCTGCTGTCTGTAGGTCTTAGATTGTGTCCCGGATATAGCAATTAGAACAGCAGCCTGTGCGGAATGTGTGCAATTCTGTTTGCCGTCATCGTAAAACTACCAAAAAACAACGAATGCAAAAAGCTCTACTCAAAACAATGAATGAATATTGAATGCAGTTGTTATGCAGTGTCTAGCCGGTTTCTGGTCACATAAAGTGCACTCTGGCTTGTTAGGTAGATCTGGAATGCATTACCGTCATTGAGGTAGTGGGAAGGGGCAAAACAGAAACAGCTAGCAGGTAGCTTAGACACCCAAAGTGATTGGTTTAGAATTAGCGAGCTGCACAGCAGGGGCAACTGAGAAAGGAGAGGTGCTGAGAGCAGCTGAGTCAGAGACCGAATTTCACTTTTGGATGAAGACAGGGATAGTCTGTGTCCGCGAGTGTGCATTTGGCAGGCTCGAAAGTACACACAAATGTACAGTGCACCAGGGCACGGCTCCCACATCATGCTGTATTCCATACAGGGATAGAGTTCAGGTGAAAGGTAACGGAGGTCTGTGCTAACATAGTGATAGTGGGAATGGAGCACTGAATTCAACTGGAGAGTTGGGAGGTAAAGCGCTTCTATTCCTTCATTAGAAATTAATCAGGATGTTGGTTTTGCCTACTTGGGGTTGTAATGTAACCTGTACTACCCCCAAACCACTCACAATGTAGTGCTAAAGACAGACCTCAAATCAAAAGCAAATCAACAGCTACAATACCATATGGTTTACGGTGCATGAGCTTTTTACAAAGGGCACTGGAGGAGCACTGAGAATAGACATTGTTCTAAGGGGGGGTAGGGGGGTGGTAGGGAAGACTACCGTAGGAGAAACCTCTGGAACTAAGCCTTGAGGAGTCAAGACGAGTTTTACAGGTAAAGAAAGTTTACAGGAGCTGGAGGAATAGTTCAGAGGTTAAATGCTTGCCTAGCATGTGAAAGGACCCTGGGTTTGATTCTCCAGCATCACATAAGCCAGGCCTGGTGGCATATGTCTACAATCCCAGCATTCAGGAGGCTGAGGCAGGAAGATTGCTATGTGTTTGAGGTCAACATGCACTACATAGAGTTCAGGACCAGCCTGGACTGAAGACCAAAAACCTGTCTCAAAAAAAGAGAAAGTTTAGCAATAAGTTTGGCACTCACATAAGCGTTTAAGCACAGAGACATGAAACAACATGGAATGTGGAGGAACTGCAAGTATTATAGTAGCGCAGGGGCAGAAGCTGCATCAAAGGTAAAAGGCAGGAGAAGAGTAAGAGGTGCATGGGCTAGAGAAAAAGGCAGGGAGACCAAGTGTAGTGGACCCTTGAATGCCACGCTAATGAGTTTGGACTTAGGCTACTGGATGAAAGAGAGCCAATGAAATATTGAATTAATGGGCCTACAGATGCATAGGTGTATGTATTGGATTGGCAGTAGTATGGAAAGTAGGAATTGCAGAGGTCACGATTAGAAGAGGCAAAACCAGAAGTAGAAAAGCCTACTAGGAGATAATCACAACTTCATTAGAGATGACAAGTGTCTGTAGTAAGACAAGGCAGGAAATAGAGGCGAAGGGAGTGACTGGGGAATAGAAGGTGCTGGTAGGATTTGGTAACTCGGCAAATGATTTCCTATGGTAGTTGAATAAAAAGGAGTTGAGAAGGACTCTGAAATCTTGGGACTTAATAATGAATAAATTAGTTGCACGAACCAAGATATAAAACAGAGGACAGATTCTGGGGGGAAATAATGATCTTAGTATGGGCTATCTTCAGTTCCACCTGGTTATAAGACATCAGAATGGAAGTTTCCAAGTGTGATAGCACTTGACTCTAATTCCAGCAGTCTGAGAGGCTGATGTAGGAAGATCACAAGTACAGACCCTACTCTGGGCAATTTAGTGACTTAGCAAGATCATCCCCCCCCCCCCCCCCCCAAAAAAAAAAAGAAAGAAAGAAAGAAGAAAAGGAGCTGGGGAGGCAACCTTGTGTTAAGGCCTTAGCTTTAATCCCTAGTGCCACAAAAAATAGAGATGTCCACTCAACATGTTTGGATATACAAGAATCTAGAGCTCCAGGGAGATGTCAAGTGAAAGATTTGAAGATTTGAATTTGGAAAGCATCAACATATACATGACAGTAAAAATCACCAAGGGCAATGAGATTACCTAAAGATGTTTAGTTGGAAGGGAGAAGGGTCAAACATAAAAACTCAGAGGATCATCAACATTCAAGAGGCAAACAAAGGGACAGGATCAGGAAAGGTTGGTGCTCTGGACTACATCTTTTAGGAACTGTGGGATTGAGTGAGAAACTTAACCTACTCAAATTATTCTGAGGCCTACATGACTGAGGATAAAGATAGAGTGTCCCTGTTTGAAACACATGGGGCTAGAACTGTTTCAGATTTTGGATTTTCAATATTTTGAATTATTTACATTTATATAATGAAAATCTTGGAAATCAAAGTCTAAAGATGAAAAACATTTTTTCATATACTCCTTATTTATAAATCCTGATGGTAATTTCATATAATATTTTTGATGTCCTTGTGTTTTGACTATATCCTATCACGTGAGATTGCCTGCAGAATTTTCCACTTTTGGCATCATGTCAACACTGCAAAAATTTTAGGCTTTGGGTTATTTTGGATTCCAGATTGTAAGATTAGGATTGGTCAACTTCTAATAAATTTTAGGCTGGCATGTTTTCCAACTTCTAAGGTAACATTTATTTCTGAATATAGTTCCAAATTTCTTTGTTATATTATTCATAAGAATTTCTGAGTCCTATAACTGAAAGTTGCTATAAGCAGAAAATTGTATTTATTTTCTTCTTCCTATTCATGAAAAATGTTTTTGCTGCATTACATTCCTTTGACCGAGTGTCTTGGTCAACTTGGGCAGTACGATAAACAACAGTATAATGCATACTATGGATTGGGTGGCTTAAACATTAGATTTTTTTCCCTTATAGTTATTGATGAAGGGAACTCAAGATCAAGGTGTTTCCAGGGTTGGTTCCTGGTTCCTCTGTGATTGTCAATTAACGTCTTCTCACTATGTGCTCCCACGGGAGATCATCTCTCATGTTTCTTCTCTTAAGGACAATAATCCCATTATGAGAACTCAACCCTCACGAACTCACTTAAATTTAAGTACTTCTCCAAAGTCTCCACTCCCAAATGCCATTATGTTGGTGATTAGGAACTCAACATATAAAATTGGGAGGGGGAGGTCACAAACATTCAGCCCATTGTATCCAAGAAGAGTTTCTTCTTAGCATGTGTTATACACACACACACACACACACACACACAAACACATACGTATGTGTGTATGTGTATGTATATATTGCTGGTCATATATCTATATCCACATCTAAGCACATTGCTTAGACCTTAGTAGGTGGCCAGAACAATCCAAGTGGCACTATCTGAATTCATTGTTACTAAGTATGCATGTGTATCGAATGTATGTGTAACCATAAATACATACGTAATTAGATCTTTCTAACATAACAATTGTTCAATTTGTTTTGCCTTTCAGGTTTTTATTTTGATTTTGTGGGACCAAGAGGCAAACTGGAAAAAGAAAATATATATGTTTATGTGTAAATTGCATGGACTATTTCGCTTTGGACTATGTTAAAAGCTGACCACAGTTGATATACAGCAGCTTGCCTGAGTATCTGCAACATGCCTCAAATGCAGAATTCCCCGGTGATGGACGACTGTGGGTAAAAATGTATGTGCATCAGATTTCTTCTTTGATAGCTTCCAGACCCCGTCTTAGTGGGTTTGGCTCTCAAGGCAAACTCCATTTGACAGCACAGGAGTAGCATTCAGTCATTTCCCCCACACTTGGCCTTCATTCAGCAGGCGGGCCTGACTGGCTGCTTAAGTTCTGTCTCTCCTAAGGGAAAGGGAAGTCAGAGAACTCCCTGTTGAATGCTGAACTGCAATCCGTATGTAATTTATAGGAGAAAACCAAACCAAACCAAACCATCCTGCGTTCTCTCAATTTTATTGTAATAAATCTATGAAGAGACTCTGGTTAGAGAAAGAGAGACAGAGAGAGAGAGATACAGAGAGAAAGAAGGAGGAGAAGGAAGAGAGGGGAAAAGGAGGGAGAGGAAGAGGGTGACAACTGCCAAAGAGAGGAAAGAGAGGGGCCCAGAGAAGGGGAAGAGAGAACATTGCTATGTCCATGCAATGTTTCTGTGTGTACGCACATGCATGCCCATATGCCCATGTTTTGTACTTGTAATGGTTAATACCAAATGTGTCCTAAACTCCATGAAGATATTTACTTATCTATTACTAGGGGTAACGGTCTGATCTGAATTGGACCCTTGACTTTTCCCCATTTTATTGATATGTGTAAGTGTAAACATAAAGTTTATATTGATCATGAGTATTTTGTGCATATACATACAAATCCCTCCCTTCTCCCTTTTGACCCTCCTACTCCCTCCCCCTCTTCTTCGGTTCCCATTGTTCTCCCACAGTAATGAGTAATGAGTAAAAGATAGAGTCCCTTATTTCATATATATATATATAGTATACCCTTGGTAAAGTTGAAAACAAGTGGAGTCAGTGTTCTATTAACCTACCCCTCACTCCGTCTCCTGTCTTCTATGAAACTGTTGCTCTATATTTCCCACAGCTTGCTCACATCCAAGATAAAAGCTTAGTTGATCATTTCCGGTGATCTTGTTACCCCCTTGCCAGGCTATTGGCACCACGACAAACACATTGGCTGACATCAGCACCAAGTACTATTGCTATTGCCCTTTTCTCTATCCCTGTCTCTAGGCAATTACAAGAGAAAAAAATATTCTTTCAAGAGAAACAGAAGAAAAGAGAAAGAAAGCTAAAGAAGAGGGGACAGAAGAAGGACAGGAAGGAGAGGAGAGAAAAGGAAAGTGGGCTAGGACGAGAACGAAAGGGAAAGGAAGGGAAGGGAAGGGAAGGGAAGGGAAGGGAAGGGAAGGGAAGGGAAGGGAAGGGGAGGGGAGGGGAGGGGAGGGAAGTGGAGGAAATGAGCAGGTAGGAAAGAAAAGGAAAGAAAGGAAAGGAAAGGAAATCTCTGAAACAACTGTGTCCAGGCTCTGTATCTAGTTCTTGTGGCTTTTCCGATTTCTCCAGTCATGAATTCACTGCACAAAGCAATCGTTCTCTGAGCAACAGCCTTACTTTCCCTCTGGTCTCAAGAAAAGAGTGTGATATGATGGAAACAAGACAGGCCTTGGGATTATATCACTCTAGATTCTCATTCCAGAAGCTACCACAGTGTCAGACCCACAATGCCAAATAAATTCTTTTTGCTAAGAAATTTGTGTTTGAGTCCTCTGTTGTAATGACACTGGTCCTGGACTGTTTGCATTATTGCACCATTATATGGTGCTAGTCATATCCCACAAGATAGTCATTCATAAATGTGTTTGACTAGGATAAAAAGGGACACCGCCTGACATATAAAGTATGTTACTGCTTAGCACTTAGATATAAACAGTCTCTACTCTTTCCTCCATAACTCTTAGCTCGACTTTTAAATTTAATCGCTTCACTGTTAATTAACTGTGCCTTGTTTGACATAGAGAAAGATGATCCAGCTTGCTTGTCATTTGCACGAATTGATTCTTATGGCTTTTGTATGGAGTAGGTGTCCACCAAGGGGCCATGTGACTGGAGACTTGGTCATGACAGTAGTAGTGATGCAAAGTAGTGTAACTTTTGAAATGTGGGACCTAGTGGAAAATCTCTAGGTCACTGATAGAATGAAATAGTTCTTGGGCAAGTCCTTGGCAGTTTTTGAAAGTGGACTTTTTTTTTTTTATTATTTCAAAGGAGTAAGCCTGGCCCATGCTACTTCCTCAGCTTCCTGGTTTGAGGTGTGACCCTTATCCCTACGTGCACTCCTACCTGCTACCATGATGCAATGCAAAGACTGAACCAATGAGACTATCTAGTCTTGATCATGGAAACTTCACAACTGTGACATGAACAAATCTCTTTATAAAAGCCTGTGTCAGAGGCTTTTATGTTTTATATTGTTACAGAGATGAAAAACTGCCTAATGCAGTGCTGAAATAGAAAGTTCTCAACAATTTATGGTGAGAACCATCAGACTCTTGGGGTTTCATGACGACAGTACTTCTAAAAATAGGTAAGATGATGAGAGAATAGGGTATGCTAACTGCTTTATTCTTGTGTCTTTCATGGTATGTCTTTTAGATCACAGAATAGAAGGATCCCATCAAAGAAACATTTGAGACTCAGAAAACAAAAGATTTATTCAAGCTCTCTCTCTCTCTCTCTCTCTCTCTCTCTCTCTCTCTATCTCTCTCTCTCTCTCTCACTCACTTTCAGAGCTAGAGCTGGGACACTAGCCCCTAGGTCTTCACTTTCCTAGTAAGTTTTTTTTTTTCCTAAATTTCCCCACATTCTCACTAGTGGAACAAACCAGGCTAGGACTCCTGATTCTGGCATCTTTTACTGGTTAATCTACTCCCTGTGTCTGGACTGGGAGCCTTACCTATTGCCTTCCTTCCTCAAAAGAGGGTTTTTCTCTTGTCTCCTTTTCCTGGAGACACGATAACTTGGGGCAGGAATAGTGTTAGTTTAAAAAATTCTGAATGACTTCTGGTCAAGATGGTAGCTGAGTAACAGCGTTGCACAATGTCTCCTCATTGACCCACTTAAAAGGTTGAGAATTTAGTTAGAAAAAGTGTGTTCAGTGTAGCTAGGAAAGAGAGGAGCATCCTCAACAACTGAAAAGAGGCCAGGGGAAGGTCAGAAATTCCGAAGAAACATCAAAAGCAGAGAAAAAAAAATCCAAGAATCCCAGGAAGCCACCGCAGCTGGCTGCAAATGGCTGGAGCCGCAGGCAGCTGCAGACAGAGGAAAGCTCGCATGGGCCTGGAACATCTGATGGAGCTGGGAGAGGAAAAAGCACCCCAACAACGGACAGGAGGCTGCGGGCGGGTCAGAAATCCTGAAGACACATCAGAAGAGGAGTCAAACAGCAGCTGACTTGGCGAGGCCCTGAGCTGCAAGCATTCACAGAGCAGGCAGATGAAGGTCCAGAGCCAGAACCTCAGCCTGAGGTCAGCGCGGATCCGGAGAAGTGAGAATTGTCAGCAGCTGGCTGCTCCAGGCTCCGAAAAACCAACCCGACCCGCGGGTAGGGTGTACTACAAATGCAGCGTGCACTCCCCCTAGAAAAGGCCCCGGGATCCCAGATCAGAAACAGGGCTCAGCAGCCTCCATAGGTGGTGACGTAAGCAGGAGCCATTTTAAAAAGAAGGAAAAATAAAAAGCCCAAGACTGAACCCTTTAGAGTAAAAGAAAGCTCAGAAGAGCACATCAGGGCTTTGGGTGGTCACCCTTAAACAGTGCCTAGGAAGCAACTGGCACAAGAGGCAGAGAAAGGAGAAAAGTGGGGGGAAAAGGCTGATGATCCCCTGAACAGCTCGGGGGCACCTCTGCACGGAGGGTGGAGAGCCCCACTCTGGGGGAGGGAAGCAGGACAGAAGGAGAGCTTTGGTGAGTGGACCAGGAGGAGCAAGACACCTCAAAAGGGGGATCATTGCCCCATTCCTCCGGCAAGCACCAGAGGCTACCGGTTCACCACTGCCCTGCTTGCCAGAGGTATCTAGGACAGGGAAGTCCATCGCCTGTCCATCCCGTGAGCCAGAGGCTTCCAGGGAATAACATCACCCTGTCAATCCCGAGCCCCAGAGGCTTCCAGAGGCATCTAGGACCAGGAATTCCATCGTCCTGTCTGTCCCTTGGGCCAGAGGATTCCAGAGGCATCTAGGACTGGGCTTTAATCAAACCCTTCTTTCCTGCACACCAGAGACAGCCACAGATAGCAGAACCATGAGGAAACGCAGTAACAAATCTCCTACAAAAAGACCTGACACCCCAGAAGATGATACCAGGGACACTGAAATTGCAGAATCCAAAGATGAAAATGGCAAAAATGATGGTAACTTCTGGGCCCAGAAATACATTGAATTAAAGCAGGAAATAAAACAGCACAAGAGCTACACCAACACATAGCTAAGCTAAAAGCAAGCCTTGAAAAGCAAAAAGAGGAGACCACAGAAGAAATATACCAGAAGATAATGAAGGCAATACAAGAAATTAGAGAAGAACACAACAGAGATATAAAAAAGTTGAATGCAGATATTCAGGAAGTGAAAAACACACAGGAAATAATAAGCAACCACTTTAAACAACTTCAGAATAGAATGCCAGACCTAGAAAATAAAGTGACTGAGCTGCAACATATAGGCCACGAAGAACACAAAGTGAATAAGAAAGAGTGAATCATTACAATGGCTGATAGATGATTCAAAGAGAAACAACCTCACAGTTATGGGAGTCCAGGAGAAGACTGAGGACAAAACAAAAGGATTAAGGGACATGTTTAATGAAATTATGGAAGAAAATTTCCAAAATCTAAGAAAAGAAATGAACATGGAATTACTGCAGGCATATAGAACACCAAACAACTTTGATCAGAAGAGATCCTCACCACGACACATCATAATTAAATTCCAGAAATTCAACACAAAGAGAAAATACTAAAAGCGGTAAGAAAAAAACAGAAGGTGACCTATAAAGATAAGCCCATCAGGATATCTGCAGCTTCTCAATCCAGACTCTAAAAGCCAGGAGATCATGGAGCAATGTCATCCAAGCACTAAAAGAACATAAATGCCAACCAATTTAAAGGGAGAAACTAAAACTTTCCATGATATAGAAAGCCAAAAGGAATTTGCAGCCACTAAGCCAGTATTGCATAGAATACTTAAAAGGAAACTTAGAAAGTGAAAGGGAGGCCAGTGACACCAATGACCTCAGAGAAAAACTGACAACAGCTACAGGAGAATGAGCTGAGAAAAAAATAAGTCTATGCATGAAATTAGGGATGAATTGATAGGTAAAAGGAAAAACCAAATAGGGCAAAACGTTAATTATTAGTGAAATATGAGTAATCAATGTATGAAAGTCAAAAAAATCTGAAATAAATGAGCACAGCTATTTATCTATTGCTTTAACTGTAGCATACTTATGTGATACAGATTTAAGTACATTTAATGTAGCAAATTGATAAAGTCTTAAGCTTGTTGAATGAAGCAATTCACTTTTTTGATGTTGAATGTGAGTTTATCTTCTTTGAGAGGCAGAAACATAAGCAGCACCAAAACAGCTTAGAGGAAAAGAAACATCTAAAGAGAAAATGTAATAAAAAATAGATTGGTAATTAAATCATCTGATTGATATACTTTTAAAACAGTACCAGTTCTGTGTGAAATCTCCCCACAACATTATCATTAGTAATAGTATAATAGTGTACAAAATAGAATAATTTCTAATTAATAATGAAACATGGGGAATTGACATAAAATCTCTTAGGAATACAAATGCACGAATATATGAATGGATAGACTGATAAAATTATAAACCTAATCTAGCAGAATGTTAGTAACCAGTGAAATATGAGTTAATAAGTTATGAAAGTTAAAAAATTCTGAAATAACTAAATTTGCCTTCATATCTGTTACTTTACTTATGTGGTATAGATTTAAGCTCATTTAATGTAGCCATGTGATATAGTTTTAACTTTGTTTTATTGTAGCAATTCACTTATTAGGTCGCTGAAGGAAATTTATCCTAAGAAAACTGATCGATGTAAAGATAACCCTGTGAATGTACAAATATGCACCTTCCAATATTCAGCTAAGGCATTTGAAATTTAACATTTTTTTCTTCTTTCCCAAATTTACTAGTCTTTTGAACTACATGCTTGTAGTTATTTTCTAATGTGAACTGGTGGGTAAGGCCAGGTTTAAGAACAGCAACAAAGATATAGCAAAATATAGAAAAAATCTTCTGGTAAATATCCCAATAAAGGGAATGATTGGATTCAGAGAAGAGGCATCAAGATTTGACTACTGTGACCCATTCAAGGAATAGGAAGCTGAGTTAGAGTGGTGACTTAGGTGAAATGATTTAGGTGTGGAAGACTAATATGTTAAGTACTGTATAGTCTCTCTGACTTGGAAAACCCAGAACACAGACATTCTATAGAACCACAGGAAGTGATAGCCGGAGTTGGGGGAAGGGATAGGGAGGGGGTGTGAGGGTCAAAATGGAAAGGGATTGTAAAGTTGATATGATACATGTGTGCACGAAATACCCAAATTCATTGTAAACACTATGTATTACATATTTATATTATAAAAATAGTGGGAAAATAAAATAAGAATTTCTGAATAAATCAGAATCACCTGAGTTGGTGGCTAAACATGTCAATTTTCCCAGTAGGTACTCAATCTCCGTGAAGTCTACATCTTTTGGAAAGATCTAATATGTTTAATGCAATTTTTGTAGTCATATGATAACTTTCTACAGAAGCCCTATGTATAGAGAAAAAGATGATAGTTTTGGGTTTTACTGTGATGTTTCTATTTGATTATAAAATTAAGACAAATGTATTGGCAAAACCAAATGATGTACAGTAGAGGCTATTAAATTCTTTTTGCCATCTGTTGAGAAAATTGTTAACACATGTGTAGATGTAGGATACATTATACAACTTATTTATATTGCAAATAAAAAACATAGTCAAAGATCAGAACTTTATAATAAGCATTGGGCTATATTTGATAAACTATAAAAGAAAAAAGAAAAATCCTCGTTCTGGACACAAGAGGGAGCTTTTACCCACAGTGAGAGCTTTAACAGTTCATTGTAGGCTTTACTTTTTTTGTTGTTGTTTTCATTAAAATTTTCACATTTTTAAAAAATTCCGACAACACGTCAGTTTACTGATCATGAAATTACACAGTCATAGAGTTTACAGGACCCTTAATCAGCGTGATCCCTGTGCAGTGTTTGATATGCTCACGTGTTTCTTTCACGGTCCTTCCTTGGTTCCTGATACCCTACTCTCCCTAGCTGTGTTTCTAATTCTTTTGACTGTTTCACTGACTTTCTCTTGTCTTACATGTGGATACTTCCTTGAGCTCTTCAGCTCTTTAGTTTTCCTATTCTTCTGTATTTACTCAATTACCGTGGCTGACCAGATCCATCCCCAATGTCCCAATTACCACTGTGTGGTCCTAAATCCTCATGTGTCTCTCTTTTTATTAAGTCTACTGCTACGGTTTGGATCTTGAGTGTTCCCTAAACCTCCTGTATCTGGAACTGTGTGTTATTGGGAGGTAGGGTTTGCCTGGAAGGGGCAGGTACTTCAGGTTTGGCCTGGAAACAGTGTGTCAACTTGTTCAGACTGGGGGTGGGGGGGTGCCTCGACAGAGCTTTCAGGTGAGTATTACTGACTTGTGGGCCTAGATGTGAGGGAGGGGCACCCACCCTGGATGTGCTTGAACTAAGTAAAGAAAGAAAGAAGAAACATTTTTAAAGTTTCTTTCTGGAAAAGCTCTAGTCTTGCCTGTCTCTATACTTGGACTTGGCTCTTGCGTCACTTGGCTGCTATCTGCAGTGGGGTGAGCAGCTCTCCATCCTCTGCCATTTGTTTCAACTGAACAACTGTGTGAGACCTTCTGAAGCTGTGTGCTAAATAAATCTTTCCTCCCTTAAATCGTGGATGTCAGGTATTCTGTCACAGCAATGAATAGGTAACTAAGACATCTACCATGATCCCCAAATATGCATATTCATTTACCTGCTGATTAATGATCAAGATCAAGAACACAATAGCTCTTCAAAGAAAGAACATTTAGCTTAACCTAAGACTTCACAACAGGTTAGTTAAAAAATCTCTGACTGGAGGGATGGCGGAACTTGCAACTGACTGTAAGTGCCAAGATTGTTATGCCCTTGGTGGAAAGAATGCTGTGAGCCAAATGACCTGGGTATTAGTTTTAATCTGCTGCTAACTTCTGAGTTAAGTTACTTAAAATTTCAACAATGATATTTATATCTATACAAGGAAGGAGTTAGATTGTATGATATCTAAAACCTAAAAAACCTTCCCTGGTTATGATTATGTCTATAACAAAATCCTTCATATAGAATGAAACTCTTATTTTTCAAGTTTTCTAGAGAAAGCTAGCATACATTTCCTTGAAGAACTTCCTCATTGTTCTCGTATCACAGAAGTCAGAGAGTAAACATAAAAATAATATCTCGTATTGGAACAATGCTTATAGATTACAAATTACTTTTACATGCAGTATTTCAGTTTTTAAAACCACTGAGAGAAAAAGTAGGCTGGTTGCTACACCAATTTTGCATTTGATGGTGATTATGATGGAGATAATAAGAGGTAGCATTTCATTAAGGATGCCAGTTAATGTCTTTAGAGCTCTGCAAATACTACATACCAAGTTATTCTAGATGAGGGTCATAAAACTTCAAGACGTTAAATGACTTTCCCAAATGAGCAATGATCACACCAGGATTTAGATCCAAGTAGAAAGGCTAATTTTTGAGTTTTGTACTAGTCACTCAACTCACTCTAATAGACCATTTTTCATAGCAAAATAGAGAATGAATGAACATCATATTTTGTGATAGCCCTTCGTTATCAGAAACTATTATTCTTTTAACTTTATCTTATCTTCTGAAATGATTAAAGTTTTGATCAGTGATCTGCAGCCAGCTCCAGAGATAATATCATACACCTCTTCCCAACTCCATATTTAGTGACATTACTTTGGGGGGTTGAAATCAGCCACAATGAAAAAATGTTTACACTATGGGAAATGAAAATACTATGAATAAAGAATGTTTTTCCTCTGAAGAGCCACTTGTTGAATCTTTACCAGCACATGTTTTGTCCTGCATGAAGAGGAGAAACATTAGAGCTTTGTTCTGGATTATACCAAGTAAAGTAGACATTTATATTTGAATAGTGATTACATTACAGACCACAGCATCTTTCTTTATTCTGGAGAAAGAGAGGAGTTATTCCAACTTTGAAACACCTTTGATAAATTTCTCACTAAATCTAGACCCAAAGAGAGTCAACAGAGTCAAAAATTTTTTGAATGAAATTATTGTGACTCTCCTATCTTATGATCCTAAAAAATGCAAATATGTAGGCTGTGATCCTTTACTGAACTGGCAAAGATTTTCAGATACAGCAAATGAATGTTAACGTCTGGGTTTCTCAACTACAGTTTGAAGCTCTTTGTCACCAGTTACTGTGTTGGGACAAGACATAATCTACTTTTTGCCTCTGATTCTCACAAATTATGAGAATCTCTGATTCTTATAAATCCAACTGCAAGCAGCCAGCAGTACCCAAGCCATAACCTCAATGTTGGATTGTCTTGAAATTTTGTGCACAAGATTAATTAGCCAATTGTCCTTAATCTCAAGTCTCTGCAAAGTGTTCAGATACAAGATCAATACAGACAAAAATTTTTGGCAGATGCAGCACACATGCCTTCTAGACTATAAGAAACCTCCTATGCCTGGCCTTTACTGTACCCATTCCTATCAGCTTTCTGGTTGTTTGAGCTTTGACTGGTATTGCTCACCCAGCACTGCTTCCAGTATTGTAGGGCACGCATATTCAACCAGAAACTCACAGTTTTTTTCCTCTGTTTTTCTTCAATGTTATAATAAAAATTAAAAACTTGTATTACTTCTACACATTATCTATATTATATATTTCCTATATGGCCCAAGATATTTTCTTCTTGCTGAAAAAAATGATTCACCCCCCACAAAAAAATTACCATGTCACAGGTTGGATATATATGTTCTAGGGTTCTGCCCACCTGCATTTCTAAACCTTTCCAAACTACTGCAAACCAATTCTAAAAGCTTCTAAATCATATTTTTCTTGTATAGTCACAGCAATGCCTTCAGTTCTCTGCAATCAGTTTTTTCTGTATTAGTCATCTTTCTCTTCAGTGTGATGCAATGACTTAAAGAAGGATGGGTTTAATTTGCGCACAACTTCGGCTGATGATTAACTGGCTCCAAGATAGAGACATGGTGGAAGGGCATGGCAGAACAGAACTGCTTAAGTTTATGTGGATGGGAGGCAAAATGGGAGAAGCATTCCAGAAAAGAACAGTCTAGGACCTCCATGACCCACATAGACATACCCTAAATCATGCCTTATTGCTTTACTAGATGTGTCTTCATCCAATAAAGTTGACAAATGAGAATTAATGGCTGCAAATTCCTCCAAAATGTCGAGTTCAGATGTACTCCCTGGAAACAACACTCCTAGATTTCCCCAAAGTAGCCTCAACTCCAAAATCTACAGCTATAAACATATGTCAGAACATGTGCCCCACTTTTTAAAAATGAAAATACTGTCAATGCTTACGTTTAAAAATGAGAGTATATTTATGAGATGTGATAAAACGAATTATCACCATATACATATTTCAGTATGATACCACTTTGGGGAGGTTTTGTCTGGTTTTCAAGAGCCCTTTGCTGGCCCTGTGGAGACCTCAAAGGTCATGCATGTCTCTTCTCAGCAGCTTCCCTGTGGAAATATAACCATGTCTCATTCCTCATAACCTGTATTTTCAGCCACTTTCATGGCCTGAGAGAATGTTACTAATTATATGTCCATAAGAACCCTTAATACAAAATCAGCCCTCTGCTGTTGCAATTGTTACAGTCCCTGAGTAGGTTCCATCTGGACATTGTCTGGGCTCAGGACTCTGAAAGAGAAACCAAACCAGTTGGCCTATGGAACAAGGAGAGACCTGAGCAGAAGTGGTTAAGAGAGCTGGCTTGAGGAAAACACCAGAGGTAGGCTAAGAAAGGTAGGAAAACTCCCCACTCCCCCAAATATTGTTCATGAGTGGGGATACCATAGTAGCAAAGATAAATGGTAGTATGCAATGTAAGATTTTTTTTTTTTTGATTTAGTAACTAACTGAATTCAGGTCCCTCTTTTGGGTGCTTCTCTTAGGGTAAAGGGATAAGACAGAACTTTCTAGAAAAGTTATGTCATTACAAAACCGAAGTTACTAGATGCTGTTCCTGGATGATGAGAGCTGTGGTTTGAATGTGTCTTCTATAAAATTCAGATATTAAAACTTGAGGACCAATGTGATGGAATTAAGAGAGTATTGAAGAAGTGAATAGATGGTGAGGGTTCTTCTCATGAACGAGATTAAGCCTCTTACCAACAAGGTTTCACTCATCATTCATATATGTCATTCTCTGCCTTTAGTCATATAAGAATACACGTTTCCTTCCATCTGGAGGCTGCAGCAATAAGGCACTATATTGGAGCAGAGAGCAGCTTTCAGTAGAAAACCAAACTTGCAGTACCCTAATCTTGGGTTCATCACCCTCTAGAGCCATGGGAAAACAAATTTCTGTTTTTTATAAATGATCGACCGTTATGTATTTTGTTACTACAGCCTTAACGAATGGACTAAGACAAGGAAATGACATTATTATGCATGATAACGAGTCAGAAGGTACTAAATAGATGGTGGACTTAACTTTTCTGTTGATTTTCTTTCCCTCCTTTTTTTGAACTCATTTTTCTCAGTTTATTCTTTTTACTTGCCTGCTATTTAAAATATTAAATTTTTTTTTCAGTAGAAGGGTATCAATCATAAAATTGTCCTTCTCTCTTCTACACCAAAGAAGTCTCTGTAGCTCTTTCTGAAATTAAATCGCATGAAACCGGCTTCATTGTATTATTGATATCTTACTCTTCTGCTTCTTTTTCTTTCTTTATATTTTGAAATATGGACTCTGTACCTCCCATTCCAATGTTAGAGTACATGTGCTGCAGGCACTTCGTAAACCAGGAAATCAAGTGATTTGTACACGGCAAATCAAAGAGGCTTTGATTCTTACAGGGAAACAGAACGCTGAAGGGAACACATAACAACAAGTCAGAAAAAGAACAGGCTTGAGGTGGAGATTAGGGAAAGAAACTGCCTAAAATTCAAAGCCCAAGGGAAGAGTTAGGCTTTAGGTAAACACTGAAACTAATTCCATTGGTATTTGGTGTTGGAAGAGTTGTGAGATCTGGCTAATACTTATGGGAAAGAAAAGAAGATTAAAAAGTCATGGCTAAAATTACCTCTGGTAGAGTTCATTTCTCTGTTGCTTTCCCGACCTATAGCAGTAAATGCTTATTTGAAAGAGAAGGGGGAAATTGTTAAAATTATTATCAGTGATATTGAATTCTGGACAAATTAGTTAAATCTCTAATACATATAAATGGCATCTTCTCTGAAGAAGGAGAGAGGAAAATTCACTTTCAAAAATACGTGAAGTGATGTTTGGTTCTTGACTATTATTTGTATTATCTAATCTTTGGATTTATCAGGAGGAGGAGAGATGTCAACACCAAAATGAATTCTAGTGATACAGGACACAGAGAAACTTAGTTGTAGGAATTGATAAATGCAAGTGCTAATGTGGAAGGAGATGGAAAGAAATTTTCTATATTCAAATAATTACAGTGTTTGGTTTTTTGCTAGTTGTATGTATTGCCTGTTCCATACAAGTAAATATCTACCTGAAGAAACAAAGGGACAAAAGCCACCAACAAGGGCCACCAGCACCACCAGCACCACATGTTCAAATAAACTATACCATGGATTAATTTTAAAAGAGTATCTGAATATGGCTGGACTTTTTTTTGTCCCAAAGTGCAATTTTGATGAAGAAAAACAGGTACTATTATAGGGCAGTTTCTTAATATAAAGACAAATACTGGGGCAGGATGGAAGCAAGCTGTCATAGACAGAATCATTGGTAGCGCTGTGTGCAGGGACTCTAGAAAAGTGGTAATGATAAATTATTCTTGGTCATAGTACAAAAAAGTGGATAGCTAAAGTGGGCAAGAAACTGCAGTCACTACTGGAGCAGATAAGAAACCTGCCAGTGTATAGGAAATTCCAACTGCAATGCAAAGCAAACCTGCCTTACTATTGGAAAGTAATATGTGTGAGTTAGAGACAGGAAATGCAGACTGTAGAATAGCAGTGTATGAAGCAAGCTGTGTGGGTAGTCCAGGAGAGGGCAGGAGACCCCAGATAGTCAGGAATGATTGCCAATTAATTGTTAGTAAATATTTTCTACCCCGAAATCTTTTTTCTACTGGAAGTGTTTTTTGCACTAACGTTTTTTCCTCCCTCTGGAAATGACAACAACAACCTTAATTTGAATAAAAACATTATTATTTTCAGAGATGCCTTGATAAGATCAGGGCAAATATCTGGTCCAGAAATTCAACAAAAATGGGTTTCTGGCTTCATGCACTTGATTTTCAAAGTATACTTTTTAGTTGAACATTTCATTTTATAGCAAGTCCACAATTTTCCAGTTTTTTAGAGAACCATAAGTGTGATAGAAAACAAAACAAAACAAAACAATCTCAGGAATAGCAACACCTTGGAATAGTAGTGATTATACATGTAGGTAAAACTTAGAAGTATTTCTTAGAGTGCTTATATATCTTAAACTTGTTCCTCTTAGAGAATTTTTCACCTAGAGTTATTTTGAAGAGTGAAGAGTATTTAAACTCTATCTTCTAGCTTCACGGAATAATAGTGCTACAAAGATTCAATTTGCTAGCGATCTAGAGATACAAAGCTGGAAGAAATTTGATATTTGTCATACCCTCTGAGGGTTCAGACTTAGTGTTTTAAGTGATTTGACTAAAAATATAGAATGCTCACCCAAATCTCACTTCAATGCCTAGTCTTTTGTTTTTGTTTTCATGGATTGAACTTTAAAGTATACCTATGCTTGTGAGGAAGCAGGGGAAAGGGAACCCTTTTACAAGGCTGGTGGACTGTAAACTTATACAACCATCATGGAAACTAGTGTACAGATTACTAGAAAAAAATTAAAATAGACATTCCATGTGATTTAGTGATAATTCTTCTGAGTGTCTTTCCAAAAGAGTTAAAAGCAACATGTAACAGAGATTCATGTATACCCATGTTTATAGCAGCACAATTTACAATAGCTAAATTGTGGAAGATGCCAAAATATTCATCAACAGACCAGTGGATGCAAAAATGTGGTGTATACATACAATAGAGCACCACTATGCCATAATGATAGATTTCAATAATTTGTAGGTAAATGGAAACAACTTGAGACCCTTATTCTTAATGAAGTGAATCAGGTTCAGAAGGTTAAATATCCCCTGGATTCTTTAATATGATAAACTTAGAGTGTGTCTGTGTGTGTCTATATATATATATATATATATATATATATATATATATATATAGAGAGAGAGAGAGAGAGAGAGAGAGAGAGAGAGAGAGAGAAAGAGAGAGTCAAACGAATGAGATGTTGGGAGTCGGGGGGATGAGGACGGCACAGGAGGGTGAAGATGATGAAGGGAAGGGAATGTGAAGTTGATGCAACACACATGTACACAGAATTCTGAAGATCAATGTAACCACTGTGAATTACTAATAAAAATGGGGATTAGAAAGAGAAAATGAGCATACAATTCACATTATTATCTCAATAGAAAATTCTTTTAAAATGCAGTATCTTTTCATGATGTATGTCCTACAATACCTATTTATAGGAGAAACTTGCCTTGGCATAAAAATATAAAGGAAAAATATATAGTCACTATCATACTGAGTAAGAAAATTTAAATCTTTATCTGTAAAATCTTGTGAGAAGGCGATCCACATTCACTACTCTTTCTCATTTAGAAAAAAAAAGAAAAAAAGAGATACAGATATGAAATGAAAAATAAAATAATTTTGAATAGCCACTGACAAGTGTCAACATAGGGATGAATAAGAAATTTCCAAGCACTATTTAAGGTAGAATTGAGATTAAATACCCAAAATAATTATCAACATGTGAGCTGTATAAATAAGCAAATAAATGCATGCAGACATTTCTAGGATAGCTCCAATTTTTAAATTATTAATGTATGGCTTAATTCTTATTTGTTTATAAAAAGGTTCCTAGTTTATTAGTAAATCAGAGAAGAAAGTCTTGATATTTTTGATCTGACAACATTATTATGGCATTAGGCAGTGAAGGAGTGAAGGCCGTTTAGTCAATCATGTTGGCAGAGTTGGCAGGTTTGAGAGGTTTCATAAACAGTATTCCTACTCAAGTTTAGCTCTGCAGAACACAAGATACTACCCACTGAAACCACAAACAAAAGGAGTCTCTATGAAACGAGCATCTTCCTCTTTAACACTTAGCGTATAGTAATACTAAGCAAAATTGCAATAATAAAATAGAATATTCTTAAATTTATCCCTACTTTCTTGGTAGGTGCAGTAACAGTATCCATTCATTAAATTTCTTTTCACTCTACTTTAAGGATTCTGGTATTCTTCTGTCTGATATTGTCATATCTAGCAGCAATGATGCTTATTGATTAATTGCTTTCTTTACCACATTTAGTTATGTTTCTGTTAAACTAGCAGTAATGTAAACAGTTAAGATATTGGTAGCTATCTCCCCCCAAAAATGTTATCTTCACACGCTCTTGGCCTGAATAGTGAGGATAGGGAAGCTTGTACCCAATGAATTGCACTTATGAATCTAAAGGAGTTCTGCAGTTACCTTTAGAATCTCCTGTGAAGTTTTACTACAATTATTCATTCACTCCTTCCTTAAACTTGTTGTTATTATTACATGCATGCTTCTTTATTGATCTACTACCTTTTGAGTCTCCAGTCAGCAGCAATTTTTTTCATTCTTGTGTCTTAGTCACATTCTCATCGCTAGGACACAACACCTGACACCCTCAACTTAAGAGAGGAGAGATTTATTTTAGCTCACGGTTTTAAAAGGTCTCAGTCCATTCCTGGTCACGGTCAGCTGGCAATAGTAACAGAGTGGATGGGTCTGGTGGAGTACAGCTGCTCACAGCACTGCAACAGGAAGAATCAGGGTTTAGGGACAAGTCATTGGAAGAGTCTACTGTTTCAGATCACACCTTTGGTAATCCACCACACTCGAAATGATTCATCACTCTCAGTAACTCTCCCCTGCTGACCAGGCCCCACCTCCTAACAGCATGTGAAATCCAGATAAACTACAACACCCAAGTACATGAGGCTTTGGGGGGACATTCCAGATCCAAACCATAACACTCACTTGTTGTTTTCTTTGACTAGGATAGTGAAATGCAGTTGGAATGCACTGGAATTAGCCAAATACGTTCTTAATGTAAGCTTCCTGACTAGTTTACCCAGTTTGTAGCTTTTGCAATAATCTGTCTCTAAATGATGCCATCCAATTTCTGTCCTGGTGCTCTTAGAGAGGTTTGTTGCTATTGTTCTCCACAAATGGTTTCAGGATGTGAGGCTCTCATCAAGAGCACAAATGTTCAACTCTTTCTTGGGTCAAAGCAATATTGCAGATGCTGATTTCCTTTGTGATAATGCTGCAGATACTTGGGCTTTGATTACTTATTGTGCATTAAAAGTGATGCATCATATTACTGCCAAAACTATTGGCTCTAATGCTGCTGATTCTTTAGCTTTCAGTGTCTTAGGGAGATTTACTGTGTTTACTTCAACCTCCTTGCTAAAGGATTCAGATGAGTCTCTGAAGTCTAGCTTACAATATAGTCTGACATACACCACACTGAAAGTCTGCCTCCTCTCTGCCCTCAAACACTAAATTGCTTGTATTGAATTAACTTTGTTCACCTTGACTCTTCTAATATAATTCTTTTCTAGAAATATTCAGAGGCTCTAAAAATAGTCTTCCCTCTCCATAAATTTTTCTGATAATTCTCAAACTGTTCTCTAAAGTCCCTGCTAAACTCTTTTCATCATCTAAATTCTTGTTTACTTTTCCTTCTTTCTTTCCCTCCATCCTTCCCTCCCGTCCTCCCTCCCTCCTGTCCTCCCTCCCTCCCTCCCTCCCTCCCTTCCTTCCTTCATACCTGCCTGCCTGCCTTTCTATTATTTATTTTTGTATGTTTTATTTTGTTTGTCTTTGAGACAAAGTTTCATTACATAATCCAGGTTGATCTCAAACTTGTTATGTAGCCCAGGTTGGCCATGACATGGTAATCCTTTTGCCTCTGCCTCTTAAGCAGTGGGATTACAGGTATGTGCCACCATATTTGTCTTGTTGTCATTCTTGAGTCTATCCCCACCCAGGAATTAGTCTGAGGAATTAACTTTTCTTCAAGTGAGGTCTTACATCGTGATGAGGCATTAGAGAGTGACAAAGGTGGAATTCTGGTTCCTGTCTACATTTTCATGAAAGTTGCCACTTTCTTGTTGCTACTTTCCTTCTTGGTGAGTCACAGGGTCTAGCAGAAAGTTTCAGTTGAGTACCTGCTTGGAACACAGCAGTCTTTCTATTGTTCTAGTCCACAACTGGGACAATGGTATAAATATATGAGGTTTCTTGTGGTCGTATGTTAGACACATATCCCATAGCTGTTTCCTCTCTGAAGTCATGCGATGTCACTTTTCACATTATTTAGAATCGTTTGGCAGGGCCTTTGCTTTCATTATCCACCTACTTCTTTTTTTTCCCCATTTCATTGTTTATTAGTCCACAACAATATCCAGAATGTGAGGGAAAAAAAACAATCTCCTTATCAAATATGATAGATCTGAATTACTTTAATTTACCGTATTTCTTCCATGAAACTCAGCTGGAATGGAAATAGGGTGAGGTCCAAAGAAGCAGTTGAAATATCTGTTAGAAAGCCTTGTAGTGGGTGACTAGCAGATGCTTGGTGCTTTTTCATTTACTCTGTGTGTGTGTGTGTGCGTGTGTGTGTGTCTAAGTAGTTTTACTATATTCAGCTTCAGGATTTTAACTAAAATTGTGACCAAAAAGTCTCATTTAAAGTTCATAACTCTTCACCATGAAATGTCAGTGAGCATACCTGTAGAGAACATACCTTAAGTATCTTGACTAAGAATCATTTAACTACAGAGATCTGAGTAAAGAGATCCCAACAAAGGTACCAGATTGATCAATGGCCCTTTATTCTCCATGATTTCATGATATATTCAATGAGGTCTACTTGAAATTGATCTACATGAACACGGTGATTTATTCTAGATTTTTAAAATCTAACACAGCAGGTACCACTTCTTAGAGTAATTAATTTAGACTATTTCCATGATTCGAAAATATTTTTGCAGGTGACATACACAGAAGTACTTTTAACTACCATTCAGGAAAATAGATTTATGCTAATTTTCAGTATAATCCTATAATGACAGGTTAAATGACAGGTACCTTTTAGTATATTGGAACTACAAAGGCAAGTTTATGCCTTCTACCTCTGGGTGGCATGGGAAAGGCTGCTGTGGATGTTTTCTATCATAGAATGACAAAGTGTTCTTTTTTTTTTTTAGTGGGGGGAAGTTGTCTTTTATTTTTCTTCTGTTTTTATTAAGTTGCATGCAGTTAAAGGCATGGTGAGATGTTCTAACATGCATCTACATAGTCAATTGATTATATCTGTTAAGCTAATTACATATCTATCTCTTAACATGGCTACTTTGGGGCGTGAGAACCCTTAATAACTATACTCTTCAAGTTTTCAAAAACAGGATATCCCAAAAGTTTGTTAACATTTTCTATGCACTGCAAATTTTGGGACTTTCTGTACATTGAATTTAGTGCTTTCATAATTTTTTCATAGTATTCATTTTACTGTAATGGTTATGAGTAATCAATCATGAGCAAACTAATTTTTATATTTCATAATTTAATATACATGTCTACTATTTGGGACACTCTGTAGTCTTGTTATTTATAATTATTAGATCTATAGAACTGATTCATCCTACATAAGTGACCTACCCTTTGAACAATACCTCTGCATTTCCCCAATATCCCAATCCCTGGTAGCTATCATTCTGCTCTGTGATTCTATGAATATGAGATTTTTCTCCACATGAGAGAATAAATGAGATAAATGAGACCATGCAGCATTTTTCTTTCTATGTCTAGCATATTGATAGTTCATACAGCATAATATCCTCCAACGTAAAGACATCACTAATGGAAGTATATGCATTTTATGTGTGCATAATATCCACTAGGTATATCTACAACTGTATATCAATTTTTATTGATTTATCTATTGCTAGACACTTAAATTGTTTCAGCATCTTGACAATTTATGCTACAATAAACGTGATAATACAGACTCTTTTTAAAGCATACTAATTTAATTTCCTTTGGATTATAAAGTAGTTCATTTTTAAAAATTTTTGAAAGGCCTCCAAACTATTTTACACAATAGGCTGTGTTAATTTACATTCTCAGTGTAAAAAGGTTCCATTTCTTTGACATCTTTTCCAGCACTTGTCATCTTTTATCATTTTTATTAAGTCTGTTCTTTTTGGACAAAGATGATGCCTCATTGTTTTGAATTTCATTTTCCACATGACTAATGATATTGAATATTTATTCCATATCCTTTTGGTCATTTGTACGACTTCATTTGAGAAATACCTATTTAGAGCTATTACTCGTCTTTTCTAGGATTACTAGTTCTTTTGCTATTGGGTTTCTTATATATTCTTGGTACTAATCTTTTGTCAGTCATAAAATTTACAAATGTGAGATTTTATCAAAAATATGGTGAATGTTTAAATTAAGGTTTATTACAGTAGAAGACAAATTGCCATTAGGCCCCTTCAAGTTCTCTCTGTTCCTTTACGAAAATCTATCTCCTTGTCTTTGACACTTTCTTAGGCATTTCTGGAAGTGTTCTTCGTTGATGTCTTTAGTGGCACTGTCATGACTCCCTTGATGTCCAGAACAGATTCATGATTTACTTCTTATGATCACTTTGAATTTGGGGAAGATCCAGCACTCATATAGCACAAGATCCAGTCAATAAAGTGGAGAAAGACACACCGTATTTTTTTCAGCAGCTATATTCACTATATTTTTGATCATACCCCATAAAGACATTTGTGAAAGAGGACTTTCAAAATTGTTTCAGAAAGAGTCAAGGTTGGTGGAGAGTGTTAAGTGCAACAAAGAACGTTTCAAGGACAACTGATGACCATGAATCTTTCACTATAATAATCATCTAAAAATTTAGATATTCATTATAAATTTTGATCACTGCTTATTTTTTGCCTATATTTTTGTTTTGTGGATTTTTGGGATCTTGTTCAAAAAACATCTTTGCCTATTCCAACATCCTGGAGTGTTGTTTTCTGTGTTTACTTCCACTTTTTTTATAGTTTCAGGCTTCACATTTAAATATATAGTTCATTTTGAGTTGTTTTTGTAACTAGTGAAAAACAGGGGTCTAGTTTCATTCTTTGGATAACTAATTTAATAAGGCAACTAAAGCCAAGAAATGGTGAAAGATTATCTTTTAAACATATGGGACTAGGATAACTGAACAAAAGATGAATTTGGACCCCTTATCTCACTTCACAGCATGTACAGAAATTAACTCAAGATAAACTGAAAAGACAAAAAGGAGGAAAATATAAGCAAACTGTATTAGTTAAGGGTACAGTGCACATCGTGTGTGAAGAAATCTAACAAGCCTGGGACAAAAAGACAAATGACAAAATTAAAAATGGGTGAAATGCTAATAAATACTTCTTCATAAAACACACAAATATCCAAAACATGCTCCAAATCATTAATTACTAGGGAAATGTAAAGCAAAACCACTATGAGATAGCACTTTGCATCCACTACAGAGGTTTTAAGAAAAACGTAGAAAATAAAAATGTGTAGGTGAAGATGTGG
The DNA here is from genome assembly GCA_004027205.1 of Ctenodactylus gundi. Classification (NCBI taxonomy): domain Eukaryota; kingdom Metazoa; phylum Chordata; class Mammalia; order Rodentia; family Ctenodactylidae; genus Ctenodactylus; species Ctenodactylus gundi. The sequence continues at coordinate 96,292 of PVKB01000559.1, read as the reverse complement.
AGGAACTGGAATGTTTATATACTACTGTCAAAATGAAAAATTGTGTGCAATCACTCTACAGGACAGTCTGTTAGTTCCTCAGAATAATAATCATAGAGTTATCAAATAACCAAGAATTTCTGGATATATATCCAAGCAAAGAGGAAACACATCTTTACACAAAAACTTGTGCACAAACATTCATAGAAGCATTTTAGTATTAGTCAAACAGTGGAAAAACCTAAATGCCCACAAACTGATGAGTGAACAAAGTACGATAAGTATGATATAGCCATGCAGTGGAACTTTATTTGGCCATAGATGAAATTAATTTTGATATATACCAAAACATAGACAAGCCTTGGAAAATCACATTAAGTGATATAAGCCAGAAAAAATGCATATTGTATTTTAAAAAATTCATATAATACATTCAGAATGGCAAATCCATTGAGACAGAAAGTAGCTTAGTAGTAATTGGGGGCTTAGATGTGAGTATTAAGGAATGAAGAGTGAAGAATAATGTCATAAGGATTTGTTTTTAAGGGAGAAGAAACTGCTCTAAAATTCTCATATGCATGTTATGATCAAAATTACCTAGCATGATGGGTTGTTTTCTTGGAAGAAGCCAATTTCTTCTTCTTCTTCTTCTTCTTCTTCTTCTTCTTCTTCTTCTTCTTCTTCTTCCTCCTCTTCTTCTTCTTCTTCTTCTTCTTTGCCAAAATCTTGCTTAGTAATCGAGGCTGCTCATGAGCTTACTATGGAACCCAAACTAGCCTCTAACTCACTAACTCCTGCCTCAGCCTCTCAAGTGATGAGATTACAGGCATGCACCCCTCTGCTAGTTTATATGATATTGGGGAATCAAACCCAGGACCTTGTGCTTCCTAGGCAAGCACTGTAATCATTAAGCTATGCTCCATCCCAGAAGAAACAAATTCTTTCTTCTCACCAAAAGAGGGTTGGGCTAAATGTAATGAAATTGTGAGCTACCACACCGAGCCCTTCCAACCGTTTATACCTCCATGCAATGTATTTCATAGAAAATTTATGTAAGAAATACTTATTTCCTGTATGGTAAGTTCCTCAGAAGTCTGAACCCTAAGAGTGTAAAAATTGTCCAGGGAAGGACACAATGTTATTTAAAGAAGATAAAGCAAACAGAAGTTTGTGAGTGTACATCCAAGCTTTCAAAACGCACAGCACTTCTCTTTGGTAGAACACACGATTTAATGGGCTATTGATAAAATAGAGGGAAAGGAAATGAAAATAAATGTAAAAAATCTAAAACAAGTTAGTATTTAAGTACCATGTAACGAGTAGATATTGCTAAAAACATCTAAGGAGTTCACGATCTACATGGGCTTACCTTTGTTAACAGTACTACTTAAAGACTATTGTTTACATAAAATAAAACAAGAGTAAGGATGAAACCTTAATAGAGAAAAATAATTTAAAATATTTCTTTGAAGGACAATTACTTAAGAAGGCTGCCACTCTTGTGTGTGGTTCTATGGCATATACTAGAAGATTTATGGCTCAGGTTACTTCTGGAAGCTGGTGGTTAGACTTGTCGTGAGTCTAGAATTCTCTACTGAGAGGTGGGAGTCAAGAGAAAAGGGGTAAGGCACAAAGTTCACTTTTTGTGAATGGAAATATGAAAAGCAAAGAGCCTTCTGCAAAAATAGCCTTCTAGTTAAGAGTATTCATTGGTTCAAATCATGGTCCGGGAAAGCAGTGTTTGGGGTTGAAATATTTAAGACTACAAAATTTATTGTCATCGTGAGGAAATCTCTAGACTTGGAAAGGGATGCATTCTATTTTTCACTAATTAACTAGAAAATGATACTTTAAAAAATCAGGAATTTCTTTTTTTTTACCATTAAAGGAAGAAAATAAGAGTGTGAGAAAGCCACCACAGAATTTCATGCCTTCATTCATACATGCTTGGGAGGGATGCTTCTGCCTGAACCAGGAAGTTAATGTTTCTTTCTATTTGAGGCTATCTATAAAATGGTAAGAAAGAAAAAGAAAGCAATTTCCATGTAAAAATGAAACTAAATATTAAATATTAATAATGACAATAAATTCAAACTTACCAGTCATTTATATCTGCATTTTAATATTTTTTCTTAGCTTTTGCCTGTTAAATATTTTGGGGAAATATATGAACCAAAATTCTACATTGAGTAGACATGGAGAACAGCCTAAGACAGAGAAGGTTAGGGTTTGACAGACTCAAAAGGAGAGTAGGTGCTGTGGTTTTGAAATTACAGAAATGCCATGGAGGTATCAGAGAGGATGTTTCTGGTGAGGCATTGACAATGATAATATTGTGGCATTGTCATATTTGTCAATAAATTAATCCTTTGATAATTTTATTGCTATTAGGTAGTGGGGACTGGTTGGCGGGATGGGTCATTGGAGGTGACTTGGAAGAATATGTTTCCCTTACTCTCTTCACTCTCTGCTTCCTGACCACCATGCCATAATCGGCTTTCCTCTAGCCAGGCCCTCCACCATGCCCATCCATTGTTGTTCTGCCTTGAAGACATGCAACTATACACAAAACTATAAGCTAAAATAAATCTCTCTTCTGTATTGTGGGGTTTGGATATTTTTCTCAGTGACAAGAAAACTTGGGAGAAATTTTTACAAACAAACCTAGGCCACATGTGTGTTTGTGTGTGTGTGTGTGTGTGTGTGTGTGTGTCTTTTGGGGGCAAGGCTGAAAGTATGATCCACACAGATAGCAAGAGACAGGTGAAGGACAAGCAAGCAAAGGTTATTGGCTGAAGGCTCAGTGTGACCTCATTTTGGGGACAGTAAATTATTGCTAATTTACTGCAGAACTTTGAGCCACCACAGAAGGAATCTCTAAGTCAATGTGTAACTCACCTGGTTTTTAACTTGGCTGGCCACAAAACTTAAAGAGGTCTACATAGGCAAAAACAAATTTTAAAAATCAAGAACCAACAAGAAGTAGCCCTTCAATGAATATGAATAAGGCTTGTGAACTATCATATATTCCTGTAACACAGGATAATTATTCAGGATGTTTAACAATCTGTGCCTTGAAGTGACTCAGAGGACAGCCAGTGAGTTCATCAGAGATTCTGGTTATAAAAAGGGCAGAATATGCACTCATGTTTTTTTCTTATTTTTTAATTAGTGAATATTGGTTGTACTACTGAATGGGTTTCATTTTGATTGATTCGTGCATGTATATAACATAGTTTAATCACTCTTTCTTTGACCCCTTTATCCCACCCTACTCCCTAGCTATGCATTTTTCCCCATTTTATTGATATGTGTAAGTGAAAAATTTAAGGTTTACATTGATCTTGAGCATTTTGTGCACATACACATTTTGTCAAGGTGACAAGACCTTCTCTGCTTTCCTTTCGATCCTCCCCCTACCCACCCCCAAATTCCCCCAGCCACAAGCCCTTGGTTCCCTTTATTTTTCACTTTAACTTCAGTGAGATAATTGTGATCTGGGTTTCTCATATCAGAGAGACCATTCGATATTTCACCTTCTGCTTCTGACTCACATCACTAAGCACGATGGTCCCAATTTTCCTCTATTTGCCTAAAAAAAAAAATCCAAGCTGTTGGACTGTATAGATGCATAGTATTCCATTGTGTACAAATACCACAGTTTGTGTATCCATTGGTCTGTTGATGGGTATTTTGGTGACTTCCATAATTTAGCTATCATAAGTTGTGCTGCTATGAACATGGGTAAACATGTAACTCTGTTTTGTGTTGTGTTTAACTCTTTTGGGAAAAATCTCAGGAAAGTTATCACTGGATTAAAGGTCATATTTATTTCCAATCTTCCCCCCACACACACCCATTTTATTGATATGTATAAGTGAAACCTCCGTACTGCTTTCCATAGTGGTTGTATTAATTCACATTGCCACCAGCAGTGCAGGATGGTCCCTTTCTCCCCACAGCCTCTCCAGCGCTGATCCCTATTTGACTTGTTGATATAGGCCATTCTCTCTGGAGTGAGATGGTATCTTAGCATTGTTGTTATTTGCATTTCTCTTATGGCTAGAGATGTTGAACATCTTTACACCTATTTATTGGCCATTTGAACTTCTTCGTGAGTGAACTGCCTCTTCATATCATTTGCCCATTTTTCAATAGGATCCTTGATTTTGGGGGGCTTACTTTCCTTCAGCTCCCTGTATATTCTAGTTATGAGCTTCCTATATGAGGTGTTGGTGGTGAATATGTTTTTCCAGTCTGTTGGTTCTCTTTTTACAGTGTTGATAATTTCCTTTGATGTGCAGATACTTCTTAATTTGACATGATCCCATTTGTTAATAATGGGGATAGTTTCTTTTGCTTTTGGTGTCTTATTAAGAAAGTCTTTGCCTACCCCTGTGTCTTTTAGGTATTTGCCTAATTTGTCTTCTAGAAGGTCCAGTGTTTCACTTTTAATGTCTAGGTCTTTGATCCACTTTGATTTGATTTTAGTGCACGGTGACAGGTGTGTGGCTAGGTTCATTCTTCTGCACGTGGATGTCCAGTTTTCCCAGTAGCATTTGCTGAACAGGCTGTCCTTTTTCCAGTGTATGCTTTTGGCTCCTTTATCGAAGATTAAGTGTTTGAGGGTATTTGGGCTTGTGTCTGCATCCTCAGTTCTGTTCCACTGGTCTATCCGTCTGTTTTTGTGCCAGTACCAAATTGTTTTTACGACTATTGCTTTATGATACAGCCTGATGTCTGGTATTGTAATGCCTCCTGCCTTGGTCTTGTTGCTCAGGATTGCTTTGGCAATTCTTGGTCTCTTTTGGTTCCATATGAATTTAAGGATTATTGTTTCAAGTTCTTTGAAGAAATTTGTTGGTATTTTGATAGGAATTGCATTGTTTTACATTTTGAGGGGATTTCGTTGTGCATGTCTCTCCCCATCTCATCCATCCTTGCATTTCCCTCACCTTCTCCTTTATTCTCTTCCTCTTGTCTAACAATGTTTTCCTTTTACTTCCTTGTCAATATCCTTAGATCCCACACACAAGGGAGAATGTAGGCTGTTCATATTTCTGAGTCTGGCTTATTTTGCTACACATATTGCTCTCCAGATCTACCCATTTTCCTGCAAAAGACAAAATTGCAGCTTTTTATGGCCGAATAATATTTAATTACTAGCAGGGCACAGTGGTCTGGGCCTGTAATACCAGTACTCTGAGATGTGAAGGCAGGAGGATTCCAAATTTGATTATAGCCTCAACAATTTAACAACTTGCCTGATTAAAAAGGCTGAGGATGTAGATTAGTATGAAGGCCCTGTGCTCAATTCTCAGTACCTCAAAAAATAAATAAGTAAATAACACTCCATTGTGTATATATACCATATTTCTTTAGTTCATTTATCTCTCGATAGGTACCTAGAACTGATTTCATAGCTTGGCTTTTGTAATCTGTGCCACCATAAAACACTCATGTTTTCTCTAGCTAACTGCGAGTTGCTATACTCCTTTAAAAGACACAAATTCTTTCCTTTCACCCAAAAAGGAAAACCAATCAAAAGTGCAAGTCAAGAAACTTGAGACTACCACATCCAGAACCGTCAGTCATTGATTCCTTCATCTGACTCCTTTGATTTCAAGAGGCTTCAGTTTTTGTTCAAAGAGACGAAGGTCAGTGCAGGATGCTAGAAATAGGCCAACCCAAGAGAGAACACATTTATTTTATGTGATGCCCGTACACTTAACGGACAGCTTAATGGTGTCAATATTTCTCACACTGAGGTCTGGGGAGTCTCTCAGGAATTCTAACTCCTATTTATGCAAAGGTCAGTCAAGAAGCTGACAAAAATAAAGACACCAAAGGCCTCCTAGGAAAACCAAATCCCCACTGACTACACCTAAGGTCAGTTTCAGTAGTAGGACTAGAATAAGCAACTGTCAGTGAGGAAGTCTCTTGACCTTTCTGATTTGCCTTGAATGTTTGCTTTTGCCAAGCTGACACAGTTATTTTCTAGTAAAAGATAATAGTAGTTTCCTCTCATTATGGAAAGAAATGAAAGTAATTTAACAACAAAACATCCTGCATATTACTAAAAACACACTAGGATCATGGCTACCCCATTAAAATCTACCCACCGTTTTTATTCCTTGATGATATCTTGTAAAAAATATCCTGTGACAAATTCACCAAGTTTGTTTTTGAGGATATAATATTTTTAAGGAGGTCTTCCTTTCTTCCTGAGAGAAAACAATGGGAATCTTCCATTTCTGGCCAATGAAAACAAAATTAAATGGCATTAAGAAAAGTTAAGGGGGAAAACAGGGACTTATACACAAGAGATTCAATAAATCCTACACTTTGTTTATTCTCAGATGTATATTGAAAGGTCAAGTTTTACAGAAATTGGTTGAAATAAGAGTGAGAACACTTGAAAACTGAACATTTAGGAATCCCATAAAGAGAGTAATATCAGATTACAAGCATCAACGATCTGTTGACCTTTTGAAGAAAAGCTGAAGCTATTTGCAATTAAAGGTATACTCCATCTGTGACTCAAAATGTGATTGTCATCTTACTCTGGGCTAAAATGGAAAGTTTAAAGGAGCAGCTGTTGCTTTGGGTAATGACCTGTATTTTGATGTTTTCTAGCTAAGCTCAGGCCAGATGACCTTCAGCACAATTACCCCATTAATCAGCAGGATGCCTCATAATTATTTGATGTCATTCAGCTCTCTACTTTCACACAAACTCTATTATTAGACTCACTTTTATCAAAGACTTGCAGGCAAAAAGCCAGCTATGCCCAACTGAATATTTGCATTTATAGCATGAGGATGGTCTGTGAGAGCAGCTGGTTGTGTGGTGTGGGGATATGAAACTGGGCAAGTGTGTCATTAGTAAAGATGGTTTCAGGACCGAGGTGTGTTGTTATTTCCCTGGTTTGTGAGAGGTCCTCCACATGTGCAGTGTTTCCAGAGATTACTTTGAATTTTTATGATAGAAGACCCAAGAAAAGACTTAGAATGCAGGTTCTAAGATACAGGCAGAATGGCCCATTCTGAAAGCAGAATATTCTGTTAGTTCAGACAATCTGACTTTCAGAAAGTTGTTTACAGATCTAAAAAGAATTTTCATTTTTTACGCTTTTTTCTGGTATGACAGGAAAGACTTCAAACACCTTCACCAGTCTTGACCACAGCTAATATTGAATTTCAAGGTCACAGGAAGCTATTGGCAAGAAATGAAAATAAAGGAGACTAAAAAGGTCAGAAGTCCTATAAATCTTGCTTTGTTTCAGTGATAATCTCAGAGACACTTAGAAAAGTCTTTGAATAATTGAAATACTATCTCATTGGTCCCAGTTTACATGAGAACAGTGCGAAAGCAGCTGAGGGCTTAGCTCAGCAGTTAAAGTACTTGTCTAGCAAGTGCAAGGCCCTGGGCTCAATTCCCCAGCATAACATAAACCTGGCATAGTGGCACAAGCCTAAAATCCCAGGACTAAGGCGGCTGAGACAGGAGGATTGCCATGAGGTAAAGGTTAGCCTGAAATAAATAGTGAGTTCAGGACCAGCTGGACTACAGGGTGAGACCCTGTCTCAAAAAAAATTCAAGAAAGTTAAAGTAACACAGTTCCTCTTCTAATCATAATAGAATGAAATTAGAAATCAAAAGCCGAAGAAAAACGAGAAAAGTTCTCAAGTATGTTAAAATTAAATAACATGGCGAATGTGTTTTTAAAAAGTCACAAGAGAAATTAGAAAAGATTTTCATATGAATGAAAATAAGTTTGAGTATTTTCTGTTTTTATTTTCATTCATATGAAAATCTTTTCTAATTTCTCTTGTGACTTTTTAAAAACACATTGGCCATGTTATTTAATTTTAAAATACTCAAACTTTTGTGGTACCATCTTTTTTATTGCTGGGACAAAATATCAAAAACTAACCATTTAAAGGAAGAGAGATTTATTTTGGCTCATAGTTTTCAGAGAACTCAGTACATGGTTAGTTGGCTCTCAGGCAGAAATAATATGGCCGAAGGGCATGGGAGGAAGGAGAGAGACCAAAATAGTACCAAGAACAAGACAAGAATGTGCTCTTCTGGGTCACATGCCCTGTGACCTCTCTCCTCGATTACACCTCGTGTCTAAACCATGAGACTTTTGACACATTATATGTTAAGAGAAAAATTTATAGAAAAAGAAAAGTTCTCAAATCAACAAAGTAACTTTACATATCTTCACACTAGAAGCAGAAAGGACTGTATCAAAAGTTGCAGAAGGAAGAAAATAAAGATTAGAGAATCTACAAATAAAATGGATAAAAAGAGATAAATATCTTTGATGCATATGAATACAAGAATCTTCTATGAAATACTGGCAAATGGAATACAAGGATTATACATTATGAAAAAACACAATTTATTCCTGAATTCAAGTATGATTCAACATATTAAATATTGGTGTTATGCAACATGTTAACATAATGAAAGACAAAACCTACATGATCATCGTAATTGGTAGAGAAAAAATATGTGATAAGATTCAATACTTTTTCATAACAAAAACACTAAATAAACTAGAAAAAGGCAGAAATTGCCTTAAAATAATAAATGTCATATGTGAATAAAACACATTGAACTCATAATACTGATTGGTATGATGACAGTGTTTCTTCTACTAGTAGAAAAAAGACAAAGATTCTTATTCTCACCATTTTTGTTTGATAAAATATGGGAAGTTCTAGCCAAAGCATTGTTGGTAATGCTGTGGAGAAATTAGAACACATGTACACTGTTACAGAAATTGTAAATGGTGCAAGTACTATGAAAAACAGTATGGTGGTTCCTGAAAAAAACTTTATTTACATGATTAAATAATCCCACCTCTAGGTACATACCCAGAAGAATCAGAAGCAGCACCTCAGAGAGATATTTGCACAAACAAGTTCACAACAACATCATCTCCAAAGGCCAAATGTAGAAGCAATCCAAATATTCTATGACAGGTGACTGGATAAAGAAACATGCAAACACAAAATGGAATAGTACTCTGCTTTTAAAAAGAAGGAAATCCTACGACATGCTACAACATGTTTAAATCTTGTGAGTAGTAGGGTAAGGGAAATAAGTCAATCACAAAAAAGGCAAATACTATTGGACTCCACTAATGCCATGTACTTGGAATTGTCACTGTTAATGAATTAATCTGCTTTCCGGTCTCTGGGACATAATATCTAACACCCACAACTTAAAAAGAGAGGTTTAATTTGGCTTACGGTTTCAGGAGATTCAGTTCATTGTTAACTGGCAAAAACATCATGGCGTAAGGGAGTTGTGGGACAAAGCTCTTTAGTTCATGGTGACAGGGAAGCATAGCGAGGGGGAGGGGTGAGGAGTCAGATGTAATCCCAGAGCTCATGTCTCCAAGACCTCTGAACACTCGCAAATGTGCACTTCACTGACTCTCTAGGCTGCTCCCAAATCGAGGAAGTTGGCACAATTAAGTTTTACCACCACAGTTAGAAACAGAAAACGTAATGTTGCTAACTGAGGCTAGGGAAAGTTATCTACTGGATATAGTGTTTCAGATTTGCAAAATAAAGGAATTCTGGAAATCCATTTCACCTACATATGAATAGACTTTATACTATTCAACTGTATACTTAAACGCAACAAATAAATGTTATGCACTTATTTTACTAAGTTAAAAATAAGCTAAGAAAAAAATAAGTAAGGACTGTAATACATAGTTTGGCTGACGGGAGGTAAATATCCACCTCAGAGTTGAGAGATCTAGGATTAATTTGTTGTTACAGTTATATTTACTTCTTCAAATTTAAAAAAAAGTGGTGATAAAATAGTATCTGTCACTCAGGCTTGTTGCCCAGATCAAGTGAAATAATGTATGTAAAATCACCTTGATGCTTAAGAGATGATGATTAGCATTCCTTAGCTATAATTACTAGCTCAGATACAATTAGCAGTGTTTTTTTTTTTTTTTTAGTGATAAGGGGCACAATTAAATCTGTAACCTTGATGACAAACACATTCTTCCTCTCTTCTTTCAAGGACCTCAGATGGATTATAGAAGTGTCCTCATGGACGTATACAGACCGAGTACTCTCTCTCCTCGGAAGCAGCTGTCTTCATTACTATTGACCAAAACTTTGTCAATGTATGCCACTAAACTTACTATATAAAGAACCAAAGGTTACAGAAGCGTGATTTTACCTTCTAGAGAAATCTCAGAGCTGCATCTTCTTACTCCATAGAACAGGACATTTTTGGAGAAGGGGTCAAAAGAAACAGACTAGTATGCTACAGTGCTTAACAGCACATTTAAATGAACAGAACTTAAATGCCAGTTCAGTTAAATGCAAAACCTTAGGCAAGGTTTTAAATCAGCTGTGCCTCCATATTGTATTGGAGGCATAAGTGTGCAAAATCCTTTCTAGATTGTGTGAACCAAATCAGATAACTTATGTAAACGCTCTTAGAAAAATGGTTTGTACACAGTAAGCTTTTAAGAAAATGTAGCTGTTAATGGCAGCCACGGTGATCCTTGGGTCAGCTCTAAAGGAGACAGATTTGTTATGATGCAGCAAACTATTAAACTTCCATGTCTTTGTGGCAAGAAAGATTTTTTTCTCCATTGTGATCCCTTTCAATTGCTTCTTTGATTTCTCTTGTGTATCTGGAAAGTTTAAGGTTGGAATTTGGGAGGAAGTTCCCACCCTACATAGAACTAGGGAGGGTACTTGACCTACTTCTGCTTTAGATGCAGGCACAAAAGAATAGTTGTATGAGCCTCTCTTCTTTGATTTTGGGACACTAAGTTATAGAAAGAGGAAATAAAGTCTTCATCTAGCTCAAAGAAGCCTACACCTAGTATTACAAGCCTTAGACTTTCGTGGGACCTTAGGAGGATAACACCTGCCACTTCTTTCACTTTCCTTCTTCAGTATTATCCTCTCACGTTAACCTGTTTTTTAAATAACAGCTTTGTTGAGATATAATTCATATACCATAAAATCCACCCATTTAAAGTGGTTTTTAGAATAACTACAGAGTTGTGCAATCATTAGCATTATCTGATTTTAGAAGTTTCATTCTCCTCACAAGAAAGTTAGCACTAATTAAGTAATCACTTGTGTGGGACAGTAGAATATGACAACCCAAAATATGCTTCATTGCCGTTAGAATTGTTTTGAGCTGCAGACAGCAGAGAAGTGGATGCAGGAAACTCTCTGTTCTTTCTCTATTTGCCTAAATACAGGGCGCAAACCTAGAATGACAAGAAATATCCTGCCTTTCCCTTCTACCGGGGGATAAAAAGGTTAACTACTAACCATTGAGGAAAACTTCAGATCTTATTGGCCTGGAGAGAGATATCTACATTAGTATAGTTTATTAAGTGTCTTTTATCTGCTATTTATGTGCCGTTCTGAAATTTGCCACCTTTAGGAACGTCTAAAAAGTTGCTGTTCTTTTTGAAGCTTTCATATAAGCTGGAGCTCAAGGTCAACTCTTTGAGAATTACTCACTTCAATGCATCTTCCATGTGTATGTGAAATATACATGTTAATGCACCTGTTCATTTTTGTCTTGCTAATCTCTCACTATGAAGTTCTGTTCCAATTAGAATTTGTAAGAGTTGAGAAAAAATAATTCTTCCTTCCCATACACTTCCTATAGTCCATTCCCCAAATCTAACAACCACTAATTTTTTTATCTTCAGATTTTCATATTCTGGACATTTTGTAATGGAAAATAATGCAATATATGGCCATTGTGCCTAGCTTATTTAGTTTAGCATAGTGTTTTTTTTTTCCATTTATTCAGATTGTAGCATGTCACAAGTCTTAATTCCTTTTTGTGGCTAAATAATATACTACTCTATGAATATAACCTATTTCATCTATTCATTGATTGAGGAACATTTGGGCTGTTTCTACCCTTTGGCTATTGTGAAAAGAGGTACTGTGAACACTCATGCACAAGTTTTTGTTTGAATAGTTTTTGATTTTTGGAGGCATGTACCTAAATGTTGAATTACTAATTCATATATTGATAGTAAGTCTATGTTTAAATTTAATGAGAAATACCAAGCTATTTTCTAGAGTGGCTGCATAACCATAAACCACTAGCACCAATATTACAAGGCCTTCAAGTTCTTTATTCCCTCTCCAAACTTATCACTCCCGCTTTTATTCTTATTACCACTATTTTTACTCAAGTGAGAAAACCTACTAGATTGTGAGTTCTGCAAGAACAAGGATTCTGTATACTGCTTTATCGTAAGGTCGTGACTTCCTGACACATAATAGGTGGTCAATATATCACTGCAGGAAGAATGCAGTCGTTCCAGAAGTAGGAGCAGCACTAAGAGCAGCGCCCTCCAAACAATTCTGTAACATAATGAAGGATCTGTTTCCACCATATACAAGGATAGTATTAATTTTCTAAAATTTTCCATAGATAAATAAATTAAGATCCAGGCAATCCGAAAGTGACAGTGAAGGTCAAAGGGGGAGGGTTTGATTTGTAGAGCACTTGTCACAGCATTAATTCCGCTTGTGGTATTCCACAAGCACGAGAGAGAACGACGGAAGAGACACGTGGTTTGGAGCTGTGCAAGGCCACATCCAAGGCCCTTGAACTTGATTTGAGCTTGCCTCTCATGCTTTGCAATGTGCCAAAATTCAAATAAAAAGAAAAAAACAGGTGATATGATAGTTGGTGGCACTTTTTCAAGCACAGCATATGTCAGCTGCTGAGTGGCCCATTAAAATTCATTAAAAATAAAAAAGGTTTGTTAAATAAGCTGGAAATACAATGACATTCCTGAGTAAGATTGGTTTTCGCAACTCATCCTTGGTTATCTCTGGCCAGTGGTTGGTCGATAAAGCACTTAAAATGGAAGAATTTTTAACCACTTTGTCCCCCTCAACCACTCTTCTCTCACATCCTTCCTGAGGCAGTTTTTTTTTTTTTTTCCTGAGCCAGTTCTTGTCCTTAAAAAGCTATGGTGTGTGGGAAATAGGATGCTAAGAAGGGAACTGACATCTTCTCTCCTTCGCAAGTCCTTGTCTTTAGCCCAACAGTAAAATGTGCGTGTTTCTCAAGGTTGTTCCCATTCTCGGCCCTCACATTTGACAAATCCCTTGGTATTATTGTCTATTCTTAGCGATAATGTCTCCTATACATAAACTTTCAGCCCAGAATCATCCTGGGAGCTCTAGATCCATATTTTGTTGTTTACTATACACCTCTACTGAGATATCTCAAAGATGCTTTAAACCTAACATGCAAGTTGAACTGAATTATTTGCTGATTTTCAGTCTCTTATCAAGAAGAAAACTTGGGAAGTCAGGGATGCTGCTGTGTTAAATGTTCTCTACTAACATGACTTTTATTCTTATTTTAAAGAAGGGTATTTCTATGTACCTATTTTATAAAGGCAGAAATTTAGGATTTGCACCGTATTCTTCTTTTTTTCTGTCTTGTACTCCCTTTGTCCATTGTCTTCTGTTCCCCTTCATGCAATCTTCTCTCTTCAAGTAATTTTCTGAATCCATCACTTAGGAGATCAAAGTACTCTGTTGATTGGGAAAGTTTCTAAGCCTCAACTTTGTGTTCTAAGCTGTCATAAGGACCAACTTTACCATTCAAATTTAAGGGATGCTGCTACTTAGAAAACATGGTTTCTGCTGCAGGTCACCAGACAATTTGTCCAAATGTGCTATAGAGTAGCTTTAATCTAGCACTCAGATACCCAGAGAAAAAAGCTGAAGTTCCTTGAAAAGAAATTTTATCATTTTGTGGTCTTTGCTTCTAGCAGCCACTGCTTCTTGGCATTTTGTGAGCAAGTCATTTTAGCTTGTGGCACTGTCTGCACTGACTGGTCATGAATACCACCACAGAAAAGGCCATTGCATATCTCCTGAGCTCTGCACCTCACTTCTTGAGCGTTTCAGACTGTGTTGTAACCTTCACCTTTCCTTCAGTCTCTGAAGTAGCATTAAAAATGAAGATTATTCATCCTTTCAGTGTCCCTGTGCAGTATGCTTTCCCAGGTTTTTAGAGCACCTTGTGTACCTATAGCATTCAACAAAGCCAGGAAAACGTGTCCGTGCCACAATAACCAACTGGATGTCTAGAACAAAAGAACGCGTGAATGAGGTTGTCCAATACACAAAACTCTGCACCTTGCTTCAGGATACAGAATGAAAAAAAGATAATTTTTTTGATTATGAAATGTTTCTTCTCTTGTTTCATAGATTTTTTGTTTTAAAAACCCAGTTAGATGGTGAAGAGTGACAGAAAATACTCGTGCGAGAGTTCTTTCACCTGTCTGGACCTTCACTCAGGATGCTGCTCTAGAATAAGAGTTCTAGTCAAACCTCAATTAACTAGAGCACAAGAGAGTGCATTTTTCCTAGTTCCTAAGCAAACCTATCTCATAACCAGTTCTGTACGTGGATGCCTTAAATGCAGGATCCAAGAGGGAAATGATAAGAGGAATGTACATGTTGTAAATGCAAGATGACTACTGAGACAAGAAGATATGAGAAAAAACCTGAAGCCTGAAAATGCCAACATCACATATTTCTATGTTTTACAAGAAGATGTTTCCAGATATAAGTTATATTGTGTAACCCAGTCCACATCTTCCCTTTGTTTTAAGGTAGGCCAGACTGGAAAGCTTGGTGTAATGTTAAGGATTGGCAAGGTTAATGACTCACACTAACCGAAGGTCACCTTTATCTCAGTTCACTACTAAACAAATACATAAACAGTGATTAAAAGAAAGCTCTTAGATGAAATAAAAATTCATAGATACTCTTCAGTTGCCCCCTTTTTATAGAAACATATCTAAAGTTGTATGGTCTCAGATGTCTAGAGATCAACACAAAGAGATACTCATAGTCAGTTAATAGAATAAAACTTAGTTTATCTTACTCCATACAATTTTTACCACCATTTGATATATTAGTTAAATTTTAGAGCAGTCTTTCCTGGAGCTGTTATTCCATCGCCATCTTGGCAGCATCTTCTCAAAAGAAATAAAGGCAACACACCAAATGACACATGTAGATCCATGTTTATAGCAGCACAATTCATAATAGCCAAATTCTGGAATCAATTTGCCTATCCAACGATAGAGGAATTGTTAAAGGAGATGTGATACCTACACACAATGGAATACTATGCAACCATAAAAAGATAGCTAGAAAGTTTTTGAATGAATATGGGACCACTGTGAGTCAATAATGCTCAGTGAAATGGACTAAGAAGAAAAACTGAATATAGATGGCTCTCTCTCTTATGAAATGCACAGAAAATAATGGCTTAAAAAGGACCCAACAGAAGTAATAGGGCAGAAAGAAGGGCAAAGGACTCCTGGCAAAGGAGTGAATATCTGAAAAATGGGAGGGGCATGAATAAGCACTGAGTCCCCAAACCACATGTCCCCATATGCTGTAGAATTTGGAATTCATGTATATATATATATATATATATATATATATATATATATATGTATATATATATATCAACATATAAATAAGATATGTCAAATTAAAAAGTTTCTGCATGGCAAAGGAAATTATTGAAGGCGTAAATAGAGAACAGACAAAAATATTCACCACCAACACCTCAGATAGGAGGCTCATAACCAGAATATATAGGGAACTGAAGAAAAAGAAGACCCTCAAAATCACAGACCCTATTTAAATATAGGCAAAATAAATGAATAGGCAGTTCTCAGATGAGGAAGTACAAATGGCCAGTAAATACATGAAAAGATGTTCGACCTTCTTAGCCATAAGAGAAATGCAAATCAAAACATCACTAAGAGATCATCTAACTCCAGAGAGAATAGCCTGTATCAAGAACACAAACAGCAGTCAGTGCTGGAGAGGCTGTGGGGAAAAAGGAACCCTCCTGCACTGCTGGTGGGACTGTAAACTGGTTAAATCACTATATAAAAATCAATATGAACATTTCCCAAAAGGCTGGAAATAAATATCACCTTTGATCCAGCGGTACCTCTTCCGGAAATTTTCTCAAAGGAGTTAAAAACAACACATAACAGAGTTACATGTTTACCCATGTCCATAGCAGCACAACTAATGATAGCTAAATTATGGAAGTCACCAAAATACCCATCAACAGACCAATGGATACACAAACTGTGGCATTTGTACACAATGGAATATTATGCATCTATAAAGACAGATAGGTTGGAAGCTTTTGTAGGCAAATGGAAGCGACTTGAGAACATCATGCTTAGTGAAGTGAGTCAGAAGCAGAAGATAAAATACTGAATATTTTCTCTGATATGAGAAACCCAGATCACAATTATTTCATAGAACTTAATATGGGGAATAATGGGAACTGGACAGGAGGGGGAGGAAGTGGGAGGGTCGAAAAGAGAGAAGGGAAGGATTTGTAGCTTTTCCATGATATGTATGTGCACAAAATCCTCAAGATCAATGTAAAATTTATGTTCTGCACTTATACCACTGATACGTATCAATAAAATGGGGAAAAGTAAAAAAATAAAAGAGAATTTCTGGTTCATTTTCATCTATTATAAATATACTAAGGACTCTTTTTCAAAAGCTAGAAAAGCAGACAGCAAGATCCATGTACAATTTAATTTTGATTTATTCAGAATAATACACAATTTTCACTGTTTTTTAAATGGTTCACTGATGGCTAACATTGCATTGTGGGAAATAAGACTGCATGTAAAACATGGAATGACTCTGACAGTCATTCCACTCTTATCAACATTGTATATAGCTTTTAAATCTGCACAGACTGAGACAGAAGTATTTCTTTGAATTCAGTGGTACCTGGAGGTATTTTATACCAACTTGTAAGAGTCAATTATGTGTATTTGTTCCCAGTTCCGCTTTCATTGACATCAACTTGGTAGCTTGAAATTGTCCATGGGGACATAATTACACTATGGTAATCAGCTAATGCCTTGTATCATTTTGAAGCTAGTTATTAAACATTTACTTGTAGATCATATTACTGAATGATACCACCAGTTCATCTTCCAAGGACAATACAAAAATCCAACAACTTTTTAGTTTGATTTTATAAAATGGAGAAGTATAGATTTCAGTTTTAGATTTTCAGTCTAGAGCTACAACTATAGCATAGGCAAAGAGAATCTTCTATATTCCATTGACATAGGTGTAAGGTCATACAACCTAAATGATTTTAAATTTGTAAGCACTTATATGCAATAAAGCTGTATAAATGACTTTAAAAATAAACAGGTCCTTCTTGGAAGACTATGACATATAGTAATATGTCCACAGTAATAAGAAACTTAATATTTTATTTTTTGGTACTGGGGGTTGAGCCCAGGTGTTTCATGATGGACTACATCTCCAGCCCACTTTTTAACATTTTGACTTAGAAATCAGATGCTACCTCAGCCTTCAAAAATGCTGGCATTATAGGGCTGAAACACCAAGAAGAGCTTAATTTAAAAAAGGAAGTACCCTCAAAGAAAAAGCCAGCTGTGATCAAAAACAGAAAAATATTGCTTAAAATATTTTGAAAAACATGTTTAAAGGATAGCTAACAATGAAATGCATTTTTAAGCCTACCAGATATTTGGCTTATGGTGAGTACTACTGTATTTGTCATTGTTTGGATCAAGAATGTCCTATAAAAGCCTTATTTATTTGGATGTTGTGGATTACCTATGGATTTCTCCTGCTATCAGGGAGGTGGGGCCTGGTTGGGTGGGGGCCTTCCAGAGACATTACAGAGAGTACAGATTACCAAGAGTGTTGTCTGGAAGGATACACTCTTGCCCTGGCTTCTCCTCAATCTCTGATTCTTTCTCTTGCAATGACATGAACAGCTGTTCTCTGCCACCAACCTTCCCACAATTGTCAACTGCATTGTCACCCTTAAGTTGTGCATGTTTGGTGTTGTATTCCAACAACAACAAAAAATTAAGACAGAAATTGACACCAGAAAACTGGAATCATTGTTGCGGCTTTACCTGACAATGTGGTTTAGAAGCCTTTAAAACTGGTTTGCTGGAGTTTGGAAAGGTTTAGAGATGCTGGCTAGCAAAGACTTAGAACGCTATGAACCAAGCTTGTTGGTAGGTTCTGGCTAGGCTTTAGAGGCTAAAATGCTAAATGAAGAGCAGATGTGTAAAGCCAGGCTCAAGAAGTTTAAGGCAAAAAGGAGGACACTATTGGTAATCTGTCTCTAGACCACGCATGCTACCCTCTGGCAAAGAGTGTGTTGGCATTTTGCTCTGCTCTAAAACTGCCTGAAACTGAGATTAAGGTCAGTGGACTAATGAATCTAGCAGAAGAAATTTCAAGATGGCCCAACATTCAGGCTGTCACTTGGAGACTTTTTGTGGCCTTTAGTGTAAAGGATAGAGGAAAAAGATGTAAAAAATTGACAGAATGAACGTGACTACAGAGTTGGGGTGAAACAATGCACAACTGGGGCTAGAGAAATAGCACAGCAGTTAGAGATCTTGCCTCGCAAGTGTGAGGCCCCGTGTTTGATCCCCTAGCATCATACTTGCTGGGTGTGGCACATGGCTGCAATTCTAGCATGTGGGAAGCTGAGGCTGAAGGATTGCTATGGGGTCAGCCTGGGCTATGGAATGAGACTGTGTTTAAAAAAAAACATACATGGTTGTCAAGGAGACTAGGGTTACAAACCAAGCCAAGTGCTTGGAATCAGAACTGCAGCAAAGATGACTCGAGGACAACTCAAGAATCAGCAAGAACCCCACCTTTTGTTCATTCAAAGGAGCAAAGGTGGAAAACTCGACTCTGAAAGGAGAGTCCAGGTAATTCTGCATGGCAACCCAGTAAAGTGAATTCCCAAGGAGTTCAGGCTTCCAAGGATCCAGAAGACTCTATAGCTATGGTCCAAGTAGGCCAGAGCAGTGCTCCAGCCAGCTTCAGACTTCAGTATCACTCAGATGGGGCTGGGTTCAGAAGCGTGCAGGATTCAAGAGCTATGGGACCAAGAAGACTTCCAACCAGATTCGAGAAGTAGGCAGTGGAAGCTAGGCAGTGTGCCATTGGAAGGGCAGTGCATGAAGTTGTGAGAGGGAAGCTTAAAGTGCAATAAAGGTCCTCGAAATATGGAAATGCCAAGATTGTCTGGGGAGGAAGGAACAGACTATGAGCAGAATCATGTCAAAAGAGAAGCCTTAGACATTGCATCCAGAGTCAGTGCCATAGGACAGAGACACCTAAGGCCTTTGGATATCACAGCATGGCCCAAATGCTGGTCATGGAGCTACAGGATTTAATGTTTGCCCTGCTGAGGTTTAGTCTTGCTTTGGTCTGGTTGCTTTCTATCTTCTTATTCTTCCCTTTTAAAATGGAAATGTTTACCCTGTGTTATTATATGTTGGAAGAGTTTAACATTTTTTTGATTTTCATAGTTGCTGAAGGCTAAGAGTTTTCCTTGAGTCTCAGATTAGACTTGTACTTTTCGGCAGTGCTGGAACATAAAATTTTGGCAACTTTCACAGATAGGCTAAAGGCATTTTACATAAGGAGGCAGACATGAATTTTTTTACAGGCCAAGGGGAAATGTTATGGCTTGGATTTAGAGTGTCCCCCACAACCTCATGTTTTTGGATATTGTGGATCATCCATAGATTTTTTTTAATGCTATTAGGAGGTGGAGCCTGGTTAGGAAGGGTGGATTACTAACGGGTGGTAGGTTACTGAAGGTGTGGTAGATTACTGAGTTTATGGACTGGAAGAATATACTCTTGCCCTGGTTTATTTCTAATTTCTGATTCTTCCTCTTGAGATGCTGTGAGCCGTGGTTCTCTGACAGACCCTTCTCACCATTGTCAGTTGCCCATGAATATAGTGAACTTCCTGAAACTGTGAGCTAAAATAAACCATGCTTGCCTTAAACTGTAGGTGCTGGGTATTGAGTTCCAGCAATGAAAAACTAACTAAGAAATTGCTGTTGACTCCCAAACAGTAGATTTTAAAAGACTGATGAGATTTGCCTGGCACATTAACAAAGCTGAAAGCATGTAGCATTTCTATTTATTTTAATCTTCCCTTTCTTTCAATCTCTTTTAACAGTTGACATAATGTCTATACTATCATTTGTTGGTATGGATCTAAAAAAAGATCAAAATGTCTTTTTTCTCTAAAGAGATAAATGAATATTTTAGGTTTTGTGGAACGTGAGTTTCTGCTCACAACTGCTCAAGTCTGCAATTGAGGCATGAAAGCAGCCATGCATAATAGATAAAGGAATAAATTGTGGCTGTGTGCCCATAAAGTTTACAAAAGCACACAGTCTACTGGATTTGGCATCCATAGGCTCTAGATTGCTGACCCCTTGTCTAGACTGCAAAATGTTGGAGGAGTGTCGATTTTGCTTGAGAAATGCTGATAGAGCAATGTTTGACAAACTAGGGCTAGGAATGAGAATGTATATTAGTATTACTTTTACCCATATATTAACTTTGCAAAAGTCTTATTCCAGCCTGACCAAAGGCAAAATTTACATGTTCCCTGGCCAATCTCCTTCTTAGAATTACTAGAAATATTATATACCATCTGTTCTCTTGAAAATATTATAAGAAATGTCCTTTTCTCAGTCTTTTCCACATGACCTTATGGAAGCATAACTAAAGAGCATTTTTAATGGATAGAATACCAAGAGCCAAGAGCCACAAATGGAAGTAATTTCTTTCTTAGAAGATTATAAACTTTTAAATTAAAAATAATAAACTTGTTCAGTCAATCATATTATTATTCAATATATACCTACATGTCCATATTATTGCACTGAAAAGAACTGGATGTGGTTAAATGATGGGAAGCAAAATGCATTATTCTGAGAGTTCCATATAGTGCTTGGTTCCCCAAATTACAGGCCTGGCCAGTAAGTGAAAGGCAGTACTGGTTGGTGCACAGAAGAGAATAACCTATTTTTCCTATGTCGAAGGTTTCAGTTATTGTGGTGTATGTACACAAAAGAATACTACTATGCCATCGTGCCTACTAATGATGTGGGTGGAATAAGGTTAAATAAACTATTAAACTCTGCCAACAAGTTATTACTATTAGACAGTATTGGAAATGCAAACCTTTATTCAAAATAAAGATGTTGGCATTGATAATGATCCTCATATCCAAGTTATGTTAACAAGTGTCCAGTTTGTGGACAATGTATAGTTTTGTATCATTTTCTTCTGTTGCCAAAGAGTGAAAGAGATTAAGTTCTCAAAAGACGGCTAGATGTGAGAATATCTTCAAAATGAATAGCTAAATAAACTGAAAACAGTCATAAATTCTAAAACCTGAATGCTTGAACCAGAAATAACCTAATAATAGAATTCATGGAATGGAGACAGAAACCATCAACAATACCTGAGATGCAACTCACTGCCACAGAACCATGGGTAAACGAGGTAATAAATCATCTACAAGAAAGCCTGACACCCCGGAAGCTGATACCAGGGTTCATGAAATAGCAAAACTCACAGATAGCAAAGGCAATAACATTGATAATTTTTGGGTCACAGAAACTCACACAGGACATAAAAGAGATGCACAGGGACCCCAAAGTGGACTTACTTGTAGTAACAACTATCAATAAGAAATTAGAGGAACCAAAGAAGAAACAAACAGATAATGAAGACAATTCAAGAAATCAGAGGACAGTTCTGCAGAGAAATAGAAACAATGAAAACTGAATGCCAAGATATAACAATCTCATAGAAAAAAAAGTAACCAGGTTGAACACTTTGAGGATAGATAATCAGATCTTGAAGATAAAGCGCATAATCTGGAATATATGATCAGTGAAGACCATAAAAAAACAATAAAACCTGGTTACAACAGCAGATGGATGACTCCAAGAGATACAAACTCAGAATTATGGGAGTGCAGTAGCAAAATGAGGACAGAACAAAAGCTTTAAAGGACATGTTCAGTTAAATTATGGAAGAGATTTTTCCAAATCTAAGGAAAGAAATGAACATTGAACTACTGCAGTCATTTAGAACTCCAAACAAATTTGATCAGAAAAAAACCATCCCTGTGACAGATCATAATTAAAATCCTAGAGACCCAACACAAAGAGATAATATTAAAAGCTATAAAAGAAAAACACTGGGCGACCTACAAAGACAAGCCCATCAGGATAACTGCAGATTTCTCAACACAAACTCTAAAGGCCAGGAGGTCATGGAGTGATATCACCCAAGTGCTGAGAGAGCATAAATGCCAACCCAGAGTGCTATATCCAGCAAAATTATCTCTCAAAATAGAGGGAGAAGTTAAAATTTTCCATGATAAAGAAAACCTAAGGAAATCCACACTCACTAGATCAGGATTGCAGAAAATACTTAAAGGAATCTTACACAGGGAAAGGAAGATCAATGGCACCGAAGACCCCAGAGAATAGGAAACAGGAGAAAGAGGAGAATGAGCAGGTAAGAGAATAAGCTAAACAATTAACACTGGATCATTATAATGATAAGCTATTTTTTGTATGTCAAAGTTTTCAGTTACTGTGGTATATGTACACAGTGGAGTAATACTATACCATAAAGGCAGACTTGAGTCATTTGTAGGTAAATGGATAGAACTTGAGATCATCATGGTCATTGAAGTGAATCAAACTCAGAAGGTCAAATGCTGCATGATTTCTCTAATATGAGAAAACCAGAGTATAAAAATGAGTGATAGAGTGAAATGGGCAAGATGATTGGAGTCAGGGGTTGAAGGAGGGGGTGGGAGGGTGAAAAGGGGGATGGCAAGGGAATGGTAAGTTGGTGTGAAATATAGGTGCACAAAGTTCCCAAGTTCATTGTACCTATAGGTAGCATATACACACTAATAAAAATGAGGAAGAAAAATTTGGTTATGTCTCATACACAGTTACTATGTGCCTGTTAATACTCAGTTATTTTCAAGAAGGGCCTAGCACTCCTCTTTACACAGCCCTATACCTGACATAGTGACAAATGGGCAATGATTGAGTTATGTGGGGAGGCTTAAGCTAGCGACAGTCTGACATTCCACCTAAGAAGTCCCCTGTCCCTCCCCGAGGAACTGCCGCAGTAAGCGATGGTCACAGATGGGACATGGCTCAGCAGCATATTGGGAAGAAAAAAAGCAATTAAAAGTGCTGATGGGAAATAACTGGATAAACCTATACTTGCGTGAATGTTAGACTATAAATGATAAAAATACAGGAAGTGTGCTTGTACACACAGCAGGCAAGAAAACATTAGTAGTGACTTCATTAAATAATTAAGATTCAATGATGATATCAAACTGCTAGCTCATTTACTCTTATATTTTGAATTATTAAAATAAAATGCCAGAAAATAGGTTTGACAACATTTATAGTATTCTGGTAAGACAAGCGGGTCATGATGGAAGCCCAGGAGGTTAGAAGCAGTCTGTATGCCCTGCAAAGCTTAAACATTAGGGCAGCAGGTGAGGAAGTGAGCTAGAAATGCAGGAAATGCAGTTAAACATGCGCGTGCCCCCGCCCCGCCCACACACTGGTTACCACACCTCCTTCAAACCGATTTTGAGTTGTGCACCTAGGAGGGTAAATGGGACAAATATGCAAAAATGAATACAATGGAAGAGAAGGCACTAAGTTTGTGAAATGAATACAGATTGCTAGACACATGCGCATGTGGGAGGATGACAGCATCCAACTGGGGCAGAGTGTCCGTTGCCAGGCTAGGCCAGGGGTGCTGGTTTTTAATCCCAGCACTTTGGGACGCTGCGCAGGAGAATCACATGTTCAATTCCAGCCTGGGCGACTGAGCAACTCAGAGAGACCCTGTCTCAAATAAACAATAAAAGGGGCTGGGGATATAGCTTGAAGTAAAAGTCCTGTGTTAAATCCCATATATATATATATATATATATATATATATATATATATATATATATATATACAAACAAAAAAAAAAGTTAAAGTATCCGGTACTTCAGGAAAAAACGACAGTTTTGGTAGTACTATTATTACTTTCGAAAGGCGTTATTTAATCTTTTTGACATGTGATTTCAAGGGTTCATTAAATGTAAGCACAGTACATCTCAGAACCAGCAATTTGTTCATTGGAATATCATCTCTGTCAGACAGCGGAAGTCATTTGGGGGGAAATGGTAGGAATTGGTTTTGGGGGAAAGAAGTTATTTTTTCTTTCTCCATTCAGGTGTATGGTCTCTCAGTTGTTTCTAGCTACATGGGTCTGCTACTTAATCACCGTGTGGAGATTATTTATGACCTTGAAGGAAAGTTAGGGAGAACTTGAGCTCCTCGGCAGGTGGGCAGGTGAGGAAGCAAGATAGAAATGCAGGCAGTGCAGTTAAATGTGGGTGTGCCTACACACACACACACACACACACACACACACACACACACACACACACACGAAAGAGAGAGAGAGAGAGAGAGAGAGAGAGAGAGAGAGAGAGAAAGCACTAACTTGGCAACTGTGAGATTGGACATGGGGAACTCAGTGCCTGCTAAGCTAGTTTCTACTTCAAGTGCCTGCGTGTCTGTGGCTGACTGTACAGAGTCCAGCATGGCTGGAGTTAATTCCCATTAGGCTGGACTCCGCCCCTAGCTCCCAAAGGTAAAGCAAGGTTTTCAGGCATCACTGCAAAGAGCAGCTGGGATTTCCATCCCTGCCTGACAAGCTGGGAAGAGAAGCTGTTTCTCAGCTCAGAACCTGGAGAGAGAGGGAACAAGTCAGTCAGCCTTCATGCTCAGAAGGTAAATATGCAACCTGGGCCAAATGCAATTGAAACAGCTGGATCAGAAATTGCTTTGCTCTTCCCAGCTTAGCCCTCCTTTTCCCCTTTCATTCTCAGTCTTCCTGTCCTTTCATCTCACGGCTCAGAGAAGCTGTTTTCTTCCCAAGGGCAGCCTGGTGTATTTTTATTTCCTCGTGGTCTGATGTTTGCAAAGAGGCTGAGAGGAATCAGGGAGTTGGACTCCTATTTCATATTGACAAGGTTTAAAGACCTAAGGGTTAAGTGCTAGCAGGTTTCCCTAGGGGAGCTGGTAACTTGAGGAGAGGAAGTGCCTGTTTGTGCGAGTGGAAGGAGAAATTTTGTTCTGACTTGTCTATACAAGTAAAAGTGGATCCGGTTCTCAGTGTGGTAGGTGATCTCTTGGACTTGCCTAATTCGAGGTTATGGTGCTGAAATGGGGAGTGAGGGAGGTGAAGCCAGTGGGGCTGGAAATAAGAGATAACAGTCATCCAGTAAATATTTTTGTGTTCCTACTATGTGTCAAACATGATGATTCCTAACAGAACCTGAAATAGTTTAACTACAAATCGATTCTTACAAAGAACACTTAGCCAAGTAGTTTCATTTCGTGGTAAGAAACTAAAAGCAGAAAGAAGTTTCAGACAGAGTGACTGTATGGGGAGGGGGGCGAGAAGAGATGTTTCATTTCTTGGGGGACTTGTTTTATCTATTATGAGAGAATGGGGTCTTCGCTGGTAGGTATACCACATGTAATTTCACTTGAACTTTATGCACTGTCTCTATTTTATAAACAAACTTGACATTTAGAGATTTTAAATAATTTGCCTTGCCTTCATATAAGCGGCAGACCTCAGGACCCTACCTCAGATCTGATTCCAAAATTTGAACACTTTTTCACTGAAAGAGGATTTCTAAATTATAAGTTCCCATCAGAAGCAATTGAAGGTGTTTTTCAAATGTAAATTCCCATAAATTCAAATTCAGTAAGTTTGGGAAGAGGGGAGCATAATCTGCATTTTAAAAAAGTATTTAGGGTGATTCTGGTGCAGAGAAGTTAGAACTTCTACTTTGGGAAGCAAACACTCTTGCTGTACCTACCAAGCTGCCTCACAGATCCTCTGAAGTTTCTCTTTAGAAAGGTCTCTTCTTCTTTATATGTCACCATGGTAGTTGTTCCAAGGTCACCAGTGCCCCTTCCCTTCCAAAACTGTCCAGTTCCACTTAATGGAAGTGATCAGCTATGGTGACATATTTATTTTCAACTGAGGCCAAGCGGTTGCAATAGCAGGGCTTGGGCAAAGGTCTAAGGGTATGGGGGAGGAGATAGCTTACAAGTTAGTCTATTATTATATTTTGAGACATGGTCTTGATATGTAGTACAGGCTGATTCCAAACTCACTAGGTAGCCCACACTGGCCTAGAACATGTGCCAATCCTCCTGCCTCTGCCTCATGAGTGCTGAGTTTACAGGTGCCCACCGCCACGCTCCTTTTATGTGGTGCTACAGAATTGAACCCAGGGCCTTGCTCTTGCTAGGCAAGCACTTTAACCACTAAGCTATGCCACAAGTCCCACGTTAGTCTCTTGTTGATAGGGCCGAATCATGTTTTGCTACGGCAGCCCACAGGCGTAATTTCTAACCATAGAAGTGAAAGCAATCCCACAGTCTATTAACTGATCACTAAAGCTGGGGGTGCAGGTGCCTTGCCAACCAGAGTAAAACAGCAAAAGACCTCTTGTTGGTAAAGAATAAGCACAATGGGAGTTTAATGAGCAGCATTCTGAGAGGAGAGAGAAGCTCATATAAAATTTGAGGAAGTTATTCAGTTGCCACATTCCATCCTCAAACTCTGAAGGAAGGGAGGAGCCTAGGACCTGAGGTGGAGGCTGTTTATGCAGCCCTCTGTCTTTGCTAGGCCAGCTGCACTTGAGAGTTGAACTTCTGGATTTTCAGTTGTTCAGTTGATTCTCTTAACTTATGCTCTGGGTTCTTGCCCTTGGGATCCCACTTGCTTGTGAGTTGATTTACCTCAGGATGGTGAGATACAAATAAAATAACCTGACACAGCTAGTTTTTCTGGTCTTCCCTAGATGAAAAGAAGAGAGAAGGAGGGAGAATGTCTGGTTGAAGTTTCAGTAAGCGCCAAAGCTTAGGTTAAATTGAGTCATTGAGATACAAACTGAAAACAAAACCCTTTGAGGGAACAGAGCATGAGAAGGTTGCGTGCACAAGAGATCATAGCAGAGACATCCAGAGCAAGAGGAAGTACTGAAGGGTGCAGAGGCAGAGGGTGTGGAGAGAAATGCTTGAGATGTGATGGTAGATTTTTTGAGGCTACATCTCAAACAAATATATGATGGTTAGGCTAGTCATATACCCAACTTGTTAATAAGGGATCACAGCGGCCATGCCTTGAGAAACACACACTTACATATCCTGCTCACTTCTTAGGGAAGGCTCAACACTGAATAAGATGAAGTATTTGTAAAATTATCTGCTGAGTGAGTGGGAGGCAGTGTCCACTTTTAGGGCACCAGGAGAAAGGCCTGTTCAGGTTCCTTTGCCATACCAGTGCCAAAGTTCTTCCTTACAGATCACTCTTAAAAAAAAAATAGTAGCCAGGGTCACCTCAGCAGCAGCAAGTCAGGAGCTCTCTTCATGACTATTTTTGTTCTTATCCTTAAATTGTGGGTTCCTTTCCCTGGATCCCAGTACACTTGCTAAAGGATTGCCCTCCTTAATTCAGAAGGTGAACAACAAGGTTCAGTAGGAACAAAAGGATTTGTGCCTCTTTGATGGGTGCTGGGGAGTTGGTGAGGTCAAAGCAGCTGGTAGTTTTGCTTTCTAAGAAAAATACAAGTGCAATGTTTCCAGTTTTGTAATTCTAACTGCTCTATATTAATAGGTATATATGAGGTAAAAAAACAGTGATAAAAATGATTATAGTCCTGGCAATGAGATACCACAGGGGGAGAGAGAATGTTCATATTGAGGGGTGGTGGCAGGAAGCTTCAGATAACCTACAAACAGTCTGAGCTGATGAAGGGCTTTTATCTGCAGTGCCATAGCCAGCTGCTCTACATTCCCTTTGAGGCCTCAACAGAAGGAATTGGCCTTAAGTTGCAGCACAAGAGGTTAATAAAGGAATATAACACATGATTTATTCACAGTGAAAGTTAAGCTACTGATAAAAATTCTAAAGTATCTTTCCCTAGATTTCCTTAACAGTAATAGAGAGAACCATTTGATATTGTATGGCTTGGATGGCTTTCCTAAATCCTATGGACTGAAGTGACCTCTACCCATGATGTTATGCTAAAACTTCTAGCACTGGTATGTCCAACCTCTGGCTTGTATTTGATGCCCTTGAATTTTTTAATGCTATAAGAAAAAATTTAAAGAAAGGTTTAGTACTTGTATACAATGACAATATATATATATATATATATATATATATATATATACACATATATATATATATATACATATATATATGTATATATATATATATATATGTATATATATATATTATGTGGCCCAAGATATTTCCTGCTCATTCAAAAGAAAGAAAAAAAAACAAGAGTAAAATTATGGCAGGCCACAGTTTAGAAACACCTGATATATTTATATACACAACATATTTCCAACACATTTCCTCTTCTCTCAAAAAAGGTCAAAAATATCACTAAAGATTAGCAAACATTAGGCTTCGGTGAATATGATAATATAATAAATATTGAATAAGCTCCATGTTTCCATCCTAGTTATTATACTCTCTTGGCCACCCCGGTGCATCTTATATAAGGACTCGCAGAAAGAGGCAAGTGACTCACTTAGCATAGGAGGACACTGAGGGATGAAAGAATGTAATATGAGACAGATTCAAATGCAATATTATCAATATCTTGTTAGTTACTTGGCCACATTGTGCAGGAACTCTATAGTGAGTAGTTCTTCAAGTGTCGTGTGACTGTAAAGCTAGACATTTTAGAACAACTCTACTACATAAACACACACACACACACACACACACACACACACACACACACACACACACAAGGAATTAGGATATGATGCTGTATAACTTGGTTTGTGATTTATATTATTGTGAATACAAAGTGACTTAGCCAGTTTCTGGGAATGAACTTCAATTGCTTTGGAAGGCTGTCATGAAGGGGATTATTCCATTGCCAGTGATCAAAATAAAAGCATTTGTTAGAAGGCCCTTTCCTGTCCAGCATGTGTGAATATGTAAGAGTGTGCATGCACAGACTTCACTTACTCTTACTGCCTCCCTATCTACCACAAAAAACTCTTCACTCAATAAATAGTGAGTGAGTGAATCTTTAAAATCTGTTCCTTGACCTTTTAAGGTCAAGTCTGTGATTCACAAGACTCACATTCAAAGTGCATAGGCTTCATCTTTCCAATGTTGAATTCCACAGTCACTTTTTTTTTTTTTGAGACAGGGTCTCATCCTGTAGTCCAGGTGGGTCCTGAACTCACTATGTAGTCCAGGCTAGCCTGGGACTCACAGCAATGTTTATACCCCCGCCTCCTCATTGCTGGGATTACAGGTGTGCCTCACCATGCCTGGCTTTATGTGGTGCTGAGCAATCAAACTTGGAACCTTGTGCTTACAATGCAAACACTTTAACTACTGTGCCATTTCTCCACCACCCCCTCCCATGATCACTTTTAACTTTATATCAGTTGAGTCTTGGAAAGAGAAATTCAGAGAATTTCCAGTGGGAATGATTTTTTTATGGACAGTGCTGCCATAAAACATCTCTAGTCATATATAAGGTGACCTTCCCATCATAGAATATTTAGAATTTCTCTAATTTTATCATAAAATATTCCATATCCCAGAAACCCTTCAATCCTAGGTAAACCTATGTGGTTGCTCACTATAGACCTAAATGAAATAAAGATAAAGAGATTTTTCTAAAGTTGAAAATACTTCATTTGAATTCTTTTAAAATGTTATTTTATTTATTTCCATATATATGTATATATATGTATATATACATATATATATATGTATATATACATATATATACATATATATGACATATACAATGGTTACATTGAACTTGAGGATTTTGTACACATATAGATCATGACAACATTACAATTCCTCCCCCTCCTTATTGGTCATCCTGCACCATCCCGTATCCCCCCTAACTCCCACTATCACACCCATGTGGCTCCATAAGATGCCTGTATTCTGGGTTTCTCATGTTAGAGAAATCATGCAATATTTTACCTTTTGAGTTTCACTCACTTCTCTAAACATAATGGTCTCAAGTTGTGTCCATTTAACTACAAAAGCATCGAATTTGTCAGTCTTCCTAGAAGGGTAGTGCTCCATTGTGTACAAAACAAAACAATATTTTGCTGAAAAAAGAAATTGAAGAGGTCATTAAAAAATGGAAAGACATCCCCTGCTCCTGGGTAGAGATTAATGTCATCAAAATGGCTGTAATGTCCAAAGTGATATACAAATCCAATGCAGTTCCTATCAAATTCCAACACCTTTCTTCACAGAACATAAAAAAATACCTTAAATTCATATGGACTAAAAAGAGAACTAAAATAGCCAAAGTAATCTTAAGTAACAGGACAAAAGCTTGTGGCTATATGATTCCAGATATCAAGTTATATTGCAAAGCAACAGTAATAAAAACTGTATGGTACAGGCACAAAAACAAACAGGTTGACCAATGAAATAGAACAGAGGATGAAGAGACAATCTCAAGTACTTTCAGCTACTTGATTTTTGACAAAAGGGCTAAAAGTTAGAAAAGGGATAGCCTCTTCAACAAGTGGTGTGGAAAAACTGGTTATCTACATACAGAAGAATGAAATTTGACATACATATATCACCGTATATCTTCACCTACATTCTGAAGGCCTATGAATTTTCTTGTAATTAAGCACAGTTAAACTGAATTTTGAATTTCTGCCCTCCTATATTCTGGCATCAGAATACTACTTTTAAAATAATATCATGGCATCAATGGGTGGTCTTCTTGTGGCTTAATAGCCTGATTTGTCACAGATGACACCCCCATGTGTTAGAATCCCCCTTTCTTTACGTCATAGCCTGGGCTCCACTCACTGATGCAATGCCTCTATCTGTCTTCTGTTCTCTACTCCTCTACTTGTTGTCATGTTGGAACTTTGGATCTTGTAATGATGACCATGAAGATGTACGGAGTTTGCTCAGACTACACGGTGTTGTCCTTCAGATAGCTAATACTCTTATTCTGCTGGTTCACACATTGTATCTGAAGCAATTGGCCTTCATCCCATTTTACCTGTATTCCTTTCTAATTCTGTCCCCATTTTTTGAAATTATGGATGGGAAACCACATAGGCTTTTAACCGTAACAATACTGCTATAAAACTATGGGGGAAGCCTACAGGCAAATGAGAAACAGAAAACAGGGGCTGTGCAGTTGAATCGTTGTGCATCGCTGGCCAAGCCACTTGGCTTTCTGACCCTCAGTTTGCTCACTTGTAAATTGAGGGGTAATACCTAATAAGACTGTTGGGCAGAGCACACGAACATGAATTTGGAAGGGATTTTGATTAAGAAGCCAGTGTGTATTTCCTTGCTTCCTCTGGCCTAAGTATCTTCACCAGGAAATGAGTCCATAGCAGAAGGCTGCGTGTGCTTTTAATAATCTTACAAGCTCCAATATAACAAGCAGAAGCATTACCTTGTTGTGGCCAAGCATACCTGCTTCCTAACAGCAATTACTCAAAACTCGTTCCACTTCAGTCTCTCATCGCGTCTGTCTCTCGTTCCCTCTACTACAGGAACGAAACTTCATTCCCAGGGGCCCAGCTCAATGCGCTTTCCTCCCAAACTCTAACATTCCAAAGTAAGCACCTGCAATTTATGATCTCTGCCCGCTTCCTGCACAAACACATACTGCAAAACACATATGTGGGAGATTGAAGAGTTAAAAAAAAAAGAGCATTATACCAAGACTCAAATAACTAGGCTCTTGTTTGGCTAGTGTACCTCACTGGTTGTTTACCCTTGGGTAAAGCACTTCCTCTCCATGTTTCCACTTATAAAGGAATGGGAGGGGCAGGGCTAGTATTGTGCGGCAACAGAGAGTTGGCCTAGGAATCTGCAGATCAGATTTCTGGTTCAGGTGCTGCTGTTTGCTGTGACTGAATAAAGTAACTTCCACCTTTACTGGGACAAACTCCTCCATTTGTAAAATAAGAAAGTTATATTAGGTCATTCAATAAAGTCCCTGAAAGGATTTCATTAAAAAACATGAACTGTAATGCCTACTTTGTGCCAGGCACTGTTTGATGGTGCTTGTGAAAGGGCTCATGGCTGAAATCCTGAATACAGCTGCTGCTTAGTCCTGTTAGTATTCCAAATAGGAAATGTGCTGGCCGCACAGCCAGCTCCTGCTCTTCCCCTGTTGTGCCCCGTCCCACCTCCGCCAGCCCGTGTCACTGCCTATAACGTTAAACAATTATGATGGATAATGGAGAGATTTCTGAAACATACTCCATCATTTGCCTGCTGGAGATATTTGCAGTGCTGTCATCAAGCTACAGTCTGGTTCCTAGCACCCCAGTAGAGAAACTAGCCAAAAAGCAATGGCAGATTAATGGATAAGGAACAAAGTGGTTAATTTTAGTCAGAGGGGTCTGTGAAAGCCATTTGTGAACTTGGATGTGGAGACTAGATCTGGAAAATGTCTAATCATCTGGAATCTGAGATTATTGACTGCAAAAGGGACCTTGAAGCATCCTTATAGCTATATGTTTCTGCCTTAAAGCATGGATTGCCTGATTCTGATCTATTTCAGAGAGCAGAGAATGTTTCTTAACTATATTCAGCAAAGAGCAAGCAACTTTTTTGGTCATAATGTAGAGTTACCCACTTCTGGTTGTAAAGTTGCCCATTTTGATTGTGGGAAAAGTGACTGAGTAGTACTTCTTCAGTGGTAGGTATAGGATACAGGCCTGGGCACATTCTATCACAGTCTTTCCCCTCTTTTTTGTGGGGCTAGGAATTGAACCCAAGAACTTCACATTGAACTAGATCCCCAGCCCTTTTCATTTTTATTTTGAGACAAGGTCTCACTAAATTGCTCAAAGTGGGTTTGAACTTGGCAATCCTCCTGCCTCAGTCTCCTAGAATACTCGATTTCAGGTGTATGCTTTCGTGTCTGGCTTTTTCTTCCCACTCCAACTTGGCTGATATATCCTGGTGAGAGATCCCCAGTAATGCACTGTTGGGCAGCCTACCTAAGTCAAATGTGAATATTCTCTAACTCTATTGTAGGCTCACAAGGTCTTTTACCTCTTATTTAAGGACAGGCCTGTCACTTTTCTTTCTTCCACTCTTTGAGAACAACTTCGTTCCTGACCTTCTCAAGATCTTGCCTCCTTCCAGGCCTCCAGGTCTGCAAGGCCCTTCTGCTGGAATTCACAGGGGCTCTTGTGATAACATTATTTTCACGAAGACTCTCTTCCCACCACTGGTTCTGTGCTGTACATCAAAAATCATAAGATGGTCACATAGGCTGCCTGTGAGCTGACAGAGCAGGTACTAACTCAGCTTTGTGGTTTTTCCACTGCAGCCCATTGACTATGGAACTCTGAAGCAGGCAGAGGGAAAAGAAGATAGAACACAGACTCCCATGGGACACTGATCACCTTCAAGAGAATAATCTTATCGTGAGGTGGAGGGTCACTTGATATATAAACGGGCCCTGGTGCCGACCAAATAGATGAAAAATAAGTGAATGGAGCCCACATGGTGACACTTTGCATTTGGTGCTTTGACCCATCTCCCCATCCCTGCAGAGAAACCTGAGACCATGAGGAGCAGCCTGACCCTGGTGGGGACCCTCTGGGCCTTCTTGTCCCTTGTTACTGCGGTGGCCAGTTCTACCAGTTACTTCCTGCCTTACTGGCTCTTCGGATCCCAGCTGGGAAAGCCAGTGTCATTCAGCACATTCCGGAGGTGCAACTACCCAGCACGAGGAGAAGGCCGCAGCCTGATCATGGTAGAAGAGTGTGGGCGCTATGCTAGCTTCAGTGCCATCCCAAGCCTAGCCTGGCAGATGTGCACAGTGGTGACGGGTGCTGGCTGTGCTCTGCTACTTCTGGTGGCACTGGCTGCTGTCCTGGGCTGCTGCATGGAGGAACTCATCTCCAGAATGATGGGACGTTGCATGGGTGCAGCACAGTTTGTAGGAGGTAAGATGTATCTCTGGAACTGGGTACGCTGGGGAGCTTTGGCATGGGGGACATGGTTAGTGTGGCTTCAGGGGAAAATTCATTCTTACCTCCACCACTTTGTCTGATTCAAAGGCTATGAACAGAGACTTTTGGCAGTATCTAGTCTAGGATTTCCCAAAGTGCAACATACATTCGTGTTTTATTCACAGCAAAATTAGCTGATAGCAATCATTGATATCTATTGCTTAGCTTCTGTTTTTGTCACCTGTAGTGTACCCACTATGAATCACATCAAGAAGTTGGTCTGAAAGTAGAAGTGTGTAGAAAAATAGTCGCTAAAGACTAATGAGATAGAGGAAGGCTGGATAATGGGTATCAGAATACAGTTTGATAGTAGGAATAAGATCTAGTGTTCTAGAGCACATTAAGTGACTATAGTCACAAGAATTTAGTATATATTTTATTTAAAAAACTAAAAGAGGAGTTTGAAGGTCCCCAACATAAAGAAATAATATCTTTATTTAAGGTGATGGAAATGCCAATGACTCTGATCATTATACATTATGTACATGTACCGAATTATCACATACCTACAACTATGCACAAATATTATGTCAATTAAAATTTTTACTTCATTAATGTTCACAGTTTGATACACAGTTAAATTCATTGTAATAAAACCATTCTCAATCCAAAAAATCCAAAGATTATTATCCATTTTGCCTCCTAGTAACAGGAATATATACACTACTCTTATTGCTTTGATGAAAACTTGATCCCTAAGTGGCTCACTGTCTGTTATCTGATGGTACAGTTATCTAATACACACACACGTGCTAATTACTAGCCATTCTCACCAACAACATACTTTTCCAATAATAGAAGTCTAGGTGCCAGACAGACTGTAGGTGACTGCCCATTTGCCCTGTACCTAAAGGCTGTCCTTGGCTGGAAACCATTAACTAAACTTCTCCTTAGTTCCTGTGGCCCTGATCCACCCTGGGATTCATCATACTCCAGCCAATGTGGGAAGCTGATGGTCTGTGAGTGAGGTAGGAAAGAGCCACGTGTGATGGTGGTAGACTGTAGGAAGGCAACAGGAGCATTTTAACTTGAACTGCCTGAGAAGGAAAAATATAAACAGACAAATGCACATGTGAGCATTTTTTATACCTAGAGGGGGCACTGGGAAAAGGCATTAGTAGTATTTTCTACTAAAGTTTTTGCCATAGATTTCTAGAAACATTATTCAATTCATTAACATTATCATCTCCGTTGACATCACAATGTGAATTGACAGAGCCAAACAACTTGGATACCACTTCTGTGTCCTTCAACACTTTCTTCTGTGACCACTATGTGGAAATGACATGACCTTTTCCATGTGTCACGTCCCTTGAATTTCTTCTCTGACAGTAGAGCTCAGCACTGAACTTCCTTTCTTGTCTCCAACAATTATATTCAAGTAGCCTTGGAGTGGGGTGTTATTGATGACCTTAGATGGTGATTTCCAAGTGAAACTGGTTTTATATTCTCTCGCTCAGAAGAAGACATGTGGTTATGTGTGGAGACAATTTTTGTTTATCAAAACTTGAGGCAGGTGCTACTGACTTCCACTGAGTAAAGAAGAAGGTAAAAAGATGAAGGATATGATGAAATACCTACAATTCTGAAGACGCCATCTCTCCATTCAAACGACAGAGCGTTTGACTCCAAATGCCAATAGTGTCAACACTGAGAAGCTGTGAGCTAAGATGTTGAGGTCTCCTGTCTCTTTATATAAAGCGACCCATTCTTTTGGTTGTACCAGTTAAAGAGATGCTTTCTAGTTCTCTGTTTGCTCAATTTCATTATAAACATTCAAAATCTAGATGTAACATTCTGGTCACCCTCGCTTCTGAGTGTTCCTACTCTTTCAGCCACTAATACTTTTCTAGAAACAATGAAAAAACAGAATTATCTTTTCTTCCCCTTGAAAACCATGGTACCAAACCAGATGTTAATACTGATTCCAGCCAATAATTTTATTTCTCTTTCGGAACTTGATAGGTATCATAAATGGCCCACATTTCCCTATATTCTTGGTTGTGTGGTATATAACTTAGCATTCCTCTGGACATATTATTTCAGCAAATGACATTTAACTGACAATAGAGAAGGGTGGTTCTTAAATTCATATTTATAGCATGGTGCCTAGCTCCATGCCTGGTGTCGAACAGGTATTTTATAACCATGAAAAGAATGAAAGGAAGGTTGGAACCATAGTTAGTGTATGTGTGAAAACACTGGATATGTGAGTCCTAGGTTAGTTGACATCTGTTCCCCTTTTTTCCAGGTTCCTGTGCTCTACTGTTCGCCCACAAACTCTCTTCTCTCTAAAGAGTGTGGCAACTTAACCCCGCATGCATTTCTAGAAGCTTCCAGCAGAAAGTGGGGGAGCTTGTCAGGCCCTGGGCTCGAGGGTGTAAGTTCAGATCCAGAGAAAGTGAAGAACAAAGTGAGGCACTGTGGGAAGTCCACTTATACTCTATATGTCAGATGTCTTTTCCTTGACCGGGCTAGGGCAAGTTAAAGGGAAGCACAGGGAGCACGTGGTGTTGAAGTCGTGTTGTATACCTGTCTTTCTTTATTTCTGCCTGTCTTCACTGTTGCTCTTATTCTGCTGGTGCAGTTATTATAATAGTGGACCCTAATTGTGGCTCAGCACCATCCAATCAGAAACAATATCACGCTTTACTCAAGGCAACTGGGAAAATCCATACACGGGGTCAGGAAGTACAGTCAAGCACTTAGGAAGGAAACTCATATAAGGCAGGAAGTGCAAAGTCGTGGTTGTGATCCTTTCACGCTGCTTAAACGTTTCTTCTTTTTATTTTCTTTTTATAAAACTATTCTTTTTATTGGTATTTGTGATGCATAATTAGAATTAGTTGTTATCAACATCTTGATCATTTTTATTTCCCTTCCCCCTTCCCGTGTTCCTGCCGCTCAACATCTCCTTTCCTTCTCTATAAAGTCTTTCTGTTTTTTCCATCACTTACCTTTCTATGATTCGGTTTTCTTGTATTAGAGAAACCATGTGATATTTAACATATGAGTGTGATCTATTTCACTGAGCTTGATAATCTGAAGGTACTTTCATTTACCTATGAATCATTCAGATTTATTATTCTTTCTGGCAGAAATCAGAATGACAGCAGCAATAGCATTCGTCGGACTCTAGGCATTAATATTAGCCCTATTCCCAGATTTTCTTCCTCCTAGTTCTCTGTACGATGCATTTTACTTACTCCCACATCGTGATAGTAAATTGCTAGGTACCAGACAGACTGTAAGTAACTGCGGTTAACTAACTTCTTCTTGATTTCTTGTAGTCCTGATCCGCCTAACTAGAAACAGACAATTGTCAGGGCAAGATGTGTGAGCTCATGGGAAACTGGATATTCCCGGGCTGAGTAGGATAGAAATTTGGCTGAGTAGTGGGTTTTATATAGACGAAGTCAAAACATAAATACCATTTTAGTCTCAAATGATTTTGACATTCTATATTCCCCAGAACTCTCGCTTACAAAAATATGGTCACTGCATGTACATTTAGATGAGCGCCTTTCAGGTTCAAGAGTAAAGTGCTATTTCACACTAGTCCTAGCAAAGTTCAAAACCAGGGCTGTGCTACTAGGTTTATCCCCCGGCAGAAGAATGATACTGGGAGTGATTGGTAGCTACCCTCCCCCTCCCCAGCTTTCTCGTCTGAAACACCAGCCAACTAGCAACTGTCAGCTATTCCTGCCTCTTATTTTTTATTTATTTATATAGTTTTTAGAGATGAGTGGCTGACAAGGGCGTAGCAGATGTGAAGGAATGGGGAAGACGGCTTGACTGCTTGCATGTACCGTATTTTCTACCAGGCCTCCACCCACGACCTTTACTTATGGCTCTTTGGACATCTTGGGTCTGACCCACAGAGATGGCCTTGTTGCGGCAGGAAGCCAAACCTGAGCACCATTTAGAGCTGCGCGAATAAAAGGCACATGGAAAAGAGCTAGCTGTGGAGGTTAACTTTAAGCTTGTTGTTCAGCTGAGGGTAATTGATTTTGTTGCTCCAGACTTGGCTGCTTCTCAGCAGCTAGTGCATTAACTGAAATACATCAAGGGAGGATCCAATTTGTTTTACGTCTGGGTTATCTCTGCCAGACCCCCAAACTACTGAAGAGATGGAGTATCCATTAAAAACCGCCTCTTCCCCCCTCCTGACTCTTGTTCCCTTGTTCCTTGGTCTGGCTGGCGGCAGCCCACAGAGATGAGCGGTGGGAAGTGAGAGAGACAGGAAGGAATAAAGAGCTCCTGGTCTGAGTCATATTCAGCAAGGTGACCTGATGGAGCCCTTGGGTCTCATTACTTCCACCTGCAGCTGATCCAGCTGGACAGGCTTACAGTCCGGAGTGCCTTCCACTGGGACCTCTGTGCCCTGCTCCAACTGATGAAGGAAACATCTGGCAAGGAGGATATTTCAACCCTGGAGATGCTGAGATTTCGAAGCAGCTGGCCTCGGGTCGCTGGGAACATGGCCATTATTCACATTCCCCTGTGTACATGCAACACACTTGTGAATTATCCTCTATCTTCACGGAGAGCTAAACAAAGCAGAAATAGGTGAGACATAAATATGAGGAACTTCTTGGCAGAGAAAAAGTGTAAGATCTTGGATCCGGTTACTCAGGGGAGGCCAACAATCTTTCTAGAGCAGAGAATGTATCAAATCACCTGGAAAGCTTAAAAGAATGTGAATTTCCCAACTGTCTCTGAGGTCACCTTTCCTTTTCTTTTTTAAAAAATGCTTTATTTTAATACATATATGAATTCCAAATTCCATAGCATATTAAAGACATGGGGTTTGGAGATTCAATTCCTATTCCTTGCCCCAGTCCCACCATTGTTCAGATATTCATCCCTTTCCTAGTGGTCCATTGTCCCTCTTTCTACCCTGTCACCTGTGTTGGGCCTTTTTATGCCATTATTTTTGTGGCTTTCATAAGTGAGCCATCTATAGTCAGTTTTTTGTGTGTTTGATCCATTTCATTGTGCATTATTATTGCTCCCCGTTTCTATTGTGATGTACACAGGAAGAGGTGGAAGGTTTCATGCACATTTTTAAAAATCTCCCTAGTGACTTTGATGTTTTTTCTAGGTTCCCTTTTCTCAGCCCAAAGGTAAGCCACTACCTTGGGCATTTTTGTTTTTGCCGAGGGTGGTATTTAGCACACCCAGACAGGCATCAATGATTTTTTCCATGTAATTTTCTAGTGCTACATGCTTCAAGCTGTAGGAAAAGTTCCCATTGAAGATACATCATTGAGGATTTGATTTCATAAGTGGTGCCATTTTTTACAATCTATTTTCTTCCAAAACATGTACGTATTATATAATAACCAAGTCAATTAGCACATCAGTTGCCTCATTCATTTTTTTCTTGTGAGAAGATTAAAAATCCACTCTTCATGCCACTTTGAAATATACAATGTTTATAGTTATCATAGTTGTTAACTGTAGTCACCCTAGTGCAGTATAGCACCAGAACTTATTCCATCTATCCCTCATTATGTGTCAATTAAATAAATACCTTCTCTGGAGACCTTGCATTTCCTGGAATGTCACTCTGAGTTTCGTAAGGCATCTGTCACTTATTCTTGCAAGAATTATTAAAGTAGATTTCTGTTTGGGAAATGATATTTAATGAAGTTGTTAAGGCCACAGGAGCCACATTTCAAGAATATAAATTCTGATCTGGTCAGCCTGAAGAGAAAGTGAAGCACTGTGGGAAGTCCAGTCACGCTTTATTTAAGTACAGCAGAGTACGTGGCAGGCACAAGTTGCTTCCTCAAGCCATCTCTAAATTTGCTGCCATAGGCCACTGCCGTAAGCCACCCCTTCACAAGAGATAAACCTGGAGCTTATACAGTAATACAGTCAAAAGTGGCCTTGTGCCAAGCAGTCACATTAAGCAGGGGCAGGGGCCTCAAGGCCAACATGGCAACGGTCCAGCGGAGCCGAGTAAGCACAACTCCATTTACCACAGAAAGACTCAAGGCCACAGTGAGAGGGCTCAAGGCTACACCACGGGAAAACTCAAAGCCTAAACTATTCCATGTTCCCTATAGAAGTGTAGCTGCTAGCAAAGATTCGCATGGAAAACTGGAGCAAAGCAGAAAATATTGTCTGGGGTTTCTGATTTCCAATCTTGGGCTTTATGCACTAAGGCTTTTTTTTTTTTCTTTTTGTAAATGAATGTTATCATGATTTTTTTGGTCTATGAATCATTTGCATAGGACTTACCATGGTGTTTCTTAATACACATACCTTAGTGCATCTTACAGAGCCCCTCAGGCTGATTTATTTTTGAAAATATAGTACAAAATATTTCAAATGTATATAGTGCTTAACTTCTTTCTTTCTTTATTTTTTGAGACAGGGTCTCTTTCTTTGTAGTCCAGGCCGGTCTTGATTGTACTATGTTTGTAGCCCAGGCTAGCCTAAAGCTCATGGCAATCCTCTTGCTTCAGCCTCCCAAGTGCTGGGATTATAGGCACGCACCACTATGCTTGCTTTATTTGGAGCTGGGGAATTGAAGTTAGGGCCTTGTGCTTGCTTGGCAATTATTCTAATTGCTGTGCTCTTCGTCCAGCCCATATAGTACTTAGCTTAAAAATAGAATATAGAATATTTTCAATGCAGTTGAAGCCTTCTGCATACCCTGATTATATTTCCTCATCCCGGCTACAAAAGTAACAGGTTTCTTACCATTTTTCAGCATGATTTCATCTCACACTAAAATTTAATATTGATAAGCCTCATTCATTGATGTACATATTTTCCTTTTCTTACATTTCTGCCTATAAATATTTAGCCATATCTGAAAGGTGAGGCCCAACACAGCCAGTCTCTCCCTGAGGTGTTCAAATATTCACTTCGGACACTTCTATCAGATGTAAACTATAGTATACAGTGTATAGTATACGGGATGTGGGGTCCAATGAAGGGAGGAGGTTGGTGGGGTGTTACCATGGAGGAAAAGCTGAGATGCAGTCAGAGCACAAGCTTGTGCATTTACAGATTTATGTTTCACTTGAAGTTTCTGTAAGATCAATAAGTTGAGCAAATTAATAGTAATTTTACTTGTGCTATGTTTCTGCTAAGAGAAACGAATTCTGTTCAGAGAAGCAAATTCAAACTCCTTAATACTGTGTTTAGAAAGCAGGATAGGTAGCCTTAAAAAGACAGAGTGTGGGGTAGCGAATATAAAAATGGCTGCCCACTCAACAGTTGTGATGGAGTTGGTAACACCCAATGAAGAAGCTAGGTCTTCCCAAAGACAAAGATCAGGCAACTACCCAGTTAAGAATGGGTGGTTCGGCGGGAGTTATACAGCTATACAAATGTGGTAAAAGGAAATAGGTATTCTGGGAGCAGAAAAAGGTTAACATCAGCTAGAATGTAGCTGCAGGGAAGGTTCCATGTTCTGCCTAAGAGTTTGTGTTGATGCTGAGGTTTCCACAAGGGCAGAAGCTGAGTAAGTGTCCAATTCCAGGTCTCTGCTTCGTCAGCGCAGTGAATGACCACTCTAATGACCATGTTTTGGGGAAACATTAGGTGCATTTTATAATAAGAGATTCTTATGGAAGGGAGCATTTGGGGAAGGAAACATGTTGGAAGCACATTGGACATCTGTCCATATACAGAAGGAGAGGAAATACAGTGACACAATCAATCTAAAGGGCCTTTGTGGTCTTTCTAGAGGCAGACAAGAGAATTACCCCGCTGAACATATGCATATGTTGGGACAGACTTGTCCAATGGGTACATGTAATGGAAGGGACAGGAAAAAGCCAAAAGTTAGCAATAAAGCAGAAATGGGAGCCAGAGCTATAGGTCACAGGTGGCAGGGCTACAATATGAACTAGTGTTCTCTGCCATCAGAGTTCCTGCTATTAACATTTCTAGTGATGATTTCTTCCCACCTTTTATTGATATGTATACGTGCAAAATTCAAGGTTTGCAATGGAGTTGAGCATTTTGTGCACATTCGTATCTTGTCAAGGTGACAAGGGCTTTCCCACTCTCCTTTTGACCCGCCCTCTACCCACCCCTCCCTCCTCCCCCACCCTACTCCCCTCTTTCACTTTGTCTTTTGTCTTAAGTTTGCAGACAAATGGAAGAAACTTGAGAACATCATGCTTAGTGAAGTGAGTCAGAAGCAGAAGGCGAAACATCGAATGGCCTCTCTGATATGAGAGACCCAGATTACAACACCTATGGAACTTAAGAGGAAAGATTTTTTTTTTTTTTTGAGATAGGATCTCACTCTCTAGCCCAGGCTGATTCTGAACTCACTATGTAGCCGAGCTGGCCTCGGACTCAGGGCAATCCTCCTGTATCAGCCTCGCTGATACAGTGCTGGGATTATAGGTGTGAGCCACCGTGCCTGGTTTATGTGGTGCTTAGCACTTGCTAGGCAAGAACTTTAACTGCTGAGCCATTCCTTCAGCCCTCTAGTGGTGATTTTCTAAGGTGTTGATACCAGAACCAGATGCATCCACATCACAGAGTGCTTTTAAAATGCACATTCCTGGGCTGCAGTTACTGAATCAAATATTAAACTGAACGGAGTCCAAGACTTTACACTTTTAATAAGACCTTAATTTTCAGAAGATGACAGAGCATGACATTGGCAAATGATTTCCCGGTGGCTGTTTCACAACCTCCAATCGATTAAAAGAGCTGTTGGGACAAATATAATGAAAATAAATTATCCAGTGACTTCAGTTTAATTTTAATTTTTTTATTTTTATCTTTATTATTTGAAGTGCTATGGATTGAACCTAGAGCC
This sequence comes from Ctenodactylus gundi, assembly GCA_004027205.1. Taxonomy (NCBI): domain Eukaryota; kingdom Metazoa; phylum Chordata; class Mammalia; order Rodentia; family Ctenodactylidae; genus Ctenodactylus; species Ctenodactylus gundi. The sequence continues at coordinate 53,406 of PVKB01000559.1, read as the reverse complement.
TTGTGCATGCAAGGAAGTATACTACTGCTGAGCTACATCCTTAGCTCCGTTTTTTGTTTTTAATGTGTCTACCAGGACATCAACCAAATGTAAAAGAATCAGGTGTTACTTACAAGTCAAATATGTCCATGAAGCATGTTTACAAGCTAATGTACTCACAGGCCTTAAAAGTAGGACTAGGACTTTGGGGGTGGAAAGGCAAGTTGGGATGAGCAGGAAGCTGCATGCATTGGGGCAGGCCACATGCCTCACAGACATTCCTGGTCTCTGGCCAGATACCTCTGCCAAATTGAAAGATAATAACTTGACAGAGGCAACTTTTGAATCAAGCCCTATTCAGCCTTTGGCCTTTTAGTTGTTTTTAATGAAGACAAAGAAGTGAGGAAGGAGTTAGCAGAGGGAATATAGGCAGAAACCAGGAGAGGAGCAACGGAGCAAGACGGCCACTTAATAATATTAACAAGTTTTTGTTGAGTGCTTTCTGTACACCAGCCGCTTTATGTTTATTAAGCTCATTTATTGTTGGAACAGTTACAAGATGTATACTATGAATATACCCATTTTTAAATGTAGTACCAGAAAGACAGAAAGATCAAGTACCTTTCCTAAACTCACACAGCCTTGGCAGAGCAGAAATTAGAATATAGGTCTAAGCTGACTCTAGAATCCATTCTCTTAAGTCATCATTTTATGGTGTCTGTCAAGATGCAGTACATTCTAGCAGAATTCCTGGTCCCTGCTAGGCAAGATATATTTGTCAAAATGTAGTCATTTCTGGATAAGTCTCTCTAGAAAAACAGAACCTATTAGGCTTGAAGGTCTCTATGTTCAGTGAGAAAAGTGTTGTCAGTAGTTGGGTATACAGTCTTAGGTAAGTTACTTTCCCTATTAGGATCTCAATGTCCACATTTATAATGGACAAATTGAAATGGACAATCTTCAAAGGACTTTTCATCTCTAAGTTTCTATGACTATCAGTATATCTAATGATGATCAGTATATCTAGGATGATCTCCCAACCGTGCTGTGCAAGTTTCTTCAGAAGGCTTCCCTTAGAGATTGGGGGCAAAGGAAGTTCTCTGTTGTGTAGGAAGGCAGGCACACTCTGAAACAGATCCATTTAATGAACACCTGCTATGTACTAGGTATCAAGGATACACAGCTGAAGATAAATGTGGTCTCTTCCCCAAAGTGACAGATACTGTAATGAAGAAGGCAGATGAGAAGCCATTGTGAGATATATATATATATATATCACATGTTGTTTAGTCAGTGGAGAGAGCATAGGGTGCTATGGGAACAGAGAAACACATAGCAGCCTGGGAGTTGGAGACGGTGAAGGAAGACTTCCTAAAGGAAGCGTCTCCTCACATTGGCCAGGAAGGGGAGAGAGGAGCTGAAACCGGAGAAAGGCGCCCCCTGCTGTGCCAAGAAAGGCACTTGGCCTTCAGTGCCAGTTGTGCTTGAAAAGTCACAGTTCTGGCCGGTCCCAGGGACGAAGGAATTAACATAGGGAATATAGGCAGAAACCTGCGCGCGCGCACACACACACACACACACACACACACACACACACACACACACAAGTTAAATCATTTATTTCATTGGAAATGAAAATTTCCACTCATATGTATAGCTTCTCAAGACAATACTTAACACCATAAAACTCCGTGTTTCTGCGGAGTTGACATGAATAGGTAAGACGTAACAAAACTCCAAGGAGAATCCTTGCCCCCACTCAATGATACTAGGTCTAGCTGGGCCACAAAGCTTCTTGTGATTGTTTCTGCATTTCCCTTGCCCTCTCTCCTCAGGACTTCAGGGGCAGTCCTTAGGTCAGAGAGTAGAGAGTAATGTTCTTTTATACACATGTGTTCTTTTCTTTCTCAACTCTGTGGGAAAGCTCACTCTTTATGACCTCTTCCCACAAAGTGTGGACATTAAGCGCTTTCCTTGCAGCAGGAAGTCTTGGTTTTCATTTCCAGTCTTGTCTTAGCCTGCTGGGCTACCTCCTTATGACACTGGATTTCAGTTTTTCTGTGATGACAAACAGAAGTATTATTCTATCTTCACTGCACAAAGTATAAAGGCATTTGAATGACCACTTTTATTTCCTATAGGACTAGAAGACAGGTAAGAATTCTTTCTAATTTTAACCTTTCCATCAAAGGAAACTTCTAATCTTAATTGGTTATTCTTTTAGTTTCTAAAATTTTTCTCCCAGTAAATATGCTGTTTTCTTATTAAAACCTTCTTGCTATTTCTTAAGGTCCTTGTCTTCTCTGTGGTCTCACCGAGTATTGAGAAATGATGGTTTCCATATGACAGAGACGATGGGAAACCCACTTTGAGATCTTTTTCCTAAATAAGTCTTCTGAAGACAAAGTGACCTTACGATATTTCTACAATCTCTATGGGATCTTTCTTCATGACAAAAGAGAAGTGAAAATAAAGCCGGTGGCTCCTGAAGTACCTGCCTTTCACTGTCCAGTTGATCCCCAGAGATCTGGCACCACTAAGTATGCCACTCATCCCCCATCGACCAATCAGCTGCTCAGTGGCAATGCTGCGCTGTGTTACTTCGTGCATCCATATCCATGGCAGAGGCCCCTTCTGTGTCCTTTGATGTAGAACCCAAGTATAACAGTCTTACAAATAGGTTCCTTTGGTTACAATTAGCCAAGACTCAATTGAGTTATTTCAGTGAAAGTGGAATTTATTATAACATGAGAAAATGGATATTGGAAACCTTTCAAGAAAGATTGGCTTCTCTTCTTAGCTTTTTTTCTTCTTTGTGTCATTAAAAAATTTTCTCCTGGTGTGTCAGCTTCATGTCACTTTTCTCCTATTGTCTGTCTTTCTCCCTTTACTCACCAGTTTTCCCAGTGTACAGTTATTGTCCAGTCATAATTTTGGATTGGTCCTGACTTTAGCTTGATAGGGACTTCATTCTTCCTTCTGGCATTTTCTCAACTTCTGTAGTTTTGTTAATTATCTCAGCATCTCCATGTTGCTTGATTACAAATTTCAGAAGTGTGAATCTCACCAAGCTTGTCTTTTCCTACCAAGCTACAACGTTACCACCATTGATCAGTCAGTAGATTTGACTGCATTTTTGTTAGGTGCCAATGTGTGAACCAGTTTTCTATGGCTAAAGGCAGAATACAGTCATAGGTTTTATAATGCAGTAAAATTTAGCCAGTAATGAAACAGTTGCCCTTAGAAGACAGTATTGACAACGGGGCACAAATTTATATCTCTGGTTGGAAGAGTAAGATTATCACTAAAGTCACACAGAGTTTCCTTGGAGGGACTAAAGGCAAGAAGGCACAGTAGAAGGTATTGAAAGCCAAGACGGACGTGATATTTGGCTTGAAGCTGAACTGGTTTTGAAAGAAAAGTGCAGTACTGTGCACCCCAGGTGAAATCTAATTGGCATGTGTACTTTTTGTAGATGGCAATGTGGCATCTGAGTCCAAGTTAAAAAAAAATCACAACCTACTTGCAGCTAGTCAGGGCCTACCTGACACTTAGAAAAAGCTGGATTTCAGGAAAGAGTAGTGGTCTTTACATCACTGTTCTCTGTAAGTCAGACCAAGTGAAAGAGGCTAAATAAGCCAATTTAGGCGTGCAAGCTACTGGTAAAATATTTTGGCTGGGAAATGGATATCAGCCTATCTGAACTTCCAGTACAATCTTTGCTTCATGAGCTGGCCTCTCCACTGTCTACTGCAGTTCACCACCTGTGGCGTAGCGAAGAAATTGTTTGAAAAGCTGAAAAGTGTCATATAAAAATTTAGAGTAAATGGGAAAGTATAAGTTCTGAGTAGAGGAAGTAGAATTTGAGCTAAACTGGTCCAAGTAGAATGGTGAGGTCGCAGAAGATCTGTTACACTGTTTCCACCTGTGTATATACTTTTCTTTCCAGGTCTGCTGATCAGCTCAGGCTGCGCCTTGTATCCTTTAGGATGGAATAGCCCGGAGATAATGCAAACATGTGGGAATGTCTCCAATCAATTTCAGTTAGGTAAGGTGGCCTGCGCAAGGTGACAGTAATGGTTCATGAGTAACCTGTTTTCTAAAGTACATTACTCCTTGGAGGGGCCTGTACTTGTTTTTTTCCCATTTTATTAATATGTGTATATACAATACATAATGTTTACATTGAACTTGAGCATTTTTGTGCACACACACACACACACACACACACACACACACACACACATCACATCAGTTACAAACCCTTCCTCTCTCCCTTTTTTGGCTCTCCCCTGTAACTCCCACTATCCCTTCCATTTAGTTCTGTGAATTGACTGCATTCTGGGTTTCTCAGATTAGTGGTATTTGCACTCTGGAAAGTAATAGTTTGGTCAAATTATATGACCTTAATAACTGACAATGGTTAACTGTAAGTTACTCTTCTTTATTGCTTTTTCTACATGATTTATGCACTTATTCTTAGAGTTCTGTGATAATTTTCTGGCAAATTTGTGTATAGAGGAATTTGAAATACTTGGAAGCTAATGGTCTGCCATTTTTAAAATAAAGTCTAGTTACTGTCAATATTTCTTTCTAGGTGTTATTTTATAAAACAAATCAATACTATCTCTTAACAATCTTCACTAAAGATACAACATGAGCTAATTTAGTTTACATGAAGCAGAGTAATGTGGATTAAGTGTTGAAAATGGTTACTAACAGCAAGAGCTGTTAAATATTAGCTGATGAAATAGGTGAAATAAGTCTAGACTAGACCAATTTTTAGTTGCCAACTTTCTCTGGATATAGTTTTGAATTATGATTGTGAATTTATTATAGATTAGACTCTAACTGGAAAGCTTGAAAAATATTTCCCCATCCTCTCATGAAGGAGGGGAGTAAGAGGGGAAATTCCTAGATTTCTTGAGTATTTTCAATTGTAGGAATCTGGAGACTAGTTTGGGGATTATTAAGCTTTCCAATTCATGAACGTGAGATGACTTTCCAATTAGTTAGGTCATGTTTAATTCCTCCCAATGCTATTTTCAGGGTAGAAAAAATTTACTTATTTGTTTACATTTGTTCTAGGTAATGTGTGTGTGTGTGTGTGTGTGTGTGTGTGTGTGTGTGTGTGTGTGTAGTGGGGATTCAACACAGGGTATGTGGTTAGCCACTAAGAATGATATTTTAGTACAGAGGCATTTGGTGAAGGGGTGGCGTTCAGTAATTGTTCCTGTTCTTACTATTCACATTATTCTGTTTTGAAAAACTCCAAAAGCTTGTCTTCTAATGTTTGATCTCCATGTGTTGAGGCAGTTCTAAGGTTTCATGATGGCTTTGATGCATAGCTGGTTGTCACATGTTATACAAAGCAGATTTGGAGAATATGAATCCCTTGTTGCAATGAATCCTTAAGGCAGGTAGAACTCTTAGTATTTTCTTTTAAATGCAGCTTTCTTTTTGTTGGTAATCCTAAAGTCGTCTTCTATACCACTGGACAATTCCCCGTTTCAAAACAGCTCTCCAGCGATATTGCTTTATACTCATTTTTTGCTAGAGTTAGTTTGTGGACTTACCTAAATTGTGACTGGGCCAAATGTATTGTGTGAAACAGTATGGATAGAAATGGTAAATAAACTAATGAGCAGGCCATGTATGAACTAAAATAAGTGTCAGGTTCGTGGGGCTCTAGGAATGGCACAGAGGTTAATGTGTTTGCCCAGCAAGCACAAAAACCTGGGTTCAAATCCCCAGCACCATATAAAGCTGGTCGTGGTGGCATACAATTGTAATCCCAGCACTTGGGAGGCTGAGGCAGGAGGTTTGCCAAGTCCAAGGCTAGCCTGGGCTACAGAGTGAGTTCAAGGCAAGCCCTGTCTTACACAAAATGTTATAATTGAGATATACAATATTTTTGAAGGTAGAAAGTAAATTTATTGGGAGAAGTGGGGCAAAAAGTAGAAACTCCCCTGCAAGCAGGAAGAGAAGCAAGGGTGCCAATTATTTAGCAGTTAGTCATCTTTTATAGTTTTTCTATAGATTATGAATATTAATTTACCTATACAGAGTTGGCCTTTACTGATTGGTGCATATTAGCATAAAAGTAGTTCATTGGTTTAAGGATCAAATTTAAGGACCCAGACCTTGGGTCTGGAGCATCTATGTCTCATGACCTACTTGACTTTAGCTTTGTCCTGGGCCATTCCAAGGTGTGGTCTCTCTTAAGCTACCAGGGTTCTTTATCTGGGAGGAGTTCCTCAACTGAGGATGGATTCCTGACTTAGGTCATCTCGACCCACTCAGCCTAACTACTCTGAACTTGCCTAATGGAATCTGGCTTATCCCCCATCCCCCTTTTACTGGGAAGCATTGCTGCTGGGGGGTGGGGTGGGTGAACAATGACTACTCTGGCTACTTGATCTCCGTGTAGCGGAGATTGAGTGGAGATTTTATAAAGGGAAAAACCAGAGGGATGGGAAGGATTACAAGAACAAAGGGAATGGGTGAAGATTAACAGTAGATTTACAGAATAATAAAAGTAGTGGCAAGAATCTAGCAGTGACTTGAATCTCAATCAATGCCTTGTGCCTGACTCCTGGGGATTTCCAATAGCAGCCTAGGGCCAGGGTATCAGCAGAGAGTAAGTCACAGGGTCACTGAGGCAGCTACACAGGAAAAATGACAGGAAAAGGAGGACATCGGGGGGACAATCTAAAATGGTGGAGCTCTCATCACTCCAGAATAAGTATCAGATTCAGACTTCAAAACTGCCACCAGATGCAGATATAAAATTGAAGTGCATCAACTCATTTGCTACTCATAAAGCCATCATCAGATGTAGCTTGTCACTTGTCACGTACCAATAGGATTTTGATGATTCTGCAAGCGACTTATTTACTAAGGTTTCTGTGCAAACCTTCCTGTTAATGCTAATATGTATCTTTAGCCACACCTCAGTGCTTCAGCTCTCCCTCAGATCATCAGGCATTAGATTCTAATGTAAGGAACACGCAACCTACAGTTGTACAGTTTGCAGTAGGGTTTGTGCTGCTACGAGAATCGACTGCAATCACTGATCTGATAGAAGGCAGAGCTCAGGCAGTAATGCCGATGGTAGAGAGTGGCTGTAATATATAGAGGAAGTTTCCTTGTTTGTCCACCAGTCAATTTCTGCCGGGTTTCGTGAGCTTACTTAAAAACAGCTATGTCCCACTAGTAGTATTTACCGTTTTTGTAAGAGAAAACGAGTCCCATTTGCGTGTTCCCTGTCTTTCTGCAATGGGATAGGAAGAAAATTCTTGGTCATTTGTGGAGTTAAGAGGATTTTAAAAGTCTCCGCAAAGCAGAATTATGTGTTTTATAAAATCAGTTGAGTTCTCTGTTCAAGAATCTTATTTGGAGTTTTAATAATAATATGAAAAAGAGCTTCATCTTCATTGCATCACCTTTTGTTGAAGGACCTTACTTTTCTGTTTCAGTTTCTCTGTACTATGGGGCCATTCCCTTCAGCATCCAAGTATTTGACCATCTTTACAGAAGCCTCTCTTCATCCCACCTGCTCCTCAAACTATTTCTAAGTTTCTCTACTCTCCTGAAGCAGGATAATTGCTGTGAGTCCGAGGCCAGCCTGGGCTCCACAGCGAGTTCAAGACTAACCTAGACTACAGAGCAGCATGCTGTCTAAACAAGGAAAATAATCAAGGCTTATAATATGCATATTCAAATATAACAAAATGAAACTTCTTTTACTCTATGAATGATATGCACTGATAAAATGCTTTCTGAAACAAGAAACACAACTTGTTTCCAGTAGGTAGTCAGTCAGCCCAGCTCTCAAGAGCCTCTTTGGAGGACACACCCCAGCCTCCCCAGCCTGGCTCCGGCCTTGCCAGCTTGACAGAGACCCAAGAGAGAGCTAGGCCTGTGCGCTCCCTATATTTCCTCCACCCGAAGCTCATTTCCTTTGCTCTCTCGTCGTTTCCTCTCATTCTTGCCAGAACAGAGCCTTTTGTGGCGACTGGGGGTCTGGGCTTTGTGGGTTCAGTTTCCAGGCATTTCCTGTTACCTTTGCTTTTTTTTTTCTTTCAGCTTCCTTCTTTAGGGCCAGCCCGTCTGTTTTCTCCTGCTCACCAGCACCCAATCAGGCAGCTCACCATACTCTCACATTCCACAGAGGGGCAGTAGAGTGTGGCGTAAACAGGCCTGGCTAGGGCACCAGAACACCTAGGCTTTGATTTTCCTAACTGTGCTTGAGCACATCACTTTTCCTAAGCCTTGGTTTCCCCGTTTTTACATATAGATAAGTAGACAAGATGGGTGAGTAAACAACCTACCTGGCTCGTGCTGCAGGCTCATTTACTCTTTATGATGAGGCCTTTGGTTACTTTACTGTTTATCTAAGCTGGGCCTGGTGGTACAGGCATATAAACGCAGTACTCTAGGAAGCTGAGGTGGGAGGCTCACAAGCCAGACCCCAGCCTGGGCAACTTAATTACTTAGTGTGGCCCTGTCTCAAAAATTGGGCTGGTGATATAGATCAGTGCAGAGGCTTTAGGCTGCAAATTCCCCAGTGCCACAAAAACTATTTGTCTTTTTCTTTAAAAAAAAAAAAAAAAAAACAGAAAAGGCAATTTCAACTATTCTCTCTCTCTGTCTCTGTCTCTCTCTCTCTCTTTCTCTTTTCCTCCCTCTCTCCCTCCCTCCCTCTCTCTCTCATACGTAGCTGTGGTAGAAAAGAATGACATGTAAATTTGTTTGGGTGTGATGTTTTCACTACACATATATCAACACATGTTATACACATTAAGTACATCAACAATAAAATCAATGTACTCAAGGTATCTTTCTTCAAGGACAGGGGTCTTCAAAAATCACTCACCAAGTAAGGGCCAGGGACTGATGAAGGGGATTGTCCAAAGCGCTCATCCCTTGGGACAGCATCAGTCAGACTGCCCTGAGAGCCAGCATTGGGAATTTTGTGGCTGAGATGATGCTTAAATTTCTTTTAGTTGCCAGCCTGGTCCTCACAGAGAAGAGTCTCCACCTAGAGGAGAATCTGGGCTAAACTGAGGGAGGAAGAAGGAACCAGTGGATCAGAGAGGGACTTCATTCATTTGCATGCCTCTGCTGTCCTGCGTATTTGTGTCTAAATGTTTCATTGTATGAAATGAATGCTTTGTAGGATGTCTCTGTTGCCATGCTACTGTGTGAGTATAGAATATTCATCCTACTTCTTTAACCCCATTTCCCCATGACTAACATGAGAATATTGCCTACTTTCAAAAATTGTTTTGGCTGTGAAATTAAAAATGTGCACACGAAAGTCCTTTAGAAAACAATCCTGAACCTTTGGAAAAGGAAAAAAAAATCTAGAAAGCTAATTAGTAATCATCTTCTCTATCAAAAGCAATGACTAATGGGATTCTATACAATCCATGGGACATGATCCTATTTTCAGTTTCCATGGGGAAAAAAATCATATGATGTTTATACACATTTCGCCCTTTCCTGAAATAGTCCACATGAGGAAAGAATGCTCATTCCTGGAGTAGATGATCGCTAAGGTGACTTCTGGGTGGGTGATTCTAGAGGATGACAGTGTTTTCACAAAAGTCTCAAGGGCAGGACCTCTTCATTCAGGTTTCTCCGCGCCTTACAGGGCGGCCAGTAGGTGCTTTACTGAAGTAATGATTGCAGTACCACGAACCAGTTGTCTAGGTAAAACATCACCACACGATGGCAGTAGAGTCAGGCAAATTTGTTCTGTTCCGTGCTGCTGCTTTCTCGGGCCTGCCTCTGATCCTCCTGCTAAAGAAGTGAATCGATTTCTTTGCACACCTGTGGTCTACAGGTGTTTCTCCTGGGAAGCTCAGTGCGGTTCCTTTTTCTCCTTCCCCGTTGTTGTGTGTTAGTCTTTCCCTGCACTACTGTAGAATGACTCTGCACTTTGTTCAAAAGCAGAATGTATTTTAAATGAAATTTCTGGTACTGTGGCACCCATGCCACAGGCTCCGGCAGTGAGGTGAAATGAGGTGATGTGTCTAACGCATTTATTTTTTTATTTTTATTTTCCCCATTTTATTGATATGTATAAGTGCAAAATTTAAGGCTTACAGTGAAGTTGAGAGACCCAGATCACAACTATATCATGGAACTTAAAACGAAAAACAAAGTGAAACAGGGGGTGGGGTGGGGAGGGAGGGAAGGGTGAGTAGGGGGAGGGACAAAAGGAAAGAGGGAAAGTCCTTGTCATCTAATGCATTTAGTAAGGGCCTGCACTGCGTAAGTGGTAATAGTGGCTCCTAACCCAGATGGTTTAATTTTGAAGTATAGTGGGTTTCAAAGGCAAGAATGGGGAGGGAACTAGGCACAGGTACAATCCTGGGAGCAGTTCTCTGGGGAGATTTAGGGGTGCAGATATGAAAATATAAGTGATGGCTATCTGTGTCATATGACTTTTTCACTATCCCAGTGAGAAACATGCCCCTGTGTCTCTCATCAAGCATGATATGAACTCTCAATAAATGTTGATTCCTTTGCATTTTGTTTTCCTCAAAGCTAAACGAGCGTGGGCTAGTGACACTGTCTAGGTCGGTTTCCTACTGGACTGTATAAAATCATCCGGCCATTTCCCAGGGAAATTTAGTCCCGAAGCTCTGTACAAACAAATCTGTACCTTAAAGCTCTCCCAGACATTTTTTTGTCAACTGTCAGACCAGTGACAGAGCGTTTAGCTGAGAAAAAGAAAAGCTAGAGAATATTAATTATTCTTGGCTCCGTGCTAACTTCTTTAAATGTGTCATTTTACTTGACCCTTTTCAGCTGCTCTGTGGGGCAAATGGTATGGCCTCCATTTTAGCCTTAGGGCAGCTGAAGCTCAGGTTAAATGATTTGCCCTAGAGCTACAGTTTGTGTCTTAGTTTCTTTTTCATTGCTGTGACATAGTACCCGACAGCACAAATTAGGGGAGGAAAATTTTATTTTAGTTCACAAGTTCAGAAGGTTGTCGTCCATTCATGGGTGGCGAGCACCAGTGGAAGCGCATGGCGGGGGAGGGGGGAAGGCAGCTGCTTGCAGCATTGCAAACAGGAAGCCAAGTCTCCCGAAGAAGGGAGGAAGTAACACGTAATTAATAAAGCAGAATTTCAACGAAATGAAGAAGGGAGGAAGTAGCATATACACTTTCAGGTCCTGTCCCAGTGATCTGTTCCTTCCAAGTCCAAGGTCAGTGTTGCACACCTTCCAGATTTAAGCTCCTATTCCACCATATGCCTGTAATCTATAATCATCTACCACACACCTGTCTCCTAGCAAACACCTATTACCCACGACCCACCCTTCCTCCACCCCTCCACATGTATATCTCCTAACAGAAAATGGTTCCACAGAAAATCCATAACATCCTAATTCATGAGACTTCTGGGGTACACTCCTGAGTCAAACCAGAATGGTTTGTAAGTGACAAAACAAGGTTTTTTTTTTTTTTTAACACAATTGTTATACTCTGAACCTAGTCTCTTCTCCCCAAACCGCGCTGAGATCCCAATCTCCCTTAGATCCAGGCCCGCTCTTTATGTGCTTTCAGTTGAGATCTTAGCCAGGTACTTTGTCCCACTGCTCAATTCCTTCCTGTGGAGTAGTATTGTTGTCTCTAGCTGAGACTTAAGGAGATAATGGATGAACAAAGTACATTGTAACTTAAAGACTGCTAAGTGTATATTGTCTTATATGTAGCATTTGTTATTACTCAGGAAACTTGGACCTAAGAAGTGTGTCTGGTATATATCTGCTGGCAGATGAAACATGGATGGAAGTGGCTAAACCCAAAAAGTGGCATTTCTGATGTGTAGTGAAGTTAGCAAATGCAACGAAGGACTACTCTCTCCTGTGTCCTGAGCTAGTGAAGTCTGCTGGGTCTAGCCTTCCAGCTTTCTTGAGTATGTGAGGATTGTGCAAAAAAATCGGTAACAGGGTAATAGGCACTCAATTGTCATTGTCCGGATATTCACTGTATACAGGATACTGAACAAGGCACTGCAAAAAGATATGAATATAGTTCTCAAGAATCTTGTATTTTGTGGAGGCATTTATGTCTATCAAACACATATTAACATAATAATTTCAATTCCAATATGTGATGTCATAAGATTCAGTGCTAAAGCACATAAAAAGAATTGTAGCCTCCATCTTCTTCCCTCCAATATTTCTCATCCAGATTCCAGGACACAGCCTTTGACTCTCTCTCTCTCTCTCTCTCTTATTTCAAAGGTGTTGCATACTATCCCTTAGTATATATCCCATTCTGAGTCAACGTGACGTTTCTGTAACGAAGTCTGATCTTTTTCTCCTTGCCAGCAGTTTTCCACTGTCTCCATAACCAAGTCTGGACTTCACTGCATGACCTATAGGGACCCTGGTTATCCCTTCCATTGCTACTCTTACCCTTTTCCGTTGCCCAGCCATCTTGAGAACAGACACAATCCTTCGTATCTTTGTAATTTTTTTTTTTTTTTTTGGCTAGGAATACCCTTCTGCTTTTTCTTACCTAGCTCTTCCTCAGAATCTCCTTTTCCTCTGTAAGCTGGATGTGATGCTGCTCATCTGTATCCCTGTCAAAGTAATCATCATAACACTGTCACGCTAAGTGTGTTTCCTTGTCCTACTTCCATCTCTGGTTCCCTTGCACCCATCTGGTTTTTTTTTTGATCGTACCTGTATGAGAATAACTTACTTAAAGAGCTTACTACAGTGTGTGGCATGTGGAAGTGCTCGATTGATATTAGCTGTTACTGCTCTAGTAATTGGTTTCATGCTGAGAAAGTTCGAGTGGACACAAGCAGAGGTCTACTTAGCAGGCGCTAAAGGAGAAGGGCCAATCTCTTAGAACCCAAGAGTTTCAGAGACTTCATGCTTCATCAAAGTGGTCCAATATTTTGTTAAGTGGGTTTTGCCCTGTCTCTAAGACACTGTTCCAGGTACAGCTGATGGGCGGTACAAAGGCCAACTCAGGGTGACTTGGAAGTTATTTCAGGGGCAAATAGGATTTAATCTGAAGAAAGACCAAGATTGAAGTTGAATTCAAATTGGCCTGTGACATGATTCTTCCCAATAAAGGAAAAGATAAAATAAAATACCTAGGCAAGAAGTGAAATTTAAATAAGAAATACTTGTTGGCAAAGTACGAGGAGAGCTCAGAAGGGAATGCTCAGTAGTGGGGGGAATTTCAATAAAAAAAGGCACAGATTTCTTGGCAGGAGTTTGTACGAGAGGAAAAAAACCTTACAAATCAGGGCATCTCTGTCATTATGAGGACTTGGTTCTTAATAGCATGCTACTCTGTCTTCAAGTGCTCTGATGTTTCCTTACCCTATAGGACACTGTGCTGAACCAAAAATAAAGTTGATAACCCAGAGTGTTCTACCTTCCTAGAAGATCTCACTGGATCAGTCAGTCGCTACTAGCAATAACATGTGTACCTTGTCATAGGGTCCTTCCCTTATCTCTCCAAGGGAGCATGGCAGGTTTCCGGAATATTCACTCTTTTCTGAGCCTCCGATCTGGGCTGCTGGTGACACTCACACTCAGCCTGGAGTGTGACAAGAGACCTGTTCTCGTAGCTTTGGCTGTCCTCTTCCTGGGGGCCATGGTAGGGGCGGGAGAGGCTCAGAAATTGCTCTTGAATTCATTGGCTTTGTTTTATCTTTGAAGATTATCATCTGTGTCTGCTGGAATATAGTGGAGAATGTTGTCTGCTCATTTAGACTGGCTGCACTGAAAATGTTTTTATGTTTATATCTAGGCATACCCTAAAGTTTAAAATCTAAATTCATCTCCAAAAAAATTAGACCACCAGATTTATCTTAACCTCCGCTGTTCCTCGTGACAGAAAATTCAGGTCCCATGGCAAAACCATGCCGAATCAGCAAGTAGCAACTTCCCTTCCCCTCATCCCCACAATGCACACCAAACAGCATTTTGGGAGACGGATTGTAGCTTAGTATTGCGAACCTCAATGGTGCCACTGTGGTAAGAAGCAGAGTTGGCTTTCCTGAGCTGAATCTGCCTTGGAAAAAATAATACCCTCAACTTCCTCCACTATCTTAGTGTTCTACTTTTTACTTTTATTCCTTGATCTTCCTCAGTCTCTTTTCTTTTCTCTTTCTCGACTCCTTTCCCTTACTCTCTACTCCACTACATCCTAAAAGAGTCAACGTTTCTTTGTAGGTGAGGGTGTCATTCTCAGGGTCTGTACCAACAGCCTGCTTGATATGGGAAAGGCTGCGAAGACTACTCCAAACGTCTCCCAAAAGACTTCTCTGCTTATCTGTTTTGTCCTTTTGCATAAAGTTGAGGATGAGGATGGTGTGCAGGTTCTCATTGTAGGTCCTCTGGGGGTCCTCCCCGCCTTGTTTTGCCTGATATTAGAATGGCGTCTCTCATACTGTCTTGCCATAAGAGAATATTAGATGCACAGCAGATGTCAACACTGTTCTTTTCTCATTCTACTTGTAACGTCTCCTCAATTTTCTCATTCCAAGAATTCCTAGAAGTTTGGGTCTCATCTTAGAGAAATACAGCCTCCTCATATCTATTCCCCTGATGTGTTCCCATTCTGCAAACAGCTTTAGGTCTTATGGCCCTGATCTGAAGCTTCAAGCCCCTTTATAATTCTTGTATTCTTATCCCTACCCACCTATGAATCTCTCAGCCACCACACTGAGATCAAGATTCTTATCACTGATATTAGGTCAAAAGGGTGGTTTTCCCAGAGTCACAGCTCTCAGAACTTGACTGGCGGTAATACTAGTGTCAAATTAAACGTTTATATATCCGAAGGCTTTGTTGTGCTCCGTCTACCCCTACTCACTTTGGGAGGCATTCGTTCTTCTCTGCTTTCTCTATCTCACTGATCGATCTCTTCCCCCAACTTCTCGGAGGCTTGGAATACTATCAGCTGATTTTCTGACAGAGAAGAGTCAAAAAAAGAAAAAAAAAAAAACCCTAAAAGCACAAGCTTAAGTCACTCCCCATGTGTGTGTCTCCTCATCAACATTCTCTTTCCAAGAATGGCTCCTGTCTTTGAATTAGTCCTCCAGCATTCTTGGCTTCCAAGTTGACATCCCAAACACGCTTCTGAAGGGGAGAAGCCTTTCTGTTATATTCTGTACTACACTGATTCCTAATTCTGATGCCTACAGCAATGATAGGCTTTCCAAGAAACATTTGTTCAGAGTTACCTCCTCCTAGTAGCTAATTAGAACCTATGGAGAGCGGGACAGACACCGTACCCCTGAAGACGATAGGAACGAGGCCCTAGGAAGAGTGGTCAGTGTAAATGTCAGTCAGTGACAATTTTGTCTAGAGATGTGATATCATAACTTAATGCTGAAACAAAGAAACAGAGTCAAACTCCAAACCAATTTGATTTGCAACTTGGAATAAAAGCAAAATGTCTTGATTTAAATGTCAGGCTCACTGCTGAGTGATGATTTAATAACTTTTATGAGGGATACTGTCACAGCAAATTCAATACTGGAATAGAATGACTCATATATAGGGTGTTAGAAATGATATAGAAGCACACTAAAGGAAACAGGCTTCTCTTAAGGCTCATCCAGAAACTTTGCATAAAGCTAATTTGCAGCTAGATCCTCTTCTCCCCCCATATGCTGCCACACAATCTTTCTCTTCACAGACATTCAGGCACAGATGTAGAGAAAACCTCTAGGTGTGATACCAACTCACTGCAGTATTTTCTGAGGACACAAGCCCTTGAACAAACTTAGCATGGAGGCTCAGATCAGTGTGCTCAATCCAAAGGCAGCATAACACTAAGTCTGGCTGTTTCTCAGGGCTTTTGAAGAACTTATCTGCTCCTAGTGCCCTGTCTTAAGGCGGGTACATAATTATTTTCCCCACCTTCAGGATGAGAGAATATGTATACCTAGTGGGGTTAAAGAGTCCTTCAAAGTCTGTAATCTTCTGATTGCCAGGAAATTCATGCTTCCTCCTCAGATACCTTGTAAGATCTCTATCCTCCACCTTCTCGAGCTGTCCCAGGCCAGCACACCTGAGAGCACAGTACTATTCTGCTCGCCAGGTCAGGAAGGAACCATGCATAGCTATTCCTAACTGAGTACATGTGATTCTGTTGGGCTAATGTTTCAATGGTCAAAGTTCATTTCCAAGGGAATTTAAGGTGTAAATTTCTGGTGCTTGCCAAGATGAGAATTGCTCAGCCTTGGCAATATTAACATTTTTGTCTAGATCGTTCTTCATTATAGGGAGTTGCTTGTGTATTTTTGGACCTGCTGTTATTTTCCGGCCTCTGGACTCAAGCTTCTCTAAATACTTCCAATCATTTACTCAGAGCTTTTAGTACAATCTCCCCAGTCTATTCTCTAACATACTAGCTCTTGGTGGGAAGCAACAGGCCCCCCCTCCCCCTGCCCCCAGTAACCCCAGAGATCTTGCACTTGGCAATGCCTGGCAATATTTTCGACTTTCCTCTTTGTTTACATTTTTAAAATATTTAATTTTTCCATGTTGTGTATGGAACCCAGGGCTGGGTACATGTAGCCAAGTGGTTTACTTCCGAACTACATCCTTGGCCCCTTTTTGACTTTTTTATTTCTCTCCAAATTATTCTTTTTTACTAGTATGTATTTGTAATTCATTGTAATTACGTTCAACTTGGGGAATTAGTACACACACACACACACACACACACACACACACACACACACTGCATCTTAACACTTCTTGATTTTCAAAATTGAGCAAGGGGAAAGGACTTTGGATAGAAGAGGTAGAGGACAGTAAGATCAACCCATTAGTGGTTCTGCAGTAACTCGGCAAGAAGGCTGAGATATAGAAAAGAAACATCTGAAGCAGCTTAGCTTGTAATAGAAGAGGAATTCCTGGAGCTTAAAGGTTACAAGTAGGAAAGTTGGAATGCTCTGAGATTGTGGAAACTAAAAAGCCATGGTGTGTTGAGCACACCAGACAGAAAACAGCCTTGGGTCAAGCTACAGAGACAAGGCAGGCCCAGGGGCACCTGGCCTCCACGAGATGTCTATGCTTGAAGGCTGCAAGGATCAAGTGGACTTCTGCTAAAAGGGTCTCCTAGGCAGTGCACAAGAGTCAATCCAGCAGCGCCACGCTAGGGAGACATTAAAGGAAGAGATTTTGATTGAATTGTTTTGGGAAATAATCCTCAGACAGGACAAGGACATACTTAAGGAACTTTGGGGGTTGTCTTGGTTTGTGACTGAGAGAAAGGTGCCGCAAAAGACAGTTGTGTGGAGAAGGCAGAACTAGCTACAGACCTCCTGGAATACTTGGCCCCAGGAATAGTAGATTGTGGAGCTCAGAGGCCCAGTCCACCACCTCAACAGCCCATAAGTGAGAGAATACAAGTGAGCTGGTAACAATTGGCTAAGGGAGCTAGGTATGGAGCTGCCTGGTTGGAGGAGTTGGGTTTGTTGGTCTCCAACTGCTGGCAGCAACCAGAGTAAAGACCAGTAGGTTTTTGACTCTCCCTAATCTCATGCAAGCTTCGAGAGGCACCCGAGCTTGGTCACTGGACACTCAAGCAAGTAGTACATCACTGTGGACTGGGACAAAGGAAGAGTAATGACTGTTCTCATTAGGGAACATGGAGCTGAGACTGAGCAGATTCACAGAAGAACACATTTCAGGTACTGCTTTCCCCTTCTCACATGTTCACTGGACATTGGAAATCAAAACCACATGGTCTAGAAGAGACTAATTATTGAAATAACAAGGGAAAAGTTTCCGGACTTTGGACTCAACTCAGTTGTTCTTTGCATTCATTTTGGATTGTGTATTTTTAGTTTTATTTATTTTTTTCTGAAGTTTTTGTACTTTCACTATTTGCGTTGTTTATTTCGTCTTTTGTGAATAGGATTTTAATGGATTTTGGTGTTATCCTGTATTTTTCCACTTCTTTCTCTGTTTCTTCCTCCTTTATGTCACTTTTGCCTAATTCTATTTGCCTTCTTCAGATCTTCAGTGAGTTTTTTGATTTCTCTATCCTGCATATTCTTTTGTTTTGTCTTTCATCTCCAAAACTAGTCCTTTATCTCAGTCCTTCTTTATTTTAATATTTAGTTATACATAGGATATTAATCTAGATTTCTTCTTATTAAAAACGGTATAGTGTTATGTTTAATAGATCTTTCTACTAAGTTATTATATGGCTTATATAGACACTTCCATCAATAGTATAGATCATATTTCTAATGTGAATGGTTGTATTAATTGCTAATTACAATATGTTAACAATTGGTTCATCTTGGGGTTTTCCATTATTGCTAATCTCTGTCCAATTTTTAATGGTGGCATAATTGTTGGAGCCTAATAAAAACTTAATGACTTTTAGCTATTTAGTTTTGCCTACACAAGTAAAACCGATTTATATTTCTTTATTGATGGTGGCACAGGGCTACAGTTATTAGATCTTTTCAATAAGCCAATGTTTGGTTTATTTATGTAGCTGCCTTGACAGTGTAGACTGTGTTTCTAATGCAAAAGGGAGAATAGCTTTAGTATTCCACTGGTTATTTTGACTTGTTAATAAGTGGGTAGTTTAAAATGACAATATTATTGTAGATCTCATTAATATTACTAATGGTGGTATGGAGGTTGATCTTTTTAGTTCATTATGTGCCCAAAACTGGCTTGTCTTTGGGTTACCTACATTACTGTAAAGAATGTGTCACTGAAAAGACTAGGGAAACTGGGAGAATTAGAATGTTAATCATCAAGAAGACTATACAATCTTAACAAGTGAATAAACTGATTTAAATATCAAAATATAAACAAACTAAAAGAAACACCAAGGAAAGACACAATCTAATGGGAGAAATACACATAGTGAGAGACAGAGTCTTTCACCCCTAATTTACCCACAGTCCTTAACACTAGAATCATGGAAAAATGGGGCAACAAGGCACCAGCCTAAATATCTAGCTTGGTAGAAGCTAAGAAGCTGATATCATGGGCCCTAAGATAGTGGAGCTTATCAGAAAAAGAAGTCAAAATGAAAGTGGGAAAGTCCTTGTCACCTTGACAAGATACATGGCTGCACAAAATGCTCAACTTCATTGTAAACCTTAAATTATTTTGTACTTATAAGTATCAATAAAATGGGGGGGGGGGTGGCGGGGAAGAAGTCAAAAAAATGAATGGACCAAGTGGTCAATCAGTTCAAACAAGATATATTAAACAAAAGCAAGATGTTTAGTGAGCTCAAAGGGGAATTTACTAAACAAATTATGGTCTTAATTGATAAAAAGTTTAATGATTTTATTGAAGACACAAAAAAGATGAGTGGGGCAAACAGGCAATGCAAAATTTGCAAGAAAATTTTAGTACAGAAGTAGGAAATCCGAAAAGCTATCAAACTGAAATTCAAGATATGAAAAATTGTATTGAAAGCATTGGAAACCAGATCAAGTATTGTGAGGACACAATGTAAGATCATGAAGATAAGGTTGACAAACTCGGCCACCTACCCAGTGTTATCCCAAAAACCACAAGACAAGCAGGGGCTGGTTGTAACAGCTGATAGAAGACTCAAGGAGAGCCAGCCTCAGCATTACATGAATGGGGAAAAATCAGATACCAGCATAAAAGGCACAAATAAATTATTCCATGAAATTATAGCAGAACATTTGCCAAATTTAGGAAAATATTTGAGGTACAGAAGGCATATTGAGTACTGAATAACTTTGACCAGAAAAGAGCCTCTCCACAACACATTATAATCAAAATCTCAGGATTTCAGCACAAAGAGAGACTATTAAAAGTTGTAAGAAAAAAAAAAGGTGAAAGTAACCTACAAAAACAAACCCATTGGAATAACTGCAGTTTTCTCAGAACAAACCTTAAAGGACAGTAGAGCATGGTATGGAATTTTTTAAGCTCTAAGAGAAAGCAAATATCAACCCAGGTTGTTATTTCCAGAAAAATTATCCTTCAAAATTGAGGAAGAAGTAAACATTTTTCATAACAAAAAACTTAAAAATTTACGGCCACTAGACTGGCACTGAAGAAAATACTTAAGGGAATCTTACACAGAGGCAAGGAAATTAGCAGCACCAAGGAACTCAGAGAAAACAAAACATCAAAAGTGGAAGAATAACAAAAAAAGGATCAAAACTGAAATAACAAGGTAATGACAGTATATAGTAAATATATAACCAACATAATAATTCCCACTGTTGTCCAAGATGAATTGTTTCAGCTACAAATAATTCCTCCTTTCTTGAATACTCATATGATGCTTTACTCATATGGTTCTTAAACCATTTTTTATATTCATAATATAATGAAAAAATTAATCGGGGTGGGCTTTTTGAAATGCCTTTCCACTTAAGATTTCTTCCATTTAAATCAAAGAAAACTGAGGCCCAGAAAAGTGACGTGATTGGTTGAAGTCATCATACTTTCCTATGAAACTTACTTCACACCAAGTTGTGTCCTTGGCTATATTCTTTTAGTGTCATGAAAGTGGGTGGCCTTGAGCTTTGAGTTTTGAATAGTGAGCCTTAGGCTTAAATTAGATCTGACCTTCAAATCCCAACTCCAATATTTGGAAAAATCATGTCTTTCATTTACTCTTTGTAGTTTCCATATATTTCCAATCTGCTGTGAGTGGAAACTCATTTCCTACACCATAAATAGAGGTGATTAAGGCAAACGTGAGAGTCAAGTAAGATTATATTCAATCTTATTCAAAGCACATAGTAGATACTCAATAAATATCAACGATATAAGGATCAACAGTACTCCTCACGATGGGATTTAGAAATTGTTGATGGTTCATTGGACATCAGAAAAGGTGAGTTGAGTCAATAGTGGCAGTTCAGTGTCATCACTCTCTCCCGTTTCGTCTTTCCCTAAAAGGATTCCCCTGTAGGCCAGTCGACTAGTATTCCAAGTTTTCTATGGAGTACATGAGCACTCAGTGTTTCTCTAAGTAGAAAGATAGTTCTTGAAGGTCTACCTGTGCTTTTTCCCCTTTTGCAATGCCAATAATATAGCTTCTTTGTTCCATCAAGCAAATAGCAGGTAGGGTTATTGGAAGGAAAAGGATAAAGATATATTCCTCGTTTCTCATTATCTTCCTGTATGGGAATCCAGGCTGTTCAGTGGCCTGACAGCTGTGTCTATGAGAGGAAATTTAGGATGAGCTGAGGGTAAGAAGTCAAGTCACTTTGGTGTTGGCTCCTTGCCCTGTGGCAGCTGGTACTGACTTCAATAAGGCTGACTGAGGCACTGTATAGCTAGCTCTTTGCTCTGGAGCTGCCCACTCTATGACTTTATTTTTCCTGCCTAGAGCTTCAGGGTAATGACATTCTATGTATTTATTCATTTCATTCAGAGAAACGAGTCTTTCTCTGTTCCCAGAGTGCATGTACCTAATAAAAATATGCCTGCTACTATAATGAGGGATGATCTGACGGGAGACTGAAGAAATAGAATAAGAGTTCTGACACCTTGTCTAGACTAGATCAGGAATGTGCTGGGGAGGAGGAACTTGACTGACAGTAGGCTCGCTTCAGAGGTGTCTCCTGTGTACTCTGCAATGTATGCCTGGAGTTTGGTTGGAGAGCCTCTGCAGAAGCTCAGGTGTGTCTATTATAAATACATTTAGGAGCTACCTCTTCAGAGTTTTCAGGTCAAGGGTAGTTTTAAGAGGAAAATTTAAAGGCAGATATATATATGAGAAAACCAGTATGGGGCAGAATATTGAATTGGGACTAAGGACAGTAGATCTGGATCCCTGGCTTGATGTGTCAGCTTCTGAGAGAGCTTCTAGGGATATTTCTGAGCCTTGTATCCAAATCTGTAAAGCAAGTGTGATAAAGTCCACAGCCTTCCTCTCAACACTACTAGAAGTTGAAGGTTTGCCAATCTTCAGAGATTGCACCCTGAGAATTCCAAAGCATTGCACCAAACCTCCTACTTTTAATGAGTAAATGTGTGTGTGTGTGTGTGTGTGTGTGTGTGTGTGTGTGTGTGTTTGGGGGGATGTAACAAGAAGGGTAATACATCATAGAGGTCTATTGGCTGATGATCTTACTAACGTGTTCTTCAGTCCATTCTCCCCTGGCTTCATCATTTTTTTTTTTTTTAACGTGAAGGCCAATTTAGAGACAATTGGATTACCTTCTCTAAGGAGGCTTCTGTCTCAAATCCGCCCTCTCTGAGGTTTTCATTATTTTTATAGTTGTCATAGCCCGACTTTTACTGTAATTTTTGGTGGGGCCACAGGTATTCAGGAAAATTGTATGCCTATTGGTAAAGTACCACTCCTCAAAAGGACTAACAGTACTTGGCATTTGTCATGTGGAAAATAAGAACCCATTCTTCTGCTCCAGTACAGAGAATCATGTTGTTATAAAGACACATAACAGTGACGAGGCATTTGGCTTAGGAAAGCTAGGGAAGGTCTTACTAAAAATGAATGATTGCTCTCAGTGCATAACCGTGATAGAACATCGATTAAGCACAGAAACTGGCAGGAAGTACGTGTATACACATGCAATAAGCATTTTAGGCAAAGAGGACAGTCATGGGGCATGTGATGTAAAGGGCCATGACATATTCTACAAACAACTAGAATACTATCAGTACTCTAGCCAAATTCGCACCTTTAATTAAAAATTTAAACCAGAGTTTGGAGTGCCTCAAAGCGCTGTTAGGCTAGATGACACATATTGTACCCTCTGTGGACAGAGCACATAAATCATTATAGAAAAAAAATAAACCAAATCCACCTGTATTGTTGAGCCAACAATGTGGAAAGAAGAAAAGGCAGATGAAAATATGTTAAATGAAAATCTTTTCCAGATACAGCTGTGTGTGTGGGGGGGCACATTTCAATTCCAAGTTAGCTGCTTGAGTGTGGTGACTTGAGCCCGATACAATGAATCAGGGAAAGCTTCAGGAAGCTTCCAAGTCCTGAATAGGCTATGGAAGGTACGAATAGGCAAGTAAGAGAAGTGGCTTATGACAGGAGAGACTCTGTGACTAATGTGTTGGTGGTGACTTATAGACTGTGTCCCAGGTGGGAAATTCGGGATAAATTAATTTAAAAGTAAAGCAGCCTGACCTGAGGCCATTTGTGCCTCTCTGTGACACATCAACTAGTCAATTAAAATGAAAAAAAGTTACAGTTCACTGAATACCATGTGAACACAAATAAGTGGTTGGTTGATTGTATTTAGCCTTTAAAACATTAATTATCATAAATATCAGTCTTGATATCCTTAACTGGATGTTGTCAAAACTTGCTTTCTGCCAAGCCGTGATGTAGATGGGGGTCGTTCCCCACCTTCTCAGGAGCTCTGCGATTCTGTATATTTGGCACCTGCCACAGTTTCTGAAGCCTTATTTGCTTAAACACTTTATCGGTTATTTATTTTGATACCTGATAAAATGACAGCTATTCTTACTTTTCTTGACATTAGTATTTTCTGAAAGATTACTAAAAAAAAAAAATCACAAATCCTCCAAACAAAAGTGTCTACCTCTGATAAAATGGCAGGTGGTGGGATGGATGAGCTAGAGCAGGTGACATTTCCCATTATCCTTTAAACAGAATCTCCCCCTTCCATGTTAAAAGGGTAACTTGACATAGAGATGTGTAGTAAGAGACAGCAGGTTGGATTTTGCCCTTCATATGTTCTAATTTGAAAGCAGTGGATGCGTTAATAGCTTATTGAGCTGGTTGAAATTGTGAAGCTTTGGGTTCATATAACAGGGCCTGCATCCTGACTCTACCACTTACTAGCAATGTGATTTTTCACAGTTAACCCGTGCCTCAGTTGTCTCATATTTTGTATTAATAAAACAGGGATAATAGAGTGATATTTGAGCAAGGTGTTCTCCTCATTGTCATCAGTACGGCCACACCATTGCCACTTATACCATCCCCAGGCAGCACTATTATAGGAAAATGAAATCTTATAATCTCTTGCTAAAGCAGAGACCAGCAGGTGACAAAGGAGTGAAGGGAAACTCACTATTGTGCTATTTCCGGTTCTTGCCCTAACTATAATATCCCAAAGAGAAAATATGAAGATTGCACTTTCAGGAATCATTTCCAGAATTTGTTGCTAAAGAGATGAGAGAACAATCCGATCCTTACGTCTTGGTTGCTGTTTTCACAGGTACCTGTCGGCTTGGTTGGGCCTATTACTGCGCTGGAGGTGGAGCAGCTGCGGCCATGTTGATCTGCACGTGGCTGTCTTGTTTTGCTGGAAGAAACCCCAAGCCTGTCATGCTGGTGCAGAGCATCATGAGGAACACTAATTCGTACTCAATGGAGCTTGACCACTGCCTCAAACCTTAAGCTTTGGAAGAAGATTGATCGGAAAGGGTGGAAAAGGAAAGGGAAGGGAGTCCCAGAAAGAAGTGCCAAGACTAGTCAAATTGGCACACGCCTGCCAGCAGTATTGCCTGGTGTTTGCATGATGTATAACTTACCTCCCATTCACTTTTTACTTTCCTATAATCCAGCAAGCCAGTGGCTACTCACAAAATTCATCTGGAACAATGACTTACTCTAGAAATGCTCACTCAGATTTTTGTGACTTCTTTAAAGACTGGACCTCATATCTTTCTTTCTTTCCAGTTATACAGAAATCTGGCAATAAGGTAACTTTCAGCAGTGAGGTACCTTAGTCAAAAATGGTTACATATACTCCGGGGCCCCTTTTGCATTCTTTCTTAGAATATTCATAGGAATTCATTTTGTGTTGTGTTCTGGTTAGATTACTGGCATCAAAATTGGTAAAAAGTATTCCCTAATTTCTTACAGATATGGAAATGGTGTTCATCCAATGGCCTGAGAAGGGGCTAACATTTGTTGGGCTCCCAATACATATGAATATACAGCGATAATGGCAAGGATGTTTCTGTTGAATCACTATTAAAATCAGAGTTCATTATAATTGACTAGGAAATCTGCAGTGGGTTTTGACCCTGTAGTTGCCCCTGGCATGATACAAATTTCTCTGCCTGCTGCAATGACTGCTCACCAAAGGATCTCTCCTCTATCTGGAGTAAGGTAGACATGAGAGAACACAGCACACCTGGTGTCACCTAGAACCCAAGGTATTTTTAGGTCTGGACTTCATCCCATCTGTACTTGAGGCTTATGGATGGAAGTTGGTGTCCCTTGGGGGCAAAATTATTCTCAGTCCTCCTCCCGAGTAATTTAGGCCAACTCTATTGTCCCATAACTACACTTTTAGGGAAAGGACAGGGCTTGTGACTCAAAAGGCAAGCTCATCTGTTTCTATTTTTAATCACTCCATGTGGTTTGGTGCAACACTACCTAGAGGGAGAGAAATGGAACAAACTGGCCTTATGAATTATGTACCATTCCCCAGAAAGCCAAGGTTTTTCTGTTGACCTTTGTACCTAGGTGAATTCAGTCACATACTCCATTTGTAGTTCATTCACTCACTTACTCATTAATTCAGTAACCATTTCTTTAGTATCTCACTGTATGCCATATTCTGTGCTAAGTACTAGGGCTACAAAGATGGAGACACTGTTACCTACCTGAGAAGGAATGTTGCTAGGGTACTGACATGTTAGTAGATGATTGTCAGTGTGTTAGGTGCTATGAAAATGAAG
Source organism: Ctenodactylus gundi (assembly GCA_004027205.1). Lineage (NCBI taxonomy): Eukaryota > Metazoa > Chordata > Mammalia > Rodentia > Ctenodactylidae > Ctenodactylus > Ctenodactylus gundi. The sequence goes on along the minus strand of PVKB01000559.1, from coordinate 27,750 downwards.
AGGGGAATCGTCACAGAGAAGCCACAAAAACAACTTGAGGGTTGAGGTTAATGGGAAGGATTTCTTTGAAAAGATGGCATCTAAGATGAGTCTGACAAATGGAAGGTCAGCAAGGTAAGGAGTGCACTAGGCAAGGGGAAGTGTAACCAAAGGCATTGGGACAGCATGAGGTATACAAATGGAGGTGACAACAGCTGAATATAAGAAGGAAAACAATATCCATTACCCAGTAGAAAGAACCTCCTTTTCCAAGATAAAGTAAAGAAAGCCACTGAAAGGACGGGGACAGAAACATATTTCTGTGTTTCCAAAGATAAGATTGGCTATAGAATAATGAGGACATGGTGGGACTAGAGAACATTGTATAATTTAGATCTAAAAGGATCAAGCCCCTAACTAAGGTAGTCACTGTAGAGCTCGATCAGATAGGTGAATTTGAGAGAACATACAGATTGAATATCTTTATCCTGAAAATCTGAAATCCTAAATGCTTTCTATCATGTTAGTACTCAAAAAGTTACAGAGTATTTGGATTTTCTACTTCTAGATTAGGGATGATCATAGTGTGAATCTATACACATAATTCCTAATCCAAAAAATTTTGAAATCTGAAACATTTCTGGTTCCAATATTTGAGATAAATGATACTCAACCTTTATTAAGAAAATCAATTTCACAGGATTTAATGTCTAATGAATGTGCATTAGTAGGGGCCAGTAAAAATTTGGGGATGCCCTTCATGTGTGGATGGTTCTCATCACTGAGACAGGAAATACAAGATGAGAAATTGGCGATTGAATTTGTGTTACATATTATCTCCTTTACAAAAGTGGATTAAATGTTTAAGGTAAGGTAAATTGAAAATACCTTGCAGGCAGGGAAGCACCATAATTGGATTTGCAGGATTCCTTTCCCCCAAAAGGTGACAAGAACAGCTAAAATAAAAAAGGAACCGAATCAAACTCATTTTTTATTGTGTAGATACATTAATGCAGCCTTAATTTAGGAGAACACAATGTATTGAGCATACGTCAAATGGTTGGAAAAAGGGAGATCACCTGTGATTTTTAGAGAAAGCAATTTGATTAACTGAACTATCTTCTCAGGTTAGGTAACCTTGTGAACTGCTGCAAGATAAGAGTTTACGGAAATGACTGTGTATATCAGAGCCTTGGCAGGAAACAGAAGATATATTCAAGGAGTTTATCTGAGATGAACTTAATGAAGAAAACCTTTCTGATGATGTGCATCGGATTGGGGGAACTGGCAAATGATGGTCAGGCAGAGAAAGACTGAATAATGAGAAGTCATCCTCACCCCTAAGATTGAAGGAGCAAGGGGAATAAATAGTGCTATCAGAATCCAGAAAAAAACCCTAGCTGTGTGAAAGGGGCTGCCTGACCGGAGCGCTGGCTTTAGGTAGCACAAGGCTGTCTCCCCCGAGCTGTGATACAGGAGGAAGGAGGCAGGTGAATGAATGAAACCTGCATCTTACTCGCTTCCTGATCTCTGATCTCCTACCGGTGCCCACTACTAGCCAGTTGCTAGTTCCAACAACTGGCAAAAAAAAAAAAAAAAAAAAAGCAAAACACCTTGCTTGCTGTTTTCTCTAGCCCACTGATTTAGCCTCCTCAGGCACAGAGTATGCCAGGTGAGGACAGAGAGTGAAACTTGGGGGTGTTGGGGTGAATGGGAAGTAGGAGTGCAATGAATGTTCTTAGCCCTTGTCATAGTCATTCATTGCTGAGGCCCAATACCTGACATCCACAACATTACGGGAGAAAAGACATTTCAGCTCTCAGTTTCAGAAGGTCTCAATCCATTCACTAGTGGCTGGCAATGGTGGAAGCACATGGCAGAGGCCCAGCAGGAGGAAAACTATTCACAATATGGTAGACAGGAAGCCAAGTGAGCAAGGAAAGGTGGAGCAAGCATCTATCTTTCCAGGGCGTGTCCCAGTAATATGCGCCTTCTGGGTCAAGCCCCAGTGATCTGTCCCCTCAAAGTCAAGCCCCAGTGTTTTACCAGACCCCAGCTCCTAACAGCACATGATTCTAGTGGTACTCCACAACATTCAAATACAGGAGGCTTTTAGGGGTTTCGAGATCTAAACATAACATCCCTCAACAACACTTTTCCCTTATGCACTGCTTCCTAGAAAATATATGCTTTGCTACTCTCACAGGCCCAGATAACTAAACACATTGTACACTGGTGGGGAAGTAAAAAAGAAGGGGTTTATTTGAAAGAACTATTTTAAATGACTGTCACATTGTAGCAGTTAGTCGTAGGTAGGAGTTAGTTGAAATGTTTCTTTTCTAGGGAAAAGAAATCAGATTTAAAAGGGATTTTTTTTTTTTTAGTGAAAAAACTGGGCTTGCAGGGATTATATTCAAAGAATGACTGAGTCTCATGTTCAATTGTTCAGTATGGATTTAAATTCCTCCCTCCCTAGATGTGGCTTCTTTCTTGACAGTCTTTGTTTGGACATAACCTCTCTCACAAACAATCTCACAAACATCTGGCCAGCCTTGATTTTTTTCCCCTATGGCCTAGAGCAGACCTTTGGAAGCTGCATCTACCTCTTCTGGTTGCTGTTGTATAGGAAGGAAATAGAGTCCATGGATCATATAGAAGGCCAAATGAGTGACATGAGGATCTCAGAGACACTGCAGTTTCTTTCCTACCTGACTGGCTATCATGTTCCCTGCCTGTGCTTGCAGGTGGTATGCCTAACAACGTCTCCAGTGTGACCTGAACCACTCCTAGCTTGGGGAGAGGGTGTGACATGAGCAGCTGCTTATTGGCTTAACTCAGAGTAGACTATTCTCGAAAGCCCATTTAGTATGACACTTGGTTCAGAGAGGAACACCAGATAGGTAGTAACTGGCCGATTGCCATGTCTGTGTATACAGAAGATTGAAATTTGTATATCTGGGTAGCAAATTTTAAGTCAATCAGGTCACACTTGAGGTACAACCCATACGTGATGTTACCCCTCTCTACCCTTGCTCCCATGAGCACAGCTGCCTCCGCTCACGTTATACCTGCTGGTGCTGTCCGGGAATGAGTTGGGCATTGCAGGAGAATGTTCCTCATACCATAATGGAAAGACCCTGGCCTCTGGAAAGGAGAGTTCTGCCTTTCGCAAGAGAATGTGGCAATATTAGGTTTTTGGTGGATGACAGAAAACCTTTAAAGGATGAAGAAGTAGGGAAAATTCTGAGAAGCAGAAGTTTTATAAACTGCCAAATAAGGTGCACCAAGAGGGACAGCTCAGTCCCTGAAGAATGTTTCAGGCATATTGTACTAGTCACCTTTTTGACATCATAACAAAATGTTTGAGGTGGGCTACTTGAGAAGAAGAAAAGTTTAGTTAAGTCACAGTATTAGTGGGTTAAGGGTATGGTGCCTGTATAGGCTCAGCTTTGGGGCTGGAGGAATAGCTCAGCAGTTAAACCGCTTGCCTAGCAAGCACTAAGTACCATAGTTTGATTCCCCAGCACCACATAAGACAAGTGTGGTGGTGCATACCTGTAATGATAGCATGTGGGAGGCTGAGGCAGGAGGATTGCTGTGAGTTCGAGACCAAGCTGGGCTGCATACTGAGTTCAGGACCAGCCTAAACTAAAGAGTGAGACTCTGTTTCAAAAATAAGCAAATAATAATAATAATAAACTAAAAATAGTCTCAGCTTTGGCAAGAGATCTCTCATCTATGTATCATGGTAGACAGTAATGTTGGAACTGTGTATCAACAGAAGAAACTGGGGAGATACTCAGGGGTCAGGCTCAGGCTTTTATAACAACTTACTATTATAGAAAGTACCACAGAGATTGCAGAAGTCCTTCTGTTCCTTCTAATCATAGCGACCACAGTGACCAAAGCCCTTATACTAGGTTTCACCTCTTGAATTGTTCTATATCCCCAAATTACTGCACAGGGGACGAGTTGTCAATACACAGACCTTTGGAGAAAGACATGGCTTCAGAGTCTGTCATTTGCTGTAGAAATACGAATATAGAGAGGATTCAGGATTGAGTTTGGTCTTTAAGTACGCTGGTAATTAGAAAAAAAATTGGAAGTTCCGAGAAAACTAGTAGTGAACATATTTTATAACAATGGAAGGCATCCTACTTGGTGGCTTGAGGGAAGAGTTGTGCTATTTCTAGAAATCACGATCAATCTCCAACCAAGCCCAGTAAAGTTTTAGTAGACAGGAGGCAGCATCCCTTCAAGGAGTCCTTTCTGCCCTGTGTCCTTGGTGTAAGAGTGTTTTCTAAGCTGCAAGGGGCTGCAGCTGAAGAATATTTATTGCTAGCCTCTTTCTCAGATATAGAGCGATGCATTTTCTGCTTCAATTTTCTTTTTGTCTACTTATGAGATTAGACTCTCCCAGGGTTGATGTCTTTTCTAAACGCATCAAACCCCCACTGAGTCCTCCAAGCTAACAGCAAATAAACAGTTGCTATGTATGCACACAAATGATTTAGATTTTCATTATACAGAGCTGCTGTATGTTAAGGGGTGGAAGTGGTGGGAGACAAAATGATTGGTTTCTACTGCCACACAATATCCCACTCCTTTCCTCCTCTCTCTGCAGAAAAAAAAAAAAAGGCCTCCAGGGAACAATATTTGGGAGAGGGGGGCATGAGGTCATGTTGGCGCCCGCAGGGCTCCGAAGCCTCAGCATTGCTGACCTCGGCCAAGTTCCCTTACCGTTTGACCGTTTGGAATTCCAGGTGCTGCTTGTTTACTCAATCTGGGCCACGTGTTGTTTTGACCGGTTGCGGTTTGGACCGTTTGTGGTTTGGATCAGGTGTGGAAAAACGTGACTGTTAATTAGTGGGACGGCAAGGAGGGTACAAATGCAAGGATGTAAACAAAAAAGCGTCTTTTGCAGCGACCCTTGCAAGAGTCCAGTTTTCTTCAATCCGCACTCCCCCTCGTGCGTTCTCGTTGACTGACTGAGCGGGCTTGGTCAAGGTCAGAAGGTACCTATGTGAGTACCACCCTCATATCAGCTCTCTTTCATGTAGTGCCTGTGTTTCCTGAAGAGGTGGTGGTGTTGCATGGTATTTGGAGAGAGAAGCAGGACACTGAGCCCTAAACAGGAAGCAGCTTTATTAATGCTGGCAGTGTAACCCAGTGGATTAGTACCCAGAGGCTGGGCCCAGAATATTGGAAGGCTTACCCTTGTATATAGTTTTAACCCCTTTGTCTCCCCTATATGGTAAGAAGTGTTTGTAAATGGCTACTTTATAATTGGCAGGCAGTGACACTGAAAGTCTGAAGATACAAGGTGGTGCTGGACGTTACAAGGCAGTGCTAGAAATATGCATAAATGATTTGTGTGGTACTTGAAATTACAAGGCAGCGCTAGAGAGCCTGTATGTGCTTAGTGTCAAGGTCATGGTGCCTCATTTATTTGTTCTGATAGGGACAAGCGCAGGCCCCACCACAGTGGCAACTGAAGATGAGAAAAGTAAATTTAGGATCAATAAACAGGGTAAATACAGAGATAAATATCAGAATGAAGACAAGCAGTGCTTCTTCCCTCTCCGACCTGCTAGAACCTGCTAGAATTGCATTCGCAGCGCTGTAACTTTCGCTATAAGGTATTCCTTTATAGCTTACGTGCTGAAATCCTGTTCTCCTAGGTAACACGTGAAGATAGAGCAGGCTTTGGAGTCAGATCACAGTTTGAATCCCAGCTGAAACATTTCTTTTTTTTCCCCATTTTGTTGATATATTTAAGTGCAAAATGTAAAGTTTAACATTGGTCTTGAGCATTTTGTGCACATACATATCATGGTAAAGTTACAGATCCTTCCCCTCTCTCCTTTCAACCCTCCGCCCACCCAATCCTTAAGTTCCTATTATTTCCCACATTAAGTTCCATGCAATAATTTTCTTCTGGGCTTTTCAGGACAAAGAAACCATTTGATATTTCATGTTCTGCTTCTGACTCACCCGACTAAGCATGATGGTCTCAGGTTGCCTCCATTTGCTTACAAAAGCCTCCAAGCTATCTGTCTTTTTATATGAGTGGTATTCCAACGTATACAAATACACAATTTGTGTAGCCATTGGTCTGTTGATGGGTATTTCGGTGTCTTGCATATTTTAGCTATTGTTAGTTGTGCTGCTGTGAACATGGGTATGCCTGTATCTCTATTATGTGTTGTTTTTAACTCTTTTGGGAAATTTCCCAGAAGAGGTATCACTGGATCGAAGGGTACATTTATTTCCAGTCTTTTGAAAGTCTTTCATACTGCTTTCCATAGTGGTTGTACCAGTTTACATTCCCACCAGCAGTGCAGGAGGGTTCCTTTTTCCCCACAGCCTCTCCAGCACTGATTGCTGTTTGTGTTCTTGATATAGGCCATTCTCTCTGGAGTTAGATGATATCTTAGTGATATTTTGATTTGCATATCTCTTATGACTAAGGATGCTGAACATCTTTTCATGTATTTGTTGGCCATGTGGACTTCTTCGTCTGTGAACTGCCTATTCATTTTTTTTTGCCCATTTTTAATAGGGTCCTTGATTTTGAGGTGCTTACTTTTCTTCAGTTCCCTGTATATTCTAGTAACTGCATGTCCTTAAGCCAGTTACTCAACTTCTGAGTTTACTAAATTTTCTAAAAATAATCTCCTGCCTCCAGTTGTCTGTCATAATCTCCAGTAACTATAGAAAGTATTAGTTTTCTAGTGGCCACACCTCTTCGAATTTACATTACCAGTCTTTAACGCAGTGATTTTCCCCCATATGTGTGTGTGTGTATGTATGTAAAACATAATGTTTACATTGAACCTGAATATTTTGTGCACTTATATATGATGTCAAAATTGCAATCTCTTCCCCTTCCCCCTTTGGACCCTCCTACAATTCCACCCTATTCCCACTATCACTCCCATTTGGTTCATTTTTTTACATATCATTTCCCTTTCTCCTTCCCACACTCTCGCCCCCCTTTCACTTTCTCTTCTACAAAGTCCATCTTCTTACTTTCTTCCATTTCTCTTACTTTTTTTATGGTTTGGTTTTCTTTTTTATGGTTTGGTTATAAGACAAACAATATAATATTCAACTTTCTGGGTTTGATTCATTTAGCTGAGCATCATAGTCTCAAGGTGCATCTATTTTCCTGAAAATGACTCAAATATGTCATTGAAAATGGAAGAGTAATACTCCATTGTGTATGGGTGTATTAGCTTCTTCTAATATTTAGCTATTACCACTTGTGCTGCTATACAAAAGACATTCAGGTTATCATTACATCATTTAGATTTCTTGGAATAAAGTTATATCAAAGACTGAATAAATGAATTACTACATTAACTGTACTTAAGTCTATCGCAAAAGAATATCACACATAAAGCAAAAGATATAATCACATACTTAGATATTTCATCATTTTTTCCAAGTTCTTTCCCAAAGAGGAGCAGGAAGAAATAAGTAAGCTCATTTTTAAAAATTTAGTTACAGAGTAGGAAACTGAGACATAAAATTCACAGGTTGAAGTAATAGCTGACTGAGTTATTTCTTAGCCAAAGGACTAAGGCTTTGTGATTATTTATCTTTACCACTAAATGAAAGCTTCAGGGAAAAGACCCCAAGAATCATTTATTTACCAATTCCTAGTTTTTAGAATTAATAATATCCCAAATCAAAACCACAGTCTTCTGCCATTCCAACCCCAGATAACTATCTACACACATCATGCACATCAGAAAAGTTTTACAGATTAAGATTTTATAGCAATTCTCCAAGTTGAATATACTTATTATGTTTTGCAAACTAATATACTAATAAGAATCATAATTATGTGGGGGAGATTTCAAGGATTTTATGAGAAAGCCAGTACTGTTTTAGTGGGATACCGATCAAATGATTGATGTCTATTTTTTCTTACACTTTTTCTTTAGCTGTTTTCTTTCCTCCCTGTTCTTTGGTGCTGCTTGTCTTGCTGTCTCTTTTAAAGATTCCTTCAAGTATTTTCTGCAATGCTGGGCTAGTGGTGACAAATTTCTTTAGGGATTTTTGGTCATGAAAAAATTTTGCATCCCCTCTAATTTTCAGGGATATTTTTGCTGGATACAACAAACTGGGTTGGCACTTGCTGTGTTTTAAGGCTTGAAAGATTTTACTCCAAGCTCTCCTGGTCTTTAAAGTTTGCATTGAGAAATTTGCAGTAATTCAAATGGGTTTGCCTTGGTAAAATAATATCTTTTTTTCTCTTGCTGCTTTTAATATTCTCTATTTTGTATTTCAGAGGTTTTGATTATGATATGCTATGGCAAGTCTTGTTGCTGGTTGAGGTTATTTGGTGTTCTATAAGTTTCTTGTACCTGAATTTTAATTTCTTTCCCTAGATTTGGAAAATTTTCTTGCATAATTTCAGTGAATAAATTATTTATACCATTGATGCAGTCATCTACTCTTTCTCCCACACTCATAATCCTGAGATTGATTCTCTGTGAAACATCTATCAGCTGTTATATCCAGCTACTTTGCTCATTTCTTATTTGAGGGTCACGCCTAATTATAGCATTTGTTTCCTCAGCCTTGTCTTCAGGGTCTGAAATTCTGTCCTCACAACGTTTGAGTTGACTTCCCTTGATTTCAAATGTATTTTTCATGTCCTGAATTTCAGCTAGAGTACTTCTCAAAATTTCCATTTCTCTGTTAAAATGTTGTTTCATATCTTGCATTTGCTTATTTACCTCAGCCAATTTTTTATTTGTGGCTTCTGTATGCTCAGTAAGCTTTGTATTGATTAGGACTACTATTTATTTAGTAAGTTCCTCTTTAAGAGCCCTGGCCATTGCTTGCATTTCTTTGAGAATATCTTTTTGTGAACTGGCTATTCAACTCATTTATTTGCCTTTTGACTTCCTTCCTGTCGTAATTACTTTTTTGTTGTTGTGACTCAATGCTTGGCGTTCACAACTTAGGGAGGAAAGATTTATTGTGGCTTTCAGTTTCAGAAGGTCTCAGTCCATTCATGGGTGGACAGCTTGAAAGTGGTGGAATTTCATGATGGGGCCACAGCTAGAAGTATAGTTGCCCAGGAGACAGAGATCCTCACAGCATGGTAGAACAGAGGGAGACCAGAGGGAGGAAGGCCAGAACCAGCACACACCCCTCCATATATGCCCCAAGCATCTGGCCCTTCAAGCCAGGCTCCACCTCCCAACCCTACACAGTATTCATAGGAACATGAGGTTTTTGTGGGACACTCCAGATGCAAACCACCACTCTTCCCTATGAGTTTCATTCTTTCAGGGGCCATGACATTATTTTCTGTGACCTCGGACATTTCTGTGTGTATCCTGTTGCCTTGTTTTCTTCCTATATTTCTGTTGTTGAGGAATTTCACTTTAAAGGCCTAGCTGAAAGGTTTCTTTGAATAAGTATGAGGGTGTGGGGGAAATTAAAATTCCTCTGATTTCTGTACTGGGTGTAGGCAGTGAGGGAGGACCTAACAGCCCAATGGATGGTCTCGGAGGTACTATGATCATACCCGTCCCCTCAGCAAAGCTCTCCAGCCTGTCCTGGCTTCCCTCTCTTGAGGGTGGGGCTCTTCACCCTCGGAGGTGCTCTCACTACACCCAAGCTGTTCAGGGGGTCGGTGGCCTTTCTCTCCTCTCCACAACTGTCTCTTGTGCCAATTTCTTCCTAGGCATGGTTTAAGAGTGACCCCAAAACTCCAATGTTCTCTTCTGAGCCTTCTTTTACTTTAATCAGATCAGTCCCAGCCTTTTTTTTTTTTTTTAATAGCTCCTGCTTGTGTCACTGCCTGTTATGGCTGTTGAGTGCTGATTCCAGAATGGGTTCCAGGAGGCCGTTTCTAGGGGGAGATCCCATTGCATTCGTACTTTGCATTACCTGCAGGCTTGTTTTAGGAGGCTGGGACTGCCAGCTGTTGTCAATTCCACTTCTTCTGGATCTGTGCTTACCTTGGTCAGAGGTTCGGGGCTCTGAGCTTTCCTCCATCTGCAGATGCAGATGCTTCAGGCCGCTCTCAGCCAGCCTGGGGCTGCTTCCTCAGCTTCTGATTTTCTTCACTTGCGATGCGTCTTCAGGATTTCTAATATTCCTGTGTTATCCTTTCAAATGTTGGGGTGCTCCTTTCTTTCCTAACTAAGTCGAACAGGCAGTTTTTAATTATAGTCTCAACATTCTAAGTGAATCACCAAGGAGACCTTGCATAGCTCTATTAATCAGCTGCCATCTTTACTAGAAGTCTATCTAACACGGTGAGTGTTAAACCTGATTCACATTAAATCCAGGAAGATTTAATTTTTTTGATATGTTGGCCATCTAAATCAGTGTCTCTGGGAGCCACTAGACGACACCACCCGTATTTTCATTGTTGTTATCATCTGATGGACTCCTAGTTAGCTTTTATTCATTGAGAAATTTAGAATCTGCATCACTATGTTCTTCATTCATATTTTTATCATTCTTTTAGAAATAGCAACATCAGTGTGAATGATTTTTTCAACTTCTTGGCCTCTAAGCTATTTGATTTTATTACTAACAATGAATATTCATTGCCTCTCTTACTATTGTCATCACAAATAAATATGCTGTTACCAAAATCGTGATTGTAAGATTCCCATCGCTTCCCAAGCCTTCCTGTCCTTTCAGCTTGCATTCTTTAAAATCTGTACTCTAACAACATTTTGATCCCATCTTACTTGCCCAATCTATTCATTCAGTCCATAGCTTACATTTATAATCACCCCTTCAGGAATGTTCCACCCATTTGACTCTTCTTCACTCTACATTTAACAAACAAACTTCTTATTGCGAAAGAGAAGCATTACCTACTCTTGCACCTTGTTTTAGCTACCTTTTAATTATCACTGTGACTCAATACCCAACATGCACAAATTAGGGGAAGAAAAGTTTATTTTAGCTCACAGTTTCAGAAGGTCCCAGTCCATTCAGAGGCAGTTGGCAACAGTGGAAACACAGAGCAGAGGTAGAAGTAGAGGAAGCTTCTCACAACACTGCAAATAAAAAGCCAAGTCAAGTCCAGTCAAGTAAATGTCAGTCAAACCCAGAAGGAAGGCAAGAAGTAGCACATATCCTTATAGGTCCCACCTCAGTAATCCACTCTTTCTGGGTCCAGCCTCAGTGTTCTTCCCCTTCCAGGATTAAGTTCCCACCACATGCTTGTAATCAATCCATATGCCTGCAATCTACAATCTGCCACACATCTGTAATCTAGTCCATCCCTCCAGGCCAGTCTTCAATCTCCTAACATAACACATGGCTCCACATATAATTCATAACATCCAAATACATGAGACTCTTGGAGAACATTCTAGATCTAAACCCAGGAGGGGTGTCACTGGATTAAAGGGGATATTTATTTCTAGTCTTTTGAGAGATCTCCATACCGCTTTTCAGAGTGGCTGTAGGAATTTACATTCCCACTGTCAGTACAGGAGGCTTCCTTTCTCTCCACAGCCCCACCAGCACTGATTACTATTTCACTTGTTGATATAGGCCATTCTCTCTGGAGTGAGATGGTATCTTAGCATTGTTTTTATTTGCATTTCTCTTATGGCTAGAGATGTTGAACATCTTTTCATGTATCTATTGGCCATTTGAACTTCTTCGTGAGTGAACTGCCTCTTCATTTCGATTGCCCACTTTTCAATGCAATTTCTATCAAAATACATACAAGTTTCTTCAAAGAACTTGAAACAACAATTCTTAAATTCATATGGAACCAAAAGAGACCAAGAATAGCCAAAGCAATCCTGAGCAACAAGACCAAGGCAGGAGGCATTACGATACCAGATGTCAGGCTGTACTATAAAGTAATATTTGTAAAAACAATTTGGTACTGGCACAAAAACATACAGATAGACCAGTGGAACAGAATTGAAGCTGTAGAGACAAACCCAAATACCCTCAATTACTTAATCTTTGACCAAGGAGCCAAATGCATGCAATGGAAAAAGGACAGCCTGTTCAACAAATGGTGCAGGGAAAACTGGTCATCCACATGCAGAAAAATGAATCTAGTCACACACCTATCACCATGCACCAAAATCAAATCAAAGTGGATCAAAGACCTAGACATTAAAAGTGAAACACTGAACCTCCTAGAAGACAAATTAGGCAAATATCTAAAAGACATAGGGGTAGACAAAGACTTCCTTGACAAGACACCAAGAGCAAAAGAAATTATTCCCGTTATTAACAAATGGGATCTTGTCAAATTGAAAAGTTTCTGCACAGCAAAGGAACTATCAACATGGTAAAAATAGAAGCAACAGACTGCGAAAAAATATTCACCACTAACATCTCAGATAGGAAGCTCATAACTAGAATATACAGGGAGCTGAGGAAAAGTAAACCTACCAAAATAAAGGATCCTATTGAAAAGTGGGCAAATGAAATGAAGAGGCAGTTCACTCACGAAGAAATGCAAAAGGCCAATAGATACATGAAAAGATGTTCAGCATCTCTAGCCATAAGAGAATTGCAAATCAAAACAACACTAAGATACCATCTCCTCCAGTGAGAATGACCTATATCAACAAGTCAAATAGTAATCAGTGCTGGCAAGGCTGTGGGGAGAAAGGAACCCTCCTGGCAGCTGGTGGGAATGTAAATTCGTACAACCACTCTGGAAAGCAGTATGGAGATCTCTCAAAAGACTGGAAATAAATATCCCCTTTTATCCAGCAACACCCCTCCTGGGAATATTCCCAAAAGAGGTCAAAACAACACATAACAGAGATACATGTATACCCATGTTCATAGCAGCACAAGTAATAATAGCTAAAATATGGAAATCACCAAAATACTCATCAACAGACCAGTGGATACACAAATTGTGGTGTTTTTACACAGTGGAATACTATGCATCTATAAAGTCCAAGGGCTTGGATGCTTTTGCAGGCAAATGGAAGAAACTTGAGAACATCATACTTAGTGAAGTGAGTCAGAAGCAGAAGGTGAAACATCGCATGGTCTCTCTGATATGAGAGACCCAGATCACAACTCTTATGGAACTTAAAATGAAAAACAAAGTGAAACAGGGGGATAGGAGGGCGGGGAGGGAATGTGGGATGGGTGGGGAGGGGGAGGGACAAAAGGAAAGAGGGAAAGTCCTTGTCACCTTGACAAGATATGTATGTGCACAAAATGCTCAACTTCATTGTAAACCTTGAGTTTTGCACTTATACATATCAATAACATGGGAGAAAAAGGTTAACTGCGGCTGAAAGGCTATGTTTTGGGCTAGAGCATTTGGAAACATGAAGGACATTGTAATTCTTAGGCTTAAGACTATGTCCACTGCCTGCGTGAGAGTTAGCTTTAGGATTATGGGTCGGGCTATGGCTATGGCTTGGTTAATGTTAGTGTTAGGTTAAGGTGGAGCTTAGGCCTTGGGCTAGGATTTGTAGAGGCCTGACTTAGAAAAAAAGTTGGGAGAGCATGACTTTTTGAAATTCAGCTAGGGTTCCCTTTATGACTAGGTTTACATCCAGGGCCTGACGAAGGGCTTGAGTTAGGGGTTGGAAATTGAAGTTGGGCTAGTGTTAGGGTTAGGGTTAGGGTTAGGGCTACTGTATAGCTAGGACTAAGTTTAGGCATAGGTTTTGGAGTAGGGCCAGGGCGAATGTTAGGGCGATGGTTCAGTTTAGGCTCAGGTTTATTGTAATAGTTGGGGCAAGTAGTAGGTGTAGGGGCAGGGTTAATATTGTGGCTAGGACTAGGTGTAGAGTTAGCTTTGGCTGCAGGGCTATGTTTGGGGCTAGGGCTGGTGCTAACACGAAGGACATGTTAGGCCTAGAATTAAGGCTGTGGCCGGTCATCAGGTGAGAGTGTTAGGATTAGGGCTAGGGCTATGGCTAGGGCTGGGGTTAAAGTTGGTGTTAGGTTTAAGGTCGTGTTTAGGTCTTGGGCTAGGATTAGGGGAGGACTAGGTTTAGAGTTAGCTTTGGATGTAGGGCTACGTTTGGGGCTAGGGCTTGTGCTAACATGAAGGACATTGTCAGTCCTAGGCTTACTACTATGGCCAGTGTTCGGGTGAGAGTTAGTGTTAGGATTATGGCTAGGGCTATGGCGAGTCCTGGAGTTAATGTTAGTGTTAGGGTTCTAAGGTCGTGTTTAGGCCTTTGTCTAGGATTTGTGAAGGCCTAGGAATAGGAAAAAAGCTGTAGAGATCACGACTTGTTACAATCCAGCTAGGGTTCCCTTTATGACTAGGTTTACACATAGGGCCTGATTAAGGGCTTGGCTTAGGTGCTGGAAATTGAAGTTGGGCTAGGGTTAGGGTTAGGACTACGGTAATAGCTAGTCCCAAGTTTAGCATTAGGTTTTGGAGTATGGCCAGGGTGGATGTTAGTTCGGTGTTTCAGGTTAGGCTCAGGTGTATTGCAAGGCTTGGGGGAAGGGGTAGGTGTAGGTACAGGGTTAATGTTGGGGCTAGGACTAGGTTTAGAGTTAGTTTTCCTCACAGAATTACACACAGGAAGCCAAGTCCCAGACAGAAGAGAAGAAGTAGCATGTATCCTTCCAGGTCCCATCCCAGTTATCCTCCCCTCTGAGTTCAGCCTCACTGTTACTCTTCTTCCAGGTTTAAGCCCCTGATTGACCACATGCCTATAATCTACAATTTACCACATGTCTGTCATCCACTGTACACCTATAATCTACTACATACCCATAATTCATTACTCCAGACCAGGTCTCCATCTCCTAACAGCCATGGTTCTGTAGACAATCCATAACATCCATTGCATGAAACTTTGAACCGATAATACAAGAAGTCATACTTTATGACTTCAGGGTAGAAAGGATTTTTTAGAAGGATACAAAAGACAAGGTCATAAATCAAAAGAATGATATACTTCATTATATTAAAAATTTAAAAACTACTATTGAAGGAAAATGTCCAATTGACTTTTCTGACTTATTAGGGTGGGAAGCACAATGTAAATAATTCTGGCCAGTAGAATGTGAGTTGTATTGACCTATACTATGTCCAAGCTGGAATATTAATACTTGCTGGTATGATCCCTTCCAAAGCTTTGCTTTCACTCTACATGTTGTCAGGTAAAACTTTAGTTGAAAGCTGCTTAGATCTTAGAGTGAGGTGAGATAGTGCAGTCCTTTCCAGCCAACAAGTGATGCACATTTCTATCATTAAAAATACCTATTCAGTGGCCCTTATAAAGATAATGAAAGGCAAGTTTCAGACTGGGAGAATGTATTTGTAAGGAAGCTATTTGCAATAAAAGATTAATGTCTACCATGTTCAAAGATCTACAAATCAATAAGGAAAACATAAGCAATTCAATTACAAAAACACAGACAAAGAATATAAGAAATCTCCTGAAGAGAATACCTGACATGATGCTCAACTGCCTGGAACTCAGGAAAATACAAATTAAAGTAAGAGCATTTCAATAAAGCAAAGCAATTTTATATCCATCAGTTAGTAAAAATGTAAAAGTGAGCCAGGCATGGTGGTACATGCCTGTAATCCCAGCTATTTGAGAGGCTGAGGCAGGAGAATCATAAGTTCAAGGCCAGTCTGGGCAACTTAGCCAGGCCCTGTTTCTAAGTCATAAATGAATATGGGTATGAATGTGGCTCAGTTGTGGAGTGCTTGCCCAGAATGTGAGAGGTTCTATCCCTAGTAGTGAAAGCACAATTAGAGAAACTGTTGGTGAGAAATGGGAACTATCACTCTTGTTCATTGGTATATAAATTGGTTTAACTCCTTTGGAGAAGAATTTGTCAGTATGCAGCACAGCTGAAGATGTGTGGATATACTTACATCAAGCAATCTCACCTCCATGCTGTGGCTAAACTCCACTACAGCAGCGGAAAATGGCATATACAATGATGACTATTAAATTCATTGATGCATGGAACAGAAAACACCAAGTATCAGTGAGTAGAAGAACATAAAAATTGATTTGCTATACTATTCAGTGGAAGTCAAAATGAATGACTTGGAGCCATATGTGTGAATATACCTATAAATCATGCTGAGAGAATGGTACAACCTGCTGAAAGGTTTCAGAGTATATATTTTTCTATTAAAGTTAAAAAATGTACAAAGCACTACAATATATTTACTGTAGATTAGATTTATGTTCACAAAGTGCTCATCTCTGCTACCCTTTTATTGGAGAAACACAACTTCCCAGTCCATTGATGGTTTTGCCGTGAGAGTTGCTTTGTCCGATGGAATATGTGGGTAGAACTGATAGGGCTCGAGGTCAGAGCCAAGGCCTCAAGAGGCATCATAGCTTCAAGTTGCTCTTGGGGAGCTTCTGACCTCCACAATGAGGACAGCATGTCCCTTGAAGCTGTCCCTTCAGTCTCAGCGTGAAAATGAGTGGAGAAATGATGTGCTGGCACATAAATAGGAACATAAAATAAAATGCCTGGTGTTAGAGACTATTTTGTTTGATATGTAGTGAAAACTAAAGAATGTAATGTGTGTGTGTGTGTGATAGTGTGATAAACAGGAATAATAAACAGCAAACTCAAGAGAGTGCGTAATTTTGAGGAAAGGAACAAAGAATTTTTATCTCTTTTTAATTGTATTTTACTTTCCTTCTCAGCCCATGTGTATTTATTTATGCACTTAAAGCGAACCCTTCTCCTTCATACTAAAATGTAACTCTATGGGAGCAGGTGAAGTGCTTAATTTGTTGGCTGGTGTGGCGTAAGTATCCAGTGCGTTGTTTGGCACACTAGAGGCACTCTGTAAACACTTTTTGAAAGAATGATACTGCTTATTCACTTGTAAGTAGGAACAACATATATCGCCCTCACAGGAGAATACCAAAGGTTAATGGAGAGCGGGCTGGAAAGGAGAAATGGTGTTGAACCTGGTTTCAAGCCGCTCAATTATGTCACTCTTTTTTTTTTTTATCATTTTCTATGCTGAATATGATGTTTCTCTGCTTAACTAATCTCAATAATGTATAAGGAAGGTTCTTAAGGTACCTGTACCTTAAGGACACTTCAATTATAGATTGACTGCGATCTAGAACAAGTTAACTAACCTCTGTGTCTCAGTTCCCTGATCTGCAGACTGGGAACAATAATACTTATCTCATACATTATAATGTATCATTCTCGTACATTATATCATTTGTAAATAATACAATGATAAGAAGCACTTAGCACAGGCCTTGACACAATAAGTATTCATTAAATGTTTGTCCTTATTATGACTACTACTACATAATAGGTAGTTGCCTGTGTACTACTCGTCAAAGAATACTTGAAAGGCTGATCTATTAAAATACTACCTTCCTTATCAGTTTGTCACATCCAGCTCCAAGTTCATTACTATGGAGCTGCCCTTTCAGTTTCTGTCTTGTCCATTCCAGTCGCCTCTTATGAATTTCACTGGGAGTATGCTCCCATGTTTTAATGTCTTTGACTTTATGTTCTATCTTATTTGCCTCTATTCTTGGGCAGATGAGCAACATGAGTGTTGTGGTTAGGATCTGGAGTGTCCCCCAAAAGTCTCATGCATTTTAATGGAACCATGTGATGTTGGTGGATTGGGGTCTGGTCTGGAGGGGTGGATTGCAGTTAAGTTAGGATTAACGGTGTGTAGTGGCCACACCTGGATGCAGGAGGGACTGGTTACTGGGCAGAGACCTGAAAGGATACATAAGCTGCATCTGCCTTCCTGGGGGACAGGGACTAGTCTCAACTAGCCTCAGTTTGTCTTCCTGTTTGTCTGGGGAAGCTGCCTCCACCTCTCTCTCTCTGCCATGTACTTCGATTGTTGCCGGCCACCCCTGAAAGGCCTGTGACCTTCGAGACTATGAGATACAATAAACCTCTCCTTTCCTAACTTTGTGGGTGTTGGGTATTGAGTCACAGCAACGAGAAAGTAACTAAGACAATGAGTGATCGGTCACAGGTGTGAGAAAAGTAGTAAAAAAAAAAGTGATTTCCAAAGGCAATATTGGGTTATTTTTCCCCCTTTCCTTAAGGGCAGCTCTACTGAAAATGCTTCTAGTCCCCACTCTCTATGCAGTAGGAGCCAACTGGCTAGTTTCTCTTCTTTGTGATGCAGATAAGAGGGTGGAAGATTATGAAAAGTGCTTTCTAGTAGGATTCCTGAGTGTTTCCTGTTCTGAGGTTGTTTATTGTTACAGCTTTTTTAAATCTTATCCTATTGTTAGGGACCTGTCAAGAGAATCCAAGCTCAAATTGCTACTTAAGTACTATGAAAGGACTTCTTCCCGACCCAGGGCATCTTATGCTGACCTCTCTTGGTTATAAAAGACTACATTATTTATTCCATACCTTAAGGACATGTGCTTAAGTGAACTTTGGAATAATTATAAGTGATGTGCAACATGTAAAAAATTATAAAAATCTCAATGCCTAGTTGATTTTTTTTGTTTTAAAAACCCTTCTTAATGTGTATTTTTAACATAGAATTAATTTGATTTAAGCATATATTTATCTTATTAGTGGTAAATTTATAGAGTTTTTTTTTTTTCTTTTTGAGACAGTGTCTCATCCTGCAGTCCAGGCTGGCTTTCAACTCACTATGTAGCACAAGCTGGCCTTGAACTCATGGCAATCCTCTTGCTGTGCTGAACTTCTGAGTGCTGAGATTATAAGCACGCACCATCATGCCCAGCTTATATGGCTCTGGGGAATGAACTAAAGCACTTAACATTTCCTAGGCAAGTGCTTTAACCACTGAGATATTCCTCTAGCCCCAGATTTATGGAGTTTTATAGCCATCAGCACACTCTAGTTCTAGAACATTTATGGTTGCCTGCTGAACATAGTCCCGGTAGAAATAAGTATTATTCTTATTGGGGACCCTAGAAAATATTTAAGTTTTAGCTGCATAGATTTATAGAATGTATTTATTCCAAAAACACAATGAATTTTTGTAGTATTAATAACATTTTATGATCAAACTTTTCATGTCATCAAAATGCAATTAGTAACATATGAGGGAAGAATAAAGGGATCATACAAAGGACTGAACTATACATTTTCACGAGAAGAGAATTACCTCAGGTTAATAACTTCTACCCACCAAAAATAGCCTAATCAAAATTTCAGTATCTGAAAACAATGAAAGTTGTTCAAGTCCAACACTGGTGGGGATTCTCCTCCAAATGGTGACTTGAAGATTCAGGTCCCCCCTCTTTGTGACTCCATCTTCTCCACACACAGCTTGTATGACCACACGAAGAGAAGAGATGGCTCTTAACCTCCTGGACTTAGATGTGGTACACCTCAATTTCATGGACCAGACTAGCTGTGAGGTCCCAGTCTAACTGCAAGGGAGTTTTGAAACTGTAGTATAATATATAGATCACGTGGCCCTCTCTCAGTCAGGGCGGTCAAGCCTGAGGTGCTTTAGTTTTCTCTTTCTGCCCCTCCTTCACTTCCTAAGAATGACTCCAACATTTCATTTTCTTATGAGCCTGTGTTCTTCACTTCTAGAAATTAGATTTGCTCTTAATCATTAAAATGTGCAGTTCCAACTATCTACAATGTCATTATTCACCAAAAGATGGCACAAGTGGACACATTTGCCCTTCAGCCTGTAAAATCTTCATACAAGATTGTACATTCTGTACCATAAACTGTTTCACCTTATAAATTTGGTTAGACTGATTGTTTATAAAGTTAATATATTTGTACCAATAGATATTCATAGTTTGTGAATCTTTGCCATTTACTACTTTGCTCAATAAATCATTAATGACTTTGGTAACTATTTGATCAACTTTATGTAGTATTTGTGATCAGTTTAATGAATGAGTCTCTTTTCTTGTCCTTTAATCATAGCAATCGTTACTTTACTCAATAATACCTTAAAGTAATGTACTGGAGGGCTTAGAAACAAAAGCTGCATCAAAGCCAGGGGACAAAGATTCCAACCACCGATCTATTGCTAATAACTATATGATTTTTGTCTTCTTCCTTATATGAAAAGAAAAATGATAGTATCCTCCAATAAAAATGAGTGATCAAAGTGGCCTCCAAAGTACAGCCTTGTAGTTAGCCTCTGTCACTGGCTTATTCTCCGTTTCTGTATCCAGGGGTTTCTATGCAAGCTCTACTGCTAAGGTTCCAGTCTCTCAATGACGGTGGCGCTTCTCTCCTGAAGTGTTTGTGGAGGTTCTGACTTAGTAGTTCTCTTGTGCATCCTGGAACTCTCTACCACAGAAAGTTCCCCGCGGGTTTTAGATTATGAGCCAAACATCACCACTACATTTTCACACTTCTCTATTAGAATGCACAAACTATCCTATCAACCTGATGAGAATCTCAAACATCAAGGTAAATAACGGTTACAAAAGTTAAAAAGTGCATGATTGGTATTTTGTATTCATCTATTGTAGATTGAAATAGAAGTTATAGCCTTACAATTTTCATTGGTTTATTAAATTTTATTATTATAATTCCATACTCTCAAATACCACAACTCTGCCTCGGTTCCTTTGCCTTTAGAGTGCGAAGTCCTTTTTGTCTGAACGTTGTACGCTTCATCTCTCTTTTCTAGGTCAGACATGCTCTCATTATTTAGACAAAATTCTTACTCAGTTACATTCCAGAATCCTGAACCAAACTCTGAATTCTTTGGCACACAACTTAGAAAAGGGAACCTTTCTCATTGTTATGCAAGCTTTCCTTCTCTCTGGTGCCATACTTTCCCATAAATCTTTAAGCCCAGTCACAGTTCTACTGTCTGTCAGCACCAAGCACATTCCCATGTCACACTTATATAAAGTTCTGAGTCATCCTGTGTGTAGAACTTTAACTCATTGAAAACACGATTGTCCTTTGCACTAAACCATTGCCCCTGGACTAAGTTGTTTTCAATTAGCAAATCTGGAGACTTTTTTTTTTCTGCATTGTCATTCTTCTTATAGGGTAGATGGGAAGTTCAAAGGAACCCATGTAAATACTCACTGTGATAAGGACGAAGCGTAACTCGACGGCGGGTATAAATGGGAGTCATTTTCTATAATATATTTGTTCAATTGCTTTGGAAAAGAACCTAGAGTCCTCATACATCTTAAATTTTGTACCACTATCCAAACATAATCATATTTATTTTCCATTTCTATTGAGATTCAAAGGATGACACATATCTATTTTTCTATAAATCTTCATCACAGTGCATGTATATTAGCCTCCTGCCCAACCTCATCCCCAACTGCACCACTGAAGTAACATGCATTCTTGCACTCAGTCCTGTGTACTATCTTCTTTTGAACATACAAGTTAGACTGTCAAATAATAGAAACTCATTTGATTTCTGTATTATAGGAAAATCATGAACATTTAGATAAGTGGAAGTATTTCCAAAATCAGCAACTCAAAGATGTTTGGAGTTTTGGGTAACTTATGCTATCTATCTATCTATCTATCTATCTATATATATATATATATATATATATTGTCACCATCCACTGCTACACATTACTGAACACTTGTATAAAAGCCAACCATGAAAAATGGTTTCCATTCTTTTAGACAACTTTGAAGAAGATTTTTTTCTCAAAGTATTGCTCTACAAGAGTTGTAATTAATCTAAGTTCAAGGACTACATTGGTTTCTGAAAACGTGCAAATAGGATCAATTTACAGAATTATTAGAGAGAGAGAGAGAGAGAGAGAGAGAGAGAGAGAGAGAGAGAGAGATTGAGATTGGAAATAATTATGACTATTATCAGCTCCTGGATCTGTACTGATTTACAAACTCTCAGGTGTGCAAGTCTTTATATTGTGACAAGGGAGGGGTAAAGAGTGTGTGGGAGGTATACAAACATACACAAATTTCTTTTTATTACTTCTAGAAGTGTAAAATTCTAGAAGTGTGTGGTCTACTCCTACTCAGGTTCTACTCTCTAATTTGATGAGGTTATGTTACATTGTATGGCACAACTGTAGATCATCCTAGAGGGGCCTAATCTGGTCATATAAATATGTGTGTGTGTGTGTGTGTGTGTGTGTGTGTGGCTGGTAGCAGAAAGGAAAGGCAGAAAGAGCAGTCAGAAAAATCCAAAGTGTGAGATGGACCCACAATTATGTTATGGGACTGAGTATATAAGAGACTCCAAAAAATACTGCAGATGGCACCTAGGAGGACAGAGCCCCCTGGATGACAGCCCTCAAGGAAGTACAGACTTCAGTGCTGCAACTAAAAGGAACCAAACTCTTTCACAGCTAACCTTCTGAGCTTGGAAAGTGCTTTGAATCTTCTGATGAAATGTAGCCAGTGACTTGATTATAGCTTTTTAAGAAGCTGAGCAGAGATTCTATTAGCACCATTCTGCACTTCGGAACTATAGTGCTATGAACTAATATGGGGGTGCTATTTTAATCCACACATTTGTGGTAATTTGTGAAGAAGCAACACAAGGCCGATGCATTACTGAATTTATCTTGCTCTAAGATCATGGGGATCCCAAAATTATATTTCATGTCATCACCATGAAAAGGGGCCTACTGTTCCTCATGCAAAATCTAACTCATGATGAGTAGTCCAGAACTGTTAACTGATGGCACATGAACCTCTGAACCAGGTGAAATAGCTCCTTGGACTTGGAATGTCATTGAGTTGCTTCTTTGGCTCATGTCTACTATTAAACAGCTTTCCGGCTGGAAGAGGAGGGCCATGGAGCTGAGGCATTCAGCTTAGCTTTTCTCACCCGCTACAGCAGACAGGAAGGGTCCCTCAGGCATACACGAGTTTAACAGCCACATCGTGTGGTCTGAAATAAGCAAGGCTGGGTTCCCTCTGGGATCAGGAAGATGATATAAAGAATAAAAATAAACCACAAGGTGCTTGCTGCCCTCGTTCTTGAGCTAATGAAGATCCTGGTGATGAAGTTATACTTTTAATGTGACCATGAGGGTAGAAAAGGCCTCACTTCTTTTTTCAGTTCTCATTAGGGATTTCGCAAAAAAGAAAAGTTATATTTACAGGTGCTTTGCAAAATGCAGCTGGCAGCTTCCTTCCCGCTGTCCGCAGAGAGGCCATGTGTGACTGTTGGAATGTTTGTTCATCCTTCCCAACAGTCTCCATCCTTCTTTTTCTCTTTCCTTCCTTCCTTTCTTCTTCCTTCCTTTCATCTGCTCCCTATTCCTTTTTTGTCTATCAAGCTGTTTAGTTGGGAGAGCGAGAGCTCCAGAGCAGCACGGGAGGGGGGGGGGGGAGCCTCAGCCTCTCAAAGTGTTATAAATGCCCTTTATTCTTATTTGAGTTTCTCACTGCTTAGAGTGTAAGAGTAGAAAATAGAACAGTCTAACAGAATCAGAGAGCAAGACCTTTTCCATGGTGTTTGAGAAAGACGAAAAAGGGAGAGGGAAGGAAGAGGTTATCCTGTTTCTGTCCCTAGGCAGTTACTCAGTCAACATTTCAGGAGTGCCATGATATTTACTGTCATTTCATGTCATTAAACAGGACATAAAGGGGTTTTGCACGAGGTTGCGTTGTGCCGAGACATTCGCTATGTGGTCTTAGGAAGATTTGGTTTGGCCTTAAGTAGCTAGTAAGATTACTGGGGAGCACAGAATTTACATTAAAAAAGCCACACAGAAGACAAAGGTAGTTCCATGATCATGCCGAAGAACTGGTGGGACAGAGGATAGGGCTGGATGGGGAAATAGAAGGCATATGACTTAGTGGAAGCACAGGATAGGTTCGCAGAAAGTTCTTTATGAAATGGGCTTTGGAAAGAGGAATGAAATATACTATTGTGGATGCAGGATGAAGGAAGAACATCATTCTTTCTGCCCCACTGTCGGTTTTCATGTTGTCATGGGCTCAACTGAGTGCCTCTAACTGAATTATTATGTTGAAGGCCCAATACCCAATACCTCAGAATGTGAGCGTATTTTGGAAATAAGGCTTGGAAGAGGTACTTAATATAAGGGCTTTGTGTAGCTCAGTGGTAGAGCGCTTGCCAAGCATGTGCAGGGACCTGGGTTTTATCTCCAACACTGCAAAAAAAAAAAAAAAAAAGAGGGAATTAATGTTAATGAGGTCATAAGGGTAGGACTTTGGTACAATTTGACTGATGTCCTTATAATAAGAAGAAGAGACACCAGTGACAGGCATACACAGAGGAAAGACCATGTGAGGACACTGTGAAAGGTGGTCATCTGCAAGCCAAGGAGAGACGAATCAGGACAAATTAAATCTGCTGTCACTTTGGTATTGAATTTTTAACTTCCACGACTGTGAGTAATGCATTTGTGTTGCTTAAGACCCCAGTCTATGGTATTATGTCTTGGCAGCCAGAGGAGATTAACATACATGTGGAGACTGTTCTCAAGCCTGATTCTCAATGCTGGGTGGGAATTGTTTTAAGTCAATGATGCTCATGGTCAAAGCTCTAAGTGACCTAACAGTGATGGGTGTGTCAGCACTTGAGCCACAATCAGAGTCTGGCAGGATTCTCAGCTGGGTGACCTCCTGTAGGTCATGTTATTTATCTGAGCTATTTTTGTCCCTTCAGTGAATTAGGAAATTAGTAAGAACAACTTGCCAATGCATGGATACAAAGTTCAAGGTGGGGATCATAATAAGTTTGGTAGATATTTTTCAAAACATCCCTTGCTTTGCTTCCTACCCCTATTAAAAGTCATTGGGCTTTTTGTGCCATTTTATTATAATAAACACATGTAATGTGAAATCTAACCATGCAACAAATTTAAAAAATAAGTAAAATAAGCCACACAGAGAGATGTGAGAATTGCATGGTCATATTTACAGGGGATACTTAAAATAATCAAACTCAAAAATCAAAAATTAGAGTGGTTGCTACCAGGGATATAGAGGAAAAATAGGGAGTGACTAATCAGTAAGTACAAAGTTTCAGTTAAGTAAGAATAAGCTTTTGCCAACCTAGCTTTTATATTGCAGGTAATTTTAAGTTTATGAAGTCTGTATGTCTGCTAGTATGACATAAACTTCCTTTTATTGATAAGTCTTCTATCAAGAGTCTTCAAAGAATGATATCTTCTGTTTGCTCTGCTTGTTTTTTGTTTTTTTCAGTTGTGTAGAGATGAGAAATTAGTCCATTCCACACTGTCATTGTCAGGTGTTGTGTGAGAAATGCCTCTTCGGAGGTGACAGTAGAAACCATGGGAGTGTTGAGTCTGAGTCCACAGGCCTATCAGCTGTTGGAGATCGTTCCACAGATGTGTCTTGTCCAGGGAACAACAATGCCTTCATTTGGTACTTTGTAGTCACTCTTAGGGAACGTGGGCCCAGCTCTGATACAGAGAAATAAGATATCTTGTGTTGAGAGAGAAGCCCCTATCCTTTGCTGCTTTTGTTTCCCATTAGCTACAATGCATGTTTTCATGGTAGACAGTCTGAAAGTGGATTATGTATAGGGACCAGGGACCTGAATATAAGAGTGGAGCTTCCTGTTCATGGGCACACACTTTCATGCCTCTTTCCTGCCACTATGCCCAGTTACCTCTCCTGATTTGTGCCTAAACTCTGCTATTCAAATGAGCATGCCATGTACCTGCAGTAGGGAGGCTCTGAATCCCCTGAAAATCCATATTAGAGATTCTGAATGCAATTGAGTAAGAGGCAGGATGATTGAGTGCCTCTTTCTTCTGCTTTGATAAGCCTCTAACCCAGGTAGGAGATTTATTTCTGTTGTCACTGTTTATTTCAGGGTTCAGCTACCAGTTGTCTACCTGGCTCTCCAGCCAATCACAGGCAGGCATGAAGAGGGGGGTGGCAGGCAGTGGGGCCCACTGGGGATAGAGCAGGTTATTTTGAGCGTATCATATTCTTAGCCAACAGCCTAGGGCATCAGTGTCTGCACGATTCAGTTTTGCCTGGCGGTGGTGACAGCAAGACATTTTAGCTCAGGTTTGTGCTTGGCATTCAGTGTTACAGAAATGAGTTAACGAAAACAGTTTCCTGATTCTGACTCAGTTTCCCAGGAGGTTCCTGGAGGGTCAGGAGGAAGATTTCATGTAAGCCTGCTATGTAAACAGACACAGAAATGCTAATTCCCACAGGAGATTCAAGTGTCTAAAAAGGAAAACAACCAACCCGGCACCCAAATGTGTCTGGTCTGATTTACAGGTACAAGAAAATAAGATGCTATCATTCTGAAGACTAGCTAGTGAGGCAGGACTGGCAAGGAAGCAAGCAGGGAGGGAGAGACCAATAAAAAGTATATTATAGTTTGGATCTGGAATGCCTCCTAAATGCCTCATGTTTGGAAGGTGATTCAATCATGACAGTCAATCCATTGATTTTCAGTGTTGCTCAGAGGTGATTTGAAGGGGTGGATTACTGGGACATAACTTAGAAGGGACATGTCACTGAGGCGTGACATGGAAGGCATACCTCCCTCACATCTTCCAGAGCTGGGAACAACTTCTTTCTCTTGGCTTCTTTCTCTTGTCCCGTTATGCCGTGAACAGTCCTCCTCCTGCTACACCTCCACCATGACCTTCTACCACTGCAGGCCAACCAAACGTGGACTAAGATCCTTCGGAAGTGTTAGCTAAAAAAAACCCTTCCTCTCTTAAGTTGTGGGTGTCAGACATTGGGTTCCAGCAATGAGAATGTAACTAAGGCAGACAGTGGTACTGAGAGTGGGATCATTGCTATGACCTTACCTAATGATGTGATTTTTTTGTGGGAGGAGTTCGGAAAGGTTTGGAAATGCCAGCTAGAGAAGCCTTGGAATGCTGTAAACTGAGGTTGGTAGGAGTTTCTGATGAGAGATCAAGAGACCAGAATGCTGATAGAAGACGAAATCAGAAAGACTGGGCTCAGGAAGGTTCAAATAGGAAGAAGAATTCTATTGGTAACCGGTCTAGAAACCATGTATCCTATGTTATGGCAAAATTGTATTAGCATTTTGTCCCTGTCTTAAGACTTTGCCTGAAATAGAAATTAAGGATGGTGGACTACTTAATCTGGCAAAGAAAATTTCAAGGCAGCCCAGTGTTCAGGTTGTCAAACAAGTTCTATTTGTGGATTTTAGTCAGCTCTAGGTTGAAAATCGAAAAGTGACAGAGGAGAAAGATAGAAGCCTGCAGTTTTGCTGGAATAAAGTGAATGCCAAGTTGGGACAAAGGAGTACACGGTGTTGAAGAGATTTGCATAAAAAGAAGCCAAGTACCCAACTGAAATGAAGATGCAGCTCTGATATGAAGAAGCTCAGATGGCCAGCAAACACATGAAAAGAAAGGATGTTCAACATCCTTCGTCATAAATAAATGCAAATCAAAACAGCACTAAAATATAATCTTATCCCAGTGAGAATGGCATATGTCAAGAAGTCAAACAGCAATTGATGCCTGTGAGGTTGTGGGGAAAAGGAACCCTTTTAAATTGTTGGTGAGACTGTGAACTGTTACAACCACCATTGAGGGCATTATGGAGATTCCTCAAAAGGCACAAAATAAATATTCCATTCGACCCAGCAATATCTCTTCTGGGTATGCCTCCAAAAGAGTTAAAAGTAGCATAGAACAGAGATACAGGTATACCCATTTTTATAGCAGCATAACTAACAATAGTTAAATTGTGAAAGATGTGAAAATACCCATCAACAGACCAATGAATGCAAATATTGTGGTATATGTACATGAAGGGGTACCACTGATCCATAAAACCAGATAGATTTGAAGTAAATGGACACAATTTGAGAACAACATGCTTAGTGAAGAGTCAGACTCAGAAGGTTAAACATCA